>JABSTQ010011448.1:0-600000 GCA_013358835.2 Ixodes persulcatus | reverse complement strand
TTGCTAGCATTTTGGACTGGATATATTATTAAATAAAATTTGGTCACGAAAGTGAGCAGCGGTGCAAACTATTCTATTGAGTTCTGAGCGCGCAAGAATAAATAAGACTCGTATAGAAATGTCCCGCGCCATAGGTGCATGTTTGAATGATGGCCTTGACTCCACATTCCGTGGAGAAGCTTCATGGAGGGCATTTTTCCGCACAGCACTCTGAGCTTAGCAATAAAATTGATATATATAGCGTGTCAAGCATAATAACAAAATAAAACTATTCAGAAAATTAAAAAGGTTCCAGGTGATCATAAACTGGATTACCTTATACTATTACTACGGTACTCTGAACGTTTCGGTAATGCCTTTGGTACAAAGCGCTACGTTATGATCATAACCAAGCGATCGGAAAGTTTTTTAGTGTTTGTTTTTAAAGGCTTTTAGTAAAAATCACTACTGTAGCGAAATTTGTTTTTCAATTGGGGCGCCAAACTAGACGGCAAAAAGATTCATGCTCATTAAAACCTTGTCAAAGTGAAGTTTGAAAAAGTGCCCATGTTCTTTTCGCGCTAACTGTGAGCGCGGTTAACTTCAAGTAGTCCATGTAGTCACAGCCTCGAAAATGTATTTTTATTACCGTTTTACTTTTTTTTCTTGGTCTAATGTGCTATGTCGATCTACATTTTAAAA
Organism: Ixodes persulcatus; assembly: GCA_013358835.2. Classification (NCBI taxonomy): domain Eukaryota; kingdom Metazoa; phylum Arthropoda; class Arachnida; order Ixodida; family Ixodidae; genus Ixodes; species Ixodes persulcatus. The sequence goes on along the minus strand of JABSTQ010011448.1, from coordinate 599,319 downwards.
AATCTGTACGTTACAACATTGAACTGCTTTCATTTTCTTTTTTTTTATTTTCTTCAAGACGAACAAGTTACGCTATTCTGTCAGATCGTACTCTTTAACCTACTACCCGTAACGCATATATCTCGGGTTTCTTTATGTCCTTCCTTATTATCATGGTTTGCACTCTATAGAAATTTCACCCTTATTATACAAAGTATTTGATTTTACTTTCAACAGATTTATCCGGCCTGTGCAAGTAAGTTATACTAAAGTTCCTGATGAGAGCTTCTTAGCAAGTAGCGACATTCTTTGAAGCGCAGGCAGCTTGACGGTGCAGGTTTTAGGAAGCGAATGGCGCGCACAGCGGAGGTTTGAACTGAATGCCGCCATTTTGCTCCAGTGGAATGTGCTTTGTCATTTGTATTGGTTGTCGTTACTTGGAAAACAAGTATCACGGCACTTTAAGTTATACAGCCAGGTGGACATATAATCGACTCGACATGTCAGATAATTATTTAAAAGTTGCTCATTATGTTTTGTCACCTAAAAGAAACAGGCGGTTGCAATTATAAACTTGCTGAGCGTCATCAAAAAGCAGCAAGTAAGCCAATTTAAGAAAGACGTGAAGCATGTGGGAAAATGGGGGGGGGGGGACGTTCAATTTACTTCTCGTTCAACAGATGCAAGGCTAGTAAAGTGAAAACACGGGTGATCATCCGTGTTTACTCACTTCCAGCCTTGAGCTTGTGACACGAGTGGTAACTTCAGTGAGCCAGCACTCTTCGCCCTTGTTTTAAGTATTGCAAAAACTGACTGATTTAGTGGTTTTTAATGACGCTCACCAGGTTTCTAATTGTAACCATATGTTTATTTTCGCTAATTGAAAATTTAACTTACATATTTGAGTTGATTACTCGACGTATTGTAAACTTACCGTAGAACTCACTCGCACAGACCGGATTAGGTAACGTTTTTCGGATTTTTTTTTAGTAAATCATTGTGAGTGGAACGCTTGTACCCTGTATATTTACGAAACAATATTATTACTATGTCCATAACCTTATCACTTTGTCCACAAGTTAGCCACACTGTAAACACATTGTTTTTTTTTTTTTCTTTTCTGCTTTGTATGACTTCTTTATATCCGTCTGATTCTGCATCGTGCCATCTGATGCCGTTGTGTCTAATGTTCTTCTTTCTCGTTAATTTATCCGCCTACCTTTTTTTTTATTCTCAATATCCGCTTTTAATGTGGAGGACGAAGACCACGTTTTGCGTGGCAAATAAATGTGCTAAGAAAACAGCTACCTCGCATGTAGAAACTGAAAATAAATTCGCCCATCTTTAAAACATATATCCTCACTGTTACACCTAAAGCGCCACCGGGAAGAAAAAAAAAACATTATACCCGAGAGAAAGTGTGAGTGGTCGTCTTTATTCCCTTCAAAACGAAACCGTCGGACGTCTTGGAGTTTCGGACAAAAAAACAACTCAAGAATCATAAATAAATCGCCGCTCGAGGGATAAAGTGAAGGTTCATCTGAACACTTCTCCAACGATTTCACGAAGTTCTTATCCCGCTTCCGGCTCAAGCATCCGATCTCGTTTGTGGAAGAGGAGAGGGGGACCGCGCGGAAATAACTTCCGGTTTGCTTCCAGCAAAAAGGGAACAGCACGCCCATCGCGGTCATAACTCAGGGAGCAAGGTGCCACCGCCGCCGCCGGACGCCCGGGGATTGCAATTCGGCCATCTCCGTCTGGCTTTCCCAAAGCCTCTCTCCCCCGGTTTCCACCTCATCCTTTCCCTCAAATGACCACCTTCCCCCTCTCCACGAAGAGGCGCGACACAACTTCCGGTCGAGTGAGGGGGGTGGGCCTGTTTTTTGGACAGCGAGAACTTACAAAAGAATGACCGGAAGTCGCAGCCTCGTGGAGAGGAAGTGGATCTTGAAGTGTCTCCGACGTTTGGGCGAGAAATTTCGACTGAACATGGCTCGTCGTCGGTGCGAAGCACAATGAGACCGTCCAAGTTTCGTCTAATTTTTTTGCTTGTTTTCTCCTGATTCGGTGATTGGCACGTTTGCCCGGTAGTAGGCCGGTGGCATTTTGTGCGCGGGCCCCGTGGAAACCGCCCAGCGATAACACCAGAAGTTCGGGAGACAAGCGGCCAGGTCTCTCCCAAAACTTTCTACGGTAAAGTTTTGTATATATTTACGTTGTCTTGTTGTTTATTTGTTCATTTTCCTTGCATCGTGTTTGTTTAAAACGCAGCAAAACTAACAAGTAACATCAGGAAGAAGAGACGATTTTACTGCGATTAGGACCCACTGTCAAAACTCACCCCAGACACTTCGTATTTTGAGTTTCGTAACCTGAGCTATAGTTAAAATAAGTTTGCAACTAAGTCACATCTCATAATGTTGATAAAAGTTAGGAAATTTTTCCCTCGATATTTTATTATAAATCTAACTTATTGTAAATATATTGTGGATATAACAAGGACGCGGTGTACGAACACCCCTTTATTAAAGCTGGCCAAGGTGCGACAAAATAAACAGGCACCTGCAACTTCTGCTCAAACGTATTCATGAACTGAATATACGAATGTTTGTCTCCCAGAGATAAGAAAGGTTTATTGGAATGACCGAACCAATCGTAGATTATGGTTTTTCTTGAATTTGCCAGCTCCATGTTAAAAAAAAAAAAAAAAATTAAGAGCCTGATTCACACGGGGCAGAATCGGTGGCCGAGTGTGTGAGCGCAACGAAGCTTGGAGCACGTGCATAGAGCGAAAAACTCGCGCTGCTGACCTTGGGGAGCTTGAGTTGAATTCGGATCCCTACCTGTTTTAATTTAGGCGAGCGTCCTACCGGCTTGCGGCGGTGTATCAAAACTGCGTGATGCACGCTAAGGACCGCAGGCTAGCATTCGTACTGCACTTGCCAAATTTCTCATCTATTCCCTCTTATTTCTTATTCTGAAATTTCAACATGGCACTTCATACAACACGCCAGGATGATCTTGAATTCGCTTGAGCTCCAGAACGAAAAATCAATATTTTTTTTTTGTTGTTGCTGACACGCACGCATTTTTTTTTTTTGCTTGGCAACGCTAAAATATTTTGGACGGCATCGATCCACGGACCATACTATTGAAGCAAAAAAAAACATTAAAAAAAATCTCCAACCTCTTGCGTTAGATATTACTACCACTTTAATGCTGCTTATAATCAGCACTGTCGTTCGAAAAACTCCAATAATTACCGCAGTTTCGCTACATCGATGTAGGTGGTAAAATACTGCCGCAGCAACTGTCACTGGCAGAGAACTAATTAAGTCTTCCAAGCATCCCCGAAAGGTATCTTACAAACCCTAAAACTGTCCGAAAGTCATTACGACAAAAACACTTCCAAAGAAATCGTCGTCGGACCATAGCGCCATGACTGACGCCACACGTTATTTTTGCAGCACTAACAAGAAGTTTAAGGAAAGCGTCATTAAATCCATAATACCACTCCGGACACGTGGTTAAAACCTTCCCTTACAAAAATTATCAATGAGTTTCAATTGAGTTTCTAATGTATTCTATAAGAGTACATTAAGAGCTCAAATGAAACCCATTCATAATTTTTGTAAGGGTTACTTCAAAACGGCGGAACAAATTCCCAATACGAGCGGTGGTCTTGAAAGAAATTGTGGAGTTTTGATGAATCATTTCAAAACTTCTAGTGACGTTTCCACGCATGCGCGAAAGTGTTGGCAGAGAATCGGATATCGTAATCGGAGTCATCGGTACGATCTACTAAAACATTCCACTCTGCTAAAGCCTCTCGCCTCACCTTCCGCATCCCGCGAGAAAACAGAACTGTAAAGAGAAAAAAAAAATAGCAAATAAATAACGACCTAAAATGCAAGTGCATGTCGCGTCTATGAGATCACTCGAACACGTAGCGAAAGACCCTGAGAGAGCGTAGCGACATAATGGTATATCGATGACGACCGATTCGGCGAATCAACCGGCAATCAAACGAGTGCGCTGAATAAACGACGCCGCCTAATCTATCGACGAACCGCAAAAACACGAAAACAAAACGAAAACGAGAAGCAAACAGGGGGGGGGGGGGGGGGTGCACACACGGCATCGAAAGAAGAAGAAAGATCTCTCCCCGGCACATTTCTTCCCCCCTGAGCGCCAAAACAAAAGGTCGAGGCAACGGGGGCGGCAAAAACGAGCTCCATACTTCCTATCCCGCCATCCTCTTCGCCCAACTAATGCGTTGCATAAACAAAGGGAGGGCCATATATGTGAAACATGTTTCTTCTGGTCCCTCGCTTTCCCCGTCCCTCCATGGCCCATCCCTCTTTCCGTCAGGCTGCATCGGGTCGAAGCTGCATCAAAGCTGGCTCGAACGCAATAACCCAGTTTCGCCCTTAAGCTGACACTGCGGCTGAACCTACGTGTTCGATGAAACTAGTCGCACCTCTCTCTTTCACCACGTGATCACGCTCATTCCCCCGTGGCGCAGAAAGCGGTGTCACGTGATGAAAGGGAGACGGTGGATTGGTTCGGAGTTATCGTAGCTCCCGCCGCACTGTCAGCTTAGGGTTTATCGGAGCATGGTTGAAAGACGGGGAGGATGAAATTGGGGAGAAGGATGAAAGTGAAGGAAGGAGAAAAAAGAGTGAAAGCAAACGAACCGATCCATCACAACCGGTCATCCGTCCATGTTCCATGGGAATCACTGACCAGTCGTATGCCTTTCTCTCTCTCTCCCTTGTTTCTTGTTTCGGTTCGGGCAGTCTTGGCTCCTTGGACAGGCCTTCCCTCTCCCGCACTCTTTTCCAGACGTCCCATGGGCAAAGTGTGCGCGATACTGCAGGGATACGGATGCTGCGATTGATGAAACAGTGTGTTCCCGAGGGAGAGGCAGAGAGGAGGAAAAGGGGGGGTTGCCGTCTTCTGCATTAGTCCACTTCATCGCTCCGAGTGCTCGTTAGCGAACCGAGATTGAATTCTGCCTCTTTTTTTTTTCTTTTAGTGTCCTTATTTTTACCTTTAGTACATAGTTGTTTTTTGTGTGTGTGTGTGTGTGTGTGACTTGTTGGACCGGTAGAAGTCTTCAGGTTCACTGTAAAAAAGGTGAAACCTCCTTTTGTGCCTACAATGTATCCAGCACATTTTTTTACATACTTGCAGAGATGGCAGAATAATTAATGGAGGCCAATGATTGCTATAATTTTTAAGTGGTAAAATTTGTTTAGACCTTGCGTGATTTTGTGCGAATTTTTGTTACAGGGAGGAACGAGCAAATATAAAAGTTAATTATGCAGCATTTGGTAATTTAGTGTAGTTATAATCAGGCATTTTATGAAAAGTAAGTTTTGAACTTCAACATTTCACGTAATAACAATATTTTTCTTATTCCCTTTTGAGCGAACTTTATTTCGAAAAAATTGTGTTGGCTCAATCAAATGTTTTACTCGTTAATTTTTAAAGAAACGCAACGCTTACACAGCCCCCTCCCTCTACTTCAAGTATATTCGCAATTCTTTTTTTTTTATTTGACAGCGTAAGCAAAGTGGTCGAATTAAAGCAACATCGGAATCATCAAATAATCTGAGTACCCACTTCAACGGTAGCAATAGGGACTGAAGACACGTAAACTTTGCCAAAAGTAATAACTGACTTTAAAAAAAAAAATGGAGGACGCTTAAGGAATATGACTTTTTTTAGCGCAGTCAGCGGCCCTGAATTACAAAGTGTAATTTATTTTTGCGTTATCGTGCGTAGCTTTAAAGATATCGACGCCTCAAAGTTTTGTGTGGGGCGCGGCCGACAAAACTAAAAGTAGCCGGTCGAGGCCGCGGCAACACTGGAAATCAGCCGCTGTCTGGACGTGGCGTCAGGATCGTTCTCGTTTAACGAATAAGCAGGCCAAGCGGCACCTACCTCTGTTGCACTAGCCGTCTAAAGATAGAAGCTAAGCTGATTTTGTTTTAATTTTGTATACGTGGTAGTTATCCAGCATATGTAGCAATAGTTAGTGCGTATACCCAAAAGCTAGCGACTGGGAAACGCGTGAACTCGTTTGGTGCAGTACTCGGCGGCCGCTGCCGTACGTGCACTCTGCCGTACTCGTCGCTTGTATACCCAAAATCTAGCGACTGGAAAACGAGCGAACTCGTTCGGTGCCGTACTCGGCGGCTGTCGCCGGTCTTGCGGTCTTCACGTGCTCGTCGCTAGGCCTAAATTGTCATCGGGGCTCCGTGGATGGAGCGGCGTTGCTCTACGCCGCTCTGCCAGTGACGTACAGTACTGGGGGGCCCTCTGGCTTTCGCGCTGCGGGTCAGTCCCAGACACGAAGCTTTGAGGCTCTCTGGCGCGGGCCGCGGCGCCCGAACATGCGTGTGCTGGGCTGTACACGTCTGTTCTTTCGTTATTTTTTCCTCAGGCGCGTAAAATCCGAATTTGGAAGCTACGACACTAATATACCAGATAAGTTCGTCTAGGTGGTAAATCTAATTTGTAAAAATAAAAAAAACAGTAAAAAACTTGCCGCATTTAAAAAAAATTTCTATAGGCGGACATTTTCTTTTCAAAGCTAGCGTAAGTTTTTGTGGGTGATAGGGGGGGGGGGGGGGAGGGGCAGAGAACGTTAGCAAGGTGAGAAGAACACTTCTTTTTTCTTCTTTCCCTCAAAGAAGCGCACTTTACACTGCTCGACCGCGCAACGGGTGCGCCCGTCTGGACCGGAGGAAAGAAAGAGAACGATCCTGACGTCACGGCCCAACGTTGCTTTAGCGATCGGCAACCCGCTGGCCGCCCGCTAAGGAGCAGCGGCTCGCGGCGGGTCACATTTTTATTATCGGTATTAGTTGAGAATGCGGCGTCCCCCTGACGTAATTTTTTGGTTGGGGTCGTATCTTCTGTCACTACAGCTATACCGGTAATTTATTTCATTTTGAAATTTGACCGGAGTTGCCTTCTAAGCTTTGCCTTTAAGAGTGGAACGCGATAGCGTTATCGGGCTTCGTTCGCATCAGTGTTGTACACGTTCCTCAAAAAAGAGAAACAAAGCTCGTTTCTCGTTCCTTTACATTTTTGGAACTCGTTCCCGTTACAAGTTTCATCTGTGAGAAAGGAACTCGTTTCCATTACAGTTAAAAAAAAAAAAGAAAGTGTCGTTACATATATGTTACAATTGTATTTTAAAAATTACCGTATTTAATTAGATCGAGCAAAGCTTTTTCTTTTTTTATCTATCCCATCAAATGACAGCACGCGAATTTGAGTGCCGTGATGAAAATGCACCAGCAGAAAAAAAAAAAAAACGAGCGGAAGCAGAGTTTCGTTTGTTGATATACTATTCACCGTTAAAATCTCAGCTCTTAACCATATTCATGTTTGTGGTGGGCGATTCGGACGAGCCAAGTGTACTGTTGCCCCACATTACACGAGTGTTTTACAACAACCTCACTCGTTTTAATCTAACAAAGTCCCGTACTCAAACTCAACAAAAGTTGCTTCTCAATGTTGCTGTCCGCAAGACCAGCAAGTGAAGAAGAGGGTAGGGCTTTTGGAAGGTAAGTGTTGAAAAGTACAAGTGCCTCTTTCTGAAGGTTAGATTCGTTGTTCAGTTTGAAGGTGGGGGACAAGGGGAGAAGGAATAAAGGTTATTTTTTTGTGTATCTTTTTAGTGGCCAATGTTCGGGATACAAGTGAGCGTTCGATGTCTGGTAACCTATTCTTTAGTTGTAAACGCAGTTTTGTTTTGTGGAATTTCAGTGATGGCTCCAGTCGGCCTTATATTTCTGGGTGTATCAGGATTTGGGGAAGAAAAGAAAGTAGCTGAGTTTGAAACGTCCCTCCTTTTGTGTCTTTTACTTCGACTTAAGTTTTGCTTTTTGTACCGCACTCTCGGGCACTGAAAACAAACATCGATGTCCATAAGCTCTCCTGCACCCGACTGTTACTAAGCGAGGGCAACACAAAAGCAACACTTAGATAAGTAACCAAAACATTAACAAGATCCTGCCTTCGTAAAGATATTGTTTTCTTACTCTTATAGTTTCCCTTTTAAAAATAAAACAAAAATTACCGCCCTGGACAAAAAAAAAAGGAACGCCGTTCCTTTTTCTCTTTCAATAAAAATGTAACGAGATCCCGTTCCAGTTCCACCGATGCAAAATGAAATGTCGGTGTTCCTACGTTCCTCCTAAAAGGAACGCGTTCCAGGAACGCAGTTCCTTGGTACGCCGTTCCGTAGAACACTGGTTCGCATCGCCTTCTGATTCGTCGTGCAAGCGTGCCACGCATGACCAAGTCAGTAGCGTGCCTGGCCCGAAACCGAAGGGACGTGGGTTCAAACCCCGTCTAAAAGTCTTTATATTCTTTAAAGTAAATTAATTACTTTATAAAGTGAAATCATTTGAGACATGCGGCGAACTTTAACTTGCCTTACATGTACATGATTTTAATCACTTTCATCCCAAGTGTAACACCACGTTTCACATGGGCGTTGTGGGTTTGAAATTCCCGCGCGAGGTCATGTAACTGTGACGCCATAACCCTATCGACCAATCAGGCGTTTCGCACCACGCCATCGGCCCCGACTTCTTTGCCACGCCACCGAGGCCGGCTTTTCTGCGACACGAGCTCGTTAACGCTGTCGCGTTAGATATAGAACAAGAAAGTGAAGACAACTTAGAAAACGTTGGCGCGAAAAAGTGAGATTTAAACAGACAGAATATAAGCTAGTTGAGGAAAAACACAAATAGGTCCTTGAAACAGATTAACACAGTACGACCACTTAAGGTTATAATTCATCTTCAAAGGCCATTGGGCAGCGTAGAGCACGTGGTGCGAATGCTCGCCCTGCAGAACGCAGGAACCCAGGGCTCAATCTCCACCCCTGCCCGTTTCGATCTGGATAAGCAATGCACTGGCGTGCGGTCCTCTACCCTTACTGCGTGATGCACGTTAAAGACCCCAGGCTAGCCCTGGTAGTGCCCTCGCTAAATTTCTCATTCCCACCGTAAACCAGTGTCGCCGCAACACAAATGCAGACGGACCTCACGCTGTATCAGCAGGGACGTCAATTTGATCTGGTAATATTAAGCAGACAAAGCACATGGAGGCACACTAAGTCAGGATTAATCATTCTTAATCCTAATGATCGAGGGTTAACAATCGTCGCAACGGGAGTCGAACCCTGGACATTGCGATCCACCCCCCGACGACGCCACTAGGAGGATGCGAATGGGAGAGCTAGCTGCGGATTACGAGATGGAATGTCCAACGAGCCTGAATGTCCAACGAGACGGAAGATCCAATGATGGATATTCAGGCACGTTGGACATTCAGGCGCGTTGGACACTCCGTCTCGGTTGGACCTTCTGTCTCGTTGGACATTCAGACTCGTTGGACATTCAGACTCGGTTGGATCTTTTGTCTCGATGGACATTCCGGCTCGTTGTACATTCCGTCTCGATCGGATCTTTCGTCTCGTTGGACATTCAGGCACGTTGGAGATTCCGTCTCGCCTGTCACGTGCTAGAATAATTTGTGTTGTTAAATATACAGACTTATGGGTATATTTAATCCGCGTTCCTGCAGACATTGCCGCATTTTCGTCATACTAAAATGTCGTGCCACTGAAGCCGATGTTGACGGACCGACGGAGAAACATAGAGCAGACACAAATATTCTAATGTCATCTACAGGAAGGCATGATGGTTAGTTAGCTGAGTGCCGATGCGCAGCTATCTACCAATCCGTTAAAAATGTGGATTGTACGACGTCAAACGCTCCTTTGATATCGACAGTTCAAACGTCTCGAATGTTTCGATGACATAGATGAGCCAATTTTAAATATATGATAGGAATGCATTGTCCGAGTGTTCTAGTGCATCGCAATAGGGGAACGTCTATGAAAGCCGCGCTTCAGATCCTAAGAATTTCTAGTTCAGTCTTCATCCCTGCCCGTTTCGATCTACAGATGAGCTAAATATTGTAAACACATCACCACCCGCCAGCGCCCCTGACTATGCGCAGAGTCAACATTTAAATTTTTGAAAGGAGCTTTGGAAGCTGTTGGTGCGAGGCATCAGCAGTTTGCACAACCGTAATTTCCCGCAAATAAAAAAGTATAGATATCTTCTTTAAACAAAAAATATACATCTAACGCGCCTATAAATGCACGGGGGTGGTTGGGGGTGTGACCAGACAATTCATGAGTAAATGCAGAACAACTGTGTGAATTTGACAAATTTTTATTTTTGTTCGTTTATCTTTGTAACAGACAACTACTCATTGTACACTGCAGTTGTCAGCAGTTTACATACGCATGCATTCTCTGCCAGTAGATTTGTATGTCCCAGACTAGAGCTATAATACTAATATCACGCAGTATGCAATTATCTTCTTTTTTTTGCATGTAACATGCATAGCCTATGCATGTGTTTTAGAAGCCCATTTATTTTAACTTGCTCCTGGAAGCACTCCAAAGCTCGCGATCCTGCCGAGATAGTTGATGACGTCTTGGTACGTGGGAGCTTGACTTTTGATAAAGAACGCGAACGCAACCGGCTCAGCGTGCAGCAGAAGGTTCACACCCGGCTGTACCAATAGCCTACATCTTGTGTGAATATAATAATAGATCGTTCCACGTCACTTTCTATTCTTTTAGGGGAAGAGTATTGCACCGCGAATCCGGCCAGTTCGTCGAAATTCCATTGGTCTCTGGACAACTGGAAGAAGGACAATTCGTCGAATACGGCAATTCGCCATAGGCCGATTTGCAGAATTGAAAATGGGGCGAAAGTGCCCGCTCGTCGAACTGTAAAAAAAAGAGGTGATTGGGGTAGGGTGAGTAGATAGCCGGCGACAGTGGGGGTCAACAATGAGACTCTCTGTCCAAAAAAGAGAGGATGACAAATGCAGCTCTCATGATTTACAAGGGTCCGATAACGAATCGTGCACGGGTCGTTGAAAATTATAAAAATTGTGTTCTACGTGAATATTTTCACTCGCGACTCAAGCATATAAGTAAATCGCGGTCGCACTGTCGCAGCGGCTCTGCGATAGAGTTACAACCAGTTCAAATCCGATCGCAGCCTCGGTATGCTACCTGGGCCCGTATGGGTACGATTGCTGCAAGCCACTGACCAGTAAAGGCAGAGCGGAAACGACGGAAGCCAATCCTAAAAAAGCATTGTATTAATTATTAAGGTTGCCTACTTGTTGTTTAACACATGGTTCAATGCGACAACAATCACTTTGGTGGCCGAAGCATGCGAAACTAATCGTCACGATAAGCATCAATGTGCCGAATCTTCCAGACAATCACCGGACACAAGCTCACCACTTTAGGACTTCACCTGCACAAAGGCTTAATAAAAGAAACGTTGTATTTTATCACTGATTTTGATATGAGGACCGAATATTTGTTTCTGGGGACCGAGAAGTCTAATCATAAATGTCTAAAACTTTCACCTTCGTTTATAAAAGAAAAGAATTCTACAATTTAGTGTAATTACACATACTACACCGACTTGACCTAGCAATATTACTAACACTTTAATCACGCGTTTTTCTCCCATGCGGGGGACATCATCTTTGCGCGACTAGGGATACCAATAAGGAAAGTACAGAAACTCACACAATACGGAAAGAAGACTGTGGCTGGGGATAAGCACGATTAACGATTCTAAGAAATCTCGTGGACCCCACATTTGCTTCCGTCGGTCTTTCATCTTGTAGCATGTGACCTTTTCCGCGTCATTTTTTTTCTTTAAATATAGAAATCATCTTCATATTTAGATATAAAACGAACTATAAATGTATTTTTGTTTTAGTTTTATTAAGTCTACAAAATGCACGAGCATAATTTTAATTTTATTCGGAAGACTTCACAGAGGCAACGTCAGCGGGAGAAGCTCAGCGGCACACCAAAATAGCCGTGCATCAAAAAGCCCGGTACTGAAAAGCCCAAACCGAAACGACCACGTCCCGAAACGACCGCGTACCGTTATCTCCGCACTGAAACATCCGGTTCTCCATTCCATCGAACGCATTTTTCACCGACCTAACTATCAGTAATCCTACTTTTCGAAAAATGAAATATCGTCTAAATTCTATGCGAGGTTCATTCCATATCCGTTGGATATTGAGACTCGTTGGACATTCAGTCCCGTTGGACATTCCGTCTCGGTTGGATCTTTCGTCTCGTTGGACATTCAGGCACGTTGGACATTCCGCCTCGGTTGGACCTTTCGTCTCGTTGTACATTCCGTCTCGCCTGTCACGTGACCGATTGGACATTCAGGCTCGTTGGACATTCGGTCTCGTTGGGCATTCAGGCCATAAGCGCTAGCTGCGGAACTAAGTATGGCTCAAAGGAAATCTACGATACTCGGTTGCGCGCAACTGACCTCAGAATGACAAAGCGCAGCCCTAAACGAGACCTGATGACGTCGCAGGTCCCGAACAAATTTGAACTTGCCTCGGATATTCTGACTGAGGCGGACAGTAAAAAAGTATGTCGCGCGTGCGATACCTTCGAAACCAACCAAAATGTTTCGTAACCAAGAGTAAAAATGATAACGAGCGCATGTTGCTCGCACGACACATTCCCGGCTTTCCGAGCTCATCAAAAGTATCGAGAAAAATTAAATGTTATTAAAGCCAACCGACTTCTTTCCGGCTAAGCATAACAAAACTAATCTGGCGGACGCCTCCCACGCCTCACAACCAACCGTCTGAGTGAAACGTTACTGCTATATCTTTTCGCTCGCCGCCATTCCCGAAACCGAGGTGGAAAGAAACTATAAACCCGCGGCGCCAGCGATATTTCACACCCACTCGATTCTTGCCGTCGTTGTTCTTCTTTCGTATTTTAGGCAGCTCAGAATGAGGTAATAGCTGTCCGATCCATTTTCTCCGCGGCGGTATGTTCCAAGCACGGTTCCGACACCGGGAGACGTCGGCAACGGTATTACGGTAATGCTGTTTCTGATTCTGTCTCGTGGATAAAAGCAAAACAAGACAGGACGAAAAAGTTGGCTTTCTTGTGCGAGCAACGCGTACCGCCACGATTCATCAAGTTACACCTCCGGGCATCGACTGTTTCATTCTCGACAGCGTTGCTCTTCCGTCCGAAAAGAAATGAAGAATCGAACAAAAACAGGAACGCCGCCGGGGGTCACTGGCGACATCGACGGCGGCGGCGGTGGCGAAGACGTCACCCTTTCACCGAGGTCTTCGCTGTCTTCCCCGCGGCATCGCAAAGGCCTTATAGCGTCTCGCCGGCGCGTCGCCGCCTTCTGCCTTCCTGGCGTCCCGGAATACTGGTGCCCGCGGAAACGAAGGAGGAAAAGGGGCACGCTTCAAATCCAGGACTTGTCGCGTGGGGGGGACATCGACCGGCGGAGGCGTTGAAACCGTCAGCCAGCTTGAGGGCCTTTCCTGCGTCTGGCGGTGCGGAAGTGCTCGCCTTTCCTGTCTTAAATTGCGAGGGAGGAAGCAAATACGCTCGTGGCGGGTAATGAGAAAAAATTGGTCTGCCTTTGCGTTTTCTTACTAGTTGTCTTCCGCTCGCCACCATGCCAGGTGAAAGCCTGGATTTCAATCTGTTTTTTTTTTTTTTGTTTTTTTATTGACATGAGACGTACGCTGAATCATCTAGAAAAAAGCTGGACGATGTTACCCAGAGTGTGAATACTGTTACATACCCGTGTTTTGTTTTATTTTTATTTTTATAATTAAAGCGTTTTGACAAATATGGGAGGTGGTTTTCTCAGATGGAGAGCGACACAAGCGGCTGCTCAATATCATTCAAGAATTCTCCCGGGTATTTTCTTTTTAAATGCGAAAGCAATAAATATTCTATAAAGCAAAGCCGGCGGTGTCTGTAACCGCAAAAAAAAAAAAAAAAACACGTGAAAGAAATGTTTATTTTCTCATTGGTTGAGCAAAACGGCTGCAAAATAGCCATTGGCGACCGCTTCACCAGAGCGCGTGGTCGGCCGCCACTCTCGTGGCAGGCGTTGCCGGATGGGGGTGAGGGCTGCGGCCACTTCCACTCCTGTCGGCGCCGAGGATCATGGCAGCGCCTGAGGCATCTATGTCGTCGGCGGCCGCAACCTCGGCAGTAGCGAAACGTGGCCGTCCACGCCAGTACACCGCTGACAAACTAAGAGAACGGAAGAACGACATTCATGCTTTCGCATTCACAACTCATAACAAGTGTTTAGGTGTCCTCAAATTTTTTTTTAATACGATAACGTTTTTGAGCAAATTTCACGCTCTTTCGTTTCATTCCTTCTGTCCATAACCAGCGAAACCACCATGGGTTGTTGTGGATAGACCACGTGAACCCCGGTGCTTCCACCCTGCGAGGGACGAGCTTCTTCAGATGTCGCAATCCAGCCGCCGATGGGCAACAGCGACTGGGAGGTGCCAAAGGGAGTGCGGTACAACGTGAGATGTGCTTCCGCAAAGCTCGACAGACAAAACGACAAAAAGTAACAAGGAAGACGGTGAAACGGACCAAGAACGGCAATTTCGGCTGCGACAGGATCCTGGCGCCAAGCGTGCGAAGACGCCTCGCGAAACGGACGAGGTAACTTCGGCTACAACGCGAGCGAAACGCCAAGCAGGTGATGCGGGTAGTGACAACAGAACGGTGAAAACGATCAGCAAAGATAGAAAGATACATGTTGGCCAAGAGGCACTTTGAGGAGCATTTCCTCAACGGCTCGTTCGGCGTTGAGTGCAGCGTATGCTACCACCGGTCGGTCCGGTCGGACGTGAGTGCTGTGAAGGACCGTATCGCCGGACTTCTTATGACAATCTGCGCAGCGATTTCGGCAACAATTGTTTTGTCATACGTCGCTTCGTGTGCATTTCAGACGAACGCTACCAGAGTAAATGTATTTTTACGTGTATTTTTTCACTAGAAATATGATTATCTTGTTCCAGACATACAATAGTGGAGAACCCGTCTGATTTAAATCACAATTTAAATTATAAATTAATTCACGATTTATTTGATAATTTAAATCGCGATTTCTATCAGGCCGGTTTATTTCAATTATTATTTTAATGAAGTTGTTTCTGCATAAATAATCGCTAAAATACTTTTAATTTACCGTTTGTTTATCATTTGAAGCGTTCTATATATATCTCATTTTCTATTTAAGGGAAAGAATCATTCCGCAAGAAAGATTTTAGCGGGTTGAACACAAACAAAAAAAAAGGTACTCATCTCGGCAAGTCAGAACGTTGAGCTTTTTTGCTTGGTTCTACTTTGTTCGTCAGTTACGTAAATACTGAAATCAAATGAGAACATGGAAGAAAGAAACGAAGAGAAGAAATGCAATGTCCTAGTGTAAACAAATCAGAAAGTAAAAGCATATAGAACTTTTTCACCAGCTAATAAATTCGAGCTGCGTTTGTTCTTGTATGGCGCAGTTTGCATCAGTTAAAAGTTGCTAATTAAACTTCACTTTTAAAGTTTCAACTTACAGTAGTTCTTTATCGCACATTATATTCAGTCAGCGGACGGATTTATCAATCAATCTGCCATGTTTAACCATACATGTAATAATAAGAATAACTCTTTTCTAGATAGAATGATTTCAATCAAATAAATTTGATTCAAATCAAATAAGTTCGATTTATGTAAAACAAATCTGATATATTTGATTTGTCATATCTGTTACCCTGAACAACACAATAGTTTTGTACGTTCGTGTTTGTATATGCAAGATATCCTAGTTTAGCGCAGACACAGTATGTTTATTTTCCGAGGCTTGACGTCTCAAATATAAATTACATAAATTAACTTCTTTTTTTTAAAAAAAACAAAAACGTGGCAACTTTAGTAGAATTACTCAGTTTGGAAACTCCCATAGAGCCTGCTCTGAAAAAGTGGCACCGATCCGTACTCGAGAACAGAACTAATGGCGATCGCAACGCCTCCATTTTTCCAGCAGCGGCCACTCGGGGAACTGCACGGCTGCTTGCGTTGGTTTGGAAGTATCGCATTCAATAGCGTCCCCTTTGACTGTTCCATATTGGCTTTAATCGGCCATTTTCCGGGCGCCGAAACATATATGGTGGAAGGGGTATCAGGGATGCCAACCCTCGTCTCTCAAGCGGATGCGCCGTGAGTTTCTTCTGAAAGCAGGACCCACCCAGGCCGGGACGCGCTACCTGAAATCACCGGTGAGACATGGTTGTATAAAAACAATATTAACTATGCCGCAAAACTTTGTAAACTAAAGATTTTAGAAAACATCACACGCCTGTTATTTTGTACAAATCTCCAAAAAAATTTCCTACAAAAACGTTTTTTTTTTTCATTTGTATTTACGCAAAAACATGCTATCTGAAAGCTCAAGGTTTTCACAGTAAAGAAAAATATTAAGAGTGGCGCTGTTATTATATTTAGCTAGGTCTCGGTGGACGCCAGCGGCCCAGGTTTCAACGGTGAGCTTCCCAACTGAGTGCTCTAGCAGCGTTGGTAATGGATATTAAACAAAAACATGTCTACTGACCAATAAAGTAAATCATGAATGCTAGAAAGTTTTGTAACACGGTTGTCAGCAGTCACGTCACGCTAGCCAATTTTTTTCCTGTTTTTTTTTTTTTTTTACGGGCCCGTTTTACCGAATTAGACTAGCTGCTAAATTACATTGTGAACAATGGATCCTCATTCTCCTCACCAAATATAAAATTTGCAAGCATCTGAGTTCTCAAAAGTTAACACAATTTCGTGTCGAAGCTTTTCTTTTCGCAACAAGGTGAAATGTGTCTGCTTTGAACAATAAAAATCGATCTTCGCTCTTTTATTACCTAATCAAACTTAGCAAAATATTCTGCATTTTTTTCTGTCGTTCATATACTACAAAGATAAAATTATCATTCAGAATTCATTCTCATGCATATATCCAGCATTCAGAGTGCAAAGGCAAACAAAACTTGACGCGCCGAAAATTTAACTGAAACGAAAAATCCACAATGTCCATTTTTTTATGACTAAAAGTTACCCTAAAACAAAATACCAATATGTTTTTCGGACAGTAATCCTTTCCATTTTATTTTTACAGCAACGATTAGTTAAAACGATTGTTTTTTTGTTTTGTTTTTAACCTACATTCCCATGTTGCTTTTAAATGCATAAAAAGAAGCTTGAGAGAAAGAAACTGCACGGCGTACCAAATTGCCTTTTCAGTAGACCAGGAAATTATTTTTTTCTTTCCTAAAAAAGAGCATAAAAAATCCATCTGTAGGAGCTGGTTTAAAAAAAATCAAAACCATTTCGATTTTCCAGGCGCTCAAACGGACTGCACACGTGCGCAGAAAAAAAAAAAAAGGAATTTATTTATTTGAACGTATAAAACCTTAGATGCAAAAGAAATCGTCATTCTCATCATGGACAAGCAAGTAATCTACATTCGCCGAAGTCGAAAAAGCAAGTCAAACAAATCAAACCAAAAAAAGATAAAGCGTGAGAGATAAGAACACTTCGGTACAAGACGCGGAAATCGGAACAAACTACGGAAGGAGGGAAGAAAAAATCCTGATTTCGTCTAGGCCAAATCGCGCGCGCCAAGTTCGATCTAAAGTCCGCGCTCCTCACCCACGGAACACAAAAGGAACTTCGTGGAATGCTGAAGACTAGAGCGAAAGTCGAACCACTCTGAGCGGAAAAAAAAATCAAATAAATTCTTTTTTTTTTCTTTAGGAATAAACAAAATCTCAAACACTGAACAATAAGAAGCCGAAAAAAAAAGAAATGAAAATCGTTTGGAACTGTACGCCGACCAAATGGAACGACTGCCAAATGAAGAAGGCGAAAAAAACAAAAAAAAAAACATAACGCGGCATTCTATTTAAATGACGTAACCCCTTCCCTAACTTTCTCTCTCTCTCACCCTCTCCCTTATCCCTTTTTCTCTCTCTACCCTCCACTGCGGAAATCGGTGATCACGCTTCTCCGCCACACAACAGCAGCCGCAGTTGCAAGGCCATCATCGCCTTCCGGTCGAGTGCTTTCGCAGTCGTGTGCCTAGATTTGAAAGTGTTTTCAACTGCCCGATCAGGGTTCGTCTGGTAGGTTGCCTGCAAGCATCCCAGCATCCCCGACCTCTACTCCTCGCCACACGACAGCGCCACGCATGCGCACTCGTGACCACCGAGCTGCGCTGGAGAGATACGCCATTAAATTGCAAACGCTCTCGATGATTTGAGCGGCTTCCTCTCTTACGTCTAGGCTCTCGGGTTTACAGCTACCTTGCTTCGACGGCTTTTCGCGAGTTCAACAGTTTGCTTGATGACAACCGAACGGGTTCCCGCACACGGAATGCAAATGAGTCGCGGCTGTATTTCAGGTTTATCGCCCAAAATGCCGACTCCCCTTTCACGAGCGTGACCCGTTTCGCTGCAATAAACATGGCGCTTTGGGTGACCATTTTGGCGACGGTGTAATGGCTAATCGTTCCGCTAGACTGGCTGTTACGACGCCCCGCTTTTTCGAGTCCCTGTTTTATTTTTATTTTTTTGTTTGTTGTTTTCGTACCTTTATTCTTTTTTTTGCGTTTAAATGGCGTGTTACTAGTTAGTTCATTGTGATGTTCGCTCTTAGACCTATAATTGACCTCTGCTATTGCAAGCCGGTAGAAAAAAAAAATGTCGAGGTCAAGACCTCAATAAAAACGGAAGGATTCAAATACACTTTTTAGGGTAATATATCTATAATAATTGCTCAATAGTCATTCATCGATCGCGAAGGTTGGAAAGAAAGCAGAATGAACTGCTTGACAACTTTCTACTTAGATAAACGTTTTATAAGCAGCCTAAATGGCTTGTTGATTTTATGCGAGCAAAGTAAAATGATTCTTTCAAAATTAGGCTAAACATAAAAAATTACAAAATGATAACGTAAATGCCAACATAATTTCACCAAGCAAAATCTCAAAAAATATCTGTAGCATTTCTTTATGAAAGAAAAGTATTTTTTTTTTTCCAGCATCATCATTCGTTATTTTCGTTGAAGAAGCGCAAGGGGCATTACCCAAGGGAGTGTGCATACATAAAAATACATAAATATTTTCTAGGGATTTGGCACATTTTGAAAAAATAAAAAAGGAGTGTCTAGGTTTGTCGCTTGAAAGCTTTTCATCGTCGAACTGGCTCATGCATGGCGGAACTTCACAGCACATAGTAGTGGCAGCAGTGAGACACAGGGTTCCAGCCTACCGTTCGTGCAACGCAAGCATCGCTCAAGGCCCCATGTTTACGCTTCTTACCTCATCCCAGTTCTGTACGGCGGTATACAGCAACACCATCGAAAGCGAAGCAACGCAGCACATCGAAAAGCTACGTTCGCAGGAACGCTCACGTAAAGGCAACCGCCGACAGCGTAAAATCTGGTGAGCGAGCGGGCTGCCATCAAGAAGTCGGCAAGTGGGCTCCGTGCTTCGCAACATATCTCCTCTTCCGAGTAGCCGTGGATTACGCGGTCGATATAGCACATAATTTTAGGCACAGGCACGCGTTGCTGCCTCTGAATCGCGGCCTGCAATTCATCGTCCTAGCTGTCGCTGTCTATCTCGGTTTGACGATTCAAAGGCGCCAAAAGCAAAGCCTGCTTGCAAGATGCTGCCGCCATGTTGACACTATAAACCTGTCTATTTTCTCAGTGCGCTTCCGTGCGACACCCGTGCACGCGCGTGCCGTGCTCGCCGCCAAAGAAAGACGCCCAGTGCGGCTCCACTAGAAGATCAATGAAGGATGCGATCGCCATTCGGTGCGCACAGAGTTCGCAACCGCGGAATCAAAGAAAGACGCTACGAGGGTAATCGCTTGCGAAGATTTCTCCACACGCGCTGTTCCTTTTTTAATTTTGTTCTGTAATATTTTTTGTTGTGCTTGTGAGTCTGTGTTGTTTTTCTGAAGTTTGACAGCAGAGCCTGGAAGCAAACCGAATAAAACTTGTTTGTGTTGTAGCCGGTAATAGATACCGAGCTGCAGCGGAAATAAAGTTCAGTTGTAAGTAGCGCTGTGTCTGTGTCTCCTTTTCTGTCCGTTGTCCTGTCGCGCTTTTTAATCAGTACGAATAAAACAATTTCATTTCCTGAAACATTTGGCTAGAACTGCCGAATCGCAAGCGAAAGCGAAGCGATTGTTCAAACGAAATAGAAGCCAAAGAAATGTCGAGCCAGCTCTAGTTCAGTTTGATACATGCTCTTGGTTACTTGAGATCTGCAGTTTTTAGGGGCGGAGCTCCTTAGGGGCTAGCCATGTCCGTATGTCCGTCCGCCGTAGGCCCGGCGTCGGGTGCTCGTGCTTCTGCTCGTAAGATCACGTGCTCACGAGCACGTGAGCACATGCTCACGTGCTCGTGTAGGGCAAAAAAAAAAATTGGAAAAAAAAATATGAAAAAAATTATGAAAAAAGAAAAAAGAAGAAAAAAAAATAGTAGGGGGTTCTGAGATGCCATCCCATCTGTCTGCTTAAAAAAAGAAAAAGAAGAAAACCACACATTCTCCTACTGACATGAATGAAAAGGTTCAAAGAAAAAGAAGAAAAAAAAAAGAGTAGGGGGTTCTGAGATGCCATCCCATCTGTCTGCTTAAAAAAAGAAAAAGAAGAAAACCACACATTCTCCTACTGACATGAATGAAAAGGCTCGGCATGCTGCGGCTCGGCGTCTACGCAGACAAGCACCACCAGAGCTTCGCCCCAAGCAACATCATTCACCACGTGGAGATGCGGTCAATTTTTTTTTTTTTTTTTAATGCCTGAGGAGCTTATCCTAAGAATCAAGAAACCAAGCCGTCACAAGAAGGAAAACTGAACCTAAAATATTGCCTGCCCCTACCCGTAAAAGAAACGGATATAAGCAGTAAACATAAACAATCATCGTGTCCCTATAATTTGTCCTTTTTCAAGCACCGCAGATAACGAACTGGAGCAAAACGCTGGCCTACCTTCTAAAGAAACAAACACAACATCCATCGTCAAAAACTTAGGCGAACGAAGGCTGTGAAGACGCACCCACGGGAAACAATAAATAAAAAAGAATCCTAATAACGTACCGAGATATATTAAAGCGACCACCGGTAGAAAAACCGGCCGCGGAAGAAGTCGTGCCGCTCGGCCGCAACCGTAAGTCGAGAAACTGGGAGATATGAATCACTTCAGCCAGAGTAATACCGAGCACAGGAGAACCCCGAGCACAGCTAGCGCGGAGTTCGTCTGTGCGGCAGAGGCCGCAGGACAGGCTCTAAGAAAGAATAAAAGAGAGAAAAAAAAAAAGCCCGCAGACCCAATGCATTATAGATGGCGCAAACACACCTTCAAAATATATTAAAAAAAAATTGACGAAACTAAAGACGAAAAATATCGAAAGAGAAAAACAAAACAACCAGTTCAGAAACCAAGAGTCACTGTTCTCGGCGCAAAAGCTAACCGGTGAGCGAAATTTCGCTCTGAGAAGCGCGGCAAAGACGCATTCAAAATACCAAATGTTAGATTCGGAAAGGTGTGGTATACGGAAGGTAGTAAAGCAAAAACTGGGACAGCGTTCTGCCCCTTGTAAACATTTTTCCATCCGTCTTAGTCAAGATAAAGGCTTGATTTACCGGCGCTCGAGAGCGGAGCCGACGTGAGTGCTTTTGGCTTTTTGCTAAGTGTTATACTTTTAAGTCCCAGAGGGTTCGAGGTGGTTCCTGTAACACCTATATCTTCCAGCCCCTTCAGGTAAATTGCCCTGATGCGCGTTTCGGTGCAAAGGGCCGTGCGTCTTGGAAGGTGCACGTATCTTATTTAGTTCAGTTCCAATCTCAGGTGTTCCTGTGCACTCTGTGGAGGAAAGCTGATTACGTTGATTCGACTGAAAGGAGGTCAAATCCGTCAAACTTTATTTTTACGCAAAATGCTTCTCGAAGGATGTGTGTGTGAGAGGGAGAGAGTGTGTGTGTGTGGGGGGGGGGGGGGGGGAGGTAAGCCCCAGTGTTATAGCGCGTACTTCTGCGCAATAACCAAACAAAAAGAATTTATTCCGCGCTGCGGTTTACCCATTAAAAAATGAAATGACAATGTTTCTAAAGTTGTTTGTGCGTGTAATTGAATACTCGCACGCCACTCATATTCACAATGTAGTAATATCATATATCAATAGCAGACTCTTCAATTTTTGATACAGGCAAGTTAAATGTGGGTAACTTGTAACGTTACAGGAAATAAATCACGAGACATTACGGCATTACCCTGCCTAATATTAGCCTTCCCTCGTCGCATTCATAACAACTAAGCTATGAATTTCAAATATTGAACTTTGAATTCGCATATATTACCTGAATGGCATCAAGTTCTGCACTGTTCAAATTGCGTACTTTATTTTGTTTTTTTTTTGTGGTGACTATACGGTGAGAAATTGAGAAAGGCGATGAGATGAGAGCATGTAGGGACGTCGGGGCGACTGGCTCTGATGGCAGACCAGTGGATTACTGTTGAAACGCGTTCAAACGTCGAGCGCCGGCGTTCGGCGTTGAAACCCGTTTGAACAACGAGTGGCCACAAAGACAGCTAGACCTTCCGTCTACCCCACCAATTCTTCCAATCAGAGCTCGAAGCTCCGATGTCAACGCGCTCAATCGTCTTCTCTTCCCCCTCTGTTTCTCCCCGTATTGATTCGCCGGTTTACGGACAGAAAAATATTGACTTCAGTGCGCCTGTTTTCGCGATAAAATTCATACTTTGCGAAATATATACATATATCCACTTGTACTGCATACGGGAAGAACAACGCCGAGCAATCCAGTTAAAAGCTAGAATGTATAGGGATGATCGAGATAAATGATCTGTCTGACCCCGCAAGTTCTTCGGCGTGTTACCACGTAAAACAAAAACCCGTCGTTCTCTTTTTTTCTTTTATTTCTTTGTGACGGTTTTTTGCTTTTTTGTGACGATTCGAGACTCATCCACTGCGTCTTAAAAGTCATAAATGTGATGAACAGACAAAAACCTACAAAGACGCTCGATCACAAGTTGAACGACCGCGAAACGTAAAGAAGAGACAACTCGACAGACCCAAACGGCTCTCAATTTGTTCCACGTCTCGCATTACGAGTTTATTTAATTCCAGCTTGTCATTTTTATCAAACACAATACTGTTTTTTTCTTTTTTTTTTTAGATTACAGCGTTTAACCACGATGGGAGTCACATAGCTTCTTCGCTTACATTTTACGCTAAGGGAAAGAAGTTGTGTGTTTTTTGTCTTATCAAAGTCAAGTTTTATTATATAGAGTTTCCCAACTTCTGTTCCAGAGTCGTCGCTTTGCAAGAGGTTATCAAAACACTGACTTCGGGCCCTCGATTATAGAACCCGAGTGGGAATATTTTCCCCAATGTTTCTGCTCGAACGTTCGTGGGAAATAAACTATAATAAACATTCAAGACCTCAGTTCCTAAAGCACATAAGTGCTAGTGCTTGTAACTTAAATGTATTCAATACCTGTCAGCGCTCGCGCTCATCAAAAATTTGTTCTAACTTGTTATTTATAACAAGTTTATTTTCGGCACGTTTCCTGTCCACACTTCAGTGTGCCTATCGCCACTGTAAAACAATGGAAATGAAAACATTGGAGGCAATGAAGACTTGATAAAACATTTCTGAATGATCACGGGAAAAACACTTCTAGGCATAATATTATGCTACATAATTAAAACGCAGTTGAATAAGACTGAACGGAATAGTTATAATAATATTAATAGTAATAATAATTTATTACTTCATAAGAAAGAGACGGCACGCAGGAGCATTTTTTATGTTCATTCATATCATATATTTCATTACATATTTGGCCAGCTTCGTAAACATTTTTATTCGACGACTCCCTTAAAAAACATTCGATTCAAACTTAAGATTTAGCTCTAAGAAAAACAAGCAAACTAAAATTATAATAATCGTGCACTTTTCCGAAACAAGAAAACAACCAGATTTGAAGTATATGTTTTGAGTCCACGGGGTAAAATTTTTACCACATGTGAAGTGCGTGTTTTTTTGTGAAATTTAGTTTATTTTGTTTTTAATTGTCAGCTGCCGTTACCACAAACTCTCTGCTGTCTTCTTCGTCCGATTATTAAAGGTAATTAACACACTTAAAGTACACTTTTAATATACTTTTAGTGAACTCTGTAAATAGTACAGTTTAAGGTTCCGTTCCTACGACGAATACCTAGAATGCTTGGCTACAAAACGATTTTTAGTTTATAAAACAAAATTGGAATAAACATACTAAGAGGCTGCTTTTCTATAGAATTTCCGTTATACTCAACGTTGAGCGCAGCAAACGTAGCGTGGCACAGAACCTGAGCCTTTCATAGGCCAAGGAACAGGAACTCGATATCTGCGACCAATCACTATCGGTCTCCGCTGCGCAACGCCGCGTCTGCTACGCTCGACGTCGAAGTAGAACAGCCTTAACGTACTGTATTCTCGGGGATACTAGGAATATTGCTACCGTAGTCATAGGTTAATTATTTGGTTACATAACTATAAAGTAATTGCCACGGGATTTTCGTTTTTAACCTCTAACACTTAAGTACACTCTAAGAAATGCCTGCGCTTCTACTTTCCCACAAAACACCCAAAGATTCAATCTCTGCGATCAACGAAATCAGCTTGGTGAATGACGAGACGGAACAGCTGTTTGGACTTCAAAATTAAGTCTGCGCTGTGGCATTACGCAATGCCAGCATGACGCTTTGCATTGCATAAGGCCACAGCGCAGACTTCATTTTTAGGTCTAAACGGATGTTCTGCCTCGTCATTCACCAAGCTGATTTCGTAGATCGCAGAGATTGAATCTTTGGGTGTTTTGTGGGAAAGTAGACGCGCAGGCATTCTTAGAGTGTAAGGACGCTGATCTTTTATTTCACATACATTGTATTATAACAAAGTAGTGGACGAGAGCTTTGCTCAAAAGTTAGTTTCTGAGAGGGTTTTAAAAAATGAGTAATCTGTACCACAAGACATTTTACTTCAAAAAATCTTTTACAGCAGAATTTTTGAAGAAGTTCTCGTCCACGTTTTACTTATTTTAACATTGAGAGCACTGTGCAAAAATATCATCCTCTTAACATTAATATGAAACGAGAAGCCCGTGGCAATATTTGTAACTAATTATGAAATTACATATTTAATCTATGATTAAAATCGCTTGCTCAACGTTCCCAAAAGCCCGGGAAATGCGTCACAATGCTACTACTGAGTATGTGTCTACATCTCTCTTACTACAATAATGGCAGCGCCAGCGCGTGCCTGGAACGCTTGGTGAGATCCGTCTATTCCAAAAAACCTCCCAGCCAACGTTATTAGATTAGCTCAGTTATGGTACTGCTCATAGACCCTGCTTGTACCGAGCAGTACCCCCTTCACTCACCATGACTCACCTCCCGTCTTTCGACGAGCCGGACGGCTGCTATGGTAACTGCAGAATAATCTATGGAATACGTACGTTTCGAAGCACAGCGTCTAGATGGCATTCCACCGCACTCTATGGAACACACAGCTATGAACCGAAAATCTAGATGGCGCTTCCAACGGCGGGAGGCGGACTGCAGTGAGTGAAGGAAGGTAACCCCTACCGCGGGAGTTCCACATCTGAGGTGATCTAGTAACGTTGCTTCCAGCCGAAGGCCTTCATAAAATTGGCAACACAGCTCGCAATCCTCACTCCGCGAGTGCATTCTGTGTGTGATGGTTCGCGGATTCTTGAATGGCCCTCAGGCAGAAAGCGCCTTTCAAAGATTCGTGAAACAGGGGCATTGGAATTTTTTTTTTTCTGAAATGTACTTTTTTTTTTTGTACCACAACGCGTTGTTTACCAGCAATTTCCGCATTTATCCACGGATTCCACACCGACACACTGCGCACTCGCGGAAACAAAGATTCGCTGGAGGTGGGACGCTTGCATCAGAGCCGTATATGTAGAGATTTTCGCCATTCATTGGGAAGTATAGGAGACAAATGAGGAGGCGCCATTGTCCGAAAGCGGGCTGGGCGTCTTCCAGGGCGTCTTCACAAATTCGAATGTGGCCAACTAGAAGCCGGAAATAATACCCTGGTGGTGGTTGCGAGAAACAAACTTAATAAGTGCGCCGGAGTAACTCTCGGTGACTGAAAATATGGTGCACGTGATGTTTCAATCACGGTCATCCAAAATCATGGTGGAAGAGTGCGACTAGCGGAACGATCGACGTAATCCGTACGATGTCACTATACCTAAAGCGACGTCTTTATTTCTGTCCCAGAAATGTTTTGTAACATGTATCAGTGATATTGCCACGCGCGTCGCCAAGCGAGCGCGAGGCCGAATGGTCACTGCGCTTGGCTCTCGCGCGAAGCCTCAGGGTTCGATTCCAGGCAGCAAAATCCTCTTTTATTTATTCTGTCAACTTGACGTTTTCGTAAGTTCGAGAACCTTGTCGTGTGATCTAATTACGAATGTTCTACGCGCGGAACGTTCTACGCCGGATGTTCCCGAAACCCACGCGGGTACAGAAGGTGCTCCGCAAGGCGGTAGCGAAAGCTTGCGCTGGGAACCTCCTTGGTTCGATCCCCAACGCCGCAACTAACCCCCCCCCCCCCCCCCCCCCCCGTTTCGACCTGGATGAGTTTCGTACAAGCACGCGTTTGTGTAATCACTACTGCGTGAGGCACGTTAAAACCCCCAGGCTGGCGGTTGTACTGCACTGACTAAATTTTTCATCTACAGCTAAGCGACAGGTCACCCGTTGAGGCGTACCAACATCAAGGCTGAATAAACATACAAAAGCAAGCCAATTCGTTTTTTTTTTTATTTTTTGTGCTCCGGAATCAGTTTTGTCCCAGCGCTCGATCCTGCTGTTTCGCCGGAATTGACGCCTGCGACGCTAGCCTTTTTTTTTCTCTATTTTGTTTTTGGCACAAGTTTACCCCATTAAACGTTTAGTATCTTCAGTTATTCGCCGCCTCATTATTTTTCATTCGTGGCAATATTCTACTCCTTACAGTTAGACTGCATAAAATAGCCCTGCGATGTTTTTTTTTTCTTTTTGTTTAGTGTTGTTGCGCGCAAATGAACCATTCTGGTAAACCAGATTGGCGCAACTGTATAATTGTCGTTGTCACTGACGTCGATATAAATTACGCAATGCGGAAATATCTTCAAAAGTAATTGAATTACATTTCTAAGTATTTGTACTCTACTCAAGATACTTTACAGTGAAAGTAACTTGAGTAGTATTTTAAATACTTTATGAAGCAGGTATTTAGTAACTTAATTTAAATACTTTTATCGCGTATTTTGTCCAACACTGAGAACCCAGAGCCATTTATACTGAGAGCGTTTGGCCTTCTTAAGGAGATTTTGTCAGTCTGGCAATCACAACAGCGTAGTCTGACAACCGGGAGACGACTACTTCCGTCCGCCATTTTGTGGCTCTGACATATGAACTATATGCGATTTCTATAAATAAAGAAGAGAAAGAAGTAACGCCATTCTGCGTTATCGCGAAATCCGCTGCTTCCAGCGGGCAGCTAACTCCGCCCATTGGCCAAACTATCTCAGTATAAACGGCTCTGGGTTGGCCAAGAGAGCACGCCAAGCCCTCTTTCAGCGTATGGTGCACGCCCTGGCTCTGTCCGCGTCTCCCATTGACCAAACTCTCTGTATACACGGCTCTGGCCTGCGCGCTGGCCGTGGATTGATGGATGGATAATATAGACCTGTTGGAAAACATACAGCGCCACGACTGCAGGGAATTTCGGGAACCCTCGGTACAGATCACGCGCTTTCTCATTGCGCCTCCGCGACTGCGCGCGCGTCGCGGCACCTACCACCAGCAGCCGTCGCAGCCATCTGCCATCCCGCCCATCCGCCAGAACATTGTAAACGAATCACGAAAGGTGGTTTGAATACGTTATTGGTCGTAACTTACCTTCGCGACTTGCAGTGTCACATAATCCACTTATTTTGCACCGCGACCGTGGCAGGGTTCGACTTGGTTCGACAAAGCATTGGCGCAGCAGACGACAGAGGCGGTGCGGAACGAAGGAGAGGGATGAAAGAAGGGGCAACCTCTCTCCCCCCTGCGCTCGTCGCTCGTCCGACGATCCGACTCGGCTACTCGGCTCTGGGGTGCTCGAACGTTGTTGCTATGGCACCCTGTGCCTGCTAGCGTATTCCACGTGGAAGCGGGAGGAAAGACGATGGGAGGGGCGTACCGAGTAGGGTACTCCCATCATTCGTCGCGCGGCGCGCGCGGGCTTTAGGGATTTTTGCAAAGGGTCTATTGGCAATTCTCTTTGTAAAGGGCGGTAGCTTGCGCCACCTAGAATATGAAAATGCTTTTCATATAGTGTGGTTGGGGGTGTTTCCAACTGCTTGATCGAAGTTAAGCAGTTCATGAACGCGTTTGCAATACATGCAGTGAGGAAAAGGCAAAAGCCTCTATCCTCTGCTAGCATGTCCAAGCTTTGCTTAGGTTCTCCTGTCCGCCATTTCCCTCGCTTTTCGAACACGCTGTCCACGATTTCAGCACCACCATAACAGCTGCGTGACGTCAAAGCTGCGTGTTGGTCTGTAAAAGTAAGTAAATTAATATATATTTTAGAGTTTGTTAGTTTTTTTTTTTTTTTTTTTTGCCAGCAGGAGTGACACTAAATTTGACATCCAAGGTATCGGACGGCGTCAAGCGACGCTACTTCCTTCAAACAGCGGCCACGTGAAAGGGCAACCAATTCGGAGGCACATAACGGGACGGCGTCGACCCCAAAACTATAAGTCTTCTCTTTGTTACTTTTCTTTTTCGTCGTCTGCGCGGCGGTGTTCTTCCAGTGTGCATTTCGATCAACGACCGCATTACACGATGCTTGCCGCCCTGCAAAACAACAGGGTCAGTCTTCTGCAGAGACAAAGAGCCCCATCGAGCAATAAGCGTCCCGTCGTAGCTAAGCCGCTACACCCCCACCACCTAATCTCCCCCCATCGAACAGAAGAACAACGACGCTTCGTTCTCGAGATAACAGGAAGCGAGCTCAGGAAACGAGGCCACGATGGTGGCTACCAAGGCGGAAATAAAAAAAAAAAATCAAGATGACAAACTAATAGGACGTGGAGTCATACTATAATATACCGGGCCCCCGTAAACATACAAAAGACGCACTCGAAAAGAGCCTCATCCCTTCTGTGTGTGGATATTTCGAAGGACGTCTCGGACACTTCCGCCGTATACCCGAGGAGGCAGCAGCGCGAGGTTCCAATCTCTCGCAGGATCCGTTTCTGCCGAGGAGATCACGTCGGCTTTGGCTCGACGTGGCCTGAGGAATGACAGCGGCCGCCGGCAGCGATGGCTTCTAACTCGTCCGTGGGGAAAAAGGGTTGGTCGGACAGGCATGCGCGCTTTCGCCCCTGATGTTCGCGTGGCTCCACAGCTGTCCGGACGCGGCTTTCGTCTTCGTGTTGGCGTTGCAACATCTCCGACCAAATCCTTCGCGTACCCCGGAGCATATCTCCGCTTTAGATTAGATCTGGCTCTTCCAGACGTCGTTTTTGTATACTTATACGAAAATCTGTGAAATATAATGTTACATGTGAGACAAAAAATACTATGCGCAGCATATTCCACAGTCTACCTCGGATCCCAGCAGTCAATGTGAAGACCTTCTGCATTGCGGTACAAACAAGAAAAAGTAAAATAGTGTTAAGCGCTGCTTGGTGGCAGCGCCAGCAGCCCGAATTTCTTCTCTCTTTTGTCTTTATTATTTTTTTTGCCGTTAGTGACATATTGTATCTTTGAATTCAACGTTTATGCTCTGAACTGCACACAAATGATGTGCCGTAAGCACTTCCCTAACAAAAATTTCCTGTGCTAGCATTTTCGCCCTTAGAATATGTCGGGTAGATTTGTACATATTTTAAAGCCTTCCAGATCTTCAAGTAGCAGCCACTAGACAAAAACAACTCATTCAGTTTGAAAATGAAGGCTGGTTTTGACGTTTCCGTCGGCTACATGCACAATGATCAAAGCGACGCCGATTGGTCAGCGATGTGGAGCTGGCCAATCGCAGCAGGCGCCATGACCCGGTCCCTCGATCCCGCTTTGTCCCGCCGTGCAGACTAGGGTCTTGGGACAATCCTGACACATTATTGTGACTTTGTGTACAATAAACGGTATTCCCAATTACTATCCTTTTAGCGACCTTTCAGTC
Organism: Ixodes persulcatus; assembly: GCA_013358835.2. NCBI lineage: Eukaryota > Metazoa > Arthropoda > Arachnida > Ixodida > Ixodidae > Ixodes > Ixodes persulcatus. Next base: position 569,074 of record JABSTQ010011448.1, on the reverse strand, counting down.
GCCCTCTAGGCAACAAACGAAGCGGTCTGAACCAGGGCCGGCTCGTTAAAACAAAATCTAAACACAACGAGATAAAAAATTACACCATCTTCCCGAGGGGAACCATGGGGTGATGCGGAGCATCGTGTTGGTTCCGAGGAAAGAGTCAGTTGCGTGCTGACGTCGAGAGATGGCGCCACCGACTGCCCTAGCATTACCCCCTACGCGAGCCTTCGTCGCGGCTCGCGGCAGAGAAACTTGGAACGCTCGCCGCTTGCCGTTTATTTTTTTTCACACTTGAAGGAGAGAAGACTAGAGGAGGAGAGTTGCGCGTGCGCGCGCGGTGTGAGGAGAAGCGAACGCACGCGCAGTGCACGCAGCTGGTAGAGAGAGATAGCGGAGAGAGTAACGCGCAGCTGTTGGAGAGAGGGAAGGAGGAGAGTTGCGCGTGCGTAGTTCGAGTGCCGACTACAACGCCGACGCCGCGGGACATAGATCCGAGCAAGAGATGCTCCGCATCTAAAAAAAAGACATTGCCAAACTTCGCGGGCGAGCGGAGTGGCACGTGGAGTCGACACTCAAGCGCGCGTGTGCCAAGGCTTAGCAGGCTTTCCTTCACGCAGTCTTACCATGACGCTCTTTTGACCAAGCAACATCAAAAATTCGTCATATATATTGTGTGTGTGTGTGTGTTCCCAAAATTATCTATTGTTAGACGCTTCCGGCGCCTTCCAAAAAGATGTAAGAAACATAAAAGTTTCTGTAATGCAAACCACAGACGCCACATAACAACGACCCCCAAAACGGGCCTTCTTTCTTTAAGAAAGACGTGCCTCGTACAAAACAAGACAGCAAGCACCTAAATTATAATGGGCAGAAGAACCGCTCAAAGAAACGCGAACGAGTATCGCGGACCAGAGTATAGTCGCCCCCCACGCAGCAACCATCGAGCAAGGCCACATCCCCCCAAAAAAGTAAAAACAATCAAACGAGCAAAACGCACTGTCTCCGCACGGGATGCCATAGCGCGCAGGCGATCCGCGGTGAGTATACGCGGTGAGGCCCGACCCAGTCGGCTTTGTAAGCGACGGCCCGAGCGCGAAGAGACTAACGAACGCGCCGCCATCCGCGAACATGGCGCTTTTACTTCGTATCCCATTTTTTTTAATACCCGTCCAAGATGACACCGTACTCCGCTCCACCTTATAATGGACCGCGTAGAACTCTATAGGAACCGCCCGAGACCAATTAGATGCAGTGTGGATGTCACGTGACCTTCAAAAAAAAAAATGCCGACGCGACGCTGGGGGGGCGAGACGTAGTCACGTGACAAGTTCTCAGCGTTGGATTGATTTGGTTGGTTTGTGTCGTCCGCTGCAGTCCATCTTGGGGTGAAACTGAACAGAGTACGATGGACGTGCAAGAACAGGAAGGGAAAACAAAACGCGAGGCGCTTTATTTCAACCCGTCCCATCACATCGCTGTTTGCTCGCTTGCTTTTTCTGTTCTCTCTTTTTTTTTTTCGGGTGTGCGTTTTGAAGTCTAGCTGATGAAAGATGAAGGGGGAAGGGGGTGGTATTTTCCGCCCGAAGGTTGCTCTTCACCACCCACTCGAAAGCTGACAGGAGGAGCAGAAGCCCCCATTTCCAAGAGGAAAAAACGTATTCGAAAGGCGGGCGGCAAGATTTCTGTATTTTTCATAATGGACCTAAGGGTGTCGTCGACGTCAGGCACAGGTCATTACCCACGACGCAACCTCGCTATTTTTATCTTCCTTTTTTGGTGTTGGTGTTTATGTTTACGCGTTGTTGTAGCCTTATTATTATTATTATTATCTTCGTTTTAGTTTTGTGTTTATAGTAGAAAGGGGTAAGGCGGTTCTGGGTGATACCTTGTCGCGGCGTGACTTTGAGTGCTCTGTCGCCCATGCAAACGAGGAAGACGCTAGACAGATTAAAAGTCGACGTGCCGGTAAAGACGAGTGATCGTCCCAGTGCCTTTTGTTGTCGTCTTAGAGATTATGATAAGATATTATTTGTGCGTGATGAGAGAAAAAGAAAGGGTGAGTGAAATGAGACGAATGGTAAAGACAGAAAGAGAACTTGAATAAGCCGTTTTTACCACACTTCAAAACGAGCAGGGAAGAGTCCTCAATAAGCCGTACTATGCTTTTTTTTTTTAGTTTAGAGAGAAGCGCGGATTTATATTATAGTTTTCAGGTTTGGTAATATGCTCACTAGCGAGAATCGCAAACATCTTCACTGACTTCCGACATCTGATTTGGATTTGCGTCTCAAGTACTGCGTTTTAAAACTGTGTCGGAAAATTGTCACAGAAGCTTGCACGTAAGTTGTGCGCTTCGAACTATCTTTTTTTTTTTTTTTCAAACTTTTATGAACGGTCAATTTTATTATTTTAGCAGGCAGCTGCAATTTTTTTTTTTTTTTTTAACTGAAATAGTGTAGTTGCAATATTTCGATTTCGAAGCTGTCGACGCAATGGGAACTTTAGTTTTTAAAATGTGTTCATTTGTCTTTTTCTTCGTTGATCCTGCAAAGGTTTTTTGTTGGTATCCGCCGAGAACCGTCATAGATCATGTCGTCGGAAAACAAATTTTCCGAGGGCTAGTACATGCACCCTGAGCACGATGTGTCACATGTCGCGCTTGGCATGATAAGACCGCAGCGCGGATCTTGTACTTGCAACCAGGTTATTTTCAGCTTTGACATTCAAATGAGATCCTTGAGAAACTAACACTGTCTGCTAGCGCGCGTTTTTTTAGCAAACGCTATAGGTTTCCTAGGATATTCTACGGAGTGAAAATTTAGATTACAGCGAAAATATTGAATTAAAAAGATCGTTTCGCTCACTTTATTTCCAAAATTGCGAAAACAAGCACTGCCTCTCGGCCTACTTTTCATGATTTGTCTACTTACGATCGCCCCTTGTTGCGCAGTATTTTCGAAACATTCGAGTTTGAACAAGTAGCAAATAATCTCGGAGCGAGACTGCACGCTTAATGTTCTTACCACTGAGAGAGAGGGCCAACTCGCCAATTGTGTGATCTGTTGTTCGCCAAAGAGATAATGTATTCGTGATCACAGGCACTGCATCCTAGATAATTCACGACGTTGCACGTACTAAACTACGAGAGCTCCGCCGAAACATATTTCCGCAGTTGCACACTTTGCTACTCGCAGCGCGGCTGTTTGGCAGAACCGGAAGCGAAACTTCGTGTTGCAGACGCGGACCTCATGAGTTCTGTCGGTTTTAGAAGAACGGCCGTTTTTACTGATATAAATTCGTGTAATCCTTGCAGAGTAAGGCACTCTAAGGGCCAACTTGAACGGTCCTACTGCTCTATTGTCTCTGAGAAAATGAGAAGGGCAGGGCGTCTTATTCCGGCGACCAGCATCCAGTATGCCTTCGCTGCCTTTTGCTGTGCTTTCGCTGCGTGTGCACGAACGAGACTCACAAAGCGCACAAGGGTTATAGAAGGCAGGAAGGTTCCCGCTGGAAGGGGGAACACTGAAACTCCTCCCTACCGCTCTCATCGTGCCAGGGACTATAGTCCAAACCGTCACCTCACCTCACACTGGAAAACTATTCGACACATTGTAAGCCAGACTGACTCTCCGCAGAACGAACATTCGGCCAATAAATTCCACTCACATTTCCCGAACGTTTTCGCGTCTGTTGCGGCATCAGACCTGCAGGAGATGTTTCGCTGCCCCCAAATTTCCGGAGAACAACAGTCGACTCAAGAAAACGAACCATTTTTTTGGCTTCATAGAATGGGACACCACAAAACATGCTCTCCTGTAGCCACATATGTTTGCTGAGAAATTAATATTACATAATATATAGTCAAACTGATGGTGTTGTGCCCCTGCCACAGAGGAGTAGTTTACCGCAAGACGGCCATCGGCACATCGGCCTTCTTCTGTATGGGCGGAGTTTTGCTTTTTTGTGGGCAGAGCCTCTCCCGAAGAACTTACGTTGCGACAAACTATAGAAACGAAGGATAAGTACAATAATTACAACATTTTTTTTGTCTCTCAATACTTGTATTCTATTTACACGTAGAGCAATCATCTTTGACGTCAAATGTCACCCCACCTGGCATGATATTAGTCAAAGGTAGTGGGCATGGGAGAAACAGCAAGATGCGGTCGACTAACGCCTACTGCTTCGTACTTGCGCAGATTCTGTCCGTGCTGCATTCCTTGGCCGGCCATGCTCCGTTCCAGCCCGTGAACACGACATCCGAGTCCGTTGCCTGGCATGTGCCGAGTCAGGCGGGTGACGCCGATGGATTCCCGATCACAGTCACCGACTTTTCGATCTTCAAACCGTACTGGATCGGCAAGTCTTCGCTATCAACGTCATCAACATCATCGAGCATCGATATAAGCCAGCGAGAAAGCGTCCGACCGTGTAGTGGGCATGGGAGCAACAGAAAGATGCGGTCGACTAACGCCTACTGCTTCGTACTTTTTCAGGTTGGTGCAATTCCTTCCCTGCATGCCAGGAAGTCAGATGACATCCTTCTTTTTGTGTTCCCATGCCCACAAACACTTGCATTAGTTGCTTGCGAGTGTTTTGATATCTTGAGAATACTGTTGCTGTCTGGCGATATTGAAATGAACCCCGGACCAATGAGTGAATCTCAGGTTCAGCAATTTAATGCAATGTTTCAATTGTTACAAGAGCTGAACAAGCGCTCGATCAAGTCCGAAGAAGGGCAGGCTAGTTTGATTACATCCGTGAATGAGTTAAATACAAAACAAGCATCGATTGAAACTAAGTTAAGCGCTATTGATGAAAGATTGGTGGCAGTGGAAAATGGAGCGTCCTCGCTTAACGAAACTCAGCAAGAATTGTGCGCGGTGCGGCAGGGTATTGGTCATGCGCAGGATGACGTTCTCTCACTGCGTTCTCATACAGATGAGAGGGAAGATAGATCGCGTCGGGACAATCTAATCTTTCATGGGTTTGTTGATTGTCCTTCAGAAACCTGGCCTCAGACTCAAAAAAAAGGGATCGCTGCTCTTTCCACTTTGGAAATCTCTGCCGATTACATTGCACGTGCTCACAGAATCGGCTATTTTAAGAAAGATATATGTCGTCCGGTAATAGACCCCTTTCGAAATACTGTCCTATGTTGCAGCTGTGAAATCCCTGTACAATGGCGGTATAAAACCGCAACGTCACGGCACACCTTATGTCTTTGGTTGGAGCAGAAGAAAAAACACACCCACAGAAAAAGGTGATGAGCGCAGTGACGTTGCACTTTCGACGCTGTTTGATTGGCTCGTCGGTTCCTAGGGTCGGCCGCGCTTTGACGCTCGCTATCTTATGGAATGACTTGCACGTTCGACGATGTCAGTTGTTCGGCCATTCTGCAGGGGTTCTGACCTTCTAATAATTGGCACGCGAATTTCGAAAGGGGTCTTTCAAAGCGAAAAACAAGATTCTGCAATCCAGACCTCTCATAAAAGGGAAAGGTTTGTCTGTAAATGAAGATTTTTCACCTACGACGCGACTTGCGAGATCAAAGCTGTTTGATTTTGGAAAGTCACTGGGATCCGTGTTTTCCGTGCGTTATGATAAATTGCACGTTAACAACAAGGTATATGCTTACGACCCGAGAGAAGACTTGGTTCACGAGGTTATTAATTCTGGCGCACGGCGTATTATTCGTAATCATCAAGGTGACAGCCATGCCGCGCTCGAAGGGACATCAAGCTAGGTAAGAGCGGGGATTGGGTCGCAGCGTTCCTTCGAAACACGTAATATTTTAGTTCTTTTTGGTAATGTTCGCAGCGTCATGCGCTGTCGAGAGGATCTGAGTTGCGCAATTGATTCCAGTGTTTGTGGAATAGTGGTTCTCACTGAAACGTGGTTATCTAGCAAAATTCAAAACAATGAAATATTTAACTGCCATAAACGGTTCAATGCGTATCGATATGATAGGAGTGGTAGACTTGGCGGTGGAGTACTCATTGCTGGTGTGAATAACATTGCATCTTCAATCATCGATGAATGTAGCCAAATTGAAACTGTCTGGATCGACCTGTGTGCAAACCACAAGCGACTGATATTGGGTGTTTGTTACCGCCCTCCAAGTGCGAACAACGTTTTTTGTGAAGATTTACATGACTCACTAATTAAGATAATCACTCGTTTCTCTACTTCGCCCATCATTCTTATGGGTGATTTTAATTTTCCTACCATTGTGTGGTCTGGAATTTCCCCAGTTGCTCAGCCATTTTCTTTGGAAAGCAATATTTTTTTTAGATTTATATTCTGATTATAGTCTTTCGCAATTGGTAACCAAACCTACCCGCACTACGAGCTCATCAGCAAATATACTAGACCTTATCCTAACAACATGCCCGAAGTTAGTCTCGTCCAGATTACATTTACCGGGTCAGAGTGATCATTGCCTATTCCATTTTGATATAAAAATGCGGTCGGCGGCTGTACCTAATACCTTCAAACGTGTACGAGACTACGGTAAAGCTTACTTTGAGGCAGTTAATAGGGACCTGTGCACTTTTATGGAAACGTTTTTACCCTGCTTTCATGAGCGTTCTGTTAATGATAATTGGAACTTATTCAAGATGAAACTTGATCGACTTTTAAATTTGCATATCCCTCTGAGGAAGGTGTATTCCAATTCAGACGCGCCATGGTTTAATAGAGCGCTCAATAGATTGCGTAACAGAAAGAAGCGTTTATTTCGTGCTGCGAAAAAAAGATTTGACTGGTCGACGATGGGTCGCTTATTAAACTGCTGCTGATTCATACAAAACTGCTGTAGATCAAGCCAAAAATATATTTTTAACTGCACCTTACCGTCCATGTTAATCAATAATCCTAAACAGTTTTGGAATGTCACGAAAGGAAACAGTAAAACTTCAGTGTCATTGAAGGCCGATGATGGTAGTCTCATTGCTAGTGTGGATTGCGCTAATATTCTCAATGATGATTTGTAAGTTGTTTCTCGATTCCTTCAAGCTCTCCTGCTTCTGATTGCATATCTTATGACTACCTGCCAATGTGTCCGCTAGCAGTTGATCCTGAGGGCATTGTTAAAATAATTGATTCCCTTAAACTTTCATCATCAGCCGGAATCGACGATATTACCGTATTTTCCGGACTATAGTCCGCACCCGGTGTATAGCCCGCAGGGGCAACTTCAAGGTCAAAAATAAAAGTTTTTGCTTAGATAGTCCACACCCGGTGCATAGTCCGCACTCGGTGCATAGTCCGCACCTGGTGCTTAGTCGACACGAAAATCTTCTCATACGCGGCCCAACTTGACATATGTCTGCTTTCTTAGCTCACAAAGAAGCTTGTATTATACATAAATCTTAATTTACATACTCTTTTATTCACAAAATCCGTCTCGTCTCGTCATAATCAACGATATTGAAAACAAAATTCCTGTATAGTCCGCGCGCGTAGATAGTCCGCACAGCCTAAAATTTCAACTTTTAAACATGTATAGTCCGCGGACTATAGTCCGGAAAATACGATAATACAAAGTTCCTAAAAAATACGAAGATGTATACGTCAGTTTTGCTCTCTGCTATATTTACTCAATCCCTACAGTTCGGTGTTTTACCTGATGATTGGAAGGTCGCCAGGGTGGTTCCTGTTCACAAGGGAGGTGATAAACATAGTCCTCTAAACTTTTGCCCTATATCATTGACCAGTGTCTCATGCAAAATTCTTGAGCTATAATTTACTCCAATTTAGTAAATTTCTTAGGTTCAAACTGCTTCGTTTGTTCGTTTCAACATGGTTTTCGGAAATCATTCTCATGCGAAACACAGCTTGCATCGTTCACACATGACCTTCATTCTATGCTTGACCGGAAGTCAAGTATAGATTGCATCTTCTTCGATTTTTTAAAAGCGTTTGATATAGTGTCTCACCAACTACTTCTGTTAAAACTCAGTAAACTAAATATCGACCCTAAAGTTCTCACCTGGATACATTCTTTCTAGACTAATCGCAAACAATTGGTTACCATCAATGACTCTAGTTTCACTTTAGTTTCTGTCACTTCAGGAGTACCGCAGGGTTCAATCTTAGGACCTTTGCTATTTTTAATCTATATCAATAACTTACCATCTAATATTTCATCCAATATTTTACTATTCGCTGATGACTGCGTCCTATACAGCGAAGTAAACCAATAACATTGAATCAAGACAGTTACAAAATGATATTAATGCAGTGTCACATTGGTGCGAATCATGGTCAATGCAATTAAACTCGACTAAATGTAAATCTATGCGCATATCCAGATGTACAGCAGTACCTGCAGATTATAATATTAAAGGAATTCTATTACAGTCGGTCTCGGAGAAATTATTGTGCCTTGGTGTACAGATCACGTCTGATCTAACATGGAAACATCACATAGATAACGTAACTAACAATGCAAATCGCATGCTGGGATACTTGAAGAGAAACTTCTCATTGGCACCCCAATCCTTAAAGGTGGTACTGTACAAAACACTCGTACGACCAAAACTAAAGTATGCATCATCTATTTGGGACCCTGATCAATCTTCAATAATCGCATCACTTGAAGCAATACAAAAGAGATCAGCACGTTTCATTTGCTCTGACTATCATCGAACCGCAAGTATATCGTTAATGAAGGCTCACCTTTCACTTCCACATCTCTTAGTACGCAGAAAAATCGCTCGGTTAAGCATATTTCACAAAATTTATTACACTAATGTTACACTAGCTGCGAGAAAGACTTTTTGAACTTCCTTTTTATGTTTCATCACGAGTCGATCATCAACATAAAGTTGGCATCCCTCCTTCAGATTGCAATGCTTTTTACCATTCTTTTGTACCATGCACATCCCATGAATGGAACCACCTTCCGGCCCGCATTGTTTCAGTCGTAGACAGTGTTCTTTTCATAAAGGCGTTGATTAGAGTCTTTACTTGAGTTTGTTAATCATGATTTTATCAAATTTCCCACGTGAGTTTTTTTTACTAGCCACTCATTGTTCCCCCACTCCCCCTCTTTAATGCTTTATGCCCTGAGGGTAAATAAATGAAATGAAAGCTGAGGAAGACAAAATTTTGTGACCTTAATATTTCCAGTTCATTATCGGAGTTCTGCGGAATCTTTAAGGTAGATCAAACCTCCTTTGGAACTCCATGAGTGTTGGACGTGATGGTTCCAAGATAGACACAACCGAGCTGACTTTCCGGTGCACTGCTGGGCATTTATAAATGTTGACCTGCCACACGTAATACCCGGCCACTCAAAGAACGTTCGAGGTGCCATTGCGTAATACCTACCCTCAATTACTCTTCAAATTTCAATAAATTTTATGCGCTGAAGACCCCCTTTTTTAAATGTAAAACGAACGAAGAAAATTGAAACATCTCGCGTTCACGGGGGTCTGATATGTCCGCACAAAGACTCGGAGTCATTTTTCTTAGTTAAACTCTCCGCTCCTTTACAGCCCCAACTGAATAATAGAGTTCAGGAGCACTTGAACGGCACGCTTCGAACTGACATACGCTCGCTTGTACTCGACGCTTTGCTTTGTTCCCAGTAGACGCAAGAAAAGGTATGCGAACACGCCGAAGTTTAGAGACTTTCCGTCTGCATAAGCGATCCAGCAGAACGGTTCTCAAGGTAGTTAACTTCAAGACGGACTTTAAAGTCCTTTAGGATTCACCTGTAATAAAAAAAAAAAATGCCGGCGTTCTTGCACTTCTTCAAATATGAAGTATAGTGATATGGCCACCAGCCACGCGTTGTATGGCCGAAGCAAAAAATAAATAAATAAAAAAAAGATGTGTTTAAAATTTACACCGTTTTTTTCTTTGTCGGCGAGAAACTTCGAGTAAAGAAGTAAACAGCTTGAAAAATGGGTGACAAAAGCGAAAGAGCCCCGCTGCTGTCAATGCCTGTCAGTCGCCACCGTCGTCTGCATGCGTAATCGATACAATCTCCGGAATGAACAAAGTAGGATCTCGAGAAGAACTGGCGGCATTCGTTTCGTCGCATATTTCAGAAACGTGTTCCTATATTTGTTCGGTAGGACTTTCTTCTTTTCTTTTTTCCAGTTATCGTTTTTTTTTTTTTTATTAAAAAAGTTTTGTATAAAAATCACGAAAATTCACTCGAACACCACGTACATATAGGCGTTTCTTGTTCAAGCTTCGAGTTTTAAAGCAAAAAAGAAGAAACAATGCTACCCATTGTCATATTCGATATTCATGGAATTACCTTCAAAACCTCGAAAGTTGTTATCCTTTACGCCTCCTCAGCACCCAGATTCGATTTGGTGCTCTCGTTTTGGATCTACTTCTTTTTTCCCCTAGTTCCTGTCTCCCGTCTAGCATTGCAAAAACCACAACCGAACATTCACGTAGACTTTGCGCTTTCTACTTTTCCTCGCTCCGTTCGCTTCATCTTTTTTTCTCTTACCCTCCCCCTTTTCATCCCTTCTTCCTAAAAAAAAAAAGCGATTCCGTTCTTTTTTAGCTGCGAGCCACCAGAGCAATAACAGGGAGTTTTAGTAGATCGTTCGGATGACTGCGAGGACGATACCCAATATCCCGCCGACGCCCCTGCACATGCATTGTATCGGTATCAGGTATCGTTATCGGAGTATGAAATAGTTTACTAAAACTTTCTAACGCTCCTCTAAACAGAGAAGTAACGATATTTCCCCTTTTCCAGTCTACCTCTCTCTCTCTCTTTCTCTTTGACTGTGCGATATCTTTTTTGAACAAAGGTGCCGATCAATGGCGACATCACCTTTACTCATGTGATGCCATAAATGGCCGGCGCTTCCCTTCCCTTTTTTTATCCTCTTTCTTCCTTGTTCTGCGACACTGAGGTGCTTGGAACGCGGCCCCGACTGCTGTATTTAGCGTCATATTCCTTCCTCCCACACATTGAAATTTGTCCCGAAGTGTCAACAAATGACGTCACAAAAGTCGACTTTTTTTACGTAGGCTAGGTGGCGCAAGCTACCGCCCATAACAGAGGGTATAGCCGTTAACATCCATCCATCCATCCATTTATCCGGAGCATCATGCTGTCGGACGTCGCAATCCTGGCGTTCGGGCATAGAAGTACCGGCGAAACGCACGAGCAAACGCGAGTGTCGCTGTTGTCGCGGCGTCCCAGCTCCTGGCTGCCGAAGCTACATCGAACTTTCAAGCTGCAGGGCGAGCTGCGGCAGAAGTTAGAACAGGTGTCTGACACATCCACCTCCGTCGCTGTCACGCCACCAGGATCGCGGCCGTCGACAGCGTGACACTTCCATGCCATGACGTCATCGGGTAGAAATAGAGGCAATATTTGTTTTTCTTCTTTGGACGCGGTAAGCAGATTAGTCGGAAACGCGTTTCAGGCGCCATAGGGACACGTTGATTTCATAGAAGCGGGGGCTCTACGCAGCAACACTTTTTATGATGCTGTAGTGAGAAACTTTCCGCGTCACCAACCGGTAGCCAGAGCGGTTGCACAGATTGGCGACGAGGACTCTGTCAACTTTCCGATGGCACTTGGGTTCACACGAGACCCAAGCCGAATGCTGACGCAGCACCGGTGACTGGTGTTGCGTGTTGCGCAAAGCCCGGGTGTTGCGCAGAATCCTCGTTCCTTAATTTCTCCTCTTTTTTTTTCAACCCACTACAACCGGCAGTTTGGGAACGTGCGGGTTAAAATTAGTATCTTTAAATAAAGCTGCGCCGGGACATCGGGAACCATTAAATATAAAATTCTTCGCAGGCTACATAGTCTGTTGCGACGTAAGAAGGTGATGAGGAACTCCTCCCACAAAGCTCTCTACTCTTCATAAATGGTGGCTGCTTCCTCTTCACTCACTTCATCTTCAGCGTTCTCTCTGTTGAAGTGGAAAGGGCAGAGAGCTTTGAAGAATGTGCTTGTCCCGCTTGTATTTACCAGAGACAAACTTGTAACCACTCCAGTGGTTACAATATTGTCGCAGTAGCCACCTATTAGCTTACGCATTCCAGGAGTTGCTTATTGACCTGTGCCGTCGAGGAGACGTGCACTTCTTGACGTAATATTGTTGACAATAAAAGATACGCGCTGACCGTTGAGCACGGTGCACCTCGAGACCTGTCCCGGTATGTTCAAGCAATCGGAGTGAACCAAAATCAAGCTGCTCTTTTCTAGGGAGAACCGCATTACGACGGTTTATTAACACTACTTGCCGAAAGCCGGTTTACAATTGGCATGGTATTGGTGCGAGAATAACGCTGCAGTCCAATCATACTCTAGACATTGCCTTTCATGTAACACAATTTGTTTGCTATAATTATCATGACATATTTCTATTAATACCGTTTTTTTTTTCTCTAAAAAGCCTATTTGATAATTTTGAACAGCTTAAAATGACACATTATTCTCGTCCAAAGTCAAGTGGCTTGAACCAGGGTGGGAAATCAAAATCAAGATGATTTAAATCGTTATTTGTATTATGATTTTAAAAATGATTTAAATCACTCCCGTTTTATACTATGATGATTTAAATCAAAACTTTGCCGCGCAAATGAGTCCCCACAAATATTTTTTTTATATGCAGTCCGTCTGTCTAGTGATATTTTTTTATGTGTATTTGATTTGTATCTAAATCAAATAATCACCAAACAAGAATGTTTTGTATCTTACTGACCCTAAGCAAGACGCCGTGCTCCTCAGCAAATGGGAGCGTTGTACGTTCTCCCTACCCTCCTCTTCATTTAGAAGTTACGCAATATCCTATTATAAGCAAAATGTAGGAGGTTATGGCAAAACGCAACGCGAAAGAAAGGGCAATAAATATCTTTCACTAACTCAATAAAAAAGCTTATATCGATCTAGTTTAGGGGACTTTTATAAAATACCTGTTAATTAATTTGTACTTTTAATATGCTGTAATTCTTTTTATATTGTTTTCAGTAATCAGACAGATACGTCAATCAACTGGCTATGTTTAAAAATACATCTAGTAATAAAAGGTGACCTTTTCAGTTACAGTAATTTAAATCAAATTAGTCGGATATAAATCAAATAAATCTGCTTTGCTTAATACTTATTTTCATTATAATTCTTTTCTACCGTTTCACCTGAATCAGGCACTCTTCCATCCGCGTCAGTAAAAAATCGCATCGCCTCAAAAATGCTTGCTGTACCTTTTCTGTGTCTCTTGCGTAACTGTAGCATTTCATTTTATTACTTTGCGTTTTGACGATGCGTGATGCTACATATAGGTTGTATTACAGCATCACAACTATTTCTAAGTGTCAAACGTCGCTTTATAAGGCAGATAATCAACTTTATGTTTTTTCCCTGTTTTATTTTTTTCATTTTTTTAACAATTTCTCGAATGTATGAAGCCAGAATTTCGTCGTTTTCTGGCTCTCTTTTTTTCTTTTCTCTCACTTTCTCTCCTTTTATATTTTTCTTATTTCTTCGCTTAAAGTAAATGTGTCAATATAATAATATTGCTGAAAATTATGAGAGGCATCCAACGCAACATTTTGAGCAGCATACTTTTTTTACTTTCTTTATTCTTTTTTCACTGTTATTTGTTTGTATGTGTATGTGTAATCATACATTAGATACACTCGCACCTATGACGTCTGAAAGTTGTATGGCTCAACGTGTCCAAACCCGCAGCGACTTCCCTTGTTCCCGGCTTTGAAATTATATTGCAGGCAGTCGGCGCATTCATATTTGTGACATCCGCTTACATGCAAATTCCTCTTTCCAAAAAATTAGTGCGAAAATTCGAATAAAAAAAAAGCCATCCGAACATCCAAATCCAAACAGTATGTATATATAAAAAAAAAATTGAAACAGGGATCTCGTCTTCCCTCCTACACGACGATTCTCATAAAGCTTGATTATAACAAGAGTAGCACCCGACCTCGTTTGGATTTTTTTTTTTCCGTGTAGCCGCTTTAGTTTAGGCCCAAAACGCCTCCGACAGTAAAATGAAACGAGGCATCCGTACCGTACCTTCACTGTCTCTAATCAAGAAGGATCTCAAGGCAGCAGGGTCTCAGCAGAAGGACAGAGTTACCGACGGAGACCTTAGTACACCCAGGTCATCTCGTATACACCTTTAAAACAGAACCTGGGACGCTTCCCCATCCCCTCCTCCCTCCTACCCTTCGTGCAAATACGAGGCTTACAAGGGTCAGGAGGCCGTCACGAGGCAAGTAGAACCTTCCATCCCCAAATAAAAAGAGAGGACGCGTCGGACACCCCCGGCTCTTATTTATTTACAGCCCGGGGGCACGAACTTATTCCGCCTAGGTTCGTTCAAGCGTGCTTACTTCTCGAACGTGACCTTAGTACCTACCGGGGACATTACCTCTCCTTTCTTAGTCTCCTTTTCACTCCCTCTGTCATCCCTTTTTCGTTTCCGTGTTTCGGTTTTCTTTTTTTTTGTTCTTTCCTTTTTTTCTTAGTTCTCATCACGACAGCAACCCCGATGTTCCTAACTTCCCTTGTTCCTTCGTCCAGTCTCCGAGGTGGCCACCACCCGAGTTGCCCGCCAGGTCTCGTTCTCGCGAGAATGAAAGCGGGAAGCTACGAGAAGGGGTGAAATGCGCTTTCCTCTACCCCCCCCCCCCCCCTCTCTCTCCCTCTCTCTCTCTCTCTCTCTCGTTTTCTCGGACCGGCTACCTCGGCTCTTCGCCGTGTCGGGGCTAATGGCTGTCTAAACGATTTCGACAAAGGAAGGACCGGAGCCCCGGCCCGCTCTTTCTTGCCGAAAAGGTCCGGATCATTGGACGTGGATCTGTGAGCCCCGGCTCAAACCTTAGGGCTCGGTCGGCTTCGGGGCCGCTGGATGGAGAAGGATTAGGCGGGGTGGAATACTACTTTCTTCTTCTGGCAGTCATGTATTTTCCTTTGCTTTTCTTATTCATTTATTTCTAGATTTTCCGTCCTTGATATCTTTTCAAAAAACGCAGGACAAAAAAAAAAAAAAAAGATCGCTGTGTGGCGTTTGGTCGGTGTGCAAAGTGGAAGGAGACACGACCGGAAGATCCGTCTGCGCTCTCTCGGATAAGCTCTACGTGCGAAAGTCGTTTGGTTTGATGGTCACTTCTGTGGGGAGAGAGTTGATTCACATATTAAGCTTTCTATGAATATTACAAAAAAAAAGCAATCGTCAGGGTTAGACATTCCGTCAAATAGAACGAAGGTGCAATAACACTTAATGAACCATATTCTTTCTTTTTTTGAACGAGCAGCATCCGGAAATGCTTTCACACCTTTCATATTATAGTACGAATACGCACTTCCTACCCTGCTACGCAGCCTTCAGAACGGAAGGGGAAGGAGGAAAAAGGGACTGTTAACTTACCCCCCCCCCCCCCCCCCCCGCTTTCCCCGGCACCCCACACCGCTTGGCGCAACGCCTCTGGCCGCGCGCGTTATGACGTCAGAAATACAGCTAAAATCATGTCATTAATATGGTGCGACAAATACCAACACGAGCAAGCAAGATCCGAATGGGGTCACACAATAAAGCTTTTAGAATATGGTGCCTCGTTGCCTTCATTGTCGTCTGCCGAATTTCGAGGGCGAATGTGGTCTACAGTAGTACCTTATTGCGCAGCACTGACGACAAACTGTAAACCGGGGTTAGTTCGTGAATGATGTATCACCCGGTCTCGCCCCACATTGAGTAGCGACGCCTTCGCAGCTCTATATCTCACGAAGAAGGTTTAAATAAATGCTTAGAAATAGCAGTATACTCACAGCTACCTTGAGAAGAACATATTTATATCAACGGATAGCGTAACTCTGTTACAGTCTACATAAAGCGAGACAGTGTTTGGATCTCCACATCCCCAAATTAAATCTAAAACACGTTCGTAGGTCACAGCCAGATAAGAGATGCTGCACAGAGTCGGACAGCACGTCCTACGGTACTTACCTGGCACCCATTGTTCAGTTAAGAAATAAAACCGTCAAAAGCCGGTGTTCATATCCTTGTCGTGCATCTTGTTCGATCAGTTAAGAAGTTTAGATTTTTTAATAAAAATTTCCTCAAAAACAATGTTCATATTCGCTGCGGTAAACTGACCACACATACACAAAAAAAAAAACTTTTTTTTTTCCAGATGGAGTTTACTGGTTTGCTATTTGACAAACATGGCCAAATTTTGTCTAACCATTTTACCATTACACTTAGAAACAAACACCGAAATATATTCCGTGAATACAAAGGTAAATCTTCTATACTCACGGTAATAAAACTTCAATTAACTTTTTTAAGCACTCAATACAGAAACTCATACTTTACCCGTTATATTGTGATACACGTTTCACCGCGGTGGCTCCAAATTTTAAATTTCTTTTTGAACCAAATGTTTTTTCGTAAAACGTGGATATGACTGTTTTGTTTTTGTTTCTTTATTTTATGAAATCTTTGTACGTTGTAATTAATATTTCTTTTTAGTGGTTATATTAACTTACCAGAAATATTAATATTTTATAAATCATTATAGTTTTAGCCGTTTTTTTTTTCCTCGAAAATACACTGCACAGGGCAAAACGTAGGCTGTCTTTAAGTTTCTTTAATTTTATGAGCGCACTTATCTTTTTCTCGTCATGCTGAAAAAGTATCAACAAGCGTGTTTGTTTACTTTAACGAAGGTCTTAAGCTCTGACCTGGTTTAACCCCGACCAACAGTAATAGTGCAACCTGACGCTGGCAATACCAAAGCCGACGAAGCCCTATCTGCACGTTCACACTTGGTGTCGTAATAAGATTTCGGAAGACCCTTTGAGGTTCTGATTGAGAATTCCCAATGAAATCAACACGTACAATAGCTCCGCACAAAGACTACAGTAACAGCGTTTGATCTTCCACGAATCGATTCGAAACAGAAAATACGCAAGGACATTGTGCTTTGACTTAAATGAGTAAAAAAAAAAAAAAAGAAAACACGCTCGTTTTCACGTTATATTATGCTGTTTTCGTTTGCACAACGTCGTTCACTTTTTCGTGAATGTGAAGGGTTCGCAAAGATACGAGCGACCTGAAAATGACCCCATACCTTCCATCATCCTGGCTTCAAATTGAAAAAAAAAACTACCCCCCTCCCCCACCCCCAAAATTACCCACCCCCCCTCAAAAAAAAAAATCTAGTAAAGGTTGTGATGTAACAGGAATTAATTTTCGCCACCGAACAAGGGATGGAGCAAACGTTCTTGGGCAGATAAGCCTGGCTGTCCTTTAATGACCTGCCCGCGTATCGTGAGCCATTAGTGAAGCGCATTGTTGCACCGCTCTTATTACTGCAGACCGGGACGCATAGCGAGGCAAGCCACAAACGTCCGCAGTCATCAACAGAGCCTCAAAAGGCTGATTGGTTTCCACGAAGGAAAGAACAGATGCCGCCCGCTCCAAAGGCTGAACTCCACGAGCGCGCTAAAAAGCAAAAACAAATTCAGGTCCGGCCATCGGATGGACTGCAGCGGATGCGATACCGACTATCGAAGCCATTCCAACCTTGTATGAGCGTCACATGGCTCTGCGAAGCAATGCAACGGTGACGCGAGGGGGGGGGTGGCGTGTAGAATCACGTGACACGTTCCTCGAAGCTGTATTGGCAGGAATGGCTGGTAGCCTCCACTGCGGTCCATCGCAAGATAACACGGAGTACAATGTAATGCCGGATTGTGTGCTTGTTTAGCTGAGACGATTGCTGTTCTCTTTAATATTATCCTCGTCGCTTCTACTTTTTTATGGGAGGAATAAAAAGACCAGAGGGGTGTAATGTATAACGGATGTCACGAGCATTGTTCGGCGTTAATTACCCACTGTAGTAAATTAAACGGCAATAAACGGCGGGGCAGAGATAGGAGGAATGTGCAATTGCTGTAGCGCCCCTCCCCCCTTTTTTTCCGGATTCTTTTTTTTCGACCCGAAGGTGGAGCGAGAGAGAGACGGTTCTTTTTAACGTCTAATTGGCTGCATGGTTCACAAGACGCGAGATTTTTTTTTCTACCATAAAATACATTTACCTTTACCTCCCATCCAGAACGACGCTGCACAAAGGAGAAACAAAATCACAAAAACACGATATTTTTCAACGGAACTTCAATTTTTATGTTTAACTTATTGAAGTTATAAAGACGATGGTACTCCTCATCGCCTCCTCTTGAAGACCGAACGTAACAAAATGCTAAGGAACATGCTAAGCCCAGTTTCAAGTTGCGTGAAATTGTGGCAAAGTTTTAGTTGCAGTTACCAACATTTTATTGCAACTTGACAGTGTTTTAGCTACGGAAACTGTAACTCGTTAGAGTATCTTAAATATTGTACATTGTTACTTTACAATGTCTCTAGTATTGACTTAGTTCCTTTTGCAGAAAGGTACAAAGAGTACTGGTTGCCTACATCCACCCTCTACCCACGGGACAGTGCCATGTACAGTGCACAAAGAACTTTCCAGGAAGGGTAGTTCCATCGCTAGTATGCCTTTGTTGGAGACTAATTTCGTCAGAAGGCTTCAAAAAGAAACCATGGCGTGGCGCCGTCGACCTCATTCAATCCACTGTCGTCCACTGGCATGAATTTCCTTTGATATCTCAAAATAATATAATGTGTTGTGCCACACTTCGTTATGCTTTCTTTCAGAATAGGTTGACAAACGGCGGAAGCAATAATCAAGGCCGATTAGCACTAACGTTTTATGTTAAAAACTGCCGCCGTTGCGGTAATTCAGGAATACTACATTACCGATCAGGAAAAGGTCCAAAGATTGCCCTAGGTGGCAGGAAAAGAAGAATGGTCTGGTCCTCTTCCTGATGCTTTCTAAACCTTCTGTAAACAGAAAAGTAACGCGATTTTCTTCCTCACAGCTTCTTTCTCCCTGGCTGCAAGACGCCATTTTTGAGCGAAGGCAATGGCCAATGACAACATCACGTGCGCTAACGTGATGCCTTGAGTGGCCGGCACGCTTCCCTTGCCTTCGTACATCCTTTCTCTCTCTTGCTTCACAACCCCATTCTTGAGCGAAGACAGCAGCGAGGAGAAATATTTGAAGAATTCATCGCGTTACATTTATATACACAAGGGCGCTCATGCCTTTAGGATACAAGTGGCACCGGATGCCTGTGGGGTCGTTTCCAACCCAAGAAGGCAGAAACGTGCCCAGATGCGGAATTGTCACGCAAATATATGCAGCGCCATCATGTTAATGTCGTACGCCCGTTAGTTTTGAACGATCGCATATGAACTAGGGGTAAGTGAACCTGCGGCGTTGAGTTGGCTATTTACCTAGCCGCGGCCATTCGATTCTGATTCATCCGTAAGCGGCACGGATTGAGCAGCCGTGACCTAGCATTGCAGAGCCGCTGCGCCCAATGAGCTAGGGCTTTACGTTGCAGGGAATCGAATTTCCACGCACGGCGAGTCACTGAGCAAATGAGTACGGCGTTTTACGACCATGCAGGCCTCGACAGAGCGGCCCCATACAGCGCCTGGCCTGCGAAGCATCTTCGTTCGAAATCGGTCAGTTTGGCGCTAACCACAAGAACTCTAATTAGAAGCATTTTTTTTTTTAAATTTGTGGCAGCGTGTTGACATAACGCAGGTCTATGTTCCGATTGGCGGGAGTGGAGTTCGCTCGCTCAGGGCCCAGGGATCTAACAAGGCGAGACACACTCTAGCGTTTTAAATTACTTGGGCAAAAAGACGTACTGAGGTAACGTTCGTCTTAGGCGAACTGGCTTCAGCACGTAGAGCTCGAACCAGTTCATAGCATGTACGCCTCAGGTACACAGTCATCGCTTTCGATTTGGGACACATATGTCCATTTACCCATTTATCTTCTTTTTTTTATCTTCTTGCCCGCTTGCTTGCTAAATTTGCTTGGTTGTTTGGCCGCATGGATGATGGTTTATTCCAAGCCTTTTAGTGTTTTTTACCCTGGGAGTACACAGCAATTCAAATCTTAAACTGTCTTTTAAAAAAAAGAAAATGTATTCTGTGTTTGTTTGGATGAGGGAAGTTAGACTGCGGTCTGGCTTCTCCGCAGTCAATGAGAAATTTAGCCAGTGCACAGTACCACTACTATCGTGGAGTTGTTACGTTCGTCACGCAATAGCGATACACGACACGACCGCACGCCAGTACGACGCCCATCCGGGTTGAAAAAGAGCAAAGGTGAGGATTTAGCCCAGGATCCCTGAGTTCTGCAGCGCGAACGTCCTCTCCACGGTGCTCTAGTCGATCGATTTTAAAATTATTGTAAAGGAATGTTTAAGTACCATTAAAGCGATGAGTAATCACAACTAAGCGTATTTAGATATATCTCCGCGACCATTAGGTAAAGAAATGTGTTATATTTTTTTAGACATACTACATTGACAAGGTTTAATACTTTTCTGTGTTACATTTTTTTTTTTTTTAAATTCAGCCCACACAATATACAAGCCCGGATGTCGTTTTTTCTTATCACGTGATTTTTGTCTTTCTGCGTGTGACTTTGAACACGAAGCTACAAGCACAAAAATGTTAAACTCTTTGGATAGGAATCAAAAAAAATTTACAAGAAGGAATCAATGTGACCTTGCTGTGTAAAGAGCAACTACAGTAAGCAAACTAGGCCTCACAATGCTTTTCAGATCGCCATCATCTAAGGATAAAAATGGTAAAGGTTAAACAACAATTTTTTAAAATAAAGAAGGCGGAAGTTGGTGTGATTTTAATCTTCTCTGTGCTATTTTGTTTTCCTACGACACGTCTATAGTTTGCTTTAGAACTGCCGAACATGGGTTTAGGCTGTCTGCGTAAGGTGTCCTCCCGTTTGAGGCACTGTTAAATTTCAATATTCTTCAGAAAAAAAAAAAAAACATTTCTCGATTTTTAGTTCTTAAAATTATAAATATTCAGAAAAAAACTATTTTAATAAAAAAGTTTGACATGTTATAACCGATCTTTCTAGCAATGTATAATACTAGATGTCAGTATCAATTTTCTTTTGGCTCATTTTACATCTATGCCTATAAGTTTGCGTCCCAGTATCTGTTTTTTCCAACGAAATTGGCGTTAAATGTGCGAATGCAAGGTATAACTAAAGCTAACTGTATCATAACGAAAAAACAAATATATATATATATATATATATATATATATATATATATATATATATATATAGGGTGTTTCACGAAAGGTGGACAAATTCGATATTGCGAAAACTACGCGTCGCAACAAAAAAAAAGGCTGGTGTCGCTTTGGTCCTGGGCCAGGGGCCTATGTAGGAAAATTATTAAAGTCCGAGATAATTAAGTTGTTAATTATTTTTGCGTAATTAACTTTTTTAATATTGTGTTTAAGGCATGGTTTCTATTAGAAAATTGCTCAGCATCATCAAAAACACTAATTTAACAAATTGCAGAACGATAGAAGGCACGCGAAGCATTTTACGACTTTCTGAAAAACCGCACGAATTCGACAGGTTTTTAAGTTTCGGTTTGCTATCGGAGAGCATCTCGGCCCCGGCGGCACCGCGCCCCGCGGAGAACTAGTGCAACCAACCTCTGCTGCGTCGCGCGATGACATTGCAGCAGAGGTTGGTTGCACTATCTCTTCACGGGGCAGATGCACTCCGATAGCAAACCGAAACTTAAAAACCCGCCGAATTTGTACGGTTTTTCAGAAAGCCGTAAAATGCTGCGTTTGCCTTCTATCGTTCTGCAATTTGTTGATTTAGTGTTTTTCGATGATGCTGACCAATTTTCTAAATGAAACCATGCCCTTAAACGCAATATTAAAAATGTTAATTACGAAAAATAATTAACAATCTAATTATCCCTGACTTTAATAATTTTTCTGAATAGGCCCGTGGCGCAGGACCAAAACGACAAAAGTATTTTCGTTGCGACGCGTAGTTTTCGCAATATCGAATTTGTCCACCTTTCGTGAAACACCATATATATATATATATATATATATATATATATATATATATATATATATATATATATATATATATATATATATATATATATGTATATATATTTGAACAAAAGCGAAGTGTAGCCACATATTCAGGCGTCTTTCTTGGGCGCTATTTGAACTATCGATAAGTAAAATGGAAGGTTTAAATAATCTCCGATTTAACGAATTAGTATGTTAAAAAAAGGAATGCATAGTTTTCGCGATTTTATTAAAATGCAATTTAGTTTCCAGTTGGCTAAGCGGAAAGCGACGTCTAGTTGAACAAATCGGATCTCCGCTCAAAGAAGGGCCTAATTAATTCGTTCTGACACAAATAAAAAAAAAAAAAAACTCGAATAACTTATAACGAACGTTCGTGTCGAGTTTCAAATCTGCCGGGCGCCTGAACAGAACTTGACAGGATTCTTAACCTAATGTCATTAGTCGAAATAATGACGTCCGCGAAAATGAGACTTAAATTTAATATTCCATCAACGCCGACTCCGCCAGTACGTGTGTATATGTGGGGGGAAGGGGAAAGTGGGTGGGAGGGCGTGCCTCACGACTTAACTTTTTCGGAGCCATATCCCGTTAATGACACTCTGACTTTGAAATTGCTCGAGCGAAAAGCATGGTCCCCAAGGACGTCTTTCGACGACCGCTCATTCGGTTCCGGAAAACTTGGCGAGTCCGCAAGTTCTCTGGGCGCGGTAATGAAAGAGGTTTTGTATATTGTTTGTCTAGCGTCGGTGTTAACGCACGAGGTGACCAGTGTCCCGAGAGCTGTCAGGGTACTTCGAATTGTGATGAAGGTAGCATTTTTTTTTCTCGAATGAAAGTGAAGTATACTTCTTCTGTTGTTGTTGTTTTTGCAGAAGGACGTGTGGAGAGTGGAAACAGAAGCTTTACATGTTTTGGGCACACTCTGTTAGATCAGTCTTGGTGTAGAGAAAGGACTCCGTACGGTGTCAGTTCTGGTACGAGTCAGTTTCGGTGTAAGAGATGGGATGGCAGACCAAAAGCGGAGATCATACAAAAGATAAGTGACAGGGAACAAGAATGCATTTATATTATTTGTCAGTTGTTAAACGTGGAGCGCAAACGTGTGACAGTAACAAGGTAATTGTTCGCAGCATCTTGTCCTAAACAGGCCCCGGTATCACCTAGAAAACTCTGAGGAGTCTGGCAATTGTTCTTCCATTGCACATCAGATAAAAATAAGGCCTCGCATTGTAGCAGTTGAGCAACCCAAACAAACTCCAGCCTGTAGAAAAAAAAAAAAATTACTTCCGTCCGCTTGATTTGGGTAGACACAAAGGAGATAATGCAGATCCCTAGACGTCACGCCTCGGGCACTTACGATCTATTTTTTTATTAAAATAATGTGGGGTTATTGCCATGAAAAAACACCTAATGCAAATCTTCAATGCTGGTGTCCCGTGGGATGTTTAAAATTTCTTCTTCTAACACAATTCTAATATTGTGAATCAGCCCACAATGCCTTGCTCAGATCATCCTTGGTAGCACGATTTGTTCGCAGACTCTCTGACACAGCCCCAGCATATTAATTATTCAACAAACACTGAACATAATAAATGCAGCTTTCTAGCAGTCTTTCAGCTTAAGGTACACAAAGTGGTGAAGAAACTGGTGTGTTTGTGAATCACAACCCCAAAATAGCTGAAATTATATTAAAAAAAAAAAAAAACTTCATTTCGCGACAAAGCGAGTTTGACGGTTTACTTCCAAAGTAAGACTTGATCATACTAGCTAACTAGCGATCAAATCTAAGGTCTTGCAAACGACTGTCTGTCTGATGAAGGTATGAGAGCGATGGAGCCACCGGTCTCCAATAAATAGGGCGCCCTATTGTTTAAAGACCGGTGGCTCCCTGCGTTTCCATAGGAGTTAAGACTTTTTCTTTCTTTACTTTTTCCTCAGGTAAGTTCGCTCTTTGCAAATTTCAAAGAACAAATGCATTACCCGTGGGCAACGCTGCAGAAAGTCGTAGCTCGAAAGGCTAAGAAACCGAATTTTGCGGTTGATTTAAAGAGCCTGGCCGCTACTTGAGACACCAGGTAGTTCGCCCTTTGATTGGCGTACACCTCCTTCCATTCCGATGAGCCAAACACGCATC
This sequence comes from Ixodes persulcatus, assembly GCA_013358835.2. Taxonomy (NCBI): domain Eukaryota; kingdom Metazoa; phylum Arthropoda; class Arachnida; order Ixodida; family Ixodidae; genus Ixodes; species Ixodes persulcatus. The sequence continues at coordinate 544,972 of JABSTQ010011448.1, read as the reverse complement.
TTGGAACACTATCTCGCCGTATACAGCAATTATGTGTGTGGCCAAGGCAGACTTTCTGTTTGTAGGCCTTCGCAAAAAATTGCCTTCTGCGCGTTGCCATCTTTGTCTGCTGGAATGTGGAATGACTTCTGAGCATGCGCTGTTCATCTGATAAGCCGTATATATAGGACGCTGCGCATGCGTCCACAGCTCAGTGACTAAGCATTTTTCGCCCGGGCAATAAGCGATGCAAAGGTCTATACACTATAAAATATAGCTAGCGTCTACATACCAGGAAAAAAAACTATGAGAGCAAACTGATGCTGTCTACGGACAGGGACGGTCAAATGACGAGTCTGAAATACATGTTTAAACAAACATGCGATGTGACACTTAGCATTATCAAACGTTAGGCTTAGTTTCACAACTCGGTTTGTTTTGTTTTAACTCTAAATATATTATCAGCCTCGTCATTCAACAAGCTCGAGAAAATGCAGAAATTGGATGTTCAAGTGCTTTGTGGGAGAGTAGGCACTCGGGATGTCTTCGAGTGTAAACAGTACGACAACAATATACGAATAAATTTGGAGTAAATATTGACATAAATTTGGAATTCCGCAAAAACCCTTATTTTGTTTAAAACCCGTCAATTTCTTCGCCATTTAGCGAAAACGAAGCGGCTCTATAAAGTTGCGTTACAAGTTACTAGAAAGCAAGAGTTCCAGGAAGACAGAATAGAGATCATGGAGCGAATCACCGGTATCCTACTAAGCCTCGGCAAGCAGCGATGCACGGAGAAAGTTCCCTTCGCTCCCATGCACAAGTACACGAACAAGAGAAAACGAAAACAGTATCCGAGCTTCCCGTTCGATCCCAGGCGCTATCCGATCGATGGCTCGTCTCATTAGCAGAATCATTCTCAGGCACGAACGCCCCCCGTTCATTCTTATCCGAGAGCCTCTCGCTGGCGCCTGCGTACGTGTATACACGCGGCAATAAACGGCGTTCCGTTCGTCTTCAAGTCTGGGAGATTTCGCACAGCCTGTCGACCTTCCCATAACCAGATGGGTCTTGCATCCCCCGTTCTCCAAGATCCCTTCGATGGTTTGTTCGGAACTCGTGAGGGAACACGAGAACGCAAATATTAGCGTCCGCGTGAATCTGAGCGTAGGAATGGCACTCGTCGTTTCTTTAGTAAGACAACGCGCTGAACATGATTTCTATTGTTTACACGTGAGAACAGCAAGACTGCGGGACATCAACGCTCCAGAGGCGGGCGTGTGCCACTTTGGTAAGCAAGGAAAGTGTGCCTAACGCAGAAAGCCGGCAGATGGCATCGGCTAAAACAATGAAGCTTGGTACGGGATCTATGGCTGATTCGAATGTTCACAAGACCCGTGTACTTCCAAATGTTCACAAGACCCGTGTACTTCCAACTGGGGAAATGCGTTGTCGCCGCTTTGATGGCAATTAAATGTAGGTGCCTATTGCAGGAACGCGGAGATGAAGGTGTCTAGAATATTTATACTTTAGCCAAGAATACGTAATGAAAGTATCTATGAGAAAAAAGTCGACCCAGAAAAGCTACACGAAGACGCCAAACTGAAGTAACGTTAAATACATAAGCGATCACGTAACCACTCCCCCCTAAAATTGGCGGACCATGTCTTGGCTAGCAAATCCGGTGGATTACGTTGATTTGGTGCGTTTCGAACTTTGGTGGCTTCCATTGCATTAGTGTTGTATAGGCTGATTATCTGCTTTTATTTTTTAAATATTTACCAAAAAATACTTTTCTATGTCGTCTTTGCACTGAATGATACCAAATCGTCGAATTTCTGCATGTGTTGAGAACACAGTAGCGTGAGGCTTGTTGGTGCTACCGCCGCAGCAAGGCTCCTGCGCGAGTGGAGCCACACTCCCATTTGCTGGACATACGATCACACCGACACCCAATGACATATGCTTGTCCGAAGTAGCGGTATAAGTCTCAGTAAATAAACAATTTCACCGAGGTTTACCGAACCAAGAACCTGTCCCACGTATGGTGCTTTTGTCAGGTACGGCCAGCGTACTGCCTCAACTGTTTTGTAAGCTTGTTCTACGAAACACTACATCTGAAAAATGTACGCTTTATTGAAGAGCGAAACGAAGGTCCGTTTACTCTACAACCGTTATAGACGGCTGTCGGTAAATCTGTGGGAAGCAAAAAAGGTACTGATCATTCGAGGTCAGTGCCTTGGATCACAATAGGTCCTACCGTTGAAACAGGTCTAAAATCCACTGGAGAACGACGAGCAGGCGCCATAGTCCCAGTAAGTTCCCACTCGACACTTTCCAAACGTTTGACAACTAAGAAAGAAAGAAATCAAGCGCCCAACCCAGAAATCTGAGCTCAAATGGTACATCGAGATGCGCCTTCCCGTCAGCGGCTTCTCCGAGTGCCTCCATGCAAAACGTACCCTAGCATGTGACCATTCTGCATTTTTGCTTATGCGCGTACTGATGTCCGTCTCTCCGTTTTTTTTTTTTTCTTCTTCTTTTTTTTTTAGTATTATTTTTGAAATCTGGCTGGGCGCTTGCTTGCTACAGTAGTACAATGCAATAGCTGGCGCTCCTTATCCTCTATACTTGACATCGCATTGAATAGTGCAAATTGTTCGGTTTTGCATGCGCAGCTCAGCATCAAGCGGGGAGCATGTATGTACTGAGCACACGCACAGACCAGTTAATAGAACGACGTGGCTGCCGTAAGTACTCGGTACCCGCGTTCGTGTGACTCGTTTGTAAATAGCTTGGACGTTTTCAAAAACAATAAATTATATAAAAGATCTGTGAGCAGATTGTTTAGAGTGAAACTGGGGTGTACTATGTGCCTTGCACTTGCCGTACATCTTCACGGAGATGTCGGAAAGAGCCGGCCACGATACTGGTAGCCTGCCCTTTCAAACTACGCTGAACTTGGAGGCTCACGCTGCAGGAACCCGTGAAAGACTCAGCCATCACGAGTGTAATTTTCAATAAAACATGCTATGACGCAAACATGCGCCGTACCGTCATTCATTAGTGTAATCAGTTTTGCCTTACGCGCGCTCAAAAATCCTATATTAACAGTCGGATTATACTGGCCAAACGTCCCAGCCGCCATTAATGGGCAAAGTTACCAGATGCTATCGTCGTACAACATATGTGGCATCCTTGTTTAGCTTTTTTTTATAATTGTAGCCTTCAATAAAACAAACATGTTTAAATGTCGCTTAACAGTATGTAATGCCATGGTGGCGACTGATTCAACTAGAGAAGAATGGTAAAGCACTCCAGTCTCGAGTCTCCTTCAATCACAAATAGAATATTCGCTGAACTTCATTACACCGAAGCGTGAACAGGATTCCTAACAAAATTTGAAACATCTCAACTTCATAGCAACTCTAGAGTAAACTACTCAAATCTTCAAAAAGAAATCAAAGAAGAAAGAAGATTCCCGTCTTCAAGTCTAGTCATCTTACGCAACGAATAGTTTCAGCAAGGAAATAAACAGCAGGAAGTGGGTAAGATGCCGCAGATCAAACTTGTCATTGCGCGCAGATTTGAGTCAATCTCAATGACGTTGAAAAGTGCATGAGGCCGTTTTCTCCGGTTAAGTTTTCCCTCGTATATATATATATATATATATATATATATATATATATATATATATATATATATATTGCGCTTCCAAGAGCATGTAGGCGTCTGGGGAGGGTACATTGAGGAAACATCGTTTCACCCTCAAGACCAAACCAACGGTAGACTCCTCTTCCATTCATTTTACGCCCAACGAGCGCCTAAAGCTAACAAAAACGTCCCAAGCATTTCTTCTCTTTCACACACGCGAAGACCATGATTCCCCAGTGGCTTTCTTGCGCAAAAGGTCCTAGGCGCAGTTTCACTCGCGCACCACCCGTTGACGCCGTACCAAGTGAACGAAGCAAATCGTTCCCAAAGGGGTGACTCCACTGAAATACTCCTGGTGGCCGCCGCTGTGCCAGCAAATGCACTTTACCCAAGTTTTTTTTTTTGTTTCTTTTTTTGCTATAAGATGAAGAACGCTAAGAAGTATACAGAAAGAAAAAAGTTTTCAGAGTAGCTTACTGCCCTCGACGAAGCTACAGGTCTCAGTGCAATCACCCCCCCCCCCCCCCCTACCCGGCGACTCTGTTGCTCTCGATGGGTAGCCATAAAAGCAGAAACTTGAGACGTTACACTGACAAGAAGATTGCATTTCTGGATACTGTGTAGAGATTGGAGCTTCGAAGCGACGCCGAGAGATGTCAATCCAAACGGCCGCCTCTGCAACTTTTCCGCGGACAGACAGACCCCTGGGGTCAATAGAGAGATCGGAAAAACTGTAACATGTCAAGCCAGGTTCATTTAGTTGCATTATCGCGAGCCCTGTCATGAGTTTTTTTTTTAAGCGTTTATTATAATTTTTTTGCAACATTTTCTCTCATCTGCTTATATTTTGTTCTACGATTAAAATAATAAATATTTTCTCGGAATGCTGCACGTGACATCGCAAATTATAGAGAAACATGTAGAGTACACTGAGGTGTTCTATATAATTTATAACTTCACGATTTCTATTGAATCACACGATCACGTCGTAGACAAGAAAACGCAACAATGCCCGCCGCCGCCATACTGCCGCTCTCTGACCCGTCATCCCCATATCCAGGCTCCCAGTAATCGAAACTGAAACTACCAAATAAATGAAGCACGATCATTTACTATTTACAGAGATTTGGCCTATTTTACGTCCCGTCGAATCGAACCGGGGTAGGACAACCTGGCAAACGCCTCCTTGCAATGAAAAAAAAAACACACACACACACAAAACAGTTTAAGGCAGGTTTTTTTTTTTCTTTCTTTTTGCTGAGTAGACTATAGCAGCATTTTAATATACCTATAAATCCTTCACTAAAAACGACAGGAATATTACTTTCTTGCGTGTATAATTTACAAACGTTTTCGTCGTTTTCTTTTTTCCTTACGTGGACATTGATAGCGTTAGTTCATCAGAAAGCCCGACTGGTACTGTTTTTCGAGTTAGGCGAAGCGGACGCTATCAAATGTGGTACTCTCGAAACCTTCCGTGACGTTTCAGCGACTTCCTAAGAAGCGCAAGGTGATAATAAGATACCCAGAACTCTCCACGTCTCGCGTTTCTTATGAGGTCAGTGACATTGGCTGTACTTACTCCCTGCACGCATTCCTATGCCCCCATGGACCGCCGTCATACAACTTTCACCAGGTTATCGTCCTTGATGAGACCTAGATGGGGCTTACACCGCCACTCTAGTTCACCTCTATGGTATTGAGCAGAGTGATAGATCAAAAAGTGCTCTACAGACACTTTGCGCAGTCAAACTATCACACCTGCTTCTTCGCTAACTTATAAGTATAACAGCAGGCGAAAATGTGTGCTGTAACAGATACGGTAACCATGGCGATTAAACGTAACTCTCTTGGCGCGCATTTATTAAGAGAGTGAAGCTCTTATCCTTTTTGTTGTATCTCGTGCAATCACTGCTGCTTCGGGCAGAGGGGGGGGGCTTTTTTAGTTACTCTTGTTTATTCACGTTTGACTCGCTTTGTTTTTCAGCACGGCAAACAAACAACATACGGCTTGGTTTTTCCTTTCCACATTTTCTAATAACCAACTAGTTTTCCTTCATTTCATGATTTCGATAAATAAATATGCAATACTCTAAATATTAGCACTTCTAGTGCATGAATAAAGTAGGGTAGAAATTTGCGAATTATTGCGACGTTCCACACGATCCCATGTTAAAGTTAAAACGATGTTTCCGGAATTCAACATAAATAAAATGAGGAAGCGATATTCGCCGTGTTGTTTGTTTATTATGAGGTGACTTGCATATGAATTATTCTGCTCCTTTCCCCGCCTTATACGAGCAAACCGAAAGAGAAAGGTATCTTTATTAGCATAAATATGATGCATAAAAATAAAAAGGAACCCTAAACAGACGTATTTCTCTTGTTTCACCGAAGAAGAGAAATATTGCGAGCAACAAGCAGCACCAGCCTTCCAAACAAGCGAACCATAAGACGAAACATGGCACTGCGCTTCTGGGCTCATACATATTCAGCAGAATAAAGCAGTTCATAGGAGGAAGAAACGCCAAAAGGAACGCTCGCGCCAGCGCGCATACCCAAGGGAGCACGAACTCACTTCGAAGTTTACAACGAAACCATGTCAAGAACACCTCTCGCGCAAAATGGATGATCGCGGGCCCCCTTGGGGAAACAGGAGCGTGAGGCTCTTAGGCAGTATCTTCAAAACGAAGTGAGTTTGCAACATTTAGAGTATTTGGACTTTGCACTTGACAAAATAAAAATTTCGACTTAACAGTCACAGGAGATCTCGCACACACACACGTCTGCTTGAAAATGACGTTATGAGCGTGCACGGACAGTGCTCAACAAAGTTATACAGAACGCGCAAACTGTCTTTCTCCTGGGAGCGCCTTCCTGGAGCTGCCGAGCGACGGTTTCTTGATGTGGCATTCAAGAAACCATATCCCTAACTTCTACGTCAATGAAACCGGTGTCTAGCTGCCTCCAGAACAGCGCTGCTCGGAGAAAACACAGTTTGCGTGTTCCGCATAGGTGTGGTGAGCACCGTATCCGTAATACACCATATACGTAACCAAGAAAGAATTTATTTAATTTCATTTCATTTATTTGATCTATTGCCTACTGCAGACCGAGCGAACGGTCCAGGCATGAATGCAAGTAAGAAAACTAAGGATAATCTGGTACAAGTACAAAGCACAAGCAAACAGTTGGAGCAAATAATGAAATAACTAAATGATACATTTTACGGCGACGGTGGTCATTGACGATATTTCGCCGCGAGACCCGTCAGTGTTTCGTGCACGTTCATTCCATCGTAGCCCCCTAAATATTGCGAGAGAAATTTTCCGCTAATTTTAATGAAAAATCAGTGTCGTGACATTGTGAAGCCACGGTGTCGCGCGACGTCGTGTCACATGACGTCACAATTTTACCGCCGAATTTAATTAAAAAAAAACGTATTCGCGAAATAAAGCGGGAATTTAGTGTCACTTCACGTCATTGTGCACCGTGACGTCACAGTTTCACGCGATGTCGTGGCGTAAGGCGGCTTTGCGGTGTCACATGAACGCAGTCGGCTGCATTTAGCGGCACCGAAGCCCCCTACCTTTAAACACCGAAGCGTAAAGGCCCGTTCACACTCTTGCGACCGAGTACGACCGAGTACGACTGAGAGAGACGAGATCTCTTAAAACTTCTTAAATTTTTTTAGAACGAGGGAACACACTGGCGTTTTGGCGCCATCTATGCGGTGACCCTGGAACTGCATTTCACAAGAGCGAAGGTTTTGCGGGATTTCCGAGGTCAAATGTGCGTAATACCCATAGAAAGGCTCGTTTATAACATCGACAAAAGTTTTTCGAGCCAAGAAAGAAAGGATAATGCGCGAGAGAAATAAAAGAATATGCCGGACCGCGGAGTTTACTCTGCTACCCAATAGATGGCGCCAGTGTGTCCTCTGGTTTAAGAAGCTTTAAGGAACCCAGGTTTAAGAGGTCGCAAGAGTGTGAACGGGCCTTAACTGCATGCCGCAGAGCCTGCAGCGTCTCGGCTGTCCCCACAGTTCATTTGGATGACACGGCGAGAAAACCGGAAATTTTCTTTTGACTTCGTTTTAATTCTACGTCGACCGTCCTCGCTCCGACAATTCCTCCCATCGAGAAAAAGGGTCCGATGGGCGGGCTCACGCGAACAAACCCCAAGAAAGAGTCTAAAATGAAAGCGAGATCGCTCACCGAACAGTACATGTCCCATTCATTCCACCCTACTGTAAATCTCCCAACTAACTAGCCAAAACAAATAGCACGCACACACAAAAAAAAAAGTAAAGAAAGGGGGGGGGGGCATCGCGGGATCAGCTAAAACGAGGACTAGCTGAGTTCGCAGTCCCGGGGCCTCGGCGGCCAAAGGAGCATCCGGACAGGGCGGGACGCACGAACAAGTCCAAGTCACGCGGCGTTAGACGTCGGATGGGGCGGCGTTAATTAGCTTAAGATCCGGCAAGGCGCTCGCTGTCCCGCCCGCGCCGGCGACAAAACGACGGGATGAGTCCGTCGGATCCGAATGAGTCGGCGCGCTAAGCCAATTTGCATGTTAATTGATGCGTCACCACGCTCTGCTTCGGCCCCGTCTCCTCTAAGGCGTGGGCGGGCAATGCTATAGCCGCAAAATGTTTGGTCCGGAAAGGCGCAAAGAGAAATAAGGACGGGCTGTAGATCAGACTCGGAGAGGATTTTTCCTTGAATCTAACAGGCTCGTGGACGCTCGCTATACGTGTCAGCATACGGCGCCTGGAAACGCGACTTCAACTGCTGCATTTTGCGTCTTATATAAGTGGTCCCGAAGTTCCAACTTATGGCGCGCCGCAGAAGCTGGTGTATCATGGCTGTTGGGTGCCACCATCCCGTCGACATGGTGCTAAAAGTCCCGACAAAACAGTACGAGCAAACGCGAGTGTCGCCGTCGTCGCGGCGTCCCGACTCCTGGCTGCTGAAGCTTTGGTGGACTGTGAATCTGGAGGGCGACTTGCGGCAGAAGAGGTGTCTGCCGCATCCACCGCCGCTGCCTGTGACACCGACAAGATGGCGGCCGGCGACGACATCATACTTCTATGACGTTATCAGGCGGAAATCGAGCGCACACATTTTGGGACGCGGTGTACAGAATAGTCAGAGACACGATCCAGGCACCGTAGTTTTAGTTCGGGCCACGGTGTGAGATATAGAGGTGAGCACACACAAACCTTCGAATGCCGCACGTCGATCGACCATATAAAGTCCCGTCGGCGCTCGCCCGGGAAGCCTCAGCAGGCAGTGTCTGCGCCGTCCAGACGGCGCCGTAGAGTTATTATAATGTACGCTAAAGGTTCAACTGGCACCGGTGTCTATACGGCTTCAGTGAAGAAAAGTGAAGCAGACAGATACCAGTCTACTTTTCAGATGCTCCTGTGCTATGCTATAACTGCTTCAGATGCTCCTGTGCTATAACTATGGGAAAACGCGCATGCATTTTTTCTCCTCGCCGGAAAATAACGTGGAACACTGTTGTTATTTGGATTGTACCGAATAGTGTGTATCTTGATTAACACTCAAAAAGTATAACTGTTTTAGTTGGCGCAGTTTTCTTCATTAGTGAACGATGTTTAACTTCGCTCTATTTCAGGCCCAAATGTGTTCCGCAGCAGGTGTGAAAAAACAAGCGACGATCCTAAGCAAAATAACAATCGCAAGGAATATATATAGAGTGTGCTCAAGGTTCACCAGCATTCCAGCGGCGCTTATACTATACTGCTATTATGCCAGTCCTGTCATTATATAAATGACCCCGTCCTGCATCTTTACGAGTGGTTAAAAGCATTCAAAACGTAAGAAATAAAGTATTTGGACTATGAAAGGTATATTTTTCTTTTATTATTTTCTATGCCGGCAGCTTTTATCAGGCACTTGTTCTCAATGATTTTGAGCGTGCAGGTGACGTTTTCAACGTACAACAATCATCTTCGCAGAAAGCAGAAATAATAAAGCACTACTTACTCATGGAAAATCGGACTATACGTGGCCTTCAATTTTTTTTTTTTTTTTTGATCGCACACGCGCAGGGAGTTACTGATTCAGTGCTACTGCGTTGGTCTTGCCGTCACGCTTAGTTTTCCAGATGTCCTTCGTTCGTTGGGTACGTATATCCCCCATGCTGAAAAGCGCCGACGTCGTGTTTGCGCTAACATTGTCCGACAGTTCACGTAAACACATGTACGAAGCTGTTTTAGCACCCGTTTTAATGCAAAACTTTGAAAGAAAAACGCCGTAACTGAGCAATTATTTCGTCTCTCTGAAAGAGAAATCTTTCAAGCTACCTAGTATGTACGAAATATTTGGGATGTTAACTCTCATAATCGAGCGCAGGGAGAAAATTAACTCACCTTTTTCGAATATAAATGCATACGCAGAAGCCAATTTTCGACTGGTTGCCGTCTGCTTCAATTGGTGACAGCACACTAGCGCCAGTTCACCCTCTATAACGTACATTACACTAACTTTATGGACGGCGGAACGCAGCAGAAAAGAAGCAACGAAAAAAATAAAAAAGTGTCTTGTGCCCTGACACCCAGCGCGCGCTCTTTCCGTTTGGAGCGTCCTCTCTTATCCTGAAAGACGCTGGATCGAACACTTCGCCGACAATCTCTCCGCTTCAACGCATTCGTATAACTGTAATTGCCGACGTGGAGGGACGAAACTAGGGTCAGTGAAGGAACAGTGTCTGAGCAACACGCGTAGCGCAAGTGCCAAGTTCTACTTGACGTATGGCACCCTGCAACCAACGTTAAAAAACAAGCATGTCTCCCATAGAGGAACTCGGGAAACCGGGCCCACGACAGGCTGCCACTAGACGCAGTACCGAAAAGTCATCTGATGGGGCTGTTTGCAACCAAGGCGAAGAGAGGACTTTGTCCTGCGGCGCGCGCGGTGTCCGCACCTAATGTATTTTACACTGTGGTTCGGGCGCATGAGTTGAGGGGGGTCCTCAAGTTTTCAAGGGCAGTATAGGACTTGTGACCGGTCTTTTCGATTGTTTTGAAAAGCCGTGATGCGTTTCCAAACGCAAGTTTCTCATCGCATTATGAAACGTATATTTTGACTGTAACACAGATTTCTACAGTAATATGGGCCACGATGTGCTCCTCCGAAGAAAAATGTTTTCCCGAGCTAGCAAGTGGTATACGGTACATGACAGCGATAGAGCGGAGAAGAAATCGGTACTTCTTTAAACCTTACTATTTTAGATTAGAGTCAAATACCCTAGACTTAATCCTATAGATCGAGACCTTACTCGGCCACACAACAATACACTAGACGCCTTTGTGCGCCGCGGAGTCAAGACTGGGTAATACACCCTGGCACAACGCTTGTCTTAAAACGACTGTTAGCAGTTTTTTTTTTTTTTTTTTTGCTTTTTCAGCATTTTGAAAACCAAAATCTCTAAATAGCAGCAGAGCAGTCAAAACGGGTATAAATATTGGGCATTTACCTGTGTATCTCGACGTGTAGTAATTTACTGTACGTGTCAGCATATTGCCGTGTTCGTCAACAGATCACCCGAGTCAATTTTCCGAGGTTGTACTTCGGAATATGTCGAAAAAAGAGACATATATTGTTCAAGATGTTTAACAAATTCACTCTGAGATACTGCTTCTACAATTTTCTAAAAGATATTTCGTCATTAACTAATATAACCATTAAAAAAGCACCAGTGGTTTTATTGAACAAGCATTTCTGAAGTCTTCCCCTCTTTCCATAAACTTTTGTACTGAAGCTTCCTCTGTTCTTGCTCCTATTATAATGACTTTCAAGGTAAAGAATATTTATCAGTACTTTTAGTTTAACTGTGTACATATCTTCTCGCAAAGAAATTACTACGAAAGTTTACATAAAAGGCGCAAAGTAGAAAGGAGTTCAAACATTAACGAAAAAGAAACACTTAATTAAGCTAACATATTATTCGCTCCAATCATAAGCTCCAGCTATAGCGCTAGCCTATGAAAATTAATCACTGCAGTTTTTGTGGATTTTCTCCATGTTCGTTCTTTAATACAAATTGAGAAAGAATTTGTCAGAACCTGTGCATTTCATCCTTACAGCAGATACTAGCAGGAACCGCAGGGGCACGTTTAAGTGCACTTCCTTTTTCTTCAAGTTTTGATTAAATATTATAAAACTCGTAGGAAAAATAAAAAAAAGGCGACGAGTCTGAACAAAAGAAAAAAGCGATTGTCTCCTTCCGAAAAACAAGACGAGTGTTTGTTTGGAAAGGTTAACAAAGAAATCCAGTGATTAATGAGTTCCTAAACAGGAACAAACCTTCATCGTCCGAGCGAAGAGCGATTTCATCCATAACAAATCCTTCCTTGCGTTGGCCCTGGTGTTTGTTTTCTTTTTGTTTGTTTGTTTCCTTGCCTCTTTGAAACAAGGATTGCTTTATCAATATGCAACGTGCCAAACTACGAAATTCGCACCGCATATTTTCTTCTTTTTATTCCCTCGTGGGTATTACCAGCCGGAGCGGCTGACAGGTTCTCTGCGTCACCGTCACGGAGCCGTCAACTTCTTGTCACCCTCGCAATAGGAAGATTGCCTTCTACCAACATATATTGATACGAAGAGGTGCGATGTGGTATACGCGAAGCAACGTGGCTATCAGGGGCTGGAAAACAAGGGGCAGCTCGCAATTCCCAAGGCTCATGAGGTAAGTAAGCATAGCCTTAGGCACTAAACACAGGCACAAAAACAATCCTTGAAAGAACGCCTTAAAAGGCCCATGGTGCAAGTATGTAACCGGCGGGGGCTAATAGAAGTCAAAATGAACACGCCATTGCTGACGCTCTTTGGAGACCGACATCCATTAGTGAAAATGCGCCGTTGGAGTGGCAACAAGGTCGTGATCAAGAATAAGAGTTGTAGTAAACCAGAACGAATCATACAATTACGAAGTCAAACACAGCGTTGCAAGATGGTAAACTTCGCCACGTGAGTTTGAACATCTGGCGAGCACCTGAAACTGATCAGTTTAAGTTATTCTTAAAGTATGAAACCGAATCAAAACAAATGACAGGTTTTTTTTACGCGGCTTTTATGTTCATTTTAGTGCATGGTGAAATTTGCTATCTGGCATCGGTGGACTCCAACATGCCGGCACAATGGGTAAGGCTTCACAAATATGCGCCTCACATGATCTATACGTTGAGCATGTAGTGAACAAATACCTTGAGTTCTGGTAGTGCTTGGACATGCACGTACACACACACAAAAAAAAACATTTTAAAATTGATGTGTTATAGTCGCGGGAATGTCAGATTGGGTTCATAGAAATATTTGGGTGCCCGTTTCGAGCTTTCTTTCTTCTCTAGAACTTCCAGTAGCCGACATGCATTAAAGTTAGACTCTGATCGGATAATCATCAGAGATATGGTACTTGAACCGTCGTAGGGGTGCACTGGTGGCCCAGTATGCTAGTGCATCACAGCTTGGAGCACGTGAAACGAAAGCGCTCTGTAGAACCTAGAGAATATGGGTCCAATATCCGCCCTTTCACGTTTTGATTTGCAGTAAAAAGTATCGTACCAGAGTGCAAAAAAAATTGAAATAAAGAATAAATACTGTTATTTACGTAATCATAAAGGCTCTCTTTTTCAGAAAAAAATAGTAAGTTGAGATAGTTCAAGTTCTTACTATTGTTAGTTAGAGTCACTTTTGTAGAACGTGAATTACAAACCATACATGTGCAAATACTAATGATGTATTATTGAACGTACTAGGAATTCTTTTTTTAAGCAAATAAAATTGATATGTGGTAAGAAAGGGGCTTGAATCTGCAGCCATATATAATAAAATAAGTGTGCTTTGGTATTTATGCTGAGTGCGCAATAAAAAGCACACGTCCTGTCGCGTCTCACGCTCAATTCACCATTCGCGTATGTGGGCTTTATATGAATTACATTCAAGGACGATGTCAATAAAGATTGTACGGTACTGTATTCTATTCCTTTGTGTTGTATTGTATCGCGTGGGCTAGGGGTCATACCGCGTATGCTAACTTTCTAGCCTATAGCATGACCTTGGTAACGCCATATCACAGAGGCAGACCGAGCTCACGCTGCCCAGGCACTCGCCTCTAATTCGTTATTTCTATTTTTTTTTTCTTAACTGCCACAGCACCAGGTTTCTGTTTTTCAAATTTATCTTGAAGCATCGAAATCCTCAAGCCCGCACTTGCAATCAAGGCATTACAAAAATAAAAGGCAGAGGACTCTTGCTGGAGGCAAGTCCACTAGGATCTCAATTGTCTTATGGGTCAGTGCCTATGTGACTGACGGGTCAAAATAACCAAAGGGCCATTGGTATTTCAACTATTCTGGACAAAGAGCTCGAATCATTTGCCTTTTTGTTCTTCTAGTTCTTCTGATTCTTGCACAGAGGTTGCGATGTCCTCAGACCGCCGAACCCTTATTGGCTGATGAAAAAAAAATTAGAGGAGAACATTTAAGACTGCTTACATGTAGGAATGCCAAAGCATTCGTATACGAAGCGTATTCCTGCAAGCTGCGCGCCCCGCTATCACCAGCAGAGGCCGGTCGGCCGGGTGCTGGGGAGCGGCGGCTGTGCGCTGTTGCGGCGGCGCGCGAGAGCAGCGCCTCTCCGTGGGGTGGCGTTCCTTAGAACTATCCGGCACGCCGACCCCGTCGCAGCCATTTTAAGAGCCATTCCGCGGAGGGAATTTCTCTGCCGATATTCGCTGTTACGAACAACGCCGGCTCCGCTCCATGGGACAGTTAATGCTTTCGCATTAAAATTAGTGGGTAGACCTCCAGGCATCTAGAAGTGAGGTTTACCTACTATCCTTTCGGTCAACACCAATCAGAGCTCGGCGTCGTTGTGACGTCATCGCAACTCTTGTGCAAGAAGCAGGCGAACTTGCCCTCCGCATTGTGTCCCTCTAAGCTATCAGCGGCAGCGATGGCAAAACACTCCCATTTTTTGTTCTGTTTATCTGTTCTGTAATGTGCCTCTACGTGGCGCTTGTGTGTTCGGCGGTCAGGAGATCCTTTATGGGATAATATTCACTACGTCACAAGTATTTTCAGCTCCTATCTTTATCAGGTTTCTCTTCGCTCAGTGGCGGATATAGCAGACGTACTACGAATGAGATAATCGCAGAGGATTTCGCTAGCCCATAAAGGGGATTTGTCTTCTCAATTTTCAAGTCGTGTGTAGAAGAAGTTAGCACCGACCTTGGCCACGAAAGTCTTTCATAGCGTTTTGCGCAGATGAGCTTACATTGATTAGAGAATATCGTGGGCTGCCACACACAATGCCTATTCGAAATGCTAGGAGCCGCACCGCGGCGCCTTTGCCTTCTCGCACGCTCTCAACAAATGTATCTTTCTAAGGTAACACAATTACAGATTATCACTGAACGTGAACAGCTTTTCCATATGGCGAGAAATTTAAGTCACCGTTTCTAAAGGTTATTGAAAACCTTTCGTGGCACCGAACCAACATTGGCAAAAATATCTTCCCAGGATTGGTACCCCAGAAGAACGACAATTTAAATGTATCACGAGTGGTACCACTGAAGAACGCCGTTCCCTAATTGCCACAGTCCACGACAGTAAATTTAATATAGAAATAGCTGGGGTGTAGTCAGTTTTAGTTGCTTAGCAAGGACCCCGTCCAAATCGTCACTGTGCTAAGCGTAAGACTCCAACTTAAATTAATGGAACGGACGCAGTTCGCTGCAGTTCGAATACATTAAAATATTTTCTTGCATACGGTATCTCTGCAGCTGCACAAATTGATTTATTACGAGAAGCATAAATTCAAAATCAACATTAATATGACAGCGTGTTATGATTTCCCACATTTGAACAAGCACATTTAATACAAAAACAGTATATGTTTATTTATTCATTTCGGAGTACTGGGCGTGCAGCGTCAGAGGCATTGCTGGAAGGGAAGGGGGGGGGGGGGGGAGTTAAAGGGGTTACATTAGCATTCTATAAAAAAAACCTACTATATTCATTTGAACCAAAATAAAAATAAAAACATAAGCTCGCGTGCAAAAGATTAGACCGAAAAAAAAAATAGAGAAATGCATATTGGTATGTTACTTTCGAACAATTCACTAGATATCACAACAAAATCTATACCTCAAACACTAGCAAAGACGTAGTGCGATAATTGAGTCAATCAAAAAAAATTTCTGTCATTTAAAAATCGAGCGTTTAATAATTCTTACACATTTGTCATTTTTCAAAGCAAAAACTACGAAGCACAGCATAACGTCCTATGGCGGTTATTTTATGATTTAGCCGTGCTTTCAAACAAAGTCATACAGATTGGAATTCAGTTCAGACGCACCAAAAAAAATCTTATCCTAGTCAGATATAAAAAGTATTCTCTTGAACCAAAGCTCTCACAAACCCAACGTCGAAGAAACCGTGACCGCAATAAGAACACACAGAAGCCGCACTAAACCTTCCGAGAAATGCGGGGTTGTTTCAGGTCAGCACTATCTTACAGGTCGAGTGTACTTGTTTGTAGCCGGCCGACGTCTCTTTGAAAAACAAGCAATCCCAAGAAACGTCAGGTACACTTGCAACGTGCTTGTCGCTTTTCTGTCCTCTTGGCAAATATCTATAACGGGATTACAATCGTTTTTTCTTTCTTCTTCTCTTTTTTGATGTTCCACGACGGCTAGTTTATGTCGGTCAGCCAAGCAAGCAAAAGAACTGTGTTTTCTTATGTCGCTGGATGCCGCGTTATTTGGTAGCTGGCCATTTCATTCTCTTCACTTGACATCTTTGTCGCAGCGAAAAAAAGAACTCGTCACAAAATAAATAGGGCGTATTGATCCGTTCGTGTTCCTTGCGTCGCAATTTTAGCTGACATTCACCGGTTTATTTTGTGACTTCTCAGAGTCGGCTGCTGTTGTGCTTATCCGGAAGTACCTTTGCAGGTACAAAACGCGAACGAGCTTGGAGATTACTCAAAAATACCTTGCCAAACTTTTGACTAGCTACTCCAAAAAAAATTGCCAAATGTCGAGAATAATAGTTAACATTGTGTGCTGTTCGAATCATTTCAAGTTCCATTGTTCACCGCGACAGCGGGAAAACTCAACAAAGTTCCTAATCCGGCCCCTTAACGAAAATGATTGGGAACCCCTGGTCTTGAATTTTAGGAATGTAGCTTTCATTCCTTCTGAGAATTCCTTTTCAATTAAGGAGCGTGTAAAGGCTAAATGTTATGGAGAGAATACAAAAATAACACGTGCTGCTGTACCTTGGCCATAGCTACATCCGTTCCGCTGCTCAAGAGCACGCGGTCACGGCGTTGAAACGTTCTTCCGCAGAACAAGTTCTTGCACTTGGAAGGCACGTCTGAAAGCTAGGAGCGCGGACTAGCTAGAGCGTGTAGCTTTGGCTCTAGTCTCAGCTTAAGGTTCATCGGAGTAGAGTTTGGCGATTTCCTGCACCACACTACTCGGCCACCCGAATTTTAGAAGACAGATTGATTCTTAACAAGAGCAAAGCGATAATTGTCAATAAAACACTAACAGTTCTGTGATGCATTCCCTTAACGAAATTAATACTACCCCAACTGCCAATCGGGTTCAATTATTTTCGCAATATCGCGCGGTTAAGAACAAATTTCTTTCAACACGGCAGCGTAGTCTAGTAACAAAATTGTTTGCAACGTCGACACTCCGCAGGGAGCCTTTTTTACCACTGTCTTTACGTATCCGGGTTTAAATCGCTAAGACGTGACTGCATCCGCGCTTGTTCACAGTGGTTGCTTTGCAAAGACGTGAGTGTACAGTGCTGGCATCGTCAAAACGTAATTAAGTGTTGAATGTGCGCGATAACTCAAAGGGATAGGCTTAGCGGGGTCGTGAAACGTTTTGCCTACAACCGTCTTCCTCGACTTGCCCAGTTTCTTCTAAGCCCTCCGTCAAGTCAATTTGAAAAATTGTGTTAACAGCGCATCTGCGCAGTGGCCCATGTGTGATGTCGTGAAAAGGCTGCCGTAACCACTATTCAAGTTGCATGCTACGTATATTTGATATCTTCAAATTCCCCCGCCACCTGCAAGGTGCTTCACTGGACTCCCTCTGCTTTTTATAGAGCAAATAAATGAAGGCTTCTATGCGGAGAGCAAGTCGTCTGCTTCTTGCACAGGAGTAGCGCTGACGTCAGAACAACACCGAGCTCTGATTGGATTTTATGTAGAGGGTAGAGAGTAGACCTCAATGCTAGATGCTTTGAGGTCTACCTACTATTTTGTTCTATCTGTCAATAAGAGCTCGGCGTTGTTCTGACATCAGCGCAACCCCTGTGCAATAAGCAGACGAACTTGCGCTCCGCATTGTTATGAAGTTCTTTCAGAGTAGCATTTCTTCATCTGCGAAGGTTCGTGCAAATGTCAAGACAGAACTCACTGGCAAGTCAGGTAAGCATTAATTCCCTCGTCATATATTTTATGATGTCGTTATAGAGAGAAGTTAAAGTCATTTCCTGAAAACATCCACATCTCGGAGGAAATAAAAAATGATCGGGACGACATTGAGCAAGCCGCTCCGCTTCCTGATGATGCCGCAGTAGCGAAGCAGAAAACGAACTATCTTCTTGAGTGCGGAGGGCCTTCCGCTGGGCTCATAACACTTGTGAATGGACTTTTGTCTGTATTCTGAACTTGTCACCGATTTAATTGACACAACGCTCAAGTTGAACACGTCCTGCGCATTAAGTGTGACTTCGGCAGGCACAATTTGGAATCGGTTGATTCACCATTCTAAAAGATTGATTTAAATTGTCTGTCCTTTTCCTAGAGCATAATTTTGCTACGGATGTATCCACCTAAGGCAAAATGCCAAATTAATAAAACATATTCTTCTCTTATTTTAGAACTCAAATACAAAAATCATGTTTCCAGACTCTTGTTCTCACGCGCTAACTCCCTCGCCTTCAACTACGCGATAGACGGTTAGCAAAATTCAAACCATTAATGGATTCATGATCTCCACAAACCAACACGTCTTGTCCTATTTCTTTCTGTGTCCCCTTTCCTTTCACTTCATGTCCCCCGCTCGTCTGACCGCCAGATTAATCGTGTCCCAATCTCCCCACCGCACCGCAAAATCACTTTTCCCAGCCCCGCATGCCCCGGCTCACAAATGGCCCGCCATGATCAGCCGCGACGACCCATCTTTGAGCCCTATATCCCCCCGGATGCCGTCCTATGCGGGCCACGAGTCTGTAATTATTCCACTCTCCCCCTTCTGTTTACCCCTCCCCTCATACGGGTACATCTGACCACCAGCAGGGCATAACCGGCCGCGGGCTTTCCTGTGGCTCCCGAAAGGGACCCCTATCCATCTCCGTCGGCGGCATACCGGCACGGCCATCTCAAAGGGAGGTCATATAACCGGGCTTGGGCTGTGCGTGCCGGTGGATGGGTTCCATTAGGGCACAGGCAGCGCCAGAACTGGGCACCTCCGCCCTTTTTCTCCTATGTCTCTTTTGTCTATCGTGTTTCCTATTGCAAGGATCGAATTTGTGACGCCATCTAAAGAAGACTCACCACATATTGTGACATAACCCGTGCGCTATATAAATGTATTTGACATGCGCCGCTTTCCCCGTTTTAAAAGAGATCCCTGCATATACCATAGTGGATTGTCGTTTTTGCTCGGGTCACCGTGTTTGATGCGCCTCTGGAGGCGCAGGCTTTTGTGTGTGCGTGTATACGTGTCCGTGCGCGTGTGTGCGTGTGCGGGCGCGCGCGTGTGTTTGTGTGTGTGCATTCTTCAATCACGAGTTTTGGGCCGGCTTTCTAGAAGCATATCTGCGCTTGTATTTCTCCACTCTTTCCTGTTTGTTCTCTGTGTTTACGCATACAATTCTACTCAGTTTCTAAAAGCAGTGTCTCAGCTAAGACAGGGCGAACGAAAGCACTTCCAAAGCTAGCGTACGGGCCTAGTGGCGTGTCAAGTCCAATGCCAAGCGCTCGCGCGCACCAGGCTTGGCAGGCTTGATTTCACCCAGTCTCAGGCAAGACGCTGTTTCTAGCAAGCCGGCCCTGGTGTTTCGGTCGACGCCCTCCCTGAACGATGGGAGTGCTGATTGTGTGCTGTTCCTTCAAACTTTTCTGAAAGGGACACTTGAAATGGTCCAAACCTGTCAAGTAAGGCTACAAACTTTAAACCGCGGATCAGAAAATTAAACTCGAGGCACAGTTTTCTTCGTCGCGAGTTTCGGTTTGTTAGCTACATCCCTGCTGTTATAGAATCTTATTATTTTTGTATAGTATCCCTCGCTGGCAGCTGAGCTATTACGGCAAACGTTTTCGGGATTGTTCCCATTTTGTGTTTTCCGAGCATTCCGCTTATGTCTACTCTAATATTTCGCATCGTTCTATCCGAATACTAAATATCGCTTCTTAAGTAAAATCCTGAAAATGAAAAACAAAAGAAGAAATAGTTTTAGGCTAGGTTGGGATTACTGCGTCTTGTTACAGTAGAAAAAAAAAAGAGGCACTACTAACTGTCGTTCCATTATTACTGAGCTAGCATTCACAAAATATAAAAAAACGCTATACTGGTGACGCTGAGCGATGCCAGCCTTTCTGTACAGTGGCAAGCGGGTGCTCGCAATAACCGACCGAGCCCTTTCATTAAGGGTTTCATAATTAATAGCCCGTCCCTGATGAATATCCCCCCGGTGCTTCTCTTTCGGGAAGGAAGCGAGCAATATGGGGGGGGGGGGGGAGGGGGGGGGGGGGGAGGGGAATTGAAGGGGTTTACGATATTGCCTCGGACGAGACGGCCAGTCGCCCGGCCAGTTTCCAGATTTAAGCGTTTCACCGTACTCTTTCTCACCTTGCGATGGACTGTAGCGGAAAGTATGCGCCACCCTAGTCAAGCGAGTGCTCTGAAAGTATCACGTGACTGTGCTCCTCACACATCGCTGCCACTGA
Organism: Ixodes persulcatus; assembly: GCA_013358835.2. NCBI lineage: Eukaryota > Metazoa > Arthropoda > Arachnida > Ixodida > Ixodidae > Ixodes > Ixodes persulcatus. Next base: position 524,330 of record JABSTQ010011448.1, on the reverse strand, counting down.
TCTCTACTATATCCCAGTCTCCCCTAAGCCAAGAGTGGGGTGGAGGCAACGATGCTCCTCTCCTTGCAGGAGCCACACGTCTAGCTTTCGCCACATGATCACGCTCCTGCCTCTACCCACACGCAGAGGGAGGTGATCAGGTGACGAAAAGGACACGCTAAGTTGGTCCGCTCACCGCACCGTCTGCTTAGACGTGCTCGCCGGGCCGGGTGCGAGTAAAGCCACCGTAAGTTCGATGCTTCACCCGGAAGTCGGGCGTCCGTTGAACTTTTTACTCATTCCGTTGATGTCTTTGGTCCATGCTTCTTTTTCTTTGCGTTTTTTAAGCTGGTTTTAATTAGCACCTTTGACATTGACATGGAGCATTCCGACGCGGGACATACAGGCTTGACCAACTAGAACCTCGAAATGCTCAAACATCAATTGGCTTCCCATAAGACTTCTCGGGTCTGCATGCGCTGTTAATGTGCAACAAGCAGGCTCACTTGAGATAAAAAACCTCATACATTGTTCGAGCCAACGCTAGGAAGAGTTGGAAAAGCAGTCAAACGCTCACTTACGGGACGGGGCCGCATACTTACGCTGGGTTCATACCTGCTTGCTCATTGCACAAACCAGTCTCTAGGGGAGAGAAAGTGTCGCTGCGCACCTCCCTAAGCCCGCCTGGCACTCACACGATATTGGATTGGCTCCGACGGCTAGAGAGGGCTTTCGGTGGTCCATCGTAAGGTAAAACGGACTAGTCCGGTCTGGTTGGGACTCCGGGCTCTTAGACGCGGCTTAGCTTCATCACGGGTCATTGCCTGGACTGATGGGGCGAGTATAAATATGCCGCTGGGAGATGTTAAGTTGCATTTTGATGAGGGGCGTTTCTTCGCGATCGCTTTAAAAACGGTGCTTCTTTGTGCCATTATGAGGCGAAGAGAAACGTCCGATGGTGTATTATTGGCGAGTCGCGCGCCGGTCTGGCTTCTCGCCATTTGGCGGTTCGCATCGACTATTTGTAATTAGGGTACATGCACTTCTATCCCTAAGTGTTTTTATGTAAAGATTTATGGGATGCAGCGTAAACTTGGTTGTCCGAAGGTAAAGGCTAATTTAACTCGATCCCAATTCTGTACATTAAGCCCTTACTTCGTTGCACAAAATTTGTCAGTCGTTTTTTAGTAATTTAAGAACTACCCCAAAGAATGATCGACTTTAAGCAATAAATTATTTTCTATTTTTTAGGTTGGACGTCTCAGCTACTACCCTTGTCAACCACAAAGCGTTAGGCCTAAAACCGAATTTGTATGCTCCTTGGGTATTTTTTGATGAAAAGCAGCGACAAGTGGGCACTGAAAAAGACCTTATCCAGTTTCTGCCGTGCCACCAAGGTGATATAATACAATATACTTTTTCGTGCGGTAAGTGTATGCGTCAGGCAGACGGGGCCATGACCCAATATCCGCCTAAGACTGCGTCGCGCTTCTTTATCAGGAACCACTTGCTCTATTTTGGCATTACATTGCCGAGACTGCTTTCGTAAGTCGCTCCTAGAAAAGGCTGTCTTGTTGTACAAACACAGGGGCAGCAAGCTCGAGAGGCAGTCGAGGCGCATACAATAAAAAAGGAGGGACAAAACTGCGTGAGTCAGGCTTCTTTGATATTATTCAATAGCGAGGCGGAATTTCTAGATCGGGAGATGAAGCATTGACCACGTAGAACCGATGACACCGAATGGTTTGTTGAGCAGGCGCACTTCCGTTTGAGTAGAGGGTGGCGTATATTTGTTTTTCTTGGCTTTTGAAAAATGAAACAACTCAGTTGCTACTCAGCATTTGTGTCGTCCAGTATCCATCTTTGTCCGTGTCTAGTCGTGCTGTTTCAAGATGTGTGAAAGAGCCGTGTATTAGGAGCATCATTCCGAAGAGTTATAATGGTGCCGCAATTACCATTTGGGCTAACTGAGCAATCACGACTCATGATGTCTTCCAGACCACGCTGACAACGCATTCCTTTGATCAACTATGATATTCGGCACTCGTTTAAGAAAAGCCATTCGTGATTCTTACCAATCGACTTTACTACCCTGCTCGTCACCAGGCGACTGTGAGAAGAAGACCGCGCATTCTTCATGGTGCGTGTTTGTAGTACTACATATAGTCAGTACGAGAGCAACTTTCTGCTTTTCTGCTAGTAAAACATAAAAAAAAATCGCGTAAAAAGACAGCTTAAGAGAACAACTTAGTGGATTCACAACCGCTTCGAACGTGGGTCGAAGTGTCCTTTACCAAAGGCTTCCGAGCCAATTTAGACATCGTCGACCGCCCACCAAGTCATCACTACAAAGATAATAATTTTTCATGAGTCCTGCAACTGGGTACAATTCGATGGTCCCATTCACAAGATCTTCGGACAGACGTTTCGAAGGATTGAGCAATCCTACAGCTGAGGGTATTAAACTTCCCGACTGGCCGACGAGAATACGTGCCAGATAGGATTTCCTTCGCCTATCCATATAACTCGGCTCACCAGCTCTGTGGACGCTCACTCACTTCGGTTTTCCTTGTTTTAAATTTCTTTCGCTCATCTTGATTTTATAATGTACATATATTAATAAATTATTAACCCAGTAACGCATAACATTCATACATTTCTTTTTCAGTAAATTTTTTTTCAAGGTTGTAAAATGGCATAAAGCTCCAAGAGCCACTTCTCGTAAATATTAACGACTTCAATCATTGCTTGACTTATTAGGCGCGCGCTCAATAACAGGCCTTAACAAGCAAGAGCATAATGTGATTTTCCGATTGAATCTCAAAGCATATAGTGCCGCGTAAAAGTTCCGTGTGACAGGACGCATTTCAAACCGCTGCTGCAAACGTGGCGTGCTCGGCCGTCCCAAACTGCTACATCGCCTCGGTGAGGAATTAAAGTCACACCTATATCGCGTTCATAGCGAGTACCTTCAATCCCATATATATCATATACCCCCCCCCCCCCTCGCAATTTGATTTCGTTAACATAACACCTTCCCGGCTGCACCTAAATAACCTATCGGAAATTCGGCCTTTTTGAACCTATCACTGGCTGGGTTAATTACCATCTTTTTTCTCCCCCGATACCTCCGTCGGCAATTAAACTCCTCGTTATTGCTTCGCTGCTCCTCTCAGCTTCCAATGAATAAACCGGGCTCCCAGCAAACACGCGCAAAGCCGGCCTGCGGGCAGCCCGCGAACCTGAAACGAATCTGCGGCAAAAGATTCCAACGTGCTATTTATTTCCAGAGATTTATCGATAGACCGGCAAATGGATCGAGCAACCACCAAAAAACTTAAAACCATCGGCATGCATTTTTTGTTTGGCGGGGGGGGGGGGGGAGGTGGAAACAGGGGGGGGGGGGCACCTAAGGGAACTCAGACAGTCGAGACGGCTACTAGACACTGCTGTTGTTCTTTTTTGCGGTGATAGTTGTTGCTGACGCGGTTTAGCAGCGGATGCCGCGCGTGCTTGCGTATGTACCCACGTCGTGACCCGCTAAATTTAGCGGAAAAATATATCCGCTAACTTTAGCGGGGCATCACTGTGTCACGTGGCGTCATGCCATATCACGTCACAAGCTTCCCGCTAAATTTGGCAGATAATTTTTTTTTCGCTAATCTTCGCTAGGCGTAGTAGGAACATTTTTCCTCTAAATTTATCCGGGAATTTCTCCGCTGAATTTAGCGGCAGTTTCGTGTCACATGACGTTATGGTACCACGTGACGTCTCACTGTCACGTGATGTCATGGCGTCACGTGACGTCCAACTGTCACGTGTACACAGCGCCCGCAAACGTTAAAGGAACATTTGTTTTGTTTTGTTTGTTTGTTTTTTGGTCGCTGCCTTTGGCTGTGGGTGTGGAGATCCAACCGACGCGCCCCTAGCGGCTAAGTTGATAGCTAGGTCCATGGGGACAACAGTAACCTGAAACGTTTGTTTGTATTTCTGGCGCAGCTCTCGGCTGACGCATACCAAGCGCTGGCTCGGCGCTCGGCTGAGACTCGTGTTCAACCAGTGAAGCACCGATGGAACGTGAGTTTCAGCTGACCGTTGACTCAGCACTCGTGACCGATCTGTGCACGGCTCTCGATCGAGGAACGATAATTTTGAGAACCCGGAGCACAAGCATCCACATTGGGTAAGCATCGACCTCTGTCGGAAACAAGATGAGCCAAGCGCTCCGCATAGTGCAGTCGCCTCGCCAGTCGTCAATCTCAACAACTCTGTGCGGGTCCTTAGCCCCCAAGGGTCGGTTTCGGACTGCTTTCGGAAGTTTCCGAACCTCTCTCGAGTAAATTTCGGGAGATATGGCTTTTTCTGGAGGTATGAAGGTGACGTCACAACGCTGTAGTGTGTCCTGAGGCCCCAACCCACACAGCGGGGTCAAGCCAACACCAGGTAGACAGAAGGCCTCCGCACGAGTAATCACAGTCAGATCGGTCGGGGTGCGAGATTGGGCACGTGTGCTGTGTCAGTGTTCGGCCGGGGCTCGTGTCCAATCAGCTCGTTGAAGGTCGGGCTCGGGCCCAAAAGACGAGTTAGAGCGATCCGACTCTGATGACGTTTCATAGAGGGAGAAGAGGCCACGTGGAGGCCTTTTCTATAGTGGTGTTGGTCAAGCGGGGCCGAGGGTCAGGGCCCCTGCTTGAGCGGAGACGAAGTAGAAAGATTACAATGCTAACGTTAAAGTTTCGTAGAGTGTGAAGTAAATCTCATCAGTCGTTACCCTTAGAAAAATGCCTGCATGGAAATCGAAACAGCCAGTTTTCATCAACCTTTTGGGTTACTCGTTCCCGGCAGAGAGTGGATTGAACACATTGTCTACTATGGAAGTCGTCCCTCGACACACTGATCCTGGGCGTCTTTATGTCTTTATATATGTGAGATTTTGGGAATAAGAAATCTAGGTTATTTTCGTTCACTGCTAATCTTACACGAAACTTGACAGAAAGAGTGTCTTGCTGCACCGCATTTATCTCGTTAGAATGCGCGCATTATCGATTACGAAAGCACTTCAGTCTAGTCCGTTTCCTACGAGACTGCGTAAGGCCTCATCGCTTCCTCCCTGGGGCTCTTGCTCATTTCTGTGAGCAAACAAGCATTATAAACGAAATGCCTAACTTAAGTATCGGGAACGACCGATTCATTTTTCACCAACAAAAATGCCGTCGCTTCGGACTAGCGTGAAATGCTTGAGAACGGCGTTCGTCAGCTACTCTACAAAGCGTGACCTTGACCGCTACTGGCCGGTGTACATATAAACGCACGGCCTACGTGTAAAAACAAATGGCAGGAGGTTACTGAACATGACGTATTCTCCTAAACAAAATATTCAGACTAATAGTTTTGTAATATTGTCTTTAGTTTTATAAAGTGCGCAGTGGAACATCCCCAAGAGGCTCACGCAGACCGACTTGTCAAACAAGCAAGACGTAACCAACACTACCGCGAATGCGCCATAGTCATCTGAGGGTTGCTCGTTCTATGTTCTGAGGGTTGGTCAGAAAGGAATTTTCCACATTTTGTCTTCTATCATTCTAAAATATTGATAGTAGCATACATCTTACATGTGTCAACTCTGATGCTTCCTATGAACATCGCTAGAAGACAACGTGAGTTAGGGCGACCTTCCCCGACCTCTTTTCGACTGCCACTCATGTTTCGCCATCTTTGAAGCCAAAACACGACTCAAAACACCTCGCACGACTTTAAGGCCATAAGCCTGCCGAATCATGTCAAGGGCATATGTTCCAGATTTGCCAAGTTTTACGCAGAATGAGCCCTTTCCGGAATTCACTTTGGAATTTTCGTTGACTATCATCGTCCGAGTGTAAGGTATATGTCCATGCTAATGGCAGCCTCTTGTTACCTGATGAAGGGAGGCGCTAAAGCGGTTGAAGATCTGCATAGGGTGCATCACTGTCCTTCTGTTTTGGGGTGGTGACATCCTTTGAAGATTGAAGTACCCAATGCCGACAGCACCCGCTCACAAAAAAAAAAAAAAAGCTTTAAAATATTTTTGGAGGAACGAAATGTCGCCGCAACACGGTCATCGATACAAGCGCGTGCTGAGAGACGCCGTTCACGCCCTGAAGAACAAATAAAGAAAAATAAGTGTTCGGAACAAAATGGCCAGATGTCGTCACCCTAAACAGAGCACGCATGAAGGAACCCTAGATCTGCAGGCTCCCGTGCGTGTAATATGAAGGCTGGGCAGTAAAGACACTATTCCGCTATTTTACTGTTTGATGACAGCGTAATGAAAATTATAATATTATGCACGCTACACATTTGAGGTGGTCTTGTGAATTCTTAAAACGCTCGCCTCCAACGCGCGCCAGGCAACTCATAACACGCTGTGTCGGCGTTCCTTTCTATCTCCTTGACGTGTTGAATTTCATTAAGACTTTTACTCAGGTAAGCCCCTATCAAGGGGGGGGGGGGGGGGGTAGTTTCTTGTCACGGGGAAAACCGGAAAGAAAAATGAGCAAAAGCTGTACGGCGTACAAAATCACCGCTTTTGTACCCCTGCAGTTAACTTACAAAAATCCATTAGCATACCCAAAACATTAGACTAATAATTTAACCACTAGATGGCACTATTGATGCAGGTTCTTCGCTCTGAAGGTCTGTTCACACACACAGCGCAGCGCCAGATCGGCGCTGAAAAAGAGGGCGACGCGGCGCTGATGACGTGACAGGCTGTCGGTTTAGCAGCGATGCATCGGCGCTGTTTCGCCGCTCACCCCTCTGGAAGAGCACGTGAAAAATTATGTGGATTCTTGCGCTGTCGGAGTTTTGCCACTGCGCTGCCCAAGCAGCGAAATGGCGGAGTTGTGGGACGGCGGGCTTGTAATGAGGCACATGCCAATACACGCCCTATTACAGTGTCATAAAGACAGCGATAAGGTCGCATTAAACCCAATCATCTTTCGTGCATCGTGCTCGTCATAGCCTCGTGTGCTTCTTTTACTACCACAACAAAAAATAACACAAGACGTGAAGCTTTTTTTTTTTTTCACGCGCTGTTTCACGTTTTTCGCGCTATTCGACGGAAGTGCTACAAAGTTCACAATACAAGCCGATGTACTCAGCGCCACATCGGCGGTAAGTCACGTGCTAGTCAGACCTGCGTCCGCGTGGTTTTTCAGCGTCGATTCGGCGCTGCGTTGTATGCGTAAACCGGTCTTGTTCGTTGTCCGTGCTGAAATCACAAATGTGCTCGAGCACGGGGTCACAAAAACTCGTGTAGCGCCGCTCCAAATATTCACAGAACGACGCCGTTTGATATAATAAAACATGAAGGCTCCTGTCATCCGCAGCTGAACGCGCAACACCGTCCTGTCTGCTGCTTTTACGCTGCACTGCTAATCTCGAACTTTCTGATCGCACTTATGTGCATATTTTCATGATCGTCGCATAGAGGGCGCTAGTCCTTTAAGGTGGCGTGTGTGTCTGGCATGTGTCATACACAACGAGCTAGATTTTAATTCTTAGTAACAGAGCGAGAAACTGTGGGAACATTCGCAACTGTCCATGTGCAGCGTATGGAAGTTCTGGAATCAATACGAGCACGTTGAACGCTGCGATGAGAGAATTGAGTCTTCGGGAACTGACGTCAACTGCGCGCGATTCTGCGAAGATAGTTTGTCGGCCGTTTTACTCACTCGCTTGCGATTGGTCGGCTTGCTACTAAACATTTTTTCAGAAACCTTACATCAGAATAATTTTTTTTTTGATTTATAAACATATAACAAATCTGCGATCATTTCAAGATAAAGGATAGATAGTTTGAAACTCGCACCGCACAAACTGCGCATAAATAGAACTTGCCTGTATCTCGTCGCTGGTATACACATGGCCAACACTCTGCGTCATTCCGTAGAATAAAAAGGTTTTCAAGGAAATATCCGAATTCTAATTTATTTGTGTTTTATGATACCCAAGCAATCTCACTCTTGGGGAACATTACGATCTTTTGTCAAGGAAAGCATGAAATTGATAATTTTGTAATTGTGGCCCATGAAATTCAATGAAAAAAAAAAGCATTGTAGAGTTGTGGAATAAAGACTACATTCGTCCAAAAGCTAAATTACTGCTTATTGCTGTTTCACAAGTGCCATCTCAAACATTTCCGGGGAATATTGCGATGTTTTTGTTGAAAGCTGCAGATTAGGTACCAGATAGCATCCCTTTTATTTTTATATGTATGGCAACTGTTTGTCGCATAATAAAACGTCGAGTTTCCAGTTCATTAACTCCACATCTTCCGAGGCGCGGTATCATATAATATGGGTAATATTTATAAACAACAGTTCTTGTGATTTATGTTCGCCACAGGTATCCGAACAAATAGCGCCACAACTCCCAAACAGTATCCAAACAAATGTTCTAAGAGTGCTAAGCAAAAACAAAAGAAAAAACCTTATTTACGATTCTATTCTAATTTTAATCTTCAAATATGTATGTGCGTGCGACTCGTATCATCACTGCATCGTTATTAGCATCTCATCAAAGCGACTTATTTTATATATCTGCCAAAAGTCGTTCGCAAGACAATGTGCGTACATATAAAAAAAACAGAGAATTGCCAGTCAAACGGCAGATAAAAAAATGTTTTTTTAAGCATTTAAGTGCGATTAAACTTCCGACAGGAAATATATATATATATATATCATCTCAAAAATTTAGAAATCAGGCTGGCTTTGATGGAAGTTCCCGCCTGCCTAATACTAAAATAGTTCCCTCCACCATACGTTCCATCATTCGCCCGAGGAAAATCTACGGCAACTGAATTCAACTAGAGATACCCCCTAGCGTCTATTCCTTCAGTCGCCCATTCCGTTACCCACTCGGGCGTAAAGATATACAAAAAAGTAAGGATTTTTTTAAGTCAACAAGAACCAAAATAAAACTCTTTTCAGAAACGACAGGGGGAACTATACAAAAGGAGAAGAAACAAAAATCGATATAAAATCGGTTTTAACCACGAACAAATGATGTGGGCCTTATATCAACAGAACAAAAGATTCGGAGAAAGACATCTCATCTCTGTTCGTCTCTTTGGTCGGAAACAGGACGGTACGGTTTATTTTTCTCTTTGTTTCAGGTCAATATTTGGACAGATCTCAAATATCGGTTTTAGGAGCTTTCACTTACAAATGTGGCTCCGATATTTGCAACTCTTTTTCGCTTCACTTCTCTGTCATTCCGCTTCTTGCTTTCTTGCCTCAAGCTTTGCTTATTTTGGTTTCTAGATACTTTTTGTGTCAATGTTCTTTTCTTTTTTAGACAACGCCAGACATTGTCAGTTGTTTGCTAAGAATTTCGAAACACTTAATTACCCCTTTAATGTTCTGCTACAGTCATGTTTTGTTTTATATAACACCACTGTTCCCTCAAGAAGCCGTCCATTATGTGGTCGTCCATTCTAGCGAGACAAAATTAGACGTACGTACCCAGTTCTTATCCAAAAATCTTGGTATATAAAGCGGGGTATTTATATTAACTAGAAGTACTGCATAACCAAGTTCCATGCGAGGGCCAAAGGTATAAATGACATTTTTAGTAAATTATAATTTTTAACAAAGTATCCAGTATTTAGAAAAACCCCTTAAAAATTTATTGTTTAAGAGTTACGCATTTCTCAGCCAGGGCGTGTTTCTTTGAAGTCAACCGTTAGTGTCAAATATTCGTCGATTGTTTCGGTGGTAATAACGATAGATCTGTCATAGTCATAGGATATCATACAATTAGATTTTCATAGAATCAGACTTGGCGTCATACATATTTTACGAAGTAGCAATGCACGCATATCACTACGCATAGCAGAGAACGTTTTCATCGTGGCGCTCTACGGATGGAAAGCAACCGCGAGGCAGGGAAAAAGACGAAACGCGTAAAATAATAAATTCCAACGTATTCGTTCTTTTTTATGTTTTTTTTTTGGCGGAAATTACGTAGGTGAATTTGGACAATATACGATATAGTGCTTTTTAGCCAAACTCAACTAGAACATGATAGACTTGACCTCGCGATTGAGATGTGACTAACTTCACACTCGTTGTCTCCTCTATCGACACCTATCTGCAAATATATTCAGCAATGGTCACGTACAACTTAAGAAATGAGGAGCGTGGCAAGTTCCAAGCAATAATATGATCGCCCGGCAGCGAATGAGATTGTTGCATCAGTCCACAAGAACGCCGAAGAGCTAATCACGAGGCAATAAGCATGACAGTAACAAGAAACGCCCTAGTTTTTTAAATCGTCGGTGACTAGTGTATTCACGCATATAGTCGCCCATACAGTCACGCATATAGTCAAAGCCCCACAAGTGATGCTCCAACGACTAAAATTGACGGGAAGTAAGCAAATGCTACTTAGCGCCGTGCATTAAACATGTCAGGTTAATCGTTCAATTTGGGAGTTTGTAGGGGATCGTAAGTTTAAGGCGTAGATTGGGGTTGATTTATATTTAACAAGACGTTTATTAACTGGGGTTACAATGGGTTACACAAGGTTACATTATGTCGGAAGGAAGAGCGCTAGTCCCGCCCATTTCGTACGGCGTCCCGGAGTCGTCTCTCTTGTGAAGGGGCTTCTCCTCGGCGAGACGAAACCCGACGCCTTGCTCCTCTCGCCTTGGAATCCGCCTGGGTCACGTAAGCCGGGGGGCCCGATTTCGGGGGCTCCATGGAGGTGCAGTGGGAAAGCCTAGTCTGGACAAATTTTAATGCGAAAGCATTAACTGTCCCATGGAGCAAGCCGACGTCAGCAGCTTTGAAGCCGCGCCAAACGGCACCTTAAATCCGTTCTCCAAGTGAAGCCAGCTCCCAGATATGAAAGCACGCGAAAATCCTAGCCAAACGGCACCTAGTTTCCCCGATCCCAAAGGAGCGGATTACAGCGGATGAATTTCGGATTCGGTCCCATTGGCTGACGCGCGTCGACGAGGCTCCCACTGGCCACTGCTCGTCAGATTCAATGACCGCCACCCCCTGGCACTGCTTATCCGCGAGGCAGCGGCTCCACCGATCCACGCCCAAGGTCAGCGCGCCGAGGACAGCGCGCGCGCTCGACCGTCGACGCAAGTACGTACGATGCAGACGAAAGAAGGAAGCGGAAGAGCGGCGTGCATGCTTTCGCATTCACAACTCATAAGAAGTGCTTACATGTACCTCGAGCCTTTTTGGCTGACTGTCTGGGTCTCTGTCTGGCAGGCTCGGTGGCCTTCCACGCGGAAGGCGCGTGACGCTGACAACCATTCTATCAAAACTTAAAAAAAATTGTTATTCACGTAAACGGACGTCCTTTTGCGTTACGTTTCTTCTTCCGGCTGGCCATTTCCCCGTATTTTTTAACGCATAAACCTTCAATGAAACTGCTAATACTCACAGTATGCGTGTACAGCAGCACCGTGACAACAAGAATACCGATGCAAAAACAAAAACCGATTCAAATGTGCTGAACATAACAAGCATATATATGTGTTTTTTTATAAGTTTCGGTAATTTATTTTTATCGACGTAGGTGGACGGGGGAAAGGGGGAGGGGGTCTAGGTTGCGCTGGCTCGAGGCAAACGTGTCACTGACACATAAATTACTGTGACGTTTTTTGCGAATAATGATCTGTACATGTCTAAATAAAAATAAATAAAACTTCGGAAGAAAACCTACCTCCGAAATTTCACTGAAACCCGTATAAAGTCACTGTCGGAAGAGTGTTCGGGGCAACGTTGGTTCGGTGCACTCCAGAATTAACTGACGTCTATCCAGAGCTTAGGCAGGAAACAATCTTCTTTTTATTACCTGCACCTTCTCGCACTGGCCGGCGCGATTGGTGTCCTCTGCACTGGCGTGCTCTTATTTTTCATTGGCCATACCTGCGCGCGCGACTGCTGAGCGCGTCCTGACGGCGAGCTTAAGCATTTCTTTTGCAACTTCCGTTCCGCACCATCCAGATTTCCGGTCTTAGCAGCCCATTAATGTGAGCTCGTTCTCAGCATGCGCTTTAAACAGCGCCCTCAGATATGGCGTCCAGTGAATAGCCCCTATATTGGGCTATTCACTGGACGTCATATTTGAGTGAGCTATTCAGAGCGCATGCTCAGGACGAGCTTACATTAATAGGCTGCAAAGACCGGCAATCTGGATGGTGCGGAATGCACGTTGAAAAGAACTGTGGAAGCTCGCCGTCAGGACGCGTTCAGCAGTTGCGCACGGAGCAATGGCCGCTATCGCCCCCTGGTGGAATTTTTTCACAACCCAGAGTGGGGATACTCATAGCCTCCTTTATACTGACAAAGCCTGGCAGATAGCCTTGAGAAGCGGCCGCCGAAATTGAAAAGGTAGAGCGGCAGACAACGGATGAGAGGAGAGCCACGAGCCACGTGACGGGCGCCCCGCTGCGGCGAGACGCCGAAACACACTGTTTCCGAGCGATGGAACGTCCGCTCGTGCTACTCGCGTTCTTCGGGCTACCGCTTCTTTTCTCGTCGGGTTTGAAAACCATGTTTCGGGTCCTCGTCGCTGCAAAAGCTGTGCACTGGCAACCAGGTTCCGCGGGAAATGCTCTGTGCTACCAGATCCTCACGCTCCAAATCTGCGACCGGGCATTCAATGGCTCCGTCGTCGAACTGCCAGGCTTTGGGAGTTTAGACGAGGCTATGGGATACTTAGACTTCCTCTGCTGGTACAAGCACGTGCAATGCGAAGCTTCTTTGCAATAAGAAAATTAAAACATAACCACGTGGGTAGCACGTGCACTACCCAGAGTAAAAAAAAAAGAACAGACGCGCCGATAGCGAGCTTCTTATCGCAAGTAGACCATTCCAGAAACTGGCTTCTGGTGGGTGCCATTTTCCGAGCTACTGCGTATGGCACGTGTTTTGCTAGCTTTCGGAACCGATGATCATGCGCGTGCTGGGCAGTAATTTTGTAAAAGTTGAAACGGTTCATATGCCCCATTTCAATGTTTTCACAAATCCGAGTCCAGCGTGCGATCTCTGCAGCCCAGTACGCGCATGTTCCTCACTTTGTATAGCGAGCAAATCACGCGCCATACGCGCACACGCTGAAAATGCCGCCGCTTCGCTTCGAAAGAAAAATAAATTCGTCAAAACCGATCGCAACTCAATAACACCGTCCTTCCTCGAAACAAAGTACGGGAGAGAGAGAAAGAGTTGTAAAGCAAAAAAGAGAGAAAGTGTATAAACAGAGCGTGTAGTGGGGGCGTCTCTGTCTGCATCCAGAAAGGGAGAAAGGGCACACTAGAATTCGCTTCACGTCTCCCATTACGTCGGCCTACACGCCGCCATATTGCAACGTCTCCCCATCGCCGCCTCCGCCGCCGCCGCCGCTGCCTAGTCCCCCTCCTTTATGCAACATCCATAAACCCAGATACGTGATCGCCCCCGACAGTACGGCCTCGCAGGTTTCCCCCGGCACTCCGCGCATCAACCGGCCCGATTTCAGACCTGGGCACACACGGCGTCTTTATTGCAAACCCTGAGCGGCGATCGTATACTACACGTGGCACTCTCACAGTGTCTGCTTCTTCCTGCTCCTGCTGCTGCCCCGATAGGACCGCGCGGACGTCTTCTGCACCCTGTTCAGCCCTAAGCTCACAGTGCGGTTGAAGCTACGTGTTCGTTGGACCAATCATAAGGTCCATCTCTCGTCACGTGATCGCGATCCCGTTCATGCCCACGCGCAGAGAGTGAGGTCAGGCGATGAGAGAGAGGCGTTTGATTGGTCTCTGTAAGCACGTAGCTCTCCCCGCACTGTCAGCTTAGGGTTGAGGGAAGTGTACAACTGCGTTTCACTTTCCGATGGATCACAGCGTGTACGCTACGAGTAATCCCAGCCAATCGAGCGCTGAGAATATGTCACGTGACTAGACGTCTCGTGCATCTCTGCTTCCCTCCCGTGGGTCAGGTGACCCTCGTCCGGCGTTCGATTGGCTTCGATGGCTCTTAGCGATCTCCTGGAGTCCATGGTAAAGTAAAACGGTGTATAGAAGGCTGCGTGTATGTGTACGCTTGGGAGAGAATCTCGAGTAAATAAAGCACAGCCCCCCTCCGTATTAAAAGCGCTACTGCGGGGGGTAATGAAAACATGAACGTGGGGAGAGGCCTCGGTCGGTGAAAGAGGGGTCGTCGTATGGCGGTAGCCACGCAGTCCGTAAACGACGTTGTGATCTTGGAGGATTATCGCGGGTCTGGAATGGGGTAATGGGCAGAAAAGCAAGAGACGGGAAGGATGCCCTCATCTATTGATAAGAGAGTCCAAGGTAATAAAGGCTGTTTATCGAGAGACGGGCTAATATTTTTATTGGTGATATTGTCGCGGCGGCAGTATGAAGGCGCTATTGTGTCTTCCCCGTCGAAGCGGCTTTTTTTGCGAAGTGCTTTGTTTATTGTTAAGTGATATCCGATTGGGACGATGAAAGAGATATTACGACGTATATTATGTTTACGTCGAGGTTTTCTTTTTTTTAATGTTGTTGTTTAGTTGTTGTTTTTTTCCTTTGGGGGGAATGAAGGAGTTACGAGTTTGAGCTTTCGTGGATGTTTCTATGCCGAAAATATAGTGAATCTAAGTCCTCTTTCAGAGCCCTGAGCTGGCGCTTCGTAATCTTAACGACCAGTGTCCTCTGGAGTAGGATGTTAGCTGATGAAGGCATAACTGACAGATAAGTAAACTTTTTTTTTAAATATGTTATTTCACTTTTAGTTCTCTGCAGCGTAAGTCCGACTTAATTGTAAAATTATTGTATTCGATTTGCTGAATATAAACGTGGCAATTGTAAAATATTATATTTTTGTATTGTACAGCTGTGGTAGACTGCAAACTACGGTTCGCGAACACGACACAGACACTTTTCTGTTTTACTCGGGTAGTGCAAAGAAACGCACTATTTTTTTAAAGATTCTTAGAGCCCTGAATGAGCAATTTCTGCCACTCTATAGTAGCTTTGAATTATGTATTTTAATTTTAATTAAATATAAAAAAAAGAAAGCGACCTCTTCAACGCGCTACCTCTGTCGCGCCCTGTACATTATTTTCCTTGCAGAGAAGTAAGGCATCGTAAACATAAACCGCTCACACGAACATTAATTTTACTTTCTAAATGGGTTATGATTGTAACCCAACGACAAAAAGAAATGGTGTCGAAGATTCATAATAAACACATAGAATGTATCTTTAAAAGAAATTTAAAATTGTTCCAATGCAATATCGTGCCTGTTGCATTGAATGTTTTATCGACAGTTTCTCTGTTAGCAGTATTTTGCTGCACACGGTACAATTATTTCCTTAAGAATATAAGCCACTGTTTCGGGAAATGAATTAGTTTTTGACTTACTTAGCACAGCATCAAAAGCCTCTTGAGAATCTCTAAATTAACTTTTTTTTTTATTTCTACCATCTTGCTGTTTCTGTGCATTCTTGAAAATCAGTTGAAAATTGAAAAACAATAGGCTGTTGTTTAATAAAGTAGGTCACTTTAACTAAAAATTATTTAAATTGATTCATTGAATATATATTCTTGTTTATTTATTTCTCTTCAAACAAGGGGAGGGAGGGAAGTAGAGAAAAAAAGCTGCCATTGCAGCTTGACGAGGCCTCTACCTCCCTTTACAGCTCGAATGCTAAGTTTTCTTTATATTTATTAATGAAACATGCCGGTTTGTTTCACCAAAATATTTTTAGTAGTGCCCGTTATTCCGCCCGATTTTTTTTTTCTTTCGTGTGTTATTCAAATAGTTTTGCCAATAATGTTCTCCTGTGTATACACAATTGGTGACTCCTAGAATCCGTTCGCTATAAAACCAATAAAAACATCTGGAGCATCAAAGCATTTTGAAGAAGCGAGCCGCACTGCTCTACGCTGCAACTCAAGTAGGCAATCGAAAGAAACTTTAAAGCAAAAAAAAAAAAATAATAATAATAATAATAACAAAAACATACACCAATACTAAATAAAAGTCAAGGAGTAGGGGAAGGAAGAAACTTTAGTTGAAGCAGCGCCGACCCTTCAATATCTGAATCAAGGTTCGGAGTGTGGAGGCCTGGACAGAAAGTGCGTAGGCCCAACGCGGCGAGCAAGCTCTCGGAGGTCGGCGAGAGTTTCGAGCGCGCTAAAAGTTTCCCCCAGATGGCTTCTGGAAGATAGCCGACACAAGCCAAGCCAGGCTGGTTGGCGGTGACCGCAAAGCCAACGCTATTTTATCTGCGAACGTGGACCCATCGGAGAAAAGGATAAAAACAATAAAAACAAACGAACGCAAAAAAAAAAAAAGGATGGTGGGTCTGGAGGCAACCTCTCGTCGGAATCGCGTCTCACCAGTAAATCTCATTGGCCCAGATGCTGTCAAAAAAACAAGAAGAGAACGCAAAACACAAAGCGAGGAAAAGCAGGGAAAAGTAGGGATACTAATGGGGAAGAAATAATAAAGAGAACCGCGCGGTCTCCGGGGGAGACTTTTATTAATAAACTGCTCCCGAGAGAGCGCACGTGTGGATTCGTTCCCAGAACCTCGCTAATAAACTATCGTCCAGAGTAGAAGCTCTCGACTGGTATTTTTCTTTTTCGTTTGCTTTTTCCGGGCGTGTGCTTTGGTGTGGTGGTCGTATTTAGCGTCGATTTTGGCGTCCCTTTTGGGTTAGAATGGCCTCGCATGGTTTAGGTACACGCGCTGTTACTTGGCTTTTTTCTCTCTCTGACTCTCCCGCCGGAGAGAAAGAGAATATTCAGTTCAAGTGCACTGCGCTCTTGAAGTGAATATTACTTTCGTTTTGTCTAGGATCGATTCACGTTAAATGCACCACCGGTGATCGAGCGGCAACTACGTAAATGCATTACCTTAACGCCTGGTCGAGATTTATTTTCACTGCCACGCATACACGCAGCACGTTTCCCACCTTTTCTTTGTGATTATGATTGCCGATTTTTCTAACGTATAGTATTTTTTTACGTTCGCTGTTTGAGTTTGTGGCGTCACGTTTAATCCCAACAAGGCGCTTGGTTCTTACTCCAGGGAGTCAACGCGCGATCAACCTAAATCCCGTATTAAACATATGCATAGCCTCACCTCGTTACGAAATTTCTTAGAATATTTTAGTGAAAAAATCCCACTTCCACCCATTACACGTACACACAGATACACATACGTATATGACGAGTTGCCTTGTGTGTGCCTTTTTTTGTGTGTCCTTCCACGTGTTCCACATTACTGTTGCACAAAGTATTATTTCTGGTTATTATTAAAAGAAACGCTGCATTCCCGCTCCTCACCCACCTTTCGAAAAACAAAAACAAAAATATTTTAAGTGCGCAGGTAAGGCACGCATGACACAAAGCGTATTACCAAAATATTCAAGCCCCATGATTATGGTGCCAGGCTCAATTTATGTTTTAAACGCACGCTTCTATTTTCTACGTCGAACCGGAAAAAAAAAAGCACGAAATAGAGAAGCGCCTCGCGAAAAAATCGGCACAAGTTTAGCAACGTTAAATATTGTAGTAAACATTTGTTTCTCGGGGAAAATTAATGTTTTTTGCATAGGAGCCCGTAGAGTTCTTTTAACATACGCTAGAGGTTTCGCTGGTGCTAGTGTCTATGCGACTTTCGAGATGCAGATTGAAGCAGACAGCAACCAGTCTACTTTTGCTGTGCTCTTGTGCATTCCAATGAAAAAAAGACGCGCGTGCATTTTCTCTCTTCGCCAAAGATTGACAGGGATCATCATTGCCACTTGGATCGTAGTGAATTGTGTGCACCTTTATTAACATTGCAAACATGTAATTGCTTTGTTACATCATTTTTTTTCCAGTAAACGATACCCAAGTTCGCTATTTGTCAGGCCCAAATCTGTGTTTCACAGCAGGTGTGTAAAGCCGGGAAACGATTATAAGCGAGCTAATAATTGAAAAGAACGTAGAGCGTGTTCAGGTTCGCCAGCATTCCGATGACGTTAATATATTGTTGATATGCCAGCCCTGTCGTTATATGAACATGACTCCTTCGTGCAACTTCACGAGCGGTGAGAAACACTCAAAACGTAAAGAGTAAAGTATGTAGGACATAAAAAGTGGCTCTTTTTTATTATTGATTATGCCGGGCAGCTTTCATCGGGCACCTGTTTTCTGACTTCTCCCTATGTTTGAGGATTTCGAATGTGCAGATAATGTTTTCAGCGTGAACAAGGCTTATTTGCACATGTGCATGAGCATATATAATAAAACAAAATTTATTTATTGTAAACTGGGGTTTAATTAGTAGACCTTCGCTTTATTTCGGTCGTCTATATACACAGGGACTCACTGATCCAGTGTTATTGCGTAGTACGTCGTCTCTGATTTTCCAGATGCCCTTCGCTGGTTAATTTGGCACGTGAGCCGCCTTTGGAGAAAAGCGCCAGTGCCTTGATCGCGCTAATAGTGTCCGCCAGTGTACAATATTGAATGTAAGAAGCTATTTTAGTACTGCGTTTAATTCCACGAATCTGAAAGAAAAACACTCTAACTGTTCAATGTTTTCTTCCATGTGATTGAGAAACCTTCAAGCTATGTATTAGGTTAGCATCTTTCGTAATATATGCTCTTATAAAATTATAATCAAGCGTAGAGAAAAAATGCACCCAGGTTGTTCCACTAGGAATGCATTACCGGGAGCCAGTTTAGACTGGTCGCTGTCTATTTCAGTTTCCATCAGCCTACTACCACCAGCTGAACCTCTAGCGTACAATGTAATAACTTTATGTACGTGTCCTATTCACGAATTTTAAAAAAAGAAAAAGCTTTTGGGGGGACTTCAGTGTCCCTTTAAGCGTAATAAAAGCTGTTGCGTTTGCTATGTCGTCTTCTTAGTTAGGCTCATTAGTGCAACAATACTCCGAAAGCCGGGAGACGTCATATCTACAATGAATACAGTGACCTGACTAAACATACAAAAGAAATTTGTTAAACGTTTCGCCTCATAAGTGGGAGGCACAGCAAATCCGAGATGAACCCTCACCTATGTGCACATTTCAGTTATTCGGTGCAGTAGGCGTCATATATACGAAGCTAGATAGACGCAGTGTATTTAACATTCAAGTTTAGCAGTCGTACACCCCACTGACTCAATTGACCCATGATTTAGAAAACCCGAGACAGTGGTAAAAGCTGGAAAACTTGGTCGGAGAAGAAAGACAGGGGAAAAGAAAGTCTCGAACTCAGCTACTGCGTTTATTTCCTCAATGTCTTAAATATCCCCAACCTAATCACCGACCACCGACGTCACAAGGTCAACCTTTGTTATCTACACAATCCCACCCACACTGGTCTTCACCTCAACCGTAAACAGTGACCTCAATCCCAAACTGAAAACTTGGGACCTTGAACAAAACAAACACACGGACCCACTTCCTTTCCAGCCGGAGTCTGGAAGGGCTGTGCTTTATCTAAACGAGAGCCCAGGTTTTACCAGTCTCGGGTTTTCTAAATTATGATCAACATCCACCAGCTCGCCTGCGCACTCACTGTTTTTTTATTGATAAATTTACCCATTGCACGCGAGGTGCACTCCACCTAATAGGTGAGCAGCGTTGGACAACTTTCGGTTCCTTAGGAAACTTTGTTTAGCTGTTGACAAATGACGACGATGACCTAGCAAGCCCGTCTAAGCATGGTTCTGAAAACTACAGTCTGGACTTTTCAAAATTATGGTTGCACAGGCCTGCAGCTTATTGTCGTCGTTTGTCAACCATGCAACGAAATGGCCTAAAAACCGGAAGTTGCCAAACGCCGCCCACGTATTCTAGCGTAGGTTCCATTTCCACCTCCTTTAAAATTTGAAAGAACAAATCTGTCAGCGGGACTGTCTTATAAAGTTAATTGGATTTTTTTTTCACTCAGACACAAAAGTGCAGCTCCTATCATTTTATTTTTGAAAATGCTGTCTATATATATATATATATATATATATATATTATATATATATATATATTTCAGGGTGTTTCAGGGTGTTTCAGAAAACTCAGGCCAAATCGCTCCTGCGAAAACTAAGCATCCCACAGAAAAAAGGTTGATGCCGTGTTCGTGTCTGCCCAAGAGCCTATTTAGAAAAAAAAATAACGTTTGAAAAAAAAAACAGTTTTTTTTTGTTTTTTACAAAGTAACTTTTTATTTGTTCATTTTTAGGTCATGGTTTCAACTATAAACTTACTGGGCATCATCAATAACCCCTATATCAACCCTTTTTAAACAAGTATAAAGCATGCCCAGCATTTTGCCATGTTTTGAAAACCATTTCAATTCTGACGCGTACTCTGGTTCCGTATTCTTATCCAAGCGCATCTTGGCGGCAGCTGTCCTGCCCTCCGACGGCCGAAGCGCGGAACCAAGGCCAGACAATTCGCTATACTTCGTTTCAGCTTAGGTCCGAGCGCGGCCGATGTTATGAGCCGAAGGGCCAATCAAACAGCGAAAGAGGCACAACGTCATGGCGTTGTGCCTTTTTCGCTGCAGTTGATAGGACCAACCGGTATTCGCCGTCTCTCTGTGCGTTCTCCTCCGCCGGCTGGTCCTATCAAGCGCAGAGAGAACGCAATGACGTTGCGCTTTTTGCGCTGTTTGATTGGCCCTTCGGCTTAACATCGTCCGCGCTCGGACAGACTCCAGATAAACGGACGCCACCAAGCGGGAACCAGCCGGAACAGGTCACTTTGCGCCCCTCCGCGTCTCTGGTGGATTTCGCGGACACGAGTTGTCGGCGCGGTGGCGAACAATGTAATTTGACGAAGGTCCCAAAATTTCTTAAGTTTGCCTGGGTGTTCATTAGTGTGGTGAAGCCTCAGTGGATTGTTTCCTTCCATCACGTGTTTGAAAGCCCGTTTAGTCCACAACACACGGTCGCGTGCTTTCGATTTCTTGGATGGGGAGGAATCACGGAAAAACGTTTTGATTTATTGCCTGTCTCGAATCACATTCAAAGTGACGACTACTTAGTAACTGATAAGTGGTTTCTTTTTAAGGATGTAGAACAGTGGACTGAGGACGACAGACGAGGTGTTTCCCTGGAGGGAACACCAATGTTCCAGGAAAGTGAATGGGAAGGTTCGGTAGCTGCTTTTCTTAAGTTTGGTTGTGTTCGCTTAGCTTCAAGTTTGAGCCACCCCCGCCGGTCGGTGCGTTGGCTATTCATCTTGGCTGCTTTTCGCCGAAAAAGCCTCTGGACCACGCCGATGAAGTTGGGCTGATTTCGCAATTACTTGATTCCGAAAAACCTGCTCGCTGCATGCGATTAATGAAGGAAATTGTCTGCTTCAAAAGGTGGGGGACGCGTCTCGCAAAGTTAGAAGCGGTCACGGCATTATGTTCTATCGCGCCTCCAATGTTTATATTATACCCCCGTCGATGCCAGCAGCAATGTACATCTACATTGCGCAGGTTGACCGGCCACAAAAAATACTCATTTTTTCCGTTCAGATTTGAAGTCAAGTTCAATGCAGAGAGGTTCCGCGTGAATCTCCGATGAAGACTCTTCAGTTTGTCCGCATTCGTCTCCGTGCTACCTGCTAGAACCATTTGGCTAAGTTTAAGTAGTATCTCTCTTTCTGTCAAATATACTTTTATTCAGCAGTTCACTTCATAGCTAGTCAACTAATCTTATATTTCAACCCGAAGAATATACTAATATCACTATAGTGGGACATAGTACGTAACCCGCTCGTCAAAATGACTTCTCGATTTGTACTAAAACCTGAATTGAAATACGTGTATGAGCTGTTTAGTGGGGCGCCAGCGGGTTAACATGGTCCTTGGCTCATGAAGCGTTTGCTTAATTTTCGTAATTTTCCTGCAGCATGTGTTGTTGACCGAGCCAACGACTGGAGCTGTTTCTTAAACGCGGAGACGCACAAATGCTCGATTTTGCGGACATATAAGTCACATAGTCGAGGCAGGCGAGTTAGCTGAAAATTACTCGTGGTGGAACAATTCTGTAGTCATCGCCGCTTTCCTTAGCTGAACAAAACTGATTAGAGTCTATTACCGTCTCTCCGGAGCCTAAGTTTCGGTATTGAACGAAATCTCCGAAACAAAAGTTTGACATGAAAATAACAAAAAGCACCGGGAAAACGAACCTATGCTCTGCAAGTTTATGTGCACCGGCTACACTTAACCTTCGCAGTTCAAATACCTATAAAATAGGGCATTAAACAAAAGAAAATCTCTTCAATTAAATGCGCCACCCTGTTCAGGCGGCCCGGCCGAGCCGACGCGACCTGGACCCAGCCGCCACGTCGCAAATAGTCTCGCCCGCCCGCCCGCCCACCTCCCTTCCCTTAATCGTAAAAAAACAAAGGAGTGCAGCGCGCGCGCGTGGCCAGGCGATAAGGAACGCCTCGCTGTTCGAAAGAGCATGACATTGCAAGATTGAGGTTTGACTTTTGCGCTAGCCTTGGTTCCGCGCTTCAGCCGTCGGAGGGCAGGACAGCTGCCGCCAAGATGCGCTTGGATAAGAATCCGAAACCAGAGTACGCGTCAGAATTGAAGGGGTTTTCAAAACACGGTAAAATGCATGCTTTATACTTGTCTAAAAAGGGTTGATATAGGGGGGTTATTGATGATGCCCAATACGTTTCTAATTGAGACTATGGCGTTCAAATAAACAAATAAAAATTTACTTTCTAAAAAGCTTTAAAAAAACTATTTTTTTAAAAGTTATTATTTTTTCTAAATGGACTCTTTGACACACACCAAAACGGCATCAACCTTTTTTCTGTACGATGCTTAGTTTTCGCAGGAGCGATTTGGCCTGCGTTTTCTGAAATACCCTATATATATATATATATATATAGGTGAAGCAGAGTAGTTTCAGAACAATGGACCGGGAAAATGTAATAAGTGTAATAAGTCAGAGATCTGTATTTACATACAATAAACTCCTAGCATAGCAACCACAAGTACGGATCTCTGACTTATATATATATATATATATATATATATATATACAACACGGCCACTTTCACGTCATCGTACGTGGTCTCCGAGGGAGATATAAACAAACATATGCAGATGAATGAACCGTACTTAATCCAATGAATCAAAGAATCAAAGTTTTCAGGAACCCGCCGAAAGCCAAAAATTGGCGGAGCCAGGATTTGAACTCTGGGCCTCCCAATGTCCGGTCGGGTGTAGAGGTTAGCACACCCGACCGGACATTGGGAGGCCCAGAGTTCAAATCCTGGCTCCGCCAATTTTTGGCTTTCGGCGGGTTCCTGAAAACTTTGATTCTTTGATTCATTGGATTAAGTACGGTTCATTCATCTGCATATGTTTGTTTATATATATATATATATATATTTTTTTTTTTTTTTTGTGCCAAAATAAAGTGTGAAGGATGATATAGAGAAGCTTCAGCCTACCTGTTACTTCTCGCATCTACAGGGTGGAACAAGGAGACGGCAGGCTCTTTAAATCGACCGGAAAATTCGGTTTCTTAACCTATCGCCCTACGACTTTGTGCAGCGTTGCCCACAGATGGTGCATTTTTTTTGTAAAATTTGCAAAGAGCGAACTTACCTGAGGAAAAAGTAAAGAAAGAAAAAGGCTTAGCTCCTATGGAAACGCAGCGACGCCACCGGTCTTCAAAGAGCACGGCGCCGTTTCCCACGGGACACAAGAGGTGGCGCAACGAACGCCGCCAACGAACGAGCATACGGCACGCCAGCGTCTTTAGCAGACAATCTTTTCGACTCAAAAGCGGCGCGCGTTCCGCAGGCGGCGACAGTCGCAGAAACAAAAACAGGCGCGGTAACAACAAGCAACTGCAGTTCCTTGTCTGCTAAATACGCCGGCTCTTGGAGTCGTCTGCTCGTTCGTTGGCGGCAGTTGGCGTCGCGACCGCTTGCGCCATCTCTTGCCTCCCGTACGAAACGGCGCCGTGCTCTTTGAAGACCGGTGGCGTCGCTGCGTTTCCATAGGAGCTAAGCCTTTTTCTTTCTTTACTTTTTCCTCAGGTAAGTTCGTTCTTTGCAAATTTTACAAAAAAAATGCACCATCTGTGGGCAACGCTGCACAAAGTCGTAGCGCGATAGGTTAAGAAACCGAATTTTGCGGTCGATTTAAAGAGCCTGCCGTCTCCTTGTTCCACCCTGTATATATTATCGATTTACCGAATATTTGAACCTCGACATTTATTGCTGCTATTAAGAGAAAACTATGCGCTGAGAAACTGAGGGAGAGGAGGAGACGAGAAGGGACGTGAGAACGCCGAGCTCTGATTGGAAGGATTAGTGGGTAGACCTGAAGCTAGCTGCCTTTGTCTCCACTGCACTCGTCGAACGCGTTTGAACCCGGAACACCGGCGTCTTAAGCTTGGCTCTTTCACTCTAACACGTTCGACGAGTGGAGTGGAGACAAAGGCAGCTAGCTTCAGGTCTACCCACTAATCCTTCCAATCAGAGCTCGGCGTTCTGACCTCCCCGCGCCCCTCTCGTCTCCTCTTTCAGTTTCTCGACCCATAATGCGCGAATGTTTTATAGTCTCTTCCTGTTCAGCATTGGATCTATTTGAATGCATTGAAATGTCAAATTATAAATTTTACTTATTACACATTGGCCTTAAACTATTCCTTATTCTATCCGAGGTCCATCCCAGATTTGGTTCCTCGTCTTTGTAGTCTCTCTTTTTTGTTTTAACAGATATTATATCAGCAATTCTAGCGAGCACTTTCGGTATCAGATTTAGGATGAAGCTACAGTGTACTAGGATACGGGCTAGTGTTTGGACCGGCGCGACGCGACAATGGGAACTTGTGAGGCTGCGCGTGTAGACAACAATCACGGCGCTACAGTCGACAGCGCAGCAGAAAGTCACCGCACTCCGCACATGCCGCCACACGTGCGCGTGCACGTGGTGCACGCGCACAACCTCCACCATACTGACCCTACTGCCAATTAAAGCCCCTTCATGTCTTAAAAGTTGCGCAAGATGCGTCGATGCACGAGGCACGTGCAACGTGCTGCCCTTGGGAACATCATGGCGGCAAAGCGCATCACTGAGCTGGTTGCTAAACTAATCCCAGCAGAAAAAAGTATTTTCTTATTTCTGGCACAAAGAGCAGGTTCCGATTTTCTTATGTGACCGGGTGTCAGATTCTGCACGTAGTCAGCGACACTGTATTGGCCAAATTGTCTATCTATAACGAAGACATCAAATGCTATTTTACGCCCCACTTACTTCCTACTCTCTCAACAGGCATCAAATAAATTGGACTTGACAATGCATGGTATTTCGTCTTTTCCAGCCGTGTGTCGGCCTTTGTAAAAACCCGGTGCCATCATATTTTCTATAAAGGTTCGTTGATGAATAACTGCCCACATCAAAAACCCACTCGTTGTTTTCGTGTGTTTTTCTTTTTCTTTAATGTCAAAAATCGTACCCGGTTTTTGTTACCGAAGTTGACCCTTTCTGCAGCGGCGTGCGCCCCTCGCAATCTGTCGGCACTGCGAAATTAAAACGTCCCGAGTCACCCTACTCTTTAGAAAGACGTGTCGATCGATAAATGCATAGATCAAACATATTCTCGTTCTTGTTTTGTTGTTGTCGCTTCTTTCTTTATCAGAAACACGCCCCCCTCGATCCTTGTTAGTCGCCTTGACCCCTGCGAAGCGGCGGCCACCTCTCGCCGATCTGTCGGCGGTTACGGCGCCCGAATCGACCCGCATAGGTCACACGCCGCATGCAAACGACCTGCGTCCTTCTCCACCCCCGGCTCCGAAAGTCGCAGTCTATCCAAACAGCATCGGGACGCCGTGCACTTCCCTCAATCGTAGTGCTATTTCCTGCCCGGGAAACGTCATCTATATTTCAAAGGAGTCGCCCCTTCTTCTTCCTCGGGGCCCCCACTCGTCATATCTACATTCGTCCCACGTATTTGTTGGGGAATGCGGGACGAAGTCCTCATATTTTTTTCATTATTTTTTATTAAGATGTTTCGTTCATTTCCTTTTGTCGCGATGTGTTCCTATTTCCGCATTCATCTTTTATTGCCCCTTTCTTGTTTCGAATGCTGACTTCCTTTTGCTTCGCACCGCGGGAGAATTTGTCGAAGCGGAGCTGTGTGTATGTCGCTGCGCTGGCTCTAACGATGTGTATATTCAGCCTTCGTTTTCTTTCTCTCTCTCTCTCTCTCTTTCTCTCTCTTTCTCATTCTATTTTTCCCCTGTATATGTCCATCGTTCTCTCGCGCCAGGTTTTTGCCAGCGCTTCCCCGCGCCGACAGTTTATTTTTATGTATAATATATATATATATATGTTCATGCATACACCGTACCGTCCGAGCTCTAGCACAAACCTATTTTCTACGCACAAACCTAGATGCATATATTCTAGAATGAATTGGCGCTGGAGATATGTTCGCTTTTGCGCGTAGCTTTTCCTCGAGCCAAAATTGTCGCGCTACATTGTACTCTTTTCTCATTCTTTCTCATTTTGTTTTCTCTCTCTCTCTCTTTGTCTATTGACGCTCTTCACTGATGCAGCGACGATGACGAGCTCCCGACGTCCCCTGAAATACATCTTCCCCATCCTTTTTTTTTACTATTCTAGGCATTCGCAACACCGCCCGTTGCAACTCTGTTTCTGCGGCTAACACCGTTGGAACGGAAAGAGTCGCCGTTTCTGCACACGGCGCCCTAGAGCGCTCCGTCCTCCTTTCCTGGGGTCCTGGCCTCGGCTCTTTCATTGTTCCCACACACACACACATAAACACGCAAAAGAGCGATGCAAAAAATGGGACAGCGACGGGTTAGTCATAACTCGAGCCTGTGTGATTTATGAGGACCTCTCCCGCTGCTCCCTTTTCAACCTTCCAAGAAGTGCGAAAAGAAGACAAAAAGCAGAGCACTGCGGTCGGCTCCGGGCTGACTCCGGCGTGCGGGGGAAGCTGTCGCTGACTGCGGAAATATGACGGCTTGATTGGAAAGACACGGAGTGTTCCTCGTGTTCGCTAAGTCTCGAGATAGGCCCTGTCGTACGAAGTTCGCGCCCAAATGTGAAAAGTGGGACATCCGACCACTTTGTTCCTCTGGCCTTTGTTGTTTGTTTTATTTTGACTTGGTGCGGTGCGTGTCTGGTTAACGGTCGCTTTTTCTTGCGAATCTAGAGCGCAACCTTTACATAGGAACGGAGCGAACGACTACGGATAATAAAGAAATCGGTAAGCAACAACTGAGCGCGTCTTTGCGGATTATTCGTCTCTGTGGTATTAGGGTTGTCGTAGTCAAGCTCGGTTCCCGCCAGCGAGTGAAGCCGTCTAAAGTGGAACTGGTGGAACAGCGGCTGAAGCCCTGCAAATAAAAAAGTCAGCCCCTCATCCCTAGGCTCCTCTCTGCTGAGATACGAGTCGAGAATTTAAGGCGACGAGCGAACCAGACAAAAAAGGGATCACTATGCTAAGTATAGAGGACAGCCGGAACAAGACACTTTATGCTAGAGGCGAATACGCCTATAGCATTAACATTATAGCATTAACATTGGCATTAACATTATATGCTAGAGTCGTAATTTTAATTTTCTATGCGCCCCTTTGATTCATTTTTATTTATTTTTAAAGCGTATTTTAAAAATTGTAAAGGTTTATATTGCGCGGCTTAAACGCGGGGTGATTAATATTCACGACAACAACCTTCGGTCCCCGCGGCTACAATAACAACGAAAAAAAATATAACACGTGACAGGGATAACAAGAAGCAGTGTTTCATACCCTTCTCCGTAGCTTCCAATATTCCTCCTGCCCGGATGCACGTCGCTGACTAAATAAACCGTTACGTTATAATCCCATTGAAAAACTTTGCATTGCCGTTTATAAAACATCTTAGATAATGCTGCTTTTCGTACTGGAACCTAAGATGCAAGCATAATTCCTCGAGGGTAGCAGAAATTAAATCTGCCAGCAATATTTTGCAATATATTCTAAACATCAAAGGGCCGAAATAAATAAATTCACAAACCATTATTTTCCTACTGCTACTTAAAAAGCAAGATGTTTTTTTTTTTTTTTACTGTTAACCTAAAATACGCGCCAGCAGGACATTCCTGTGGGGCGTTATTCGAATAGAGCATACCTTAGTGAACGAGGGCATTGGATTGTAAAAATTTCAAAACAAATGTAATTATTATTTTGAACTTTTAAAAACCGTCCTAAAACAAAAGTTTCAAATCGCTTTTAGTGCATTTCTTGCGATGAATTAAAACAACTCCAACGGTCATCGAAAAGGCTGCGCTAAAAGTGTAATGTGAAAAATATATGTATAAAATATTTTATTCAAATAGGAAATCTATTCATGCACCTTGAAGTGTTAGTAACAACGAAAACAACTTTCAATATGTTCAAAGTTTGATTTCTTCAGTTTGATGTGGATCTATCCGCTTATGTCAAAAACGGCAGTTAATCACATGTGATTGTCTGTGCATAGAAAAGACCTTGTATGAATATGTGCCCTCAGTGTGTACGAAAGCTTTGCTCGGAATCTTTAATAACTAGGCTAAGACCAACAATCAACCACGCGTTTCGAAATGACTTGCCCTCCGGAAATGAAAAGTTCCATCGACAAAGACCAACTAAAAAACAAACGGTTGGCTTTTGAAATGCGGAAATTATGCTTCTCTCGAATCAGAAATAAAAAGGCAGAAACTGTTGGACCCAATGTAATTTTTTTTTTTCAACGGAACACCTGCATTTGATTAAACCAGAAAGCAATCTCAGCAAGAGAACGTGTCATACAGCACAAGGCTTGCTAACGGTCACAATGAGACATCAAAACCTCAAATCTTAAACGCAAAAGAAAAACGTTGCAAACAAAAATATGCCAAAGCCTTATTCTCCTGATTGTTTAAAGGGCGTGAAGATAATGTACACATGACAAAGGCGAGGGAGCAATTTGCTACGACTCGCCGACGGGCCCCGAGGTCGGTCCCCTGTCGTCACTGCACACCAGTTTTGTAGATTAAAGGCAATCAAATCACTCGTAATACTTTTTGAAGTACTCTTGCAATCGTGCGATTCCTTTTCTTACGTAGTAATTACAATAGTAATCTTTGGGAGTAATTAACTTACTTGTAGCAACTGCTATTCTTCTCACTTCCACCCCACCCTTAAATTCCGGATTTACGTTAACTTTTTCACCACAGTTCAAGCTACAAATGCTGCGAAATGACCCCTTTATCAGATTTTATATTTTGCTAACAACAAAGAATAAAACGACTGCCACCAAGCTGTGCAAAAGAAGATCAGACTGTTTTTTTGGACAATTCGTATAGTAAAATTCTTTAGTTTCAAGCTGGGACTGTGAAGTAGCTGAGTCCTCTGCAAAAGCCTTTTGGTGCGAAATTTGATGCCTAATGTAGCATCTGCGTCTCTAATGATCGTTCGAACAGTACCCCCTCTTGCCCCCTTGAAAAATCTAAACCCGGTTCAAAATACTTTGACTCCCCCCCCCCCTCCATTGCCCCCTTAAATGACCAAAACAAATATACGATGTCAAAGCTAATGCCTCTTTTCAAACCGTCATAAGAGTACGCCATTCGAAAATCTCAAGTAATAAAAGAGTAACGGTTATTTTGTCAAGTAACGGCCAATTGCTTTTTCCCTCAAGTGTTCAAGTAATCTGATTCAAAACATTTTAACCAAAAGCAATTGTTATTTTTCTCGATTAGTTTTTTTAGTAGCGTGTTTGATACTCTTACCTTACCCCTGTTTGCATCTCCGGCCCGGCGCCTGCTGCACGTGTGGAAACTTCAGCGCAGCCCCGCTCTTCCCACGGGCTTCAAGTCTTCCTAACATTAACTCAACTAAGGGGTTTTCGATAACACTCAGCACGTCCCTAACTGATACCATATCTTTACTTTCACTAATTTAAATGTTGATTTGTAAATTTAAGGCGATTATTTTGTTAATTTGTATCATTTTTTTTTATTCCCTCACGTCCGCAGTGGCTGCCAGTTAGTTCCCAAAAAGGTTTTTTTTTTCACCTTTTTTTGGCATGTTTGAAAATATTTGCAGAAACACCCGGTATATTAAATGTACACTGAATTGCCCCCCCAAAACTCTAAGTTCCTCGATAGGACTCGTACAGAGCGTAACATTACAAAAAAAAAAAAAATTAGAGCAATATTTACGTCGAAAAATTTAATTTCAGCTGGGAGCACGTCCCAACCAAGCTTCTACTTCAGGGTCGACGTCTTTAAACAGAGGCATGTTTTGAACTGCTCCGTACACAAAATTCTGCCTCTCAACGTAAATGTTTTTTTTTTTATACTTTCTCTCCTTTTTTTCCTTTTTTTTTTTTCACGGGTAGGGTTTTTGTGGTCGCACACGTGTTCCATCCAGGAACTCAAGAAATAACTTTATATGAGAGTTCACTCTTTTTAAGAAGATCAGCCCAATTATCCCATTTGGGCTCGAGTTCTCCCCTCCCCCCACCCCCCTCCCCTACCCCCCGGGCTTCGGTGTTCTGCAAAATCTTCAGTTTTCCCACTTTCCATCAGAACACGCAATTATTTTAACAAATGCTTCGAGTAAAGCACTTTCCGCCAAGAATCTGTAGAGGCATATAGCACGCACCAAAAAAATCCAGGAAGTGTTTGTGTTTGAAATAATTATTACGATACGGCGCTTAAATGTACGCCAGGCATAAAGTTAAACGAAACTTTGCCGACAAAAAATGAGAAAAAAAAATAAGCTAACTACCGTAACTTTACAAATAGAGGTTGACACTGCATATGATTAAATCGGAGTAAAAAAAGGGTATAAATAAAGTGAAATTTAATCAAACTAGAAGAATTGAACGCCCGCGGTAATGTTGGCTCGAAGGGAGGAAAAAAAGCAGAGGAGAATGCAGGCCAGCGCGGTGCAAGACGGGACTAAAAAGGTCCCCACGCGGACACGTTGGCACGTTGAAGTGTTAGTAACAACGAGAAAAGCTTTCAATATGTTCAAAGTTTGATTTCTTCAGTTTGATGTGGAACTATACGCTCACATCAGAAGCGGCAGTTAATCACCTGCGATTGTGTGTGCAGAGAAGAGACCTTATATGAATATGTGCCCTCAGTGTGTACGAAAGCTTTGCTCAGAATCTTTAATAACTAGGCTAAGACCAACAATCAACCACGCGTTTCGAAATGACTTGCCCTCCGGAAATGAAAAGTTCCATCGACAAAGACCAACTAAAAAACAAACGGTTGGCTTTTGAAATGCAGAAATTATGCTTATCTCGAACCAGAAATAAAAAGGCAGAAACTGTTGGCCCCAATGTAATATTTGTTTTTTTTCAACGGAACACCTACATTTGATTAAACCAGAAAGCAATCTCAGCAAGAGAACGTGTCATACAGCACAAGGCTTGCTAACAGTCACAATGAGACATCAAAACCTCAAATCGTAAACGCAAAAGAAAAACGTTGCAAACAAAAATATGCCAAAGCCTTATTCTCCTGATTGTTCAAAGGGCGTGAAGATAATGCACGCATGACAAAGGCGAGGAAGCAATTTGCTACGACTTGCTGACGGGCCCCGAGGTCGGTCCCCTGTCCTCACTGCACACCAGTTTTGTAGATTACAGGCAATCAAATCACTTGTAATACTTTTTGAAGTACTCTTGCAATCGTGCGATTCTTTTTCTTACGTAGTAATTACAATAGTAATTATTTGGGAGTAATGAACTTACTTGCAGCAACTGCTATTCTTCCCACCTCCACCCCACCCTTGGTTTCCGGATTTATGTTAACTTCTTTACCACAGTTCAAGCTAAAAATGCGGCAAAATGGCCGCTTCATCAGATTTTATATTTTGCTAACAACAAGAAATAAAACGACTGACACCAAGCTGTGCAAAAGGAGGTCAGACGGTTTCTTTGGACAATTCCTATAGTAAAATTCTATAGTTTCAAGCTAGGACTGTGAAGTAGCCGAGTCCTCTGCAAAAACCTCTTGGTGCGAAATTTGATGCCTAATGCAGCATCTGCGTCTCTAATGATCGTTCGAACAGTACCCCCTCTTCCCCCCTTAAAAAATCTAAACCCAGCTCAAAATACTTTGACCCCCCCCCCCCCCCTCCGTTTCCCCCTTAAATGACCAAAACAGATATACGATGTCAAAGCTAATGCCCGTTTTCAAACCGTCATATGGGTACGCCATTTGAAGATCTAAAGTAATAAAAGAGTAACGGTTATTTTGTCAAGTAACGGCCAATTGCTTTTCCCCTCAAGTGTTCAAGTAATCTAATTCAAGACAGTTTAACCAAAAGCAATTGTCATTTTTCTTGATTAGCTTTTTAGTAGCGCGTTTGATACTCTTACCATACCCCTGTTTGCATCTCCGGCCCGGCGCCTGCTGCACGTGTGGAAACTTCAGCGCAGCTTCGCTCCTCCCACGTGCTTCAAGACTTCCTAACATGAACTGGCCTAAGGGGTTTTCGATGGCACTCAGCACGTTCCTAACTGATACCATATCTTTACTTTCACTAATTTAAAAAGTTGATTAGTAAATTTTACGCAATTATTTTGTTAATTTGTATAATTTTTTTTTACTTCCCTGACGTCCGCCGTGGCTGGCAGTTAGTTCCCAAAGAGTTTCTTTCTTTTTTCTTTCATTCACCTTTTTTAAGCATGTTTGAAAATATTTGCAGAAACACCCGGTATATTAAATTTACAGTGAATTCCTTCCCAAAAATTTTTAATTCCTGGACAGGACTCGTACAAAGCGGAACCCTTTAAACAAAAATATTCTTTAGAGCGATATTTACGTCGAAAACTTTAATTTCAGTGTGGAGCACGTCCTAGCCAAGCTTCTACTTCAGGGTCGACGTAACTGCTCCAAACTCAAAATTCTGCCTCTCAACGTAAATGTTTTTTTATATACTTTTTCTTTTTTTGGCGGGGAGAGTTTTTGTTGTCATACACGTGTTCCGTCCAGGAACTCAAAAAAAAAAAAAAAAACCTTATATGAAAGTTCCGAAAGTAATCCTTGGTGAAGGGGAACAAGAGGGACAGAGGACAAACGCAAATCTCTAAACACAGCTATGTGACTGGTGCGCAACCGAAAAAATCCACCTGCTCCGGGTATCGAACCCGGGACCTCTCCATTACAGGTGGAGAGCTCTACCAACTGAGCTAACCAGGGTTTAGATGTCAGTAGAGCAAACGGGTTTTATCAGCTGCCACCAGCTGCACCAGTCACCTAGCTGTGTTTGGAGATTTGTGTTTGTCCCTTGTCCCTTTTGTTCCCCTTCTCCAGGGAATATTTTTGTTATTCTTGTTCAGCTCGCTTGCACCTTTGCATTTAATTGCATTATAATCATATGAGAGTTCACTCCCTCTAAGAACAGCAGCCCAAGTTTCCCATTTGGGCTCTAGTTCTTCCCTCCCCCCCCCCCCCGCCCCCCCCCCCCCCCCCCCTTTCCCGTGTTCTGAAAATCTTCAGTTTTCCCACTTACCGTCAGAACACGCAATTATTTTAACAAATGTTTCGAGGAAAGCACTTTCCGCCAAGAATCCTTAGAGATATATAGAACGCACCAAACCAAATCCTGGAAGTGTTAGTGTTTTAAATATTTATTACGATACGGCGCTTAAATGTACGCCAGGCATAAAGTGAAACAAATCTTTGCCTACAGAAACGCGAGAAAAAAAAAAAAGCTTAACTATCGTAACTTTACAAACAGAGGTTGAGACAACATATGATTAAATCAGAGTAAAAAAAGGGTATAAATAAAGTGAAATGTAATCAAACTAGAAGAATTGAACGCCAGCGGTAATGGTGGCTCGAAGGGGAGAAAAAAAACAGCAGAGGGGAATGCAGACCAGCGCGGGGAAAGACGGGACGAAAAAGGTCCCCACGCGGTAACCGTCCGCCCCCCCCCCCCCCCCCCCCCCCCCCCTTCCCCAGATCCGAGCCTCCGCATCCATCGCGTTCGGGGCGTTGTCCTCTCCTGGCAAGCGTAATGAGGCACAAATGAATGGCGCAATTAGCATTCTTCGCGCTTTTCCCTTCTTTTTTCTTTCTCGCCACGCCGAGCATTCTTGCGTCCGTGCCCACGCACGAGGTAAACTCAATCTACCTCCCTCACGCGCGCGCGTCCCCTCGCTCATGGCCGCAGAAGCATTACCGGGCGACTGCGACCTTAATTTTCTCCCTTCAAAGGGAGAACCGAGCTGGACGACGAACCCAGCTTCAAAGGTCTCAAGGATTCAGCAAATGTGTACTCGGCGGGGGAGAGTACAAAGTCGGTTGCATTGGGGGAGGGGGGGGGGGGGGGGGGGGCGGTTACATCACGTTTGTTCGTCCGTCAGCGTTGACGCAAAAAGCGCCACCGCCGACGCCGACGCCGACAGTTACGAGTCCATAGGGTCGCCCGCGGAGAAACTCGAGAGCATTTCAGAGGCAATTCTGCGGTGGGACAGTGTCCCCTTTCCCGGTCTCTAAGAGCGAAGAAACTCCGCAACTCGCCCGCAGTCCGCCAACGACTGCTAATGACCCTCGCGAATTAGAGTCCCTTTCCTAGCGTCACAAGTTTGCGGGTTCTCGCATGGTGAGGCACGAAAACTTTGGTTAAGTGTATTATTACATTTTAGAACTAGTACTGTAGATTATGCCATCCTCTGATCGATGATTATACTGTAACCGAGATGTGTCTGCTTGGAGGATGATCTACACGTAACTTAGTTTTGTGAGGCTGTCCTTACCATCGGGGATTAACTTTTACCGTTAAAATGTTTACAAAACAAAACTATAGGCGTTCAGTGCGCGCCAGATGCGCATGCGCCAGACCATTTCATGACACCAAGACTTCAGCACGGTATAAAGAGACAACTTCAAAAGAATTACGTGATGAATTTGAAATTAGAAATAAAGGCACATGCTTCTATCAAATTGAGATATCACAAAGACAACTGGTTTAATTTCGCGCGTATTCTTTTGATAAAATTCAGTTGCGTATGCTCGTTGTGACGTCCAAATTGTCTCGTCCTTTTCTGCAACTTGTCTACAGATTGGTTGAAAAACCTTAACCCTGCCGCTGGATGGTTGACGCTCGTTTGGTCTATTAAATTGCAAGAGCTTTGGTTTTGATGTGATTGGGAATAAGGCAGCTTCGGTGATGCAGCGATGCTCTATTCGAGCATCCGTTCACTAACAACAGGATGAAAAACTCTGTCCGCTTTTTTTTTTGGATGTTTAGAAATATGTTGCAAGTGATGTTTCATAAAAATTACACCATCTTCCCGAGGGGAACCATGGGGTGATGCGGAGCATCGGGATGGTGCTGACGCTTGCTTGCGCCAACCCACTAACTGACGGGACTGTTGCTTCCATCACACTTCATCGGAAGAACGGAGTGAAGTGGAGTCAACAGCGGTGAACTGATGTAGCACGAGTAACTTTGAAAGTCTAATCAGACCACACGGTAAGGCGGCGCAAAATGCCCTAACAGCGCTTGCAGGTTTCCTCGTCGAGACCGGGCTGGCCGGCGAGATCTAGGCTGCACCGGACGCGAGCGGTCGGGAAATGCTAGCAGACGACAGCCGCGGAGTTGCGGGGAAAGCTCACGCCACTAGAAAGGCCTGGCCTGGCGCTGCGACCCGCGCGCCGAAAACTTTCCTCCTTTCCCTCCTCCGGGGAAACACGGTTTCGCCTCAGACCCCGCCCAGGTCACGTGATGGGGAACGCGCGCAGCGCGCTACCGCTCACACTTGAAGGAGAGGAGACTAGAGGAGGAGAGTTCCGCATGCGTAGTGTGAGTGCGGACTACGACGCCGCGGGACATAGACCCGAGCAAGAGATGCTCCGCATCTAAAAAACAGCTGAGCTTGTTGCCATCATAGACACTAAACTCGCCCGGTGTATGGTAGCGAGCCAAGAGCAGGTGTTCAAAGCTCAGCGATAAGTCATAATATGCCAGAAGATATGTCTAGACGCTATTTTTATTTATTTATTGGTGGAAATTGCCGGCCGCCTGTGAAGGGGCCAAGGCAAAAGCAATGAAAAGGTAACTGGAAGCAAGAAACATCACATAAGAGGAGAATTATGTACAACAAAGCATGGGTAGATCTGTACGCATGCAAAGGCAGAGCTACCCCCCATACGCACAAAAAAGGAATTGACCAAGAAACATCAGCCGTAAAATACAGGGGTACACAATTTATCCCAGTCAATCTAAGAACTTGCTTCATCAGTGACGAGTGACTGGAGGCCGTCTTAGAATGCAATAGGGCAGTCTTCGTTTACCAGCAGTGACAGAAGCTTGTTCCATTCAGTAACAGTGCGTGGAAAAAAGCTATACATATAAACATCACTGTGACAAAAAAACTCGTTCATCGTTTTGTCGTGTTTATTTCTAGTTAGTCGGTTAGATATGACTGTAACATACTCGCTTGACGACAGACCATTTGGGCTGTTGATAAGGTTGTGGAAAAACTTTAGTCTGTTAATTTTCCTTCGAGTAGCTAGCCATGGCAAGCCGGATAGCCCGTAGAGCTCAGTAATGGATGATCGGCAACCGTACCGGTTGTAGATAAATCGCAGTGCTTTCTTTTGCATGTTTTCTAGTGCATTGATACAGACTTGCGACCTTGGATCCCACACTGCGTCTGCGTACTCTAAGATGGGACAGATTAAACATTTATAAGCCGCCAGTTCAGTTGTAAAGGTGCAGTGGCGTAAGTCTCGACAAAGAAACCATAACTTCCTTGAAGCCCTCGTGACTAAATCGCTAATATGTGAGTTCCAGTTAAAGTTTGAGGTAATTATTACCCCTAGGTATTTGTATTCAGTGTCTTTTTGCAAGGGTAGGTCGTCAATTGTGTAAGTAAAAGAAAGTGGTTGTTTCTTCTTAGTGACTATCATGGGGGCGCTCTTGGAATCATTCTGCACCAATTGCCAACGCGCACACCATGATGATATTTGCGATAGGCAATGGTTAAGGTTGACTTTGTCAGCACGACACACAATGTCTGTAAACAAAACGCGATCATCCGCGAAAAATCGACACTGTACAGATGGATGACTTATTTCAAGATCGTTTATGAAAATCAAGAACAAAAGAGGCCCAATCACTGACCCCTGCGGAACGCCGGAAACAACGCGTTTCTTTTGCGACTCACGACCATTGGTGCTTACGAATTGTGTTCGATTGCTCAGGTACGAGACAAGCCAGGCAACTATTTTATCATTATTAGGAACGCATTTCAACTTGTTCAAAAGCTTGGGATGGGTTACGCGGTCGAACGCTTTCGCGAAATCTAGGAATATGACATCTGCTTGCCCGGATTTATCTAGTATACCCGCCAGCTCGTGGATTGTATGCAGAAGCTGCGTGACTGTAGATAAGCCGCGCCTAAAGCCGTGTTGCTCGACGTGGAAAAGTTGTTTTATTTTTTCAAGGAACGCCGTTAGATGATTGCACAAGAAGTGCTCAATAACCTTGCCACTAGAGCATAACAAAGAAACTGGCCTGTAATTACGTACTTCCATAGTACTGCCGGATTTGTGGATTGGGACTACTCTGGCGTTCTTCCAATCGCTGGGAACCCCACCAGTGTAAAAACTATGAGTGTAAATTACGTATAAATATTCTGAGCACCATTCAGCGTATCTGCGGAGAAAAATATTTGGTATCGCGTCGGGCCCGCAGGACTTCTTGTTGTTGAGCCTGAGAAGGTGTTCGAAGATACCCTCTTTAGACACAACAACGTCCAGAACTCTCAAGTTCCTCTTGCTCTACAATGGTAGTTGGGAATTGTCATTAGTGTATACGGACGAAAACAATTGAATAAACAAGTTCGCTATAAGCTCGTCGTCTTCGACAATATGGTCGTTTTGCTTGACTGCCTTCACTGTCTCGCTTTTCTTCGATAAGTAGGCCCAAACTTTCTGCGGGTTATCTTTCAAAAAAAGAGAGCACTGCTACGTTGAAGAAGTGGAACCTAGAATATTTTTATCATAGTACGCAGCTGATTACGAAGCACTCCCAGGATGCCGCTCGTGCTCCTTCGGTTTCTTCTCATCCGGTTAATCTTCCGTTTTAAGCGAAGGATTTCGCGCGTTATCCAGGGATCGTACTTTCTTACTTTTTTTGCGCGCAGCGGAACGAACCTACTGGTACTGGTGTGGACGACCTTCTTGAAGAAAAACCAAAGTGTGTCTGGGCACACGCCGTCCTGCTTTTGAATGTCAGAGAAACTGTCGAAAGGCACCTCCAGATCATCTAATATATCGACATCACTCGCCCTACTGTAATCTCGGTACGTCTTGGTTTCTGGTAGAGTCATTACGCGGTGAATTCCAGGAAAATCGCAGGCTACCATGCCATGACCCGATATGCCTTCCATAACCCTCGCGTGAACGCCTAGTCGTGCCACAGACTCGGAGACGAAACATAGGTCGAGCAGTGAACTACATTGTTGAGTAACGCGCGTTGGGTCTCTGACGACTTGTTGCGGGTTATGGCAGAAAGCTATGTCAACAAGAACATTGGAGTGAACACAGTTTGTTAATGACGACATTCTGTTCCAGTCGATGTGAGGCAGGTTAAAGTCGCCTGCCAATATTGTAAAAGAAGATCGCTGAGACTGGACACGTAGGACATCCTGGATGCTCTCAAGAATATCAATATCAGCGTTTCGACGTCTCTACACACCCCCAATGAGAAAGGACTTGCACCCACACTGTACTTTGACCATATTGTTTCGTGATCGGGTGATTCGTGAACGGCCCCGCAAGAGAGTGAGCTCTTCACTAGCAGTGCAACCCCGCCACCTCTGGAATGGCGATCCCGACGGAAAACTTGGTATCCGACAGGGAACACTTCAGAGTTTGTTATCACACTGTGTAACTATGTTTCTGTGATTATGACAACGTCCGGGTTTAGATCGAGCAGTGCACATTCCATTTCTGCTATCTTATTTACGACACTTCGCGCGTTTAAGCAGACAAGTCTAAAGGGTCTGCACGTCGCTGCGGGTCGATATGTATTAAAAGTAAACGTAAAAAATAGCGGCCAAGAGACAATGTATTTAAAAATGAGCGCTCATGACTGATATCACAAAAATAACACCGAATCTTACAAAGTTTTTAATTAAGTTTTCGTTTCCCTAGCGTCCTGGTTTTCGATTTTTTTTTTTTTTTTGTAATATGCGGGCCCATTATTATTCGAAGGCTAACGGCATGAATACTGCGCATGAAAAGAAATGGCACTGCTGAACCAAGAGATTTTGGGTTAAATCCCCACCCGTGCAAATTTCGACCTGCAGATGAGCATTTTACAAACTTCAGCCACTGAGTACAGCGTGAATCCCGTTTAAAGCTCCTGGCTATTGCCTTGGGTTTTTAACGGTATCGCCTGAGGTGGTACTGCACTGGCAATAGTTTGCATCTACAGCTGAGATACCATACACCAATTCTAGTTGATTAACCTGCCGTCATATAAACATACACCCAAGACATTTACCAAATGAAACATGCGTGTGACTGTTTGTGGGCAAGCTACGCAAAAAGAATTCCTTCATCCTCCTTATCAGCATAGAGTCTAGCAAGTACTACATGGCAGTACCCACATATTACGACGCAAAACACTGACCATAAGACCATTGGTAATCTCAGATGCCGTGCTAAAGTTAAAAAAACAAAAACATGCAGTCTGTCTCAGAAAGAGTGGTTACCTGAAACGACCAGATGTCTATAAGTTTATATTTGTATCCTCGTGTTTTATTCTACCGGGATCGATCCAGAAAATGTGACGAAGTTTTTCGGCCCGCTTAAATAAACTACACGTTGCAGAAAGCCAAAACTTCGTGAAATTGTGAAGCTGCAGCGGAGATGATAAAATACTCTTTTGTGTAATCACATGACGCCACCTGGATCAAAAGATACAGAAGAAAGACAAAATTTATCTATGAGCCGACGTTCCCCCAAGTGTGATATTCATCAAACTGAAATTTGAGATTGTGGGCACCTGCGGAGTTTATTTGAGTTAAAAAAAAAACAAAAAAAAAACTTGTCAGTAAGAAAGGCGATGTTGTTTTTCTTCTTGCTAACAAATCCTCGTTTCTTTTTTTTTTTTACTGAAATAAACACTACAGAAATCCCCAATTACAAATTTCTTTTTGATAATTATTAGGGTTAGGTGTACGTGGACTCATAGAGAAACTTTGTTTTCTTTCGTATTTTTCGATCCAGGTAACGTCAATATGCTCAAACGTTCGGATTTCATTGAAAACACTAGTGGCGCATTCTCGCCGAGTTTCCGGTTTCTACAATGCGTAGTTTTTCTGAGCAAGCCGAAAAGCCGGGTTTGATTTTCTCGGTAGAACCCTGGATTATACCCTGTTTTAAAAACATTAACCTTCATTGGCCATTGTTCCATCGCCCCCACAGGCTACCGTATCAACCGAATAATGCTCTTGCGCGATAAAAATAAACCCATCTTATAAAAACTGTCATGATATACGAAAGTTCTATTCGTCAAAGCGCGGCCACTCGAAGATGATTTTGCCTCGTCATTCGGCGACCCACCCTAGTGACACACTTTATGTGACTATGTCCAATAAACATATGCTAACATATTTGATCCTATAGGATCTTATGTACTCAATATATGTATAATTGACATAAACTCATATATCTTTATTAGACAAAAGTTTTGTTTTACTAAGGCATACGTAAACATCACTGACTGGCTATCCTAAAGCTCAGTGTAAACAAAGATGCGATTATAATTTCTACAGAGTATGCTCGTAGGCTATAAAAGCAAAGAAAACATTGGGTCTTTATCGTTACGACATTGAGCTAGTCAATCTTTGTTGACCTGAACAGCGGAAGATTGCTTGATGGCGTTAAAACACTGTGTCTGGATTTTCTTGACTTTTAGCAGGCTTTGGCAAGTCTCGCAGTTCCCCCGAGACTCGAGCCTTCCAAATACGTACACCCTCTGTATCGGAGGTTATACTTACACTCCGCTTCACCTTACGATAGACCGCAGTGGACGTCACGAGCTGTTCCAAGCGAATCAAGCGCCTGGAAAAGATCACGTGACCACGCCCCTCCCGAACGTCATTCGGTAGTCGCACGGCATGGAACTGGCTTCGACGGCTCGGAGCGTTTCCAACGGTTCGTTGTAATGTGAAACAAAGAATATTACGGGGTAAAGCTGAGCCTCGCTCGACATCATTTGTTTTAGAGGCTCAGAGAGGGAGTAGCGAGAGACACGGGAAGGGATCAAGGGGAAAGAGCTGGAAACATTGTTTCGCGAGATCGTCATTAATCATAGAAACGACAAACCGCCATTTAACGAGTTGAACTTTACGGGATAAATGTTGAAAACACCGAAGCTCCGTTGCACGCAAATAGTGGCGTGGAAATCGATGTCGTTACAAAAGGGCCTGTGCTCTCAATCCGCCTTGTCCATTCCCTTTGCTTTAATTCCCCCCAGGCGATTGTTACATTACCTAAGTAACTAAATGAATACTCCTGCGGCCGATTCAAGTATCCCAAATTTAATAAGACGATATTCTCAGCTAATAACTGTACCTGGTGGCCGCAATTTTCGCTTGCGCTCGGCACCCGTATGAATTGACAAATGTCGTTCTGAAGTATTATAGTGAAACTAATTTCATACCTAGAGGGCTGCTTTTAAGAACACGGATATTGTTATTTCCACAATTATGCCAATAGTAGAACCGCGGCCCCAGAAGAAAAACAACTAATTACCCTCTCCAAGAAGGCCTTTGGTGCAGCGTCAGAAAACGGCGACGATTAGACGAATAGGTACGAATGGAGGAAGCGATGGAGTATATCGATAGAAAAACAAATGATGCAAGTGCGCAAATGAAAGACTACTTTTGCGTATTTTGTTCCAGGCTATAGTACTACTCTCGTAAAGGTAGTCCCCTGAATATCCACACCCCAGCGGATTGATGCTGAAGGACGTTGCGTCGCAATGTCGGCGTCGCTGACGACGAGGCTGACGACGAAGGTCCAGGCGTGATTGACCAACCCCGGAGCATCATGAAGACATCATCTATATTGGCCATTGCGAAATATTGATGATATCCTTATGATGAACCCGAGCCGCAGTTGTTTCTTCGCTTGCCGGAGGAGACGTGGTGGCGTTGACCAGCAGAAAGGAGGACGGAAGAGAAAAAAAAAAAACAGGACACAAGAATTTAATAAATATTTATTTCCCGGAAAATGTATAGAAAAGTAAAAAATAACTTTTCAAACTAGGCTATTCCCATCAATATTGTTGTAGACTAATCAAATACATTACGTTAACAAGCTTTATTACAATTAAATAGTGCCTGTAAATAACGTGTTTATGAACAAGCGGTGCATTCTAAAAGATGTAAGTGGGTTTACTTTCCAGCGGAGCACTTGCAGAGCCAGTCGCTGCTAACCTATAAAGGAAGCTGGGCGAAGGAAATGGTGCAACATATGCTTAGACATAATAATGAATTGTACGATGGAATGCTGATCAATAGAAAACATGTTCAGCGCCCCACGACAACTTCTGTATTGAGGCCTCCACATAATCTTAATTTAGTGATTTGTCTAGTTTATTCTGCAGATTTCTCTGACCGGTTCCCCAAGTCCTATGACAAAGAGTAGACACACGGACATTTTTAAATTGTATGGTGAAAAATTCGCCCAAATAGGTTATAAGAAAAAAAATAGTTTAGCGGAACCTCTACA
Organism: Ixodes persulcatus; assembly: GCA_013358835.2. Lineage (NCBI taxonomy): Eukaryota > Metazoa > Arthropoda > Arachnida > Ixodida > Ixodidae > Ixodes > Ixodes persulcatus. The sequence goes on along the minus strand of JABSTQ010011448.1, from coordinate 481,573 downwards.
AGCAGCCGTAACAACGCCACCATTCATACACACAGTAAATGTGAATTTGTGCTGAAACGCACAGGTTACCAAACTAAAATATATTGAAATAAGAAAGGTAGGCGTAGCGGCATAGACATATTGCACAGAACAGAGCACCAAGTGACAACAATGACTAGTTAAACTTAAAGAAAAAATTGTCCCATTTATCTGATAGCAACCAAGTCCTCGCACACGATCTTCTTCACTACGTCCTATCCAGGTTGCTTGGCAGATAGATAGTTATGTAGATAAAAAAAAAGTTATTTATTTTATTGCCACAGTACGTCTGCCCTCCAATAACCCTTCAATATTTTATGTTAAAACATTTTCATCGCTGCCATTTAAGAAAGCTTTGTATTATTAAGTAAGTTTATATTTCCACATTGTAGTTCTTGCCAACTATTTTTAAACAAGGGCGGGCACTTAAAATGGAACATCCATTGGGAAGGTTTACACAATAGTGAAGGTCTATAGCATGCGGTATTGTTTTGAAACTTGATATGTTACGTAGCGAGAGGGCCGCTAATTTTAAAACAAATACTACTAATTTGTGCAACAAAAATGTGGTGAACGTATATAATGTTCTCCAGCAGGTCGCATGATCTTAATAGCTGAAACTTTTTTTTAGAAAACAAAGTAAAAGTATGTAAACAATTGTCGGATTGTCAAAATTAAATTGCGGTTTTTCAAAAAAACAAAACAAAAACGTTTCTCTAATTGGTGCTAGAAGTTTCACACATTAAAACCGTTAGAAATGTATCAAAGAGCGTTGCATTTTATGAAAGTGCAATTACCAAGAACTCAACAACAAAATGCGAGTCTTTTAGTTTTTTTTTTTTTTTGAAAATCAGTCTTACTTCAAATAAGCCCCCAAACTTCGCGACAAAATAAAACGTTGTTTTATTTTTATTTTTATTTTACTTCACTTTTTCATTGTTTCCCATGTACAAAGTAGCCAACTGGAACGAACTTCTCGGATCAACTTCTTTGTCTTCCTCCTTTGTTCCTCCTCCTCCTAATGTGTTCACATTGCACACACAATGTGTTAACGACTGCTCTGCCCAAGATCTGTATTGTTATCTTTCTGTACCATTTAGTCGCTCGCATGCAGTCGTCCTTTATCTAATAGCTACAAAAACAAGACCACTGCTGCTGTGCGTGTTTTACTTCCTCCTTTGTTCTTGACTTTCGCTAAGCGTGAATAAAGGCCTTGCTCCTCTGACCGGCGGCTGTACTTTCACACTTGACGCAGATAAAAAGGCTATGTCATCTTGGATACAACTAAAAGTCATTACTGATGTACTGCGTCCAATTACTTCCTCAGTGGGGTCGGTTATACATCAATGATGGGTTCCACGTCGTGCGATTTGACATACGCAAAAAGCAGGTGTAATGAGTTTTCATTACGAACGTACTCCAGGTGATGAAGCGGCCCCTAATCACCGATCTCATCAGTCGGCGGTCTGTATGACAAAGCTCCCCTTCCATCCCCTTAATCAGGTTTCCCTTGAGGCTCAACTTCCGTAAACGTCGCCGAATAACACGGGCACAAACATAACACATGATCTTAAATTGCCGCGAGCGAAAGCCTCAATATTAATGTCCGCGTAAGAGCTCGAGGTAATGCAGTGGAACTACTAAATACCACCGCATCGCGCAAAGCGATGCCCGGACTTTGTCATCGATTATTAAAAACACGACACACAAAATCGCGTTTGTTAGTTTCAGGTTTAGTGCCAACACATCTAGAATAACCTGAAAACTTCCACAGTCTTTATCAAAACAAACACAATCGGCATCTTACTCGCATGGCAACCTGTGATTTGGTTCCATGAACAATGTCATAGGAACAATGCGCAAACGTGTTCAAGACCCTATTCTTTTTGATTATTACATTATAAAAATGGAAATATTTTGGTTCTCAATAAGTGTACGGTATGTATAGATCCCGTGGAAAGCGGTGATGTCGTTTAGTTCATTGCCGCTCGACGCATAGAAATAAATAAACATTTTGAAAAGGTTCTAAACATCGGCGCGCGAAATCCTTATCACTGCTGTAGCGACGTCGCGACCCTGAAGAAAGCGAGATAGAATGAGGGCAACGCAATTGTCCGCATCTCCTCGCCCGCTATGCTGCAACGGCTTCTGCACCTAGACTTCCCGACATTCCACTCGGCGCAGCGGACTGCGCTGCACGTTTTGAAACAAGTCTATTGCGGTATCGTTTGGCACAAACAGATCGTACATCAAGAACCTTCGCGAATCCTGCAAGGCGGACTGCGCATATCGGACAAATCTGTGACATCCCATGAACGGAACAGGCTGCTTCGTGACGATAATGCAATAAATGCAAAGCTGCAAGCGAGCTGGACAAGAATGACGACAATAATCCCTGGAGAACGGGAACGCCTAGCTGTGTTTGGAGATTTGTGTTTGTCGTTCGCCCCCCTTGTTCCCCTTCTCCAGAGATTATTATCGTCATGCTTCGAGACATTCTCTTTGACGTTCACTCCAGCGACGCTAAGACATAGTAACGTATTGGTCCATACGAGTTTAGAGTGTCGGGAACTATCCAAAAAAATTAATAAAATGAATCAAAAGTAGTCACAATAAAACCAATACCTAGCTCTGCTTCCGGTATGATTATGCATTAGCAGCAGACATGTACGCAACGAGTTACTAGTAACCAGTTACTTCTGCCTAGTTACTTATTACGGTAGCGAGCAACCTATTTAGCTACTTTTTTAATAAAATAATGAGTGGCGCACTTAGTTACTTTTAAGGCCAAGTAACAAGTAACGGTACTCGTTACTTTTGGGAATTAAGAAGTGCAACAACGTTTCAACAGCCCCGTTTTTTTTTTTTAAACCTGAGTACATGTCTATTACGACAAAAGCAGATGGGCAACCCGAAAAACAGCTAGAATGTAGGACAGTATAGCAACGTTTATCGCTGAGCACGTCAGTTGAACTTACAGCTTGGAATGTCCTTTTCCCAGCGAACGCAATAAGGTTCGCTGTCTGAACCTTCTAGAATCGTGTACAGAGTCCCAAAGTAAACCCGGATGTTGCCAGCACGGAAAGGCAGAAAGCCCATTGCCAACTTCGAACTTTAGAAGCAGAGAGAACAAATGAGAGAGGGTAATTACTGATTCATTAGCTCTTCCTGAACCACAACACTTTCGAGCGCGTGAGTAGAACCACTCTTCACCACCGCCGAAAGATGTATTTTCGAGCAAACGAGAAACATAACCGATGAAAACTTCGAAAGGCAGCTACTGCTTAAGTGCAACAACCACTGAAAGGAAAACAATTGAAACACGGAATAAAAGTAGTGTATTTGGTCGAGAAAGTAATGAGAAAAATAACTTGTTACTTTTGAGGTAAAGTAAAGCGTTATCTTTTTTTTTTTAATTGTTAACAAGTAACGTATTTACTTGCTTTTTCAGCGAGTAACGAGTAAGGCTATTGAGTAACGTTTTTGGGGTAACGTGTACATGTCTGATCATCAGTCGCCTACGTTTTGACTCTCATTTCAGCCATGTCCATGGACATGGCTAAGATAGGAGTCAAAACGCAGGCTAGCTGGTAATTAATAATTATATTAGAATTAACCGGGAACAAAAATAACGAGAGCAACACTGCTCCGTGTCCAACAGGCGTTGCGGCTTTGTATAATGGAGATGGCGTAGGAGTGTTGAATGGGCTTAAAATGACGCCAGAAAGATTCCAACGGGGTCGCGTAACCAAAACGAACAAAATTTCGACTCAAAATTCCTCGGACTATCGAAAGAGAACGGAACTCATTCGGGTATATTTGATACAAAAATATTGATATGCTCGTGTATACTCCGTATGAGCGAATGAATAAAAGCTCCACACCTCAAAATTGTATAAAACAAAAGCTCGGATCCTGAGACGCAGGCCAAAAAACGACCCCTCGCAGGAACCAGTGCGTTAATTGTTCTGCCGTTTTCGTTTTATTTTTCTGCCTCTTTAATATTTAGCCCTAGTTGTTCTGAACTTCATAAGAGACAGTGTGCGAGACCTCCACCGAAAAACAGAGGGACAGGAGGAGACAAGAGCGCACAGAGACGTCATAACGCATAGCTCTGGTTGGAACGATTAGTGGGTAGCCCTAAAGCTAGCTCCCTTTGTCTCCAAAGCACTCGTCCCTCCCTCTCGTCTCTCGTCTTCTTCTCTCTCTCACCTTCTGCCCGCATGCACATTTTCCACACGGGCGCCGCCATCTTGAATGCCGTCACTTTCAGTAGGGGCGAACGCACTGTTCTGCCATCCTCACGCCAAGAGAGGACGTTCGGGAGATAAGCGTGAACGTCGCCCATTCTCGTCTTGCCCCACCTCTATTTATTTACTATTTGCAGGTTGAATTGTTTTCTTTTTTCATCGTTCGTGCCAGATGTGTCTACCACGTGGTTGGGGAAAAGGGTCGACGAAAAAGAAGTATAGCAAATGTAAGTATTTCTCGCTTCATTTGTGTTTGGCCGCTTCGTTTCTTTCTTGGTCGAGCCAAACCTGTAGCTTTGAGCGAACCACACCGAAAAAAAAAAAAAGATTGAACTTGCTTGTTTATTCAAAACGATTGTAATGCTCACAAAAATCGGAACACCCAAGATTCTTCATCCATACCTCGCGCTTTATTAAAGGCACGCTCGCCGCGCAGCACAACACGGCGAAAGCAGGGCCCGCACAAACCCCATGCATTTAGCGGAAACTAAGACATATTAAAACGCTGTGTGTCTCATGGGCGTGTCCTCTGGGTGTGTTGTCTTTGCTCCGTTGTTGTTATCATGCTACTTCACCGGATTATCCCAGCATTGACGACTTTTGCATCACCTTCACCGTCGATGAGCAGCTTACTCGTACAGACTTCATTGGTATTCGCGTTAAAGCAAATCTTAAGTTTTAATCCTCCGAAGAAAATATCTATTGGAAGACTTCAATATTGTATATCTTTTGTCTAGTGATATCAATTAAAACGCTTCAGAGGTCTGTTAACTATGAAAATTACAGCCTATCTGAAAAGAAATGAAATGGTCAAATTATAGCGACGTTTTTCAGCTATGGCGACAAAAAAATATAGACCACATATACTTGTTTTATGAAATAAAAAAATACAACAATTTAAGGTCAAACTGAGTTACTGAGCAGGAGGTCGCGCTAGAAAAGCATTTCTAGAAGAGAAGTGCTCAATTACACTATTAGGAGGTGATTAAACCGCTGAAATTGGAAGCATGCGGTCTATTTTCGTCAACATAAACACCAAGTATTGCGAAAACCCACATGGTTTTCTTCTCCCGCCAAGAAATGAAAGTACCTTTCAATCCTCTACATCGGGACGTCGCTATTTTTCAACATGACTTCCTCTTGCTTTCTCCGTTTTGGTTTCTACCGAATTTCCTTTGAGGGTGTTCTTTCTCGGTAGCAGCCTCGCCGCTTTGCCCACCGAGTTGGACGTTTCCGAAACGAGTTGCGCCTTCATCACTGGATATCAGACCCCCCCCCCCCCCCCCACGACAAGTCTGACAGAAGAAAAAGAAATTACCTCAGAAGGAAAACGAGTACCACGTTTTAACTCGAGTCGTCGACGCTGAAAGAACGAAAAAGAAAACTAATTCCGGAACAATTCAGCATAACGCGCACAAAAGTGAAAAAAAAAAAAAAACGAAAAAGATGGCGTCTGGAACGGACAGGCGGAGCTCAAACTGAGTGTCAATCACAGCCCTCCGACGCAATATCGAAGGTTTTGTTTTCCACAAACTTCGCGGGTACACGTAAGCTTGAGCTGAATCCGCCACATCCGCCAACAGACACCCACACTCTGACGACCCCCCCCCCCCCCCCCTATGCCCTTACCAAACCCCCAAAACCCCTAGCCATCTTATTTCTACGTTATCTAAAGAGAAAGACCGCTTCTTTCGCATTTGAGAACTGATCCGAATTTCAGATGAAACTGCCTATCGTTTACCCGACATAACGTCAAAGAAAAACGAATCGTCGGCTAACACGCGCCTCATAGAACGTACGAAAACAAAAACAAAAAAGGGATTCGGAAAAAAAATTGTAATGGTGTTTCAAAAAAAAAAAAAGAGGGGGGGGGGAAAGGGGGGATCTTCCTCTTCTCTATAAATCATTCGCAAAATTTTAGCCCTAGTCTATTTCTTCATTTTTATTTTTTATTATGATTATTTCATACATCTCATTCAAGAACGCGTATCACACTGCGACGGGCTGTATCAAAAACTGCCAAGCTATAGAATAAGAACTACTTGACAGTTTTTTTTTTTTTGTTTTTTAATGCGGGAGTGTATGTGTGCGTGTGTCTCTTCGTTTTATTTCCGTTACGGGGTGCCAAAATGACGCACTATTCCGCTTTTCCTATTGGTCCGATATACGATACGATGAAAACATACTTTGAGGGATACGAATCTACAGATACTGAAGGTGGATCTACGTGGAGGAGGAAGAAAGAAAAAGGGGAAGCGAAGCTTCTACTTAACCTTTCTGGCGTTGGTATTTTCTTTCTTCGGCGCCTCTTGTTCTCCCGACATCGCAGAAAGAAAAAAAATATATATATTCCGTTTTCCAGCGGTATATATGGTTCAGAAGTAGACAAAGTAAAATTTTTAAAAAAAGAACAAAGAGCGAACCCCTTCTGCGCTAAGCTTCCCCTTCCCAAGCCACGCCACGCCAGGCCATTACTTTAACGTGATCATCTCCCTGATCCCGATAAGAACACTGGGCCTAGAAGTCCCTCAAAACGTGCCTCTCGCCGCACCGACCGACCGCGGCAGCTTACACTTTTATCTCTCCAAAGAGAAGTATATAAGAAATAAAAAAAAGTAACTCCATCCTGTCTTATTCTTTTTTTTTTTTGCAATACTTTCTTTTTTAGACAATTCTTCGCGCATCTCTGTCTTCTGTTCAGTCGTTGCGTACTTCTCTTTACTTTCTTTAGTTTTTTGGTCCTGTATTTGACGAGCAAATGAACTAGAACGTCGGAGGTAGTATTTGCGGTTATCGCATCCCGCCGGGTGGAAAAAAAAAAGAAAAAAGCAGAAGAGACTTAGAGGCTTGAGATTTTGACGTTTTATGCCGGCGGCGTCCGCGAGCTTATCGCTTCAGGTGCCAGAACATATGACACTCGGTACTTTGGGAACTCGCTTTTGTCTTCTCTCCGGTATTCTGGCTCGATGGCATTTTGCTCTTCCTTAAATCGACTCATATTGAAGATTATAAATATACGAAAGAAAGTGTCGACTGACTCTCCTCTCTCTCTCTCTCTTTCTCTATCACACAAGCCATTTCTGGGGGATTCCTAACGAGGTTGGTTCGTCCGAGTTATGAATGCTCTTTATATGTAAGATATTGAAGGTGTCGTTAACGAGAGGACTGGCGACATCGCTGCTAACTGCGTAGCAGCCCTGAGGAGCTCAGCATCTTTCTTGGGCTACGCACTAGGACAAATAACACTTCACTAATAAATGTGTTAATTTATTTATTGGTTCATTGGTTACGGGAAGTCTGAAGCGCCCGCGAAGGAGCAAACAAACAAGTAATACAGCAGAATCGTAAATAAAAATAACACACACACACACACAAAGCCAGCAAAGCACACGTCCAATAAAGTTAGCGTTTACAACATAGCGTGGCCCCATCATTAAATTATCACACGAAATATTAATATTTAAAAGTGTGCGTGTCTACCGACTTAATAATAGGTAAAATACAAAAATACCGTAATTCACACTTCTTGAGATACTATTTGCTCTTCGCATGACTCATTCCAGCGCTGAATTTTCTGCGTTCAATTCTTTTTTTTTTTTTTTGCGCGCGAGACGCAAAAAAACAAGTCATGCACCTGAGACATTTTTTTCTTCCTATAAGTGAATTGTTTATTGATTTCATATGATGCACATCAAATTTAAGACCCCTTGAATGTGAACAACACAGCCTACATTTCGTTGAACATAGTTACAGTTGCGCACACAAGGGCAGGGACAGAGAAGAGGAACACGTAGACGACAGGCAAGCGCACACTCACAACTCATGTATTAACGAAAGAGGAAAAGAAAGAGGTACAGAACGCGGAATCCGCTCGAGCGTTGGCCAGACAGGCACGAGGGACCACAGGCCCGAGGGCTCGAGGGAGACACCTCAAATTACCCACACGAAAAAGATTTTAAGAAGGCAATTTCCTCCTCTGTTAATGAAACAGACGGAAAGCTAACACATCGCTCACCCATGCTTAGGATAATAAAAGACTTCAAAAATCTCTCTGGTGTGTTTTTCTCGGTACCTGCCTATTATCTTGGTTTTCGCTAAGGATGGCGTACAATTACAAGATTTACAGTGCAGGGGTAGATGGCCCCCCACCGTAGACTTTAGAGAGAGATCTTAGCCGGTCGTTCACACACCGTCTGGTCTGTCTGACGTAGCTTTTACCACATGGAAGGGGGATACTATATAATACACTCAGGGAGCAGGGCTCATGAAAGTGGGAGTGGTTCCTGTGGCACATATGTTTTTTTTTTTTTTTAATTGTTTACCTTAGCATGGTCTTTTTGACAAATTTGAGCCATTTTTCGGGGAGCTGACATCACTAAAAAGACCCCGTACCGGCTAGCCACCTTTTTAAGATTGTGGGAAATTCTATGCATATACGGAACGACCACAATTCTTTTTTTGTCAAAAGTGGGCTTAGGTTTTTGAGCTCCCTTCACTCTCTTGACCAATGTTCCCACTACCTCAGTCAGCACCTGCATTGGAAAGCCCGAGGATGTCAGCCTCTCAATTTGAGCTTCGAAACTACATTAGAGGGTATGAAAACAAGACTTTTTTAAGGCGCTTGTAAGGCATGACATAGCTATACCCCTTTTAACGACTTTGGAGTGCGAGGACGTGTAGTTTAGGATGCCTTTCTTGTAAAGAGGGGAAAAGGTCCAGCACAGGTGATTGGGTTGCAGGGAAAGCGAAAGGTCCAGAAATTGCAAAATTCCTTCCTTTGGCGTTTCACAGGTAAAGATAAGTCCTAAACCACATTTGTGGAAAATGTCCATTGTCTTACAGACAACATCATCATCGACTGTTTTTTGTACACCAGCAGGAAGTCGTCGACATATCTAAACACTTTTGTAACAGTCGTAGGATCAATGGAAGACTCAATAGCACGGTCAACACCCGAAAGAAAAATATCGCTTAAAACCGGTGCTACACATGAGCCAATGCACACACCCGATTTTTGCAAATAAACCCCATTAAAAAAGTGCTTCAAGCGGTACGTGACGTTTCACGTGAGCGTTGTGGGTTGTCGGAAATTCCCGCGCGAGGTCATGTGACTCTGACGTCATGACCCTATCGACCAATCAGGATTTTTTCGTAACAACCGACGCCGACTTCGGGTTTTCTGCGACATGAGTACGCCCTACCGTTTACACCTGCTCAATGAGAGGTACTGGTCACCTTACAACCGGCTATGGGTGCTCCCTAACGAACGGCAAGGATATAAATAAAAAAGAGAGCTAGGTCAAACTAGGCTTACCTGCAGCGATATTGGGGCAAATTAGTGTAATATCTGTATAAGCTGATCAGAGGGACGGGACGAACGAAACCAGTTGTCACAAAAAAAAAAAGATAGAAATTACCCGGGGAGATTTATGTTTGGCATTAAACGCATGAACCTGAAGCATCTCAGTGTCCTCTAGAGCACAAAAAAAAAAAAAAAACACTGGGAGAGTTATTTTAACTCCTCGACTATAGAGATAATATATATAATATATCAAGCATGAAGGAAAAGAATCAACCTGCCTTTATTTATTTTTTCTTCTTTTTTGGACTTGATCTAAGTAATTATTACAAATTCTTCGCATGCCAAAATTTCCTTGTCGCCCCGTAAAGCAAACTGGGGAGAGAAAAAAGACATTCTGAAAAATGGGTCACGGTCTACGCGCGCTTTGAGAGTGAACGAAGTCCAACTTTTTTCACTCAATTTTTTTACATACTTACTTTTTAGTTTTAACCCAGATACCACCTAATGACCCTGCCCGCTCGAAAATTATGGCTCGAAACAACTTTTCTGCGATTAAGTATAATTATAAATCAATTAGTATCCCCACCCTTGCATCGTTTATACGTCCTGTTCAAGACGTTTTTGGTGATGGTCTTTCTTATATTAAGAGTAGTTTCGGCTTGCCCCCTCTGAAGTAAAAAAAAAAAAAAATATATTATTTGCGTCTTCGTCAAACTTCTTGCAACCGTCGGAGAGTATGATAAAATAAAAAGAAAGTCAAAAGACATTGAGCAGCCTTCTATATTGTTTTCTTAAAATCAACAGCAAATCAGCTCTTGTCTCATTTCTACAAAAGCACCGAGGGTAGCGTCTAGGGATAACTAAACAGATTTTCGGCGATCAAAAAAAAAAAAAAAAAGACAAGCTGTATCGATTTTGAAGGCAAAAGCTAAGATTCTTGTATATCTCGTTAATTCAATGCCAAAGAAGACGCGGCAATTTTTTTTATATCTGGGATATGCACAAAAATAATATTGATAAAAAACTTGTAAACTGAAAAAAAAAAATATATTTTTTTTTTAAATAGCCTTCATGTTTGCGGATATCATTCTCTAAATTTTTGAAATTCGCATAAAACCTATGTATTCAAAAAATACAAAAAAAAAACGGTTGCTTACCACACAAATTAAGGTGGACGCCTAATTACTAAATACTATGACCCTTCTTACGTTAAAATAAAAATATTGAAAGACGCCATTTTGAGCCCAAATAGAAGCTTCAAAAGGAAGTGACTGAGATTTCTTCTATTTTTTTTAGTCAACTTAGGATTTAGGTGGTGGCTAAAATACATTTTTCCCTTTGTTCACTTAAGACTAATAACTGAATTACTCGCATTAACCTTTTGAAGGCTTGTTTTTGTTGCGTTCTAATTAAATGACAAAATCTCTAGTGTATTCACAAACTACCATATTGAGAGCCATAAAAAGCAATGTAAGCATGGGTGCCCGGAAATTTTGAAATAGCCAAAATGTTCAATTTACCTCATCTGTTCAACATATCAAAAATTTGAATACTATATTTTTTGGTGTTGCTCAGACTTTTTTTTTTTTTAATTAGCTTTCTTGATTATGTTTCAAGGAGGCGCCCGCCTCGTAGGCGACGCACGCCGGCGTTCGGCAGCGAATGCGTCAACGGTCCGAGACGCCGCAGCAAGGTCTTCAACTCTCTCCTGAAAACAGGTTTTATTCAGTTGAAGTGGACGTTATCCTGACTTCCATGCACCCGTAGCCCCTTTGCGTTATGTAATGATACTGGCATCTTAAGCTTACTCTACTTCTGCCCAGGTAACTGTCGACGAACGCCGGCCTGCATCGTCTGCTGCCCGAGTTTGGGAATCCGTACTGCGCGTCGGACTCGTCTGTCGTATCTTCAGATCAACGAGGTAGAGGACCTCGGAGCGATAAATTGGCAGCTGAAAGTGACCCCCAATTGACCGCCACCACGTTGCACATTTTTTTATCACTAGACACCTGACCTTATAGTTTTATGTCTAGATTTTAACGAAGTACCACAAGATAAGTTATGTTTCGTTTGTTTTAAGTCCAAGATGTCCTTTTACGACAAAAACTCGGGCAGCTTCGCAATGCCTCCGCCAGATGCCGTCAGCCGCCGTGCTGTATTTTGTATCTTTATCGGAGCTAGACACTGAACTCTTTGGCTAACAGTATTGAAAAAAAAAAATAGTTTATCATGTTTGTTACAATGATAACAATACAAATCTCGGCCTAAATCTGCGTAAAAGCCTCAGAATTTGGTATTGTCACGCGTCTAGGGGTCGAAATTGCACAACATGGTGGCAGCCAAGTGGAGGTCACGTTTGCCTGGTGAACGGGACACCAGTTTATTGCTCTCAGCCCCTCTACCCCGTTGCTTCAGATCTAAAAACAATTAAGACCGGATAGCTCTGCATCGACGCGAAATGATAACGGTGATTTCGCTTTTTTATTGAACTTAAATGTATTTTGATAGAGTATGTAGTGTTACTAATAGCAGTGTAATAATGATGGCAAAAGCATTTCACTCTTTTTGGCAGACGCCTCACTTCCCTGAGGTTTCGTTCATGTGCAATATTTTAGACGGCGTAATACCCTGGAGGCCAGCAGAACATGTCTCGAATTTTGAACTAACAATTGTTTTTAGAGGAAGTGTGTTTGATAAGAGGTGAGTCACAAGGGTACCGTCTTCACCATCTGAGTGCCACGTTCGGCGGACATTAGATGGCGCTATAACCGTCATGGTAAGCCGTTTTTTATAAACAAATTCATTAACTTTTTAAATAATGGTTTAATGGCTTATGGCAATTGCAGTATTGACGCCAACTACCATCAGAGGCTTGACCAACTAAGCTAATTTGCGAAATGGTAATAGTTTCTTAGATACTCTTCATCGACCAGTTTGGGGGTTTTTACTCTCGATTTCAATATTGCGTGCAAAAAGATTGCCACAAGCCCCGCCCACAATGACGCCTAGAAGAGTGACGTAGTCGTTTGCATGACGTCGTCGCTATCTCGGCAGAGCGTCTAGGTGGATGCGACAACCAACATCATTATATCTTAGTTTTATCAAGATACATTAAAGTTCAATAGAGAAGCGACGTCACTGTTATCATTTTGCATCGGGGAAGAGCTGTCCGGTCCGAATTGTTTTTATATCGGAACATACGACGGACGATGCCGACGCGCAGTATACATTCCCAAAACTCGGGAAGCAGACGATGCAGGCCTGGGTTCGTCGGAAGTTACGTGGGCAGAACTAGAGTAAGGTTAAGACGCCAGGATCATTATATAACGTAAAGTAGATACAGATGCACGAAAGTCAGAATAATGTCTCCTTCAAATGACCAAAAAGTGGTTTATGGAGATCGTTGGAGAATTTGCGGTAGCGTCTCGCACCGTTGACGACTCGCTGGCGAACGGCGGCGTGCGTCGCCGAGGCGGGCGCCTGGAGGCTTGGTCGGAGAAGCTCATCTTTAAAAAAATACGTTCTCAGCAAGAAGAAAAATTATTTTTCTAATTTTTTTTATTTGTTGACCAGGTAAGGTCAATTTAATTTAAGGCTATTTTAAAAGTTCCTTGCACCGATGCCCGCATTGCCTTTTACGGCTCTCAAAATGGCCGTTTCTGCATAAACTGGTGATTTTGTCTTTTAACGAAAACGCAACCAAACGAGGCTTTGAAAATTTAATTCAAGCAATTTAATTATTAGTCATAAAAGAACAAAGAAAAAGTATTTTAGCTAACAGCCAAATCTAATTTGACTAAAAAAAAAATGACCGCATCTCCACGTGTTGAATGATGTTGATTGGGGCGAAGCTCTGGTGGTGCTGATGATACTGATTTTATTGTTCATAGGTAGTGCTGATGGTGCTGATTTTTGTTTATTGCTCATAGGTAGTGCTGAGTTCCGGGTTGCGTTTCCACTTCATTATTACTGTTTTATGGTCGGTGAAATACAGAGCCATGCATGCAAAGTTTAACGCGATTATATACGCATTTGACCGCAGCGCCCTCTCCTGTATAGACGTTGAGCGGCTACATGCAACGTTTCATCCATGACATCCCCATCTCTTGAGTTACTACCACATATCAGAGCCCCCTACTCGTCTCGCAGTCGTGGCCGAGTGGTTAAGGCGATGGACTAGAAATCCATTGGGGTCTCCCCGCACAGGTTCGAATCATGTCAACTGCGCAAACATTTTTTTCTTTTTTTGTGAGCACGGACGCCGGACGGACGGACGGACAAGGCTAGACCCTAAGGAGCTTCGCCCCTAATAAAGAAATCTCATCAAATCTTTTCTTTTTAGAGCTCCTATTTAGACACAAAGTGGCGCGTCTTTCAATATTTGTATTCCCATGCAAGATAGGGCATCTTATTAAAATTAGGCTCTCGCCTCAAGTTATGTGATAAGCAACGGTGTTTTACAATGTTTTTTTTTAGTACATAGGTTTCATGCAAATTCCAGAAATTTAGAACATGATATCGGCAAAACAAAACTTAATTATCCCGCCCCCCCCCCCCCCCCGCCCAAAAAAAAAAAAAGTTTTCTTTAGAGAGTTTTTTATTTAAGTTATTTTTTTTTTCGTTTTGATCCCAGGCATGAAAAAATTGCCGCATCTCCTTTGGCATGAAATGACCCATCTGTAATCCTGCTTCGAGTACAGTCATATTACCATACTACACGGCGAAATTTAGAAACCATAAAGTGACTTCCCATCCGATGTGTATTAAAAGAAGGTTTTTTTTTTGTTGCTTTTTTGGTAGTGACGGTTGTATCTCAGTAAATCGGTTTACTTTCAAATGTCAGAACGGGTAAAAGTCTGTCATAGGCCAGCTACTCAGACATTCTGTTGCCCTACCCGAAATTTGCGAGCCTTCTGGTAAATCCGGTGTGCCCCTTACGACTCTCGTTGGAATAACACATGCACAGATTTAAAACACAAAACCCGCGCGTTTTTGTTTTTTTTTGTTTTTTGTTTTTTGCCAGAGTGCACGTATACTTTTGGTCATTGCCTTCGACATAAAAAAGAACGTAGCAAGTAAGGAGGTCAAAAAACAAAACAAAAAGATGCTCCGCGCAAATTTTTTAAACTTCCAGGTCGTCAAAAGTGCTTTGGGTAAAACGGACGATTGCACCGAGTCAGTCCTTTGCTGAACGTCAGATATGACCCAAAACGTTATTTTCTCCCATAAAGCTCCGCGACGATCTTCCCTAACGCACTACTGCAATTCTCAACTTTCACTACTTAGGGGGAGCGCGCTGACGCCTATCAAAATAGCTTTCGTCTGCATGGCCACACACAGTATACGAGGTTGGAACATGTAACGCGTACGTAAGTTATCTTAATTTTTGTTAAATGCGAGCGATTTCCAAAGCCTTGCGCATCTTCCCAAATTACTTTTTTTTTTTAATCTGCAGTTTCCACTTTTCCGCAAAAGCACTTGAAAGAGTCAACGGCTGTAATTTTCGGAGGGAGCAGGGCGAGTGACGTGGCAAATAATATGTCTAGACCTTAAACAATATGTATGCGGTGTGACACTGATCACAGTGGTGATGCGTGATGCTCGGTGTCACCAAGCAGACTTTTCTTTTAGGTCTGAACATATTATCCGTCTTATAATTCGTCCCGCTCCTTTCGTAAATTGCGGCGAATTGGCTTTTCCTAGAACTCTGCGAGAAAGTACATGTATTTGTTTTTAGTGAGAGTGCATGAAGATGCAGGCAAACCATAGTCTCTGAAATTTACGAATATGAAAAAAAGTTGCAAATGAATTGTTCGCGCCTTCGTATCGTAATCCCGTCTATTTCGCAATCCACGCTCCGGAGTTGTGTACGCCTCCTGAGACCAACACCGCGAAGTTGGTGACCCGCGCATATACTGGAGCGCTGCAAGGGGATTACGAAACGTGACAACTCAAAATTCCAGACTAACTAACTACTCGCCGACACATTATCCGCGCAACCAATAGGGCCGCAATAGTTTTCTTTTTTCTTTTTTTCTTTCGTTTACTCACAGCGCGTTTGCGCAATCAATCACAAACCGGGACAGTGGCATGTTGCTAGGTTATTTTTTTTTTAGAGTGCGTGTGTGTGCGTGCGTACATTACAGACGACAAAATTAGTCGAGCAACGGAAACACGTCCCGTCACGTGACATCCTTGCGTTCGTACGGGCGTGTTTTTATTTTTTGTGCGTGTGTGCGTGTGTGTGTGTACGCGTTTTTTTCAGTCTTCGCGGTACTGGGGAGAACTAAGGCGAAATAAAATACGCCAGAAGAAGACTGCAACGCGAGGCAACATTCCTGCTGACGAAGCAGTCCGAACCCACCGGTGGCAGCAGTACTAAACAAAAATGGCATAAAAAACCTACTATTCCAAAAACAAAGCAGTCGGGAGTGTTTCTTTTTATTTTTTAATTTTTTGTGCTTGCAACATTTTGTGTTGCGTACCGTCTTTTGTTGTTCCATCTCGCAATACCCAGGGACAAGAAACAGGTTGCAGAGGTATGTCCCGCTCTTACGAAAACCTGCTATTTGGTTGTTGTTGCTTTTAGTGAGGAGATTTTTTATTCATTTTTTTTTTCGTTTGAGTATAATAAAATACAACATTCTCGAGTATGCGATTGTGTGACTACTTATACTCTTACAGCACAAACACGAAACAAATGAAGATTGGCGGTGCACTGCTACAGTTTTGTTATTCGAGATAAATAATAAATTCAAAACATAAATTGAAAGCAATATGCTTGAGGGCTAGCAGTGTTTAGATTTTTTTTATATTCAATAGTTAATACAAAATGTGTTTTACACAAAGAATAGAATGAGATACGGGCTAACTAATACTCCCACAAATCACACTTTGGTTATATAAAATATTATTCTGAACACAGCCTTAATTATGATATTTATATTTCAACCTATGACAAAAACGTCGTCATAAGACATTAATAAAATAAAATAAAACACTCCTTCAAAAATAAAGGTAAGGGGCATGTATACCTGGTGAAAAAACTTCACAAAAAACTCTCATGAAAGGACTTTATGAAAGACATTTTTTTCTTTTGAAGCTGGCGGCGGTTGTACTGATAGTACTTCAATCTAAAGGGGCTCAATTTAGAAATGGGAAAATCAATGTGCGCGCTACTAAACGTAAATGTGTTGTGTGTAAGTTTAAACATGGGGACGTATAGAAAGCCCCAATGGGTGTCTGGGGCATGCGCTGTAGATAAAAAATTTAGCCAGCGCAGTACGGTTAGTAGCCCAGTAGGCTAGTAGCAGGGGGTCTTTGACGTGCATCATGCTATAGGGATAAACGGCCGCACGCAGGTACTATCCTCTACAAAAGTGAAACGGGCAGGGCTGTTGGATTGAACTCATGATCTCTGGATTTCTGCAACGCAACGTAAGGAATCTAAACTGAAGCACTGTACGAAGAGATTGACCATTTATTGGGGAATTTTATCATGGGTTTTCGAACCGATTTTCACGGCTTCGTCTTTAGACAACCAGACATTGTCAATACCTGATTCGCTCGAGAAGGCTGGCGAGTGAACCTACCACCACAGCTTTCCGTTCTAGCCGCCAGGCGCCGTCAATTGCGCTGGAGTGACCGAAACATGTACCATAAATGGGTAGGGTGCTAAGAAAATTAGTCACCTTTATTGGCGGAACAGTAGGAGGGCTGAGCGCGACTGAAACCAAATAACAAACGAAAAGGTGACCAATATACCAAAGAGGCGACTTCGAACATACAGCGTCACCACGTAAGTCGCATGACAATTGCTATCCCCCCTCTTTTGACTAAGACGCGACAATTGCCTCATTCTGACCATCTGCTGCTTACAATGATGTGGGGAGGGTCTTCAGTTTGAGAGCATTTCTCATCGAAATTCGGGTTTCTCACGCGGCAGACGCAGTGAGTTTCTATTCTAGTTTCATCACTTCTTCCAAAGTGAAAGACAGTAGGAATAAAATTCACAGCCCTTTCTCGTACAGCGAGTTAAGCCGAAAGCAATAAGTGCTTTCAGTAAAAATGTCACAGAAGTATCGCCGGCAAGGCAGGTGACGCAGCTGGAGCGAGAGTCGTGGTGACACATGATGCGGAAGCGTGGCCTTGACAAGACCCCCAAGGCGCTGCTGGATCGAGAGGCAAAATCTAGGCACGCAACGCGGAAGCGTGGCCTAGGCAGGATGTCACGATGCAGCTGAATGAAGACGCGAAATCTTGTCACGTGTTGCGGATGCGTGGTCTTTTTTAACAGGACCCCTCAACGGAACTGGGCCGAGAGGTGGAGTATTGATACGCAACGCGGAAGCTTGTCCTACACAAGACCCTATGGCGTAGCTGGAGTGAGAGGCAAAAACCTTGGCACGGGACGTGGAAGCGTGACCTCGGCAAACTGCCACGACGCAGCTGAATCAATAGACGAAATACTGACACGAGGCGCGGAAGCGTAAACTTTGCAAGACACCATGACGCAGCTAAAGGAAGAGGCGAAAACTTGAAAAGTGACACGAAAGTGTGGCCTTGACAAGGCCACAGAACGCAGCTGGGACGGGAAGTGCGGCCTTGACAAGATCCCACGACGCAGGTGGACCGAGCGGCGAATCTCAACTTGGCAGCTCACCAACGGTTTTTGTACGCCTAAGGCGTACAAAAACCTTGGCAAAAAAAAAAAAAAAAAATTTCGTCGCATAGTACTTTTTGCCAAGCCGCCAAAGTACGTTGCGTTCCCTGGTAACCGCCTAACACCCTGGTACACTGGCACCATCTTTCATAGCCCACATCTCATGGACAGCGCGTAGATTTCATCCCCCTAATACGGCAAAACACGTTCAGTATAGTCATACTCGGTTCCTGGGCCCCCTGATAGATCTCACCAGTGTGCCAGTGTGTTTTCTCGTAGGCGGTTACAAGAAAACACAGGGCAGTCGTGCACAGTCAAACGCGAGTGTGCCAAACAGACTATACGCACCGGCACCCGTACACACGCTCACACATGATGCGCCTTTTCTTATCGCAGCTCGCCTCAAATCTCGTTTCCAAAACACGGTTTGTAGACAACTAAACCCAGGGAAAAAAGCTCGCTGGACAATGCATTATAGCTGGTTAAGAGTGTGGCCAGAGCGAAAACCAACAGGGATTTCCGAGAACCAGTTTCGTACAATGTTAGTTAGAGTGAACGCAGACGAAGAGCAACGCTGATACACAACCCCCCAAAAATAGAAAAATCTTAGGATCAAAGCCCGTGCAAAACAAAACGCCGAATAAAAAGCAAAAAAAGTTGGAAAGTTTTTTCTTTCTTTTTTTTTTCTGGGGGGGGGGGTGGGGGGGGGGGGCTCGGATTGGAGCCAAGACAGAGAAAGGTGGGCCCGGGACTCGGCTCTATAGCTTTCGCGTGGCTTCCATTGGGGGGAGAGCTGCGATCCCTTCTCGTTCATCTTAATTAACGCAAGGCGCCGAAGCCCCCCCCCCCCCCCCCCCCCCCCCCCGGGCGCGCGGCGCCTGTCGCGTTGGCAGCAGCGTCTTTTTTTTTTTTTTTCAAGGCGAGGCGGCAACTCCGGAGCGAAGCAGCGCACCAACGAGCCCAGCGAAAGAGACACCAGAAAGCACTCACACTGGGATTCTCTAGGTGGCGGCAGCGCGCTCTACGTAAACCCGGTGCGTGAGAACGCCGATCCGTCCGCGAGGACGTCCTGACGTTTCGTATCGTTTGTCAGCGACCGAGCTTCCGCGCAACGTCGTCCGCGACGAAACTCGGCATACGTTGTTTCGGCGCGAAAACGAAATGCCTCGTGAGACCGCTTGCAACTTTATGCTGCATTAAGTCTTTGTGGCCCACATTCTAAAAAGAAAATCTGCAGCGCCGATTTTGTATTGCAAATCGTTTGGGAGTGTCAATCGTCGCAGTCTATCCGGTGGGATATCGGCGAATTCTAAAAATTCGCGAAATTTAGGGGCACGCCCAATTTCGGTCCACAGGAGTTTCAATGCAGGAGTTCGTAATTCGCGAAATTTAGTGGCCGCGATTATGTGCTTTGTGACCAATTCGGAAAAAATAGGGGCCGCGAAAACAGGGTTTTATATATTTGAATGCCCGAATAGAGTGCCTTCATACACACGCGCGCTTTTGCTTGAGTGGTGAGATCTCAGCCATTTTTCCGCCCAATCGTTTTTTTAGGCATTTTGAAGTGCGCGCAATCCGGCGTCATTCAGCTCGAGCGCGTAGCTTTGGCTAATGCATAGACGCCATTTTACCGCCCAAGTCACGCACCGAGTGCGCGAGAGCGTCACGCGCTGGCACATTCAGGGCAACAATGGATGTCTTCACCCTGAGACAGACAGACATGTAAGCGCCCGATCCCCGAAGTTCCAAAGCGACCCCCAGAAATGATTGGAGTGTAATCAGCCATGCTTCCCCTCTTTTCCACTCGTTCATCCTCACCCACCGCACGCACGTGCACGCAAAAACGACGAGTTCTCTTTTTCACTATTTTATGTCTATTGACGGTGAGATGTTTTGGTGGCGCCCTCCTATGGCTCCCTCTCGTGACGTCATTACCATGTGAACAACACGTTTAATGGTGTTTGTAATGAGCAGGTGGAAGACTGAAATCATAGCGATCTCAAAACAACACTGCCAACACCGTCAAAATTGAAGTTCTTACATTCCTCTTATTTGCGTCCATGAGAAGTCCTTTGCTGACGTCATAGTCAGCATTTGGCCAATCGTGACAGGTCGACCAAAGCGACGCTTTTGATCGCACACGCCGCCAATCCTACAAGTCCCCCTTACTTGCAGAAAAACCACGAAGATTTGGTTCCCGCTTCAATTTGAAGGGATACTGAACCAAAGAATTTAGCGTCCATAATAAGTGGCGCACGTTCTTTCCACGAGCCATCAGCCACCGGTGTGCGCTAGCACACGCAACGAAAATGACGTCAAAGACCCCCATTCGCGCTTAAGAGGACAGTGAAATGCATGGGCTTCGGGCCAAAGGAGAATAAATACAGGCTTTTTATCTCTACAAGTGAAAGCTACGTGCTTGTTAGACCAATTAATCGCTTATCTTTTACACCAGACACCACTGTGTAGATGGAAAACTTGTCTTTATTCTCCTTTGACCCGAAGCCCATACATTTCACTGTCATCAACCGCGAATGAAGGTCTTTGACGTCATTTTTGTTGCGTGTGCTCGCGCACACCGGTGGCTGCTGGCTCGTGGAAAGAACGTGCGCCACTTATTATGGACACTAAATTCCTTGGTTCAGTATCCCTTTAAGACGTTTTAACAACAAAAACTACCGCACCAACAAAATCAATATTAATATAAGCTCATAATCTGGCTCTTTCTATTTGCCAGTGGTTTCTACATCAGTGGTCATAAGCAATAAATATAAATTTTTGCGTATTTCAGTTATGCAAAACTTGGATTCATTTTGTGTTTGTTGTGATTATTTAGTCCTTAAATTTCTATATGTAAACTCCAGCACGCCAATGCATAAATATACAGGGTTTTTGTTTTTAAGCTTAACAGAATTTTTAAAAACAAACCATGAAATCTAGGTTAATGCGGTCTGCGCAGGTGAGTTATAAGGCCAGGGGGACATAGTATAGGGGACTAATCGTAACGATCAGTCGGCTAATTAGTTAATATTTGTTCATTAACTTTTTAATTAATGAAAATAGACATATAGTTCCAATTCGAAACTTGCTCAGCGTCATCGAAAACCACTAAATCAGTAATTTTCAGAAAGACTTTGAACGTGTGAGAAGCGTAGTAGTGCACGAAAGTTACCGCTCGTGGAGCAGGTACAAGGCTGGGGCTAGATAAGCAACGGAAAAATTGCGCGGCGCCTTATCGCAACCGCTAGTTTTGTACGTGCTCCACGAGTGCTAACTTTAGTGCACTACTACGCTTCTCACGCGCTCAAAGTCTTTCTGAAAATTACTGATTTAGTGGTTTTCAATGACGCTGAGCAAGTTTCTAATTGGAACTATATGTCTATTTTCATTAATTAAAAGTTCATTAACTGATTTTTAACTAATTAGCCGACCGATCGTTACGGTTAGCCTCCTATATTATGTCCCCCTGGCCGTATAACTCACCTGCACAGACCGCATTAATCTAGCTCTCATTGTTTTTTTAAAAAAACATTCTGTTAAGCTTAAAAAAAAAACACCCTGTATATGCTGGTCTCAAGTTACCCAAGACACCCATGTTATTATTAAGCTGTTGGGTAACATAAAGCCTTACACATAACACAACAGCGTTGCTAGAACGAAGCTTGGTAGAAATCCAAGCTGCTACAAAGCGTCCGACTCCTACAGAAGGTTGCCGTAGTCAACCGTTAAAAGCAAATATCGCAGATAACCCATAAATATTTTTAAAGCCACAACACACAGGCTCATGTATGGCTGCAAATTATATTGTATTAATCGCTTTTCTAATTGCGATTGCTGGAATCAGAAATAGCGAACCGGCTGGTTAGAAAACAAATTTCAGCCCCATCGCGCGATAAGTGTGAAATATGACCGTTAAAATAACCCGAACTCACTCGTTTCAAATGTCGTAGCACATTCAACGTTCTGAGCACGGATGTGCGTTGGCTGCACAGCCGGAGCAGCAACGTTTCGAGCTTTCATCGCGAGCGAACAAGTGTTCCCAAAACGCGTATTTCGTGCATCAAAACGCGAAGAGCGGGATGAGCACCGATCGAAGGACAACATGGAGAAGGCGCAGGGAACGAGCGATGAAGAGGCAGCCAGGCGAACGTCGTCGTTGCTTTAAAGTCGGGAAGAAAACAAAAACACGTGGGCGCATTTCATGCGCGCAAGAACGCCCAATGTACGCAAGAAGCAGACGAACTGTTGCGCCGTATGTATGGAAGGTGTCAGCCGAAAAATTGGTTGAGCGGTCGCGCTGCCCCTCCGGTTGTTTACGTTGAAAGGATCAAAGTTTCGGTCTAACGGAAGACTTTTCAATCCTGGTTTCAGGAGTGTCGCCAATTGGCTCACTTTGCTACCGCAAGCTCGCCACAAAGTACATAGATAATGTACTTTGTACATCTATGTTATCTATGTACTTTGTGGCGAGCTGGCGGTAGCAAGCTCGCCAGAAAGTACATAGATAATAACAACTAAACTATGATGTGAAGGACGCGTGTGCAAATAACGGATCTTTTTGGTTGAATATCTGGCAAGAAAAGTTTGGAATCCGGTCTTTGAAATGACATTCGAGACGACAAACCATTCAAAACCGTTTTCGCGACGAACTGCACTTTCAAACTACATCCCCCCTTCCACCTCCTTTTTTTTTTAGTTTCCTTTACTCTTGGCCGACAACGTCAAATCAAAGCGAGCGAAACCAGTCAACAAAATATCTGCAAAAACCACAAAAGCCCTTTCAATTTTTCTGCTTTCAGAGTGTGTACGCCCGAGGCCACCAACAACGCAGCAACACAACGCTACAACCAGATCCCTTTAGACCTTCGCAAATGCACTGCTGATTTTGGTGTCGACGCTGTACTTGCCGGAGACGTCCAGTAAAACTTTGAGAAAAAACAAATATATATTTCTTCACAGCGGGAAGGGATGATGCACCCGAAGCGCCGCCAGACTGGAATCTAATAGCAAAATCAAACAAAAAACAACATGGTCGCTGAGAAGGAAATGAAATGACAGGAAGACGCGCCAGGAGACTCTAGGAAGAACGTCGCAATACGCTCAACCGGGACGACCGACTGGTCCGCTCGAAATGGAATTCGGCGTCCTTCCCTTTCAACCGGACAACTATTTTTCTTTTTCTGGTCTTCTTGCTGTTTGTTTTTCTTATATCACCCAGCTAAGCCGGCCGAGGTTGCGCTGAAGGAACAAACAAGGAGGCGACCTAAGTACGACAAGCCCGGGCTGCGCTTCCCCCAGTGAAGGGTTCACGTAGCGCAAATCGTTATTGGCCAGCTCAAGAAGACGTGGGTCGAACACAAATTTCCTTCTGTCGGTTTTACTCGTCGGCCTTTGCTCGCGTTCGTCCTTTTGTTTACAGCCTGAACCCGTCCCTGTTGCCTCTGCCTGTGAAAAATACGCACCGTTTTTTTTCCTCCCCCGACCCCCACTGCCTTCACCATTTCGGAGGTAAGGGAGGGTGCGTTTTTTCAGCGGTTCAGTTTACTCATTCCTGAATAGGTGCGTTTTGGGCCGTACGATGGACCGCAGTGAAGGCTACGAGCCATCCCAGCCAATCCAACTTTCGGATGTGTCACGTGACTGGGCGCTCCGCACGGTGATGTGCCACCTTCCCAAAGTCACTCGCACGGCATTAGATTGGCACTGATGGCTCGTGGGATCCTCTGCAGTTCATCGTAAGGAGAAACGAGGTACAGCAACTCCTGCTCCTTTCTGCTTGGTCATCCTCTAGTCTCTCTCTCTCAACGAAACCTTTCTTTCCGCCTTCCACATTAGCGAGACCGTCCCCTTTTTTTCTTTTAGAGAGAGAGAGAAAGGGAAGAAAAGGGAAAGGGAGGGTGAATTTGTGTCGTTGCACAGGAACGACTATTTTATTCTGGTCTTGAAACTTGCTTCGACTCGCTCGACTTCGGAACAGTTTCTCCTCTTGAGACTGTGGTCGAAAAAACCGCAACTTCGTTTGATGGTTATTATGATCGTTTTTATTTTTTTTCCTGCTTCTTTGTGTTTTTTTTTTTTTTTATTATCTTTTTTTTTTCGGTACATTTGTCTTGTCTAAGTTGAACGTGAAGTGTGAAGAGCCAATTTGAGGAAGTGCTTCGACGCATTTTCGAGTGCAGCGGATTTAGAGCCTTAAAGTAGAGAAACGATAACGTCTTCCTTTTTTTCCCCTCTCTTTCTGTTTGTTTTCCTTTGCTTGTTGCTTGCTTTTTTGTTTTCTTTCGCTCTTCAAAAGTTTGACCTACTATTATTTTTTAGTGTGTCAAACATCTCAAGTGGCTTTGGTGTCTGTCGTAAAAAAGAAAGGTAAGTAGGAACACCCTCCTTCCCAGTTAAACAATAAATAAACTCATAATGCTCAAGACTTATTCAGTGTCTAGAGGAAGGTTGTTTTATTACATCATGTGTGTCAAAGAGTATTGTTTAAAAAACTTAAAAAACCTTGTGCTGTTCTTTTTTTTTTTTTGACGAAACAGTTCGTGCATTTATTATTTAGGCATCTTAGACCGCTTTCAGTAAAAAAAATTATTTTCGGCGTTTATTTTTGACAATATTAGACGTTAATCGGCCCTTCTTTTTTTGCGTTTGCGTCACTGAAGCACTTGTAATCGATGAAAACATTTTTGCATTAAAACAAAAAGCTGCGCATGGGAGGTTCGCGAAGATGTTGTATACAAAACACGTGAAATCTACTCCTCGCCCGTTCCGTTGCTTGAGACTTTCTAATATACCATATCCGTAGACAGGCAGCGCTATTATTATCAGTGTTTCTGCGACAATCAACTCTGACGTACTTGTATGGAAAATAAACAACACCGAAAATTACATTTACTTTCTTACATTTCAGATGGTATAGCAACTGTGCCCAGTAAAAAAAAAAAAAAGCAGTGCTACACTGCAATGACGTTGTCTCCTTATCCCTTTATATCACAGAAAAAAAAAGGGCTTCTAGTTCTGGGAACAAGTTTACTCTCTGACGTGGACAAATACCGCATTTACCTAAGTAGGTAAAGTAGTACTAAATAAATAGCCCATTCGTGTTCGCCAAAACAAAACACTATAGCCTTCAAAGATAGCAGGGGTCTTCTTTCTGTTTTTCTTCGAGGTCCCGGGAAACTTGCTACATCGCCCCACCAAGTTCTGAACCAAAACAAAAAACAAAAAAACAAAAAAAAAAACCAGGAAAACAAGGTAGTAGTCAAGAAGCGCTCACAAAATGCTGATTCTCGCCAACATAGCCCAACGGGATGGCAATGGCACACGAGCCTTTCTGTTTACACTCTCTCGTTGATGAAGGGCCAAACTAACTTTTGTTTTGTCGCCCTCCCTAGGCGATCTCTTTTAGGACGAGTCGCCCCTACCCCCGCTTCCCACACACACACACAAACACACACCCCGTCCCCCGGTGCGACCTTTTGTTTCGGGCGCACACAATGCCGCCAGAGATCACAGCAGCCCCATGCTCCGCTCACCTCTAAGCTGACAGTGTAGGTGGAGCAGAGTATCTCGCCGGACCACTCAACCACTTTCCTCTCGTCGCCTGACCCAACTTTCTGCGCGGTAGTACGGGAGAAAGCGTGGTCACGTGGCCAAAGACAGACGTGTGACTGGTCCGACGAGCACGTAGCTTCCACCACACTGCCAGAGAAGGAGTGAACGGAGTACACGGACGACAGCCGAAAGAGACTAAAAAAAGTGGAGCTTAAACAAAGGGACACGGTCGGAGAAAAAGCGAGCTGTGGCCAGCCTTGGCCATCCTGGCCATTGTGAAAACATTTCGAGGCTGCTGGTACGGACGCTTATCAGCACCCTAGCAGGAACCTCCCAAACACCGGTCCGGCGCACCAGGCACAATTTTTTTTTCCGGTTTAATTTTTTCATGTTTTTTTAACTGGTTTATAGAAGTGTCATTTCTCCACGCGCTAAGGCTCAGCGGACTTCCCCGGTGACCACTCACCTAGCCAAAGAAGGCTGTTTGTGCTCACTGGAACGAGGAATTTCAGATTCAGCAACTACTCTATGTAGTCTTAAAAAAGAAAACGCGAGGCATTCAGGGCATCTTATTATCGTTCCGAAGCAGTGACATTGGTGCATTGGCCATTAAGAACTCCAAAAACCAAAGCCCTGCGCTTCTAAGCTGTAGGTGACATTATCCACCTTCGCTTATGAGTTATGATGTCAAATTCCATCATGTTTTAGAGCAGTCGCTTTAGAACAGTCAAAACATCACGCTTTAGAGAACATCACGCTTTAGAACAGTCAAACATATGCTTTCTCAGTCCTTTTTTTTTTTTTCTTACATTTGTTTAATAAAACGACGTTCCTGTAGTATACAAATAAGTTGAGGTATATTTAAGGATAGACTTTGACATTCCGACCTTCATAGTGACACGCGTTCGAGCTTACTTGAGGCGATAAATAGCCCAACAATTAGCTTTGATAGTTAGTATTAAAATATAAAAACTTGCATTGAACTTCCCTTGATGACACACAAAACGCGCAATGCCTTCTGTGCATCGCCTCTTCCACATTTTCGGCGTTTTTTCTTTACTTCTTGTCTGAGAGGTTAACACACACACAACGCAGTCGACATCTATTTCCCTGACTAAATAGAGCGGGAAATCTTCCCCTCTGAGTAAGACAATAAAATTGGGTCACACGTTCTTGACGCTTTTGAGCTCTAAACGGAGAAGCCAGCCCGAAAACAGATTCGTTATTAAACGAAAGTTCCCCCTTTGCAGAATTCCCAGATAAAAAGAAGAGAAAGAGAGAGCAAAAAAAGAGAAAGAAAAAATGAAAGACGTGTACAATTTTCTGTAATGCCGAATTAGAGCGCAGCTCTTGAAAAGGAGCAGGTGAGGGTACGGAGGGGAGGGTATGCCCCTCCTTCCCTTCCGTAACCTCCCCCACCTCCTCTCCTGCTCTCCTCCCATTTAGCGCGAAATTGCCGCTAAATTTAGCGAAAACTTCCCGCTAAATATTGTATCGTATCCTCCCGTCCTCTGTACTCTCCCCTCCACCTCCTCCATACCCTCCCCTCCTCCTCCTACGTAAGCTCGCCTTCTCCTTCTAAGTACACTCCGCTTCTCTCCCAGTTACGCCGACGGCGACGCCGACTCCAACGCCGACACCGCAAAACACCGGAACTAGCACATAAGAGCTGCGTTCTAAAACAAAATATCGCTCACTATTTTAGATTTGCTTCGAATTATTTACCCATTTCCAGGCGAATATATAAGTGAGCTAAATTAAACGTCATCTTCAAGAGCACTTCAATACTTTTTCAGTCTTACGCCGCCGATACGCCGCAACAGGTAACAACAACAACAACAACAAAAAAAAGCAACGTTGTGAGATAACGAGAGAGGTCACGAAGCGCTCGTTAAACCGATACGCCTTTTGAATAAACTTTTCGGTGTGTTTCGAGGCTGCCCTTTCGAGTCACTTAAATATGATCTCCCAAAAAAACAAATTTTAGTGTTTTAAGTTAGGAACTAGCGGAAGCCGCCCAACACACACACACACACACACACACAAAAAAAAACATTTCTGCGTCTATATATATTTTTGTTTTCACTAGTCTAGATTTATATGCAACGCGAAGTGATCCTAAAATTCTCTAATATTGCGTTTGTTCGGTGTTCGAGCGTAAACAGAAGCCGAAAAGTCTCACACAAACACGCAGCATAACCCGCCTTTAGGTGTTCAGGGAAGATCTGTCTCCTTGTTTCTGTTTTTTGTATATAATATAGTGAAAACAATATATGCTACACACAACACACTACAAACACTATAGATATTTTAAACGCTTGTTAGGCACGCTTTATTCCTCTATTACATTCGTGGAGCAACAAAAACAAGTAAGACAGCAAAAAATTGCATAAAACCCGTTTTCTTTCCTTTCCTTTCTTTTTTTTTTTTTTTTTGCAGAGAGTAGCGGCCTTATTCAAGGACCCTCTTTTCCACCGACAAGCATTGCTTCGGGCGCTCTTCATTAATCACTTTTAAGAGAAAAAGTTTCCCGTGAAGCCTCTCGAAGAAGCGGTTTAGCGCCTCCCCGGCGAGAAACTTCTTACTCCTATCCGGCGAGCTTTGAGCCAGCCGTCGGGACGAACTAAGTGCGCCCTTTATTATTAAATCCGCGTCCCTTCTTGGAATAATTTAGGGACATCTAACCTCCTTCCACTCAAGCCTATCTTGCCGCCACCGTTCGCTGAACTCATGGCCAGACGCGCTTTTGGCGCAACGACACCGAGGTCATTTCGCAGGACATTATTAACATTGAGAGTATTCGCTAGTATTGTACGCTGCATCAACAGGACTTCGGAAAGACTGAACTCAACACTGAATGCTCTAGCACGCGCTGTACATTAGGCGAAGTTTTGCATTTGTTAGCCCAGAGCTTAAAGAAAAAATAACAGGAAGATCCATTGGTGGCTACTAAGGGAATTGGTTAGCACGACACTTGGAAACGCCACACACGTCCCCCTTTGAAAAACTCTAATACTGATCCCTTCACTTTTCTCTTTTGGCTTTCTCTTTTGCTTCCTCGATTTCTCGCTGCTCCCTTTTGACCTTGTCATGGGGCCAGTGTTTACGTTTCCCAAAAGCGGACGTGTGTGGTTTTTCCCAAGGGTGACGCTGACTGATTTCCTAAAAATGCACCATTGGATCTTCCTGTAATTTTTTTTTCATCCTTTTTGTACTCTCCTTGCCAAAATACTTCGATGCCCTTGGATATGGTCATCCATATCACTCGTGGAAAGAACCACACCCATACCACTCGTGGTAGGAACCGCATTCATAACACTCGTGGAGGGAACCACATACATTGTTGTAACTACACACGCACACGTCACAGCCCACGCACCGCTACTGCGGAAACCGAAGGCGAAGAACAACCGGCGACGGCAGAGTGGCAACTGAGCACTCCTGCATTTCACTGCGCCGCGGCGCAACACCTTCTACGTAGATAACAAAGCGGTAGTGGTGAATGAGATGGCGTCGTCAGAGAAGGCCAACGCTGGGCACAGATTGGAAACGATGATTGCGTCAACGTTCGGCTCAAAACTTGACTCGAAGGCGAGCGCTGACGCAGCACTCGTTTCCAATCAGTGCCCGGCGTTGGCCATCTCTGATCACGCCATCGCATTCGGCACTACGGCTTTGTTACCTTGGAAGTGTTGCGCGCCGCCTCCTCCTCTCTGGCTCCGCACCAGCTGTGCGCGTGACTTTGACGAAAACGAAAGGTCTTGTTTTGATGAAGAGGTTCACTCGTGCTGACGTCAGCGCTTTGGATCATTGAGAGCGTCCCACCGCGTCTCCCTCTCTCTCTTTTTCTCCCTCTTTCCCCGGCGCTGACA
The DNA here is from genome assembly GCA_013358835.2 of Ixodes persulcatus. Lineage (NCBI taxonomy): Eukaryota > Metazoa > Arthropoda > Arachnida > Ixodida > Ixodidae > Ixodes > Ixodes persulcatus. Next base: position 451,918 of record JABSTQ010011448.1, on the reverse strand, counting down.
AGCAAAAAACACCGCCGGGTTTTCGTCAAAACGAGCGTTCAAATGCTTACGCATCAAAAAGGGTTGCAGTGACCAGTGCTTTTTCTTTACCGTAACGTGAGAAAACTTCCTTAATCACAGCGTTTTTGGAAGTTTCGGGGACGTAGCCTCTCTATACTTGGTTTCAGATTAAGTCCAGACGCAGCAGACACTATATACGAGCTAATGGGGCCACGCAAGCAGCGTTAAAAGCACAACTCACTGGGCCTTTCTTATAATTGGTTCAGCGATGCAAGAACACGTACAGAAACATAACGATCACCATGATGGTGCTCTTCTGACGCTGTCTTGACGGTCCCATCAGCTCAGGACACCCGTTTTTTGAAAATAACTTTCCCATAAAAAAAAAAAAAAACATTTTGTGCAATATTTGCGCCGTTATACGCAATTTAGGTGTAGGTCACGGACCGCTTAAGCCCCGTCACAGAGCAGTGGCGCCAGCCATTACTACTGAATTGGATTGGCTGCTCGGACAAACAAGCTCGGAAGCCTAGCGTATCCATTTCGCGACATCTGGCGCGTCGAGTCTGGCATCTGACACAACCTGCTAGTCATAGAGGTAGGAAGAAAATGCGGCTACATTCCGGCTCAAGCCAGCCAAACGAGAAAATCACAAGTGAAGCCGGAAGTAGAGGTCCCGAACAGTGGGAAAGCCCTTAAAGGGGTACTCCGGCGATTTCTTCATAGTCCCCGATTTGCTTGAAATTTTGCTAAACTCGCGAAACAACATCGCTAAAATAGTATCCCAAATATTAGGTCAAAATAATTTTTTTTCACGAAGTTTTTGAATTTACAATTTTGGTTCTCACCGTGTTTTTCAAACTGAAAGTCTCTACTGGCAACAACAAAAAAGTGACGTCAGTGGAAGGCATGGGTTCACTTTTTGGGCTGTAGAATTTGTTCCCAACTGATTCCAAGCAGTTTCATGGTGTCAAATCAATGCTTTTTGGAAGCTCGCTCCAGTACCCGCGCGCCAGCACGGATCAAATAATTGGCATATTCTATTTTTTAGGCCGCTTGCTCGACTGGCAAGCCTGCCTTCCACATACGTCACGGCACTGAAAAGTGCGGGTATATTTGAATGTTGGTTTTTGCATCATTTTCATTTGCCGATTTCACAATAACTAATATGAATTTCGCGATACTAAATACCATACAGGAAAGGGTAAAGGCCGGGGAGTCAGAAAATATAGTTAGTTGAGGTAGCTCAAAAAATCGCCGGAGTACCCCTTTAAGGGTGACCACAACAGCTGTTGGCGCCACATCAGCTCTCCTTTTCGTCCAATAGCGTCTTTTGGTTTTGGTCTTCGTTGGAGGCGTGTCCATTCAAACCGGAAGTCTCCCCCAGCTTCACCTCTGGTGGCGTCATGTCGCCTCCAGACGCTTCCTACCTCCAAGCTGCTTGATGTGCAACCAGACACGCGGCAGCCTCCGGCATTGTCGGCTATTTCACCACCGTCTATCGTCGTCTGCAATGCCCAGACGCGGACATGAAAGCTGCGCTTCGGCGTTCGTTTTCGGCTTCGTCCGTCTGCTATTCTGCCCCAGTCTAAAAACGTGTCCAATACTCGCAGGCTGCGATAATGAAAGCGGCGTTCTAGCGTATCATCGTGCACGAGCCGTGGTCTAACACAAGCGTCTGTCAGCGTCTGTCGATGTGCGGTAAAACGCGACCGAGAGGACGGACAATTAAAATGCGGACCTATAAATATTCGCTTTGGCAGGCCAGGTGCAGTGCAAAACTTGAGCCACTTGCCTTTTGAAGCGAAATATTGGGAACAAACCCGGACAAACTAGATGCGAGCCGAACGCCCGATTGCCCCCAGCCAATTGGCTCGCAAATTCTTACCTGGGTTGGTATCTTCTCGGTTTTAGGATCAAGGTCGCTATCAGGACGGTTACACAATCCGCAGAGCAGCGAAGACGCTTTTACGGGAACCAACATCTTTATTTAACATCAACACGCACAAAGAAAGAAATCAAGCCAGATCGATCAAAATAGCGAATGTGGGACGCTAGGCCTGGGCCAGTCCCGGTACAAAATAAGCACCCACACAGCACTTCCGAAGGCGCGTACTTGCGATAGTTGCTTGATGCAAACTACGTCGGTTGAGGAGATCTTCCCCTAAACACCTCGGTGAACGCCAAGCGACTCGCACTCACAAAAAAGGCGAGCCCGACGAGCAGCGCGCGTTGCGCACTCCGCAGACGCCGACAGTTGTGTGCGTCATCTTTTCACATTGATGCGGAAAAGGCAATCTTTGGAGACTTTTTGAAAATAATATTGACCTTATCTAGATTACCTGTTTCTCAAACATAAATATATTGTTCATAAACATATTACTATGGCACTGAGAACCAATTTTACAAAGAACAATCCACACGTCAGTCATCTGACCAACCAATGAGAGCCGAGGAACGGAGCGTAGGCAACTATACTTTCCTGGGCAGGGCCAAGGTCGGGCTATCTCCCCCTAAATTGGGCCTAACGACGTAAACAATGCTAAACAAAATAGTTTCGTGGAAAAATGTACAAACAAATGTGCACATTTATGCCCTTTAAAACAATTTTCCTTTTTTTTCGTTTTAGTGTCTCTTTAACATGAAACATAGTAGTTCTTATGCTGTAGCCAGGGTTCTCCCCACGGTGGGCGGCAGTGGCTTTGCCGCCCACTGCTCCGACTGACCGCCCACCACTCCAACTGACCGCCCACCGCTCGATTTTTTTTTTCATGCCGCGGGATGACGGTGCGATTTTGTTTGCGCACATGGCTGCAGACCGTCGCCGTCGTACTCAGCAGGTCCGCGCACCGCCACGCCCCCCCCCCCCCCCCCCCCGGCAATGTCCACCCCTCAGAAATTCCTGGGGAGAACCCTGACTGTAGCAGACTATACACCAGCTCACCTCTCTGACGCCACGTCACTGCGGTGGCGCTGCTGTCAGCACTGCGCATGCGCAGAAGCTTCGCCTCACACAAACCAAAGAGTGCCCGGTCGCAGATTTGGAGCGCGAGGATCTGGTAGCACAGAGCATCAAAGAGCCATTTCTCGGGGAACCTGGACGTCAACGCACAGTTTTTGCAGCGGCGTGTGTTTCGGCGTTTCGCCGCAGCGGGGCGTCAGTCACGTGGCTTCCTTCTCATCCGTTGTCTGCCGCTCCACCTTTTCCATTTCGGCGCCCGCTTCTCGTGGCGATCTTCCAGGCTTTGCCAGTATATAGGAAGCTAGGGTATAGCATAACTCCGTTTCAGAGGAACGTGCGACCTCAGCCGCCGCGGTGCAATCTGAGAGAGCTAATCAGGCAGCGCTAAAAAAGTGCATCGTCACGCCGCTTGTTCTCTTTGTGAGCTTACTTTAACTCGCTGAACCACACACACACACACGCACACACACACCACACGCACACGCACACGCACACGCACACGCACACGCGCACACGCACACGCACACGCACGCGCACGCGCGCGCGCACGCACTTACGCACGCACGCAAGCACGCACGCACGCACGCACGCACACACGCACGCACGCACGCACTGACAGTAAAAGCCGCGATTCTGCGCTTTTATCAGCGCGCGATGGGTCTTGCCGGCGATGGCAAACCCACAAAGACTGTGAGCACCGCGACGATTCACTTTTGGCTATTTTTTACGAACCACATCAGATTGTAACGTCGGCTGAGGTTGAAGTGAGACGGAATATGGCCCCACCTGCACGAGCAGTCAGTGTGCTACCAGTTTAACAAGCCGGTGCCTTCACGTAGCTGAATCATGTCTGAACGGAATTGACCTGGGGATAGAAATCCATAACATACCCTCGTTTTCCCACTTACATTTTGTTTTTCTATTGTTAAACGTGTAAAATATAAAAATTTCGTCTAATTATTTGCTTCGTGTAAGTCTTTTTGGAGTGAGGAGCGTGTACGCCTGAACGCTCGAAGTAATTGCGCAATCACTTCGCTACACTAGCTAGGATAATGAAGAAAGCAGAACGCAACTTTTTCACCGAAAGCAAAATAAAAGCCCTGGACACGACAGTGAGCGAAAGGTTTGACATACTCCCATCAGGCTCAGAGACGTGTGGAACCGTTTGTGCGCGGGCATCGCATCGAGTGTATAGCACAGTTCGTGACAGCTGATGCTAAACCCTGTGAGAATTGTTCTAAAACGCAACGAAACAAAAACGGCAACCTGACGAGTTATTTCCTCGTGTCTCAACTTTTTTCACGACAATTACGCCGAATAAAAGGTGTCTTGTTTAATTATATGTTTTAATAGTTTTATTTTGAATGCTTCCAGAAAACAAAACTTCAACCTCTTCTGCGGTGACACTGACGAGTTTGAAGAGAACAAGAAAAACTTAAAATGATGTTCTTAATTTAATTGGAAAGTTTGAGCTGAAAGCGACATAAAACAAAAAAAAAAAAGTAAAACGGCTTTCCTTGAGCAAACCTGTTATTCTGAAACTAAAACAAAAGCAATCGGTAGATATCGTTTTTTACTTCAAACAAATAATGCAGAAATCCACTATACATAAATTGCACTAAAATATAAAGTGCTACGGTCAGTCGTTCTAGTTAAAAAAAGAAGTCTAAACTAATGATAAAAACGTTGTGTGAAGAAAAAAGCCAAGTGAACTCGTGTCATTCATTCTAATAAAAAGCATCACTTAGCCAAGGAACACTTTAGGTGAAGACCTTTTTGGCACTAAGTAGATGGCGTGTCTTTACTGGACACTGGTTTTCTTAACCGGGCTAGACATATAAGAAAAGGCGTTTTGATTGAATTAGTTTGTAACTAAAATGAAAACTTTTTATCTCGTTGCCTCGTCTTTCTGTCGTCCCAGTCGAATGCAATAAAGCTTCGCCCGCTCTGGGCGTATTCCCCGAAGTACTGTACAGACATTGCTCCTAACATTGTGTAAGTTTAGGTCGAATACGTATCGTACGATGTTGCGTTATCCTAACGCTGATTAGTTGAGAAACAATACATATAAAACAGTTTATTAAATCAGCAAGCAGTGTAAGTAGTCTCTTCCCAATGATAGGACTCAGTAAAAGTGGTGATAATTGTAGAATTACTCGAGACTGCAGTGGTGACATAAAAACAACAGGAAGAAGGAAAGAAGTCTCAAACTGGTGCTTGTGGTTCTTGTATATATAGGAGCACATTTTAAAAATATGTAATATTTGTGAAAATTACAAAATCAAATAAATGCACACAACTGCCCCGCTCTCTTCGGTGTCAACCACTTGAAAGACCTAATATGAGCTAAAAGACTGCCCAGTAGTATCTCAGTGGATCAGAACTGAAGGTCTAAGAAACAATGACAAGAGGTAGAAGGGACAAAACGTTGGAGTACTAGCTACAGAAAGTTTTCTTTGAAAAAAGACACGCTTATATACGGTTCGTAACACACCGCGTCATTAACCTATCCCCCACGTTTTCTGCAAAAATAGAAATTCCTCATCAAGAAGAGGCAATGAAAACTCACTGACACACTTGCTTGTGTCTCTTGTTTTTATTTCAAAGGCTTACGGTATTTCCTTTGTTGTTTTACTCCCACGCCTTCCGAAGATCTTAATCTTCGAAAAAAGTGGAGTGCACTCGCATCTAGCTCGATGCACTGCCAAGTGGCCCGAGGGTGACTGTTTAGTGACAGCAGCATGATCCTTTACACTATCATTAACGCATCGCGCAGTTCGGCCCACGTAAGACCAGCCGCATGAAAGTGGAATGTCATACACCACACACGTAGAGCATTCCACAATTTTGTTTTTGTGCTTTTTCTTGCAGCCATCTATCCCCATATGACGGGAATTTATTTTTCGAAACAAACCAAATAGCTTATTTTTTAAGTTGTGAAATAAGGTATGTATGTTATTGTCGGCCTTTGTCTCAAGCGTTCTCGGGGGCTCCTCTCGGCGCCGATGAGCTTTTTTTTTTTTTTTTTTTTTTGTAGGCCTTTTGCAAAGTCAATCAACGTCTGGTGTGGAAACCCCGCACTCAAGAGTCGATCGACCTGTCTCTGAAAGCTGCTTACCGTTTCATCAGGACTTGATTTCGTCAAGGAGGCCCCGAGACAATAAGTTTCAACGCCTATATTTACCAGTTTGGAGTGGGCTCAGTTGTATGGCAGCACAGCTTTCTTTGAGCGGGGTTCATAAGCCCAACGAATGTTGTCAAGCGAGAATTCAATTTTCAAATCCAAAAACTGGATTCTTCCCTCCGAAGTTCTCTCATACGTAATTTTTAATTTATGAGCGCAAGCCGTAAAAATGACCAACAGATCGGCTGTAACTGCGTCCGAGAGCTCAGTGGGTGGGAGATCAATAACCACGTAGTCATCTACATGGAGGACACTCCTCGTTCATCGCATCGTTTACTTCCTGCGAATCAAATCAATTAAGAAACGAAATCCGTCTGGTAGCAAGCCTCGGTTTTTGCCGTCTAAGATGACACCATATTAGTTCTAATAAACACTATTAAAGGAATACTGACACCCTTAAAATATTTTGTTTTATTTCTTGCCAGGCGATGCATTATGGTGACAGAAGACTACACTTTCACTATTTTGCTACAGCGTCACGTATATTTTTAATAAAGTCAAAAAACGCTACTGCTCGAAACCGAAACCGAAACTGGACTAGGGAAGAGGAAGAAATATAGAGGGGTAGAAAGTTGGCCGAAGTCACGTGGCTGTGCAACTTTTTTTTTCTTCTATCATCGTATTTGCGCCTTTTTAGAAGACACAAAAAATTGGTATCATATTTCTTTTATATTTTTAATATTGAGTGAGTGCCTTCGATGACCTATTACTTTGATTATATTTGGTGGTTGTGTCTAAACCATAGAAAACGGCACGTGGCTACGGAGAAGAAAGTGAGCGCGACTCAAACCGGCGAGTTGTCTATCGGCAGTTTTCCGGATGAAAGAAAACGAATTTGGAGCTGCAAATTGTGTTCTGGGTAGCTGGGCTCTCATATATCATGTACAAATAAAAACCTTGGCGAGCATAAATACTCTGTCAGTGTCCCTTTAAGCCTGAGTTCTCAAATAGTAAAATAACACCAAAAACTATTAATGTAGCCTGCGAGTCTCAAAATGCAAGAAAAAAGAAGCGGAGACTGTGGGTTATCATAGTTGTTTACAGCTAAAGATGGTGAAAGAACCTTTCTAGCCCCTCTGGGTCACGCGGGCCACGCTAGTGGCATCACCATCAGCAAAATTGCGGTGGCCATGGGGCATTCTTTGAAATGGCGTAGAGACACAAGGCGATAGAATATGCAGGCTTCCCCACTGTAACACTTCACTTGAGGAGAAGCTTACCTTTCAGCCGCAGTTTTTTATCGGAGTCGTTAGTCCTGATTAGTCACTGAACAACTTACAGGTATTGACACTCCATTTCCCGATTACTTGGGGGCGGCACCATTTCGTTGCCTAGTGCACAGCAGACGCAATTAGTGATAGCTACGGCTAAAAAAAAAAAGCGAAATGTTTGCATTTAAAATCTACATCTACGGCGCTGCTACACTCTGTCGGTTGTTCTCGTTTCCGCGTGACCGCACGTTATGACAAGAAGCACGCACATTGTAAATTGCACACATGGTGATGTTCGATACATTAGAGGAAGAACGTATTATTACTACATTGTGAGTTATTCTCTAATGCCTCTCACAAAAATGTTTGTGGATATTCATAAGTCGTTTTTACTTATTCACAACATCTGAAGCATGAACATATTGAAAAACACTACTGTAGATTTCATTTGCGTGAAAAATTACTGAATATTATATCTATTTTTGCAACAAACTTATATTTGTGAATTCTGCGCAGAAGATAAAAAAGTATACTTTCTAAAAAAACATTGAAAGGAAATACGTCACGCGCAGATAAGCGCGAAATCTCTTATTGTCCCGGCAAATACTCCAGGCAACGTACTTCCTATCAGGGATACTCGAAATTATGCGGCTGCTTACGGGTCGTCCTTCCTTAAGCAATTATATTTCGTTCAATGATTTACGCGAACGGTCGGGCAGTCGTGTTTTCCGCTCGGGCGCTCACGTCACCTAGGCACGGGCGGTCTCGTACTGACCTTCGCCCGGAAGCGTTTGCTCTTCCCAAGCAGGAACTGTGGCTGGCGATCGCTGCCTCCCTTCTCGAGTCTTCCGATCAGTTTGTTTCATGCACCTCCCTTGGGAGAGAGACCAATAACATCGTGAATTGAAAATCGCGGTCGCTAAGACGTTACCGACCTGGCGCTCCCGACGGCCGCGCTGTTGGGAGCGGCCATTTTTAAATGCGACGCGTCTTGACTGTAACCAGTTCTACCTATAGAAGTCAATACCTGCCTCGACGTACCCGCGTGCTCTGACGACAACGCTGATTACACCCTGATGTTGACTCATGCTGAGGAGTGCGGCTTGGATTCACATGGGGTGACTCTGGAGGGCAAAGGCGCATACCTGGTCTTCAACGCGGTATCGCTACAACCCTCTTGCAACTTGTCGTGCTTCGCGGAAGCGTCGTGGAGGCTTTACGGGGCGAGATACGGTACTCGAGCAATTTCCGAAATATAGCGTGCGCACCCAAAACACGGCGTCGGTTTGGAACATGCGCAGTAATAGGGAGTTTCCGTAGACCGTTTTCCCACCTCCACTAAGCTATCCGCAACGAAGGGGCCGCTACTGCGCCTGCGCGCCGCTAACCTTGCCTGAAGAAACCCGGATCTTGTAACGGGTTGCCGGGAGCGTTGCGGAACGGCGCTCTTTTTGTTTGTTTGCGTACGCAAAGCGTTGTTTGAGTACGCTATTCTGAAACACCTTAATCCTTACGTTGGGAGGAACATTGAGCACTTCGGAAGCATGCTTCTATTTTGGGGTCGACATCTCGATAAAAAAGAAACCCGTTTGGGAACTGCTCCTAACGAAAAATAGCCTCGCGATCTAAATTTTGGACAACATTGTTTCTCTTTGGGGAATGATTTTTCTGCAACGTATGCGGATTACAAGTTTGTCTGCTTCTTGCACAGGGGTCCGATGATGTCAAAACGTCAAGCTTTTATTGGCTGATTGAAAAACAAATAGTGGGTAGAACTTGAGGCATCTCGCTTTGAGGTCTGCCCACTATTCTTTCAATAAGAACCGATCAGAACTCGGCGTCGTTTTGACGTCACAGCAACTCCAGTGCAAGAAGCAGACGACTTGCTCGCCTCATATGCATTATATTCAGGAACTCGGGAAACAAACATATCCTTGAGAGCTTATACTTCTTTAATGGAACTCTAAGAAGAGATGTCGAAGAACAAAAGTAACTTCTCGTGATGCTGTTTTATTTGACACGAGAAAATGTTTTTACCTAAGTTGTCCAATTACTTGCACTTAAAGCTTGCTGCTAATAATAAAAAAAAAATAAACGGAGCTATCTTTTTTTTTTTTTAAATGGCACCCGTCATCTCCAAAAGTGTTCGTTTTCAAAGAAGACAAATCGGGGACTGAGACTTAGCGAATTACGCCCAACAGTGAGATTGAAACGGGGGCGAGAAAAGAAATAAAAGAAACACACAACTGGCACGCACTTTCGGACACGCAACCTAAGAGATTTTGAGATAACATATTGGCGTGTCTAGGGCTGCGTGTGAGCATCGTACACGAGGACACCCACGAATATCCGGGCTGCGTTGGAAGGAGAGCGTTTTTCCTTAAAGCAATCTTCCTCACCGGAGCTTGGAAAAAGTCTTGCAAACCGAGACTTTGAGAAAAATAAATCACGAAGAAATATGCCTAACCCCTGATATCTCCGTGCGAGATGCACCACCTGCCCGGCATTTCGCTTTTTACCGTTCAATATTTTTTTTATTTATTTATTTACGCTTTCCTAAACCCTGACGCGATTGTATCTCAGATTTTATTTGTATGCTTCGTTGCGTGAGGAAGCGTTATTTTCAAGAAAAAAGAAGTGTATTTTTTTGTGTTCTTGTAATTTGATGTTAGTTCGCTACCATCTTTCACGCAAGACGTCGGTGAAGTAGAAGAGCTGCAGAAGGGAAGCGAACGATGTACGCACCATCACGCTGTGCATAAGGTACACATCGCGACACTGTTAGCGCGAACACGACATCGGCGCATTTTCGCATTTTACATCTAAATAGTAATACCGAACACGAAATTTTATCGCTACATTATAGAACTAAATGAACTCTTTCCGTAGCAATAATAACTTGGATGACATCCCTTGGTTTCAAAGAGAAAAACTGAAAAAAAACCGGCGATCGCTTGTTCGCGCTAACAGTGTCGCGTTCTGTACACCATAGCCTCCTCTATACTCACAAAGCCTGGCAGTTCGACGACGGAGCCATAGAGTGCCCGGTCGCAGATTTGGAGCGCGAGGATCTGGTAGCACAGAGCATATCTCGGGGAACCTGGGCGTCAGCGCACAGCTTCTGCAGTGGCGAGGTCCCGAAACATGGTTTTCAAACCCGACGAGAAAAGGTGCAGTAGCGCGAGGAAAGCGAGGAGGACGAGCGGACTTTTGATCGCTCGGGCGAAGTGTGTTTCGGAGCCTCGCCGCAGCGGGGCGCCCGTCACGTGGCTCTTCTCTCATCTGTTGTCTGCCACTCTACCTTTCAGATTTCGGCGGCCGCTTCTCGTGGCGAGTTGCCAGGCTTTGTTAGTATAGGAGATGCTGTGGGTACACATAAGGTAATTTTATCGAGAGCGTTCTTAACTTTCCTCGTGCACGTTTCTCATGGGGCTGAATAAGATCAATCCTTGTTTTTGGTCCTTAATTACTTTTGGTATAAAACACTTCTTTCCAAACACCTCTCGATAATCCCAGCCCTCGGTCAGTATTCTTATGCAATCTAGCAGCTGTCCAGAGGAAGTAAACTGTGCGACACCCTAAGAGTGTACATGACATCAGCGCATTTTCGCGCATACTTCGAAAGGGCCGGTATTTAATGGCGGAGGCAGCTATGTGTCCCAGGTGCTCGGTATACTACGCGAACCCCGCGTGGTTAGAGCAGCCAAATGAACTAGCAAAATTGACCTCTTCGAACCATTGTACGGAAAGCCCCTAAAGCACGTAATTGCCTTGACCGCATTTACTCAGGGGACAGAATATATTATAAGTCCGCAAGAAAACCTATTCCCTCCTTCCCCCTCCCCAACTACATTCGAGGGATTCGACCGGCCCATTGCACCTATAGGGACAGATGAAATGATGCTTGGCGCTGGTGTGCGTGGCCTCAATACTTAGAAAGCTCGGATACCGTCTGTGCTGCATGCTTCGCAACATTGAATTCTACAATGAAGAGGCTTCCACTCACCTTCTTTATGGGTTTCAACCGACCTGCCTTCACCAGCTCAAGGTTTCGGCTCCATCCGCCACCGCGATGTTGGCTTTGGCGAAACACTTCCCCTCTTCATTCTCACAATTTTCTCTTCTATCAGCTGTTATCCCCTCCACTCCCCCCTCCCCCTTCCCTCCCCAACTAATGGTGACCGTCTGGCCTCTGACTATGACATACACCTTAGTATAGCCTCTTTTGCAACCCTTCTCTCTCATGTGCCCCGGTGAGCGCTTTCCATATCCGTAGTAGTTCTGATGACAGCGATTCGATCCCTACAAAAAAACAAAACAAGGAAGCATAGGATGGTCGTTTCCTCGAGCTAACAGTGTCGCTGGATGTACGTAGCAAGGACTAGTCAAGCTGTGGGAAAGGGACACGCCGGCAGCGTCGCCTCTGTCGCATATTGTTCGTAGAGAGCCTAGATTGCAGAGAGGGTCCAACTCAAGTCATGGGGAGCGTTTGCAGTTTAATGGCGGACGCCTCCCTCGGAGATTGGTCTCAAGTGCGCATGCTCTGCGTTATCGCGTTGCTATACTACGTTTTAGGTCCAGACGCAGTCGACACGACAAGCGCCAGCATGTGACCCTGGACGGTGCTTGCACAACACGAGAGCGCGAACTTGGCAGGGACGTTGAAAGCCTGGAGCTCGCACTCGTAGCATCGGATGCGTCTGGACTTAAGCTGAAACGAAGTATAGCGCCGTGGAATGCCGTCAATGACGTCACGACGCTCTGGAATCCAGAGCGTCGTTGAGTCCAGAGTCTGGACAGATGACAGGCGGCAGAGAAGATCGCCGCACGCTGCGCATGCCCGACGGCAAACGCTCCACAATTTTAGCAAAATAAATGCCTTTTACGTTTACTTCTGCCCAAGATAATTGCGATAACTCAATTCACGGGACAAAAAGCTATGCGGAGCGGAAGTTCGTCTGCTTCTTGCGCAGGAGTTGCGGTGACGTCAAAACGACGCCGAGCTCTGGTTGGCTCTGAATGAAAGGATAGTGGGGTAGACCTCAATGCTAGATGCCTTGAGATCTACCCACTATTTTTTTCAATCAGCCAATAAGAGCTTGACGTTCTGACATCATCGCAACCCGTGTGCAAGAAGCAGACGAACTTTCGCTTTGTATAGAAGCCCGCTCCTAACTCAGATTTATTGGAAAATGCTTCAGCTTCCCTTTAATGCTGAGCTCAGCGAACTCACCGCCAGACGTGGAGGCGTTCCTCAATAAAAGGTAAAATCAATCGTGGCTGCAATCACGGGATCGTCAGTTTAAGCTATCAGTTTTCGGGCGCTCGATAATGAGTTCGCGGGGAAACAAAATGACGATAAGCTGTTTTTATTTTACTTCTTCGAGCACCGTTAGTATCGGTGTTGACTCAGCAATCGTCGGTTGATCAAGCGAGGAGTAACGACAGAAATCGAACAGCCGCTGAAGTGCCACTCGTTCACACGATCGCCGAGTTGATAACTCAGGTATCTTCCGGTAGATGGTGCTGGGGGTCTTTGGAGCCACGCGCTCGCCCGGGCTTTTTCATGCCGTCTGCGACTGTACCAAGTCTCTTCTTTCGTCGTGAACTGAAAACAACTGCGCTCCTGTCAGACTCGAACACATATCCATGAACCAGGTTTTAGAGTTCTTACCTTCGGGAAGTAAAGAAGGTGGCACGGGAAAGGAGATAAGAAACGAGTTAATTAATCGCGGTTCGGGCCCTTGTTTCGCAAAAGCGGCGGCCTTCAGTCGAGATATTGGCTGGCTGCGAGCCTGTGCCAAAAGTTACGGCGGAACGTTTGTACGTCAAATCCAAGGAAACGAGGACGAACAAAGGAGCTACAGATCTCACGACTCGACCGGAAATTAGAAAGCAGCGTGAAATTGGAATCCCCCCTTTTTTCTTTCTTTCTCATTGCGTCTCGGCGCACAGCTTCACTTCGGGTTTTCGTGCCGGCTTTCTGGCGCCGTGAAAACGGAAGTAAAAATTTCAGTTTTATTTTTTATTATTTCAAAACAACCCTCGCACGCTTCCGGCTAACAGTCTACCTCCCGCTCTGAGTTTCACCGGAATTACTATTTTGATTACCGGCTTCGCAATTTTACTTCAAATGTAAGTTTTCGTTTTGTTCTCGGTTTAGCTCAAAATTTTGCCTAGAATGAGAACGAAGGAAATGAGAGTACGTTTTACTGACAATGCTAAGACGCGAGGGAACAAATAAAAAAAATTGAAGTTCATTTTTTTTAACATGATATATTATACTGTTGATTTATTTTTTGTTCGTCAAAGCTGCCTCGTAAAATTGTGGGTACATTCAATAAGAAAACAAAAATTCGTCTATATGTTTATCAGAACACATAAAAACACTGACATAAAAAGACGTATGCAATCAGGTCTCTCGGTGCCTTTCCGTGTGCGAGCCTATCAGATTAGACGCTTTCCATACTTCGCACTTTGGAAGCAAATTACCCTTTCTGTTCTCGCGCTAGGAAATGCTGCAGAGAATTAGATTTAATAACCCGGTTACACACGCGAACGCCGAGTGAGTTTTAACGTGGTTTCTTCGTGTTTCATCTTTCTTGTCGAACCTAAACACTAAATTTTGAACATCCAGAAGGGTGCAAATAAGGTGTCCCAAAAACTTACACCCCTGGCTACACCATTTCAGCGAGGCACCCCCATGCTACCCTTTATCAGCTCCCTTATTTTGAATAGTACACGGAGTTCTCGAGAAAAGAAAGAAAACCGTGTTTTTCGGTTTGGATACATAAACTATGTCTCGCAGAAACCTCAAACTCCGTGGAAATGTGACGCAAGCGGTTGGGGTAAAACGTGATAGCTTGAGAACATGGCGTTACCTGGATTAAAAGATAATTGAGAACGACAAAATTTCTCTATCACCGGACGTTCCCCTAAGCCTAATATCGTGAAAACAAGAACTGACATTGTGGACGCTCGTGCGATTTATACCAGTGAAAATCTCTTGTCAGCCAGAAAGTGGATATTGTTTTCTTTCTTGCTGAAAAGTTTTCTTTCACTGAAATGATTGCTGCAGGCGCCCATATTGTCTTGACGATGCCCAGGCGTACGTCGGCCCATAGAGAAATTTTGTGTTTCTCGATTATCTTTTGATCCAGGAAACTTGATGTTCTCAATCTTTCGCAGTATATCTATGGTGCCTGGAACGCGTCTCCGACTGGTGTGTTTACCGCGCCCAAAAAAGTGGTCCCTCGATTTCCACCTGATGACGTCATACAAGTGTCATACTGTCACCGGGTGCGATCCTGGCGGCGTCCCAACAGTTGTGGTATCTATGGAAGACGCCTGTCCTGCTGCAGGTCGCTCTCCACTGGGACAGTCCACGGAAGCTACAGCAGCCGAAAGTTGGGACGCCTGGGACGGCGTGACGACAGCGACACTCGGGTTCGCTCGCGCTTTTCGCCAGCATTTCTACTACCCACCGCCTGGATCGCGACACGCAACAGCATGACACTCCGGCTTCTGTGACGTCATTTGTTGCCACTTCGGGACCACTTTTGATGTATGGGCGGGATAGGACGCTAAACACACCAGTCGGAGACGCGATCCAGGCACCATAGTATATCCAAGCCGCTAGCGCCACATTCTCACCAAGTTTGAGCCTTCGGAATTAAAAACAGCCTCGAAAAGACGCGGACCAGACAAAGAAGTGACACGGACGCAGCGCTTACTTACAACTGAGTTTATTGAACGCAAAATCGCGATATATACTTGCGTTGTCACGAACAAAAGCGAAGGAAGAATTCAACCCACGTGATACATCACCAATAAAAAAAAAAACACTTCTTTGTCCGGTCCTCGTCTTTTCGCTCTGTTTTTAATTCCGAAGTATGTATCAAGTCGCCCAAGCCTCAACTTTAGCTTTGAACTTTCTGCGATGCATAGTTTATTTACCCGAGCCAAAAAACACGGTTATCCTTCACTCTAAAAAATCTGTGCGTCTACTTTCACGCACAATACTCGGAGAGCCAATCAGCGCAACTTACGGAGGCAGCTCAGCGAATGACGAGGCCGAAACATATGTTTAGACCAAAAAACGCATTCTGAGTTGTGACATTAAGCAATGCAAAACGTCACGCTTGCATTGCTTAATGTCACAACTCAGTCTGCGTTTTTTGGTCTAAACAGATGTTTCGGCATCGTCATTCGCTGAGCTGCCTCCGTAAGTTGCGCTGATTGGCTCTCCGAGTGTTGCGCGTGAAAGTAGACGCACAGACTTTTTTTAGAGTGTTTCTCTAAAATCCCCGTACATTTTTGTTCTTCTAATTGTGAAGGCGGTACATCGTACACCCTTCACTCTTGACGAGTGCGAAAAAGGTTTGAAAAATGGTTCTTTGGTTCAGTGTGGTGAAGCGACGATAAACCCGCCTCAAACAACTTTCAGAAAACATTGTTTTTTTTTTGCCGGTTATATCGACTACGTTTTGCACGTATACCAATGAAATTTCCTATAATCGCAGACAGCTTACCGAAATCATGTGAACGCTCCTGGCTTCGTGATTGGTTCTTGGGCGCTCATTATCGGCCAACGCCACAATCTTATTGGCTGCGGAGAGATAATGAGATGCACGGGGTTCGCCACACCCTGCGTTTCTTAGCTGTCAGTGCTGCTATACACGAGACAAACTTCTTGATCCCGGAAAAGCTATTGTTTTTGTACGATGTTAACGAGGAAAAAAATTTAAAAAAGCTTCATTCTCTTAAACTTTTTAACGAAGTTATCACGGCCGAATGAGTACCTTTCAATAAACCCTTTTCAAAAAGTTCATCGAGCAACATCGGCAGTCGCCATTGCTTGGACGCGAAGCGCTAAATTGGATCCGAGTCATCACCGAACGCTGACGTCAGCACTCGTGTTCAATACGAGCTGAGCCGAGATCACCCCGTGCGTCGACGGAGGCCTCGTGTCCAGTACATGCTCGGGGTATGTCATCGAGCAATGGCGGACAGGCGTCGACGCGGACTTTTGAAAGGGGTCTATTAAATTGTCGAGTCTGAAGGCGGTGATGGAACAGTCAACAGCGCCGTCGTATAGAAGGTCTGGCGAATGCTTCGTGGCGTTTTGTATTTGTTGTTCATGTGTACGCGTACGCTGCCCGTAGCTCGCGAACTGTGTGTCCACGTCTTGAGACACCTGTACACACGACTCCCAAGAAAAACCTTTTTTGTGCGGAATTTATCCTTAAAAAATGTGCTAGCCGTGGGACAAGCTTATTTACACCTTGAAGGATGCAGAGATTTTCCGTTTTTTCGTGGTTGTATTATGAGCCAACAGGCTTTTTGCGAGTGCCGTCAACGCGACAAATTGGATTTATTTAGAAAAAACAGTCACTATAAAAAGGAGTATGATACAAGTTTTAATTTTTATTTCCTGTAACAGTGCTCAGAATCAGCTATCTGCGTTCATAAAGCGCAAAAGAGATACCTACAACGTGTCGTTTTCAAACTCTGTTTTTGTTTGTACTAGAAAATATTAATTTATAAAAGTCGAGTGTTTTTTTTTTTTTACCGAATACTTAGTATTTTCCTTGCACAAATTTACTTTTAATTAATTGTCGTTCAAATGAAACGAGTAAAAAAATTCTTATTGACCTCATCGGCATTCACTGAAACGTCAAGCGCTAAGTTTAAAGTTTCCGAAGGTGGGTTTAATTTTAAGTGAGGCTGGCAAGTAAAATCATTCCTATACTGTAAGTTTGCACCTCAAAGAATACTGCCTAAAATTTTAGAAGTGGATGCATCTCCCATGAAAAGTGCTCGAATATCTTCCTGTCTTCACACAAAGACAATCTTTGTTGCATCAAAGGCCGCCCGTACGTGATGCATATATTAAACTTGAATGGATAAAATGGCGTGGAAGCACTAGCCAAAGCTCCACCAAAACGCGTGCACTTTGCAGACGTTCAAAACACCGTGAACTACAGAATGGCCGTCTGTTTAAAGACACGTTACAGGGACGTTACCTTAAGCACCAAGAAAGAGAGGAGCTAGAGTACGCGAGCGTGCGTCTACAGACACGATTGGACTGCGCGACCTCTTGCGCAACAGAAAGGCTTTGAGATTCCTACCGCAAACAGGACACACCACATTCGAGATAAAAAAAGGTAGTCACGACTCACGAGACGTAACGGCAAAGACGTGATTAATTTCTTCACGTTCGTGTTGCTGTTGTTGTTGTTTTTGCTTTTGTTTTTGCTTTTGTTGTTTTTGTTGCCGTTGTTGTTGTTTTTGCTTCTGTTTTTGTTGCTGTGTTCGTTTTTTGTTTTTGTTTTGTTGTTTTTGTTTTTGTCTTTGTTGTTTTTTGCTTTTCCTGTTTTTGTTTTGATTTGTTGTTGTTGTTGTTGTTGTTGTTGTTATTGTTGTTGTTGTTGCTGTTCTTGCTGTTTTTAAATAGAGTCAGTTCAGTTTTGGGGTTGAAGCAGCACCTTCACTTTCGTGCGACCCTGACAACTTAAGAACCTCAGGGCGTGGTGAGGCCGTATTATAGTTTCCCCGTAGCCAATGAAAATGCGTCTTTGGCGTGAGAATAAAGAGCCGCTCGTAACCTGCGCCTCGTAAGCTATCAGTTACTTCAAGTACCGTACCTTCACGAAAGGAAAGGTTGAAACGCAAAAACGTATCGCAAAACTTGTTGCCTTGCAGCGAGCCACGAATATATTGTGAGTGCGTGTTTTGTTTTTCTTACGTTAATATGAAAATTTGAAACATCGTTTTACTTTGCATCGCAAATTAAAACCAATTATTGGGTATGGCATGACGACAGTCAAAAGTGGAATCGAACATTGGCCACCCTCCGACATATCTCCGAGGATATCAGTCTCTGAACTACTAAGTATCAGTCCGCTTAAAGTGTTTCAGGAGGCTTGGTTTCCTGGTACATATATAGGTATCGTCGTATTTTGACGCGTATCCGGAAGTTGTCGATATTTCATCTGCCTTTGCAGGTTATTGCATTTTCGCAAGAAATACAACGTTTTTGCTTTTTGTTTTATTGCGATGCAAATTTAGTTGGTTTTTGAAATTGTAACCCCGACGGTAGGCCTGTGAAATGCATACTACTGAAAAAAATTTACGTTTTCAGCTGAAAATATACGATTTTCTTTTGTACTCTATTTCGCATCATAATCTTGCTTTTATGCCCTATGTATCTTCAATGTGGTTATTTTTATTAACGCTAATGGCTCTGAATTGAGATTTTTTTACCTCAACGTACATTGCCAAAGGATATGCGCACAATGCATATTATTTGCTTCATAACCAAAGCTACTGACCACACCTTGCAACTGCTTTCGCCCTAACACGCATCTTGAAAGAGTGCTGCATATACGATATAAATATAGATATAGCCTAAGTCTCTCTTTAGATAAGAGAGAAACGTATGATATATAGGTGTACCCTAAGTCTCTTTCTAAGTCAGGAAAAAGAACTTATTGAAGCTTCAACAGTCCTTCTGCACACAAATCGTGTTTTCGTTTATATCCCTTGAAGCCTTCTAGCACAAATATTTACCCACGTTACACGGCATGATCGATCTTAGTCGACCGTCTATAAAGTTCCTAAACATGAATATTCATTAATCTATGCAACTTTTGGGTTTCGTTAGTCATACTTGTAAGCAAATTAGAGGCAAAAAAAAAACAAGCTGCTCCTTATTCGCAAAAAGACTGACCAATATCCTCTTATTCGCAACATCCTCTTCACCACAGACGACGCGCTAACCAGAGGGGGTAAAGGCAGAACGAGATTTCAACCGAATAATTTCGATTATACCTGTAAATGAAGGTTCGCTCGTTGTTGTAGGTTCACGTGCACTTGGCAGTACGCAGATTGCTAGTGCGGACATTTACGCCTCGGGCTGTTTGGATGAGCCCCGCATCATGCACAGTGTCTCCAGTACATGACGTCCAACCATAAAACAAAACAGTTTATTCTTTCAGTCATTGAAATATTTCAGGTATTGCAAATAAACCAATGCATGGGAACATTTCCAAATATATAAACAGTGCTCTCTTTATGCGCAGCCATTTTCCTTAATCGTATTTAAGCGCAAGTCAGGCAAAGACGTGCGTTCAATAACATACGTTCAAAGATTCTCGCAAAAGACTGTCTTTAAAATTCCAAAATCAACCAAAAAAAAAAGCGTTTCTTTTATCACGATTCTGGCCAATCGATTCTTGAAATTATGTTTATGTGTGTTCAGACGTCCGGAAGTTCGTCTGCCTCTACGGGCAACTTGTTTCCCGGTTGTAGATGAGAAATTTAGTCAGTCCAGTACATCCGCTATCCTGGAGGTCTTTAACATGCACGACGCAGTACACACGATCGCACGTCGGTATACGATGCTCATCGAGATCGAAGCGGGCAGGGGTGGAGTTTATTTGTTTTTTCCTGAGAATTTTAGATTATGCTAGATATTGAAATTAAAATACGATTCCGCCTTTTTTTTTTTCTTTGCGGTGACTGGGTGTCAAATTGCACGGGCTCATCCAAAGTTTACGGAGTGTTCAGGACCGTTCGTGGGATGTTGTTTCCTCAAAGACGCGCCAAAGTACAAACATGGGATTTATAGTTCCAGTAATCACCCGAATCTGTCACTTGGAGGCCCGTGGGTTGTTTTCTAGTATTTAATTGCTCTGGAACTACACAAGCTACGCAGAGTGTTTAGTTGCAACTTTATACTGACGTTGTTGTGTTTTTTTTTTGTTCTTGTTTTTTTATGTCGTGGTTTTTTTTTAATAGGCTACGGGCGTTTTTTTTTTCCCTTTACAAACTCTAAAACAAATTTCTGTATTACTTTTCTGCAGAGCACAAAGACACCTAATCATGGCCAAATCACATGAGAATCCCAGGAAATGACAAAACTCTGGATACGAATAGATCAGAAAAAGTTAAATGTGAGCATTACATTTAATTTTGATCATTGTCCTTGCAGACATCAGATTCTTTGGACCTGATTGTATTTCAAACTTTGACATTCACCGGGACCCTTCAATGGTTCATCGTGACTGACCGTGTTCGTGTCCTGGGAAAGTGTGAACACACTTTCATTTTTTTAGAGTGCATTATGCAGATTTGGACGGTATTCGTTACAAGTATTCAGATGACTTGTAATCAATGACCTCTTGAAATAATCTACACTTATTAGAGAGTATTTGCGAGTGAAATGTGTGTACTTTTTTCAGTAATAAGATCACTAATAACCGTCACTATTCCCCTCCCCCCCCCCTCTTTTCCTAGTGGCGCCATTTCTTTATACAAGTTTACTACTACCAAGGAAACCTCGAACCAAGTCTCCTATGGGAGGGTCGTTTACCATGATTGGTGAATTCAGAAGATAAGAAGTTGATAATTTGGTGATTCTAATCCAATAATGGGCAGTACGAAAGACCCGTTTCGAACGGGCACAGAGATTTGTCGTTTTGAAATTTTGAAGTAATCCGTAATCGCAAAAAGTCAGAGGTACTTTTTATAAGTAACGGCCATTTACTTTTCGTTTCTTAAATAAACCAGTAATCTAATTGAATACCTCTTAACCAAGAGTAATTGTAATAGAAATCAATTATTTGCATTATGTGAATCTACAAGTAGGGCGAACATTTCCGGCTTTGACATTTCTTGGAAAGTATTGCGGCGAGGCCTCGCTTTTCAAAAAACCCTAGAGCTAAGTTTTTTTTTTTTTTTTTTCTCGGCTAGAAGTAATTTGGTTCATTTAATCTGTACTTAAAACAAAAAAACGAAGAACAAAGCTCTCTCAAAAAATCGAAAGTCACTCCACGTGTATTACCCAATTAACAAAGACGAATACCTCATCTACATCCGCGTTGGAAAATACTGTATTTAAAATAACCACAAAAAGATACAAAGCATAACAAATACCAAGTCATTGCATTAAAAAGGTACGCCTAATCAACGCTATAGCAAAAACATGAACAAGAAAACGGAAGTTATAATAGTGCCTTTCATGAGAAGAAAGTGGATTTTTAGCCTCAGGACTTGGAAAAGACTTGCCGGTAATTAGATTTTTTTTTGTCTCCATTCAGTCCTTTTTAAATATAATTGTGTTTATGACATCTAGGCAAATTAGGTCCTTCCCTCAAAGCTAAAGCAACGTAATATAATATTACGCTTAAAAAAAATTGCGTCTTCACTTCCTTGTAGAACCCTGAAAAAGCCAATCAGAGCCAACTATAGAAATAATGCCAACATATGAACTAGATCTGAAAAAAAAAAGTGATGCTAGCATAGACAGTGAACTAGCAAAACGTCACGCTCCTTGTTCCCGCACGCATCTTATTTTTTCAGGACTTATCGTACTCCCCACTTCATCATTGGCTGGGATCGTTTATTGTTTCCAACATCCAGATACGCCGGTGTAATGCTCCGTTTCAGCTTGCAATGGGCGCGTTCAGTAGCGCCTCCCTTGCCTCCGAACGGAGTGACTCGAGTCAGAGCTTTTTAGATTTGCTCGCCGGAAATCGTCACCAGCCAGGAAATGACATCATCTTTAGCTCCTTTGACTCTACGTGCACCGTCTCCGGACTCGGTGCTTCGGAGCTTGACTCCGGAGCCCCGGAGTTACGTGCACCGGAAGTGACTTTTGGCCGTCCTGTGGAAGGAGTCAGTGACTCCTTGACACCGGGACCGCTACTGAACGCGCCCAATAAGCGCATTGGAGCCAGTCTCGTTTCGCGTGGGAATCACGTGACCTTGCGGAGGGGTGCATTGCCACGTGATACGCTCACGGGGTTGGATTGGTTAAGGGCGGCTGATAACGTCCACCGTGGCTCGTCGTAAGGCGAAACGGGGTATAGCAGGAAACATGTCCGCTTGATTAGAGCTCTACCTCAAGCAGATGTGTGATATCTATAGATTTCACCTCTACCACGCACAAATATAAAAATATACCCGGTAAAAAAAAAAAAAAAAAAGCTATGCGCAGAGCAAGTTCGTCTTTTAATCGTCTGCTAGAACCTGGAGGCACGTCAGCGCCTTGCCTGCTTCTTACGGAGGGGTTGGAGTGGCATCGGAACGCCGAGCTCTGATTGGCCCTGATTAAAAGGATAGTGGATAGACCTCCTCAATGCTAGCTGCCGTCAGGTCTCTATCCACTATCCTTCCAAGCGAAGCCAATCAGAGCTCGGCGTCCTGACGTCACTGAGACCCCTGCGCAAAAAGCAGACGAACTTGCGATTCGCATAGAGTCATTGAAAGCTTCAGAAGAGCAGGGTGTTGAGAATCCCGACCATTTTATAATTGCTCCGAAATCACTTAGGTTACGTTTTTTGTTGTTTTTTTTTTCCAGCTCCATGATCATATTTCCCCTAATCGATATAACTAATCCAAACACGAGCAAAAGTGCCGGTCTCTAATCAGTTCAACCCGGCGTCGTTTACATAGCTGTACGTTGATTCAGAGGGTTTTTCTTGTAACTTTACTCTACCTCATTTCTTTTTCTTTTTTGGTTTTTAGATAACTTGTCGCCGGTACTAATTCGATTCTTTGTCCTTCCGAAACTTTTTTGCTCAATCTCAGCTCTCATGTCCCCAAAATATGTCGAATAAAACATTCGACATGCTCTATTTATGTCTCAAATATCGTTCATATTTTAACGGTACTCACGTTCAATGCCTAATTGTCAAGTGTTTTTTTTTTGTTTGTTTTTTTATTATTTAAAGTTGTATGAAGGAAAAGCGAAAGTGCTTTGAAACTGAATTCGCGAATGAACATACTCTGTGTTCAACATTAAGATAGATATTTATACGCCGCTGCGCAAACCGCATTCTAGCAGCTTTCATTCTGCATTTGAATGTGTTTGGGGCTAGCCTTTCTCGCTGGCCGAAATTGCAAGCTCGCGCCATTGGACTGTTTTATCGCACCATGAACTGCTACTTCTTGTAACAGTCCAGTAAACAGTGGAATTGTTTTTATCCCCTATGTAAAACTTAGTGCCACTGATAATAACAAAAATATTTACGTTCAGTTAACATTTACCATATTCCGTTAAAATTCCGGTCAGTCCAGAGCGTTATATAAAAACTACGGAAATAGCACTAGGAGTCGGTAGGTTTTGGCCCTCATAACGGTGACCTCGATTCAACACGGCCGTTAAGTTCTCCGGCAAGCCACGACTTCTCGAATTCCGGAGAAATTCGTCTATTTGTACATACAAAACGCAATAAGGAGAAGGGAGGAAGGAGGGGAAAGGGGGGGGGGGGGGCAGCCAGCGGGGGTGAGAACGGGAGAGCCTCCGATGAGGCCGCCAACGTTATGTACGGATGAAAAACAGCTCCCTAATGCTTCAAAACGGGGGGAACTTCTAGGGGGCGAACTCCCTTACGCATACAGCAACAATCCCATCCGTCATGACGAACGCCCTCGTAATATCCGACCACGCATAGAGTCCCGGGACCTGGTGTGTCGCTGATCCCACAAGATGGCGCTAGCTTTCAGGTCCATAAATAACGCGCCTTTCTTTCGTCGCCGAACGTTGCGTGCCAGCTCCACTTCGCCTTCCCGATTCCCGCACCCTAACCCGCGACGGGATGCAGTGCTGCGCACAAAGGCATGTCGACGGACGTTGTGCACACAAACACACACACACACACACACACGCCAAAGCGTCGCTATACTCTCTCTCGCGCGCGCGAACCCTAAGCCTAAAAGCGTACATGGGCTTTCGGAAACGCCCAGAAAACGTCCGCCGGCGTTCCCGTCAGAGATAAATGTGAGTTTGCCTAGCGTTGCAATACGAAAGAGATACGAGGGGACGAAACGGGCAAAGTCCATCGCCCATGATTTATTGGAGTTCGTTTTCTCCGCCATGAACTTGTATCGGGATCGCCGCTGTAGCTGTTGCAATGATTTCCCAATGCTTCTTCACGCCCCAATTTTAGTGGCGTCGCGAAAGTGCTGACGCAGTCGGCTCCTCGCAAACGCGAGTTTGTACTGTGCATTCCTTTTCTTTTTTTTTTAATTCGCTTTACGAGGAAGGGTACGGGGAATGGAGAGAAATCCCGGTCAAACATTCGGGCGCTTAGTGTCTTGCGCAATGTCCGCGGACAACTGCTGTTCTCCATTCACCCCCAAGCGGACAGTGAGGTAGAAGCTACGTAATCGTGGGACAACTCATGCGCCTATCGCAGCAGGGTTGAAAGCAGGCCTGGTTGGTAGTGGTTCGTGGGGAAAGAAAAACAGGACGACAAAAACAGCTTTTGTGTCCTGGTATTTTGTGCATTTTTTATTTCATCATGCGTCTATCTTTCACCTCGTGATCACACTTTTACTCAAGCACAGAGAGCGGGGTCAGGTGATGAAAGAGAGGGTCTCCTTCTTGCGATGGACTGCAGTGGACGCTACCAGCCATCGGAGTCAACATCAAATTCCTTTGGAGCCAATCCGATCCAACGTTGTATTGACTTGAATGGCTAGTAGCTTCCGCTGCGGTCCAACGCAGGCGGAGAGGAGGGAAGATGGGAAGATCCGGCGAAGCGCGCTTGCCGATGTGCAACCCGTGAAGCAGTCGGGGGTCCTTTGACTCTCGTCCAGTCCAATCGGCACCTTCAGAAAGCGAAAGTCTAGCGGAAACGAAAAATATGTACGCAATGGTGTCTAGCTTCGTGCTGCAGCCATAATTGCCAGATTTACGCAATATAAAACTCAGAACCGGGAGTAATATACGCAGTTCAAATGTAGTCTGTAGAGACTGAGTATAAAGTGTAATTGAGCTCGGTTATGTACCGCAGATCAGCGGGATCTCAAGTTCCGAACCGGTATAAGTGCAGTAGTCGCTCGAGAGGTGAACTGCTTAAGGCGCCTCCAGTACGCTAGACTTCTCATTGTAACCTACTTCTTGGAGAAATAGAGGAAGTCACTCCCAGGACATTTGTGAAGAAGGATCGACGCGTTTGGCGAACGCGAGACGCATATTGCGGTGTCGGAATAAAGGTAAACGTGCAAAAAATTAATCCCGCATTTTTGGACAAATAGCGGGTGCCAGGTCTACAAACATGTTAAAACTGGTTTATATCCGAGTCATTTTATAAACTAAAAAATAAATGGTTGTTTCTAATCTCCCGAGAAATTAAATATAAAGAAAGAAGAAAACTCGCGAAAATTTCTGGAGCCGATAGTCACTTTCTGCGCCGAACGCATAACCGAAATTTGGAATGACGTCCTCACGATCATTTTAATCTAAGATTATTGAACAAACGCTTTCGTAATTTGCACCGGCTTTTGGGGAGCGTCACTGAAAACGAAAAAGCAACGATCTTTCTTTAATAAATAAAACCCGGGAGAAATAATAAGAGTGCACCTAAAAGTAAGCACTTAAAGCATGTGAGTATCCCACTTTTAATATTGGGCGCCGGTCAAGTGATGTTCCCATCCAACTTCATGAACCTGAGTTCATCGTAACTCGATTACGCTGCTCGGTCGATACTCGTTTTAGTTCAAAAGTAACTTTTTCCGAGTGTGTGTTTCTTCTATTTATTTATTACCGCAACACATAAATATTGCTCCATCTCTCTCGGAAAAGCAACTCGACCTCTCTATTTTATTTTATTGACACCGATTGCTAGATTAGAAACCCTCAGAGTTCTTTTTTTACCTTCTTTTTTTTTTAATCTCAGCAGTAAAATTCAGTCTAAACATTCGCTTTCCTTTTGAAAGATAAAAAACAAACATACGGCACTGGCCATCAATGTGTCATTTTCCTTTTCCAGTTGCGAGTGGAATGGAAACCAGGCTCAGCTGTAGCAAACCGAAACTCAGGATCTGGCGCATAAGTATACACAAAACACGCATAAACGTACAGAAACGGGGAGTCGTGCATTAAGTAAACACGTACCGGCTGCGCACGCTCTAAAGAAATCAAATGGTTCTTGGTCCGTTTAAAGTCACAACGCGCACACTATCCAAGAAAGTTTACTTCAATACGTTTTTTATTTTCATTCTTGTTTTGACCACAAGGTTATCAACCGTGTAAAGTGGAGATTCTCACTTACATTGCTTGCAAGTCCTCTTTGATGTCGCTGTTAGCTCGACATTGTCGAATAGATCGACAATGTCAATCAATTCGACAAAAGAAAACTAACCTTTATATTGGCAATTACAGACATCATGATTAGTTTCGTTGCCTTCAGAAACGTATTGGAACAGTCCGCTGTCGTCGTGTATATTTTTTAATTGTTCCTTTAATGTAAAAAACAAATATTGGTTTACTGTGTGCGCTGAATTACAGCTGCAGTGATTAGGACCTGAATGTAATCAAATACATACATCTGATAGTATAGTACCGGCCCATTCGCTATTCCCCAGCCATTAAAACGGTGATTTTGACCTGCATACAGAAACCATCATTTTTAGCGAGCGTCGGTTATCGCAGCTCTCGGTGTTACGTTTATTATCACTCCTGGCTCCACGGCAAAGGCGACTTTATCCGAGGTAGGTGCAGGTTGATAGGACTAGGAGATGCCCGTAAACATGCACACTCCTCCTGATCTAGAGACGACGTAAATTAAAAACAAGAAAAAGAAAATTAGAAGAAAAAAAAAACGACGCAGGGAGCGAAAGAAAACGTTCTGGCGGCGCTTCAGGCAATGTGACCTGAAATATGGGGCTTCTCGGAAGGTTCTGCAAGCAGCCCGCATCGAGATAACAGACTCCAGGTGTGCGTTACTGCGAGTGGAGCACTTTGAGGCGCATCCTCTAAACAATTGAGTGAGTGCCCGTTTCAGCTATCGCCTCCGGCCTTATCTGGGCTACCCGCTATCCAACTCCATCCACCACATAACCCCCCCCCCCCCCCCCCCTCGCCGCAATATGATTCCCATCGCGTTCTTCAGGGCTCCGTAATGGCCATTCCCCTACGGGGTCATCTGACTTCTAAAAATTACATTGAGGTCTACGTGCGCGAACTAATTTAGATAGATACTGCACCTCGGAAACTAAAGAAGAGAGGAAAAAAATCTAATCTCGTTAGGTGCCGAATCTAATTCCAAGTTAACGTAAAAGCTCATCACATACTGAAGATTGTGACTTTATTTTTTTTTATGAAGATTCACGTCATGACGCTATTGTTGCCGTTCCCGCCACTGAAAAAGAAACAGCTAAACGTGATGTATTCGGTAGCGTTCAAGCATTACCGCACAGAAATCTGCGAGGAGAAACGCCAGCCTATTATGCGGGCAGAAACTGGGGAAGAGGAGGACACGAGACCGCACGGGCACGTCAAAACACCGAGCTCCGCTTGAAATGATTAGTAGGTAGACCTAAATGTAGCCGCCTTTGTTTCCACTGCACTCGTCGAACGCGTTAGAATGAGAGACAAGCTTCAAACGCCGGCACGTTCTAACGCTTTCGACGAGTGCACTGTAAACAAAGGCAGCTAGCTTTAGGTCTACCTACTAATCATTCCAACCAGAGCTGGGCGTTCTGACGTCCTCTCTAGTCTCCTTCTCTCCCTCACTTTCTGTCCGCATAGTCACGGAGAGCTGAAGTGGTAAGCCCAGACATGTACACGTTACCCCAAAAAAGTAACTAAATACGTTACTCGTTACCGATTCTCAAAAGGAACGCGCGAGTTACCTCAAAAGTAACGAGTTACTTTCCACGTTACTTTGACGACCAAATACACAACTTTTTTGTTTCATGGTTTATTGTTTTCTTTTTAGTAGTCATTGCCCTTCAGCAGCTGCTGCCTGTAGAAGTTTTCATCAGTTATGTTTCCGCGCACTCTAAGAAAAAATGGAGGAAAAAGGTAGCAACGGCGCGTCTTCCTCCCTTCTACTGACGCGCCTCCAAGCGGACATGAGAAGAAGGGAGGAACGAGACGTTTTCCTCCTTCTCCAGGCAGACGGGAGAAAGCTTTCGCCCTCCCAACTCATCTTCTTTCGGTTTCGCTTTTCGAGCACGTCGCACACGTTGTTTAATAAATGTTAATAAATGACCTTCAGTGGCAGCGAAGGCCGCCTGTAATTCCGTCTTCTAGTCCAAACGTGCAGAACATTTCGGTTGCATTGACGTTTTTACCACTAATTTTATCAAACGAGCACACGAAGCCGCTAGAAACAGCGAAGTTTCGGAGCAGTGCCAGCAGCGCTACGTACACTGGTTAAGATGGCCGTTTCTGGATTCCCAAGCGGAACTACAGTAGCGGAACCACGGGGAACTGTGTCGACGTTTTCGACGTTATGGAAATCGTAGGAACTGCGTCCAAGGCAGGCAGGTTTTCCTGCCGGCTGCCTGGGTGCCTTCCGTGCTGAATTCGGTTCTGTTTTCCCGTGCCGAGTGCCAACCAGCGTTCAACGTGGTTCTGTATTTCTGCGTGTCAGCAACATCGTGATGGCAGTGTTGTGCGTAGTGAACAGAAGCCGATGTGACCATGTGTTCGCGTATCAGTGGTGTAACAACAAGATGAGATGACGTAAACTGTCGGGCATTGATGCCGCTGGTCGGGCCTTGATTGGAGGGGGCGGGGTGTCGCAGGTTGACATTCCGCTTTACACTAAAGAGTTTCAGACCACTTGAGGAATTAGGTGCAGTCGATCGACGTGCGGATAGTCATGTTGGAATGCTGGTCTGAACGGTAAGCTCCTATCGTACAGCGGCCAATGTGACTGTCGGTCCCCGGGAGAGATTGCGCTCTGGGGAAAAGACTGGACAGTACGAAATTATGACGGAAAGTACGTATATTTACAATGGAATTTTAGCATTAAAAATAAGAAAAAACAGGTAATATCGAAAACAAAAAGCTATCCTTTATTTTGCTGTTTAAATATACTACGGTTCCTGGAGAAACTGCCCTCCAAGTGGCGCGCTGGAATATGCGCTAGACGTTTTCGAGCTCGCCACGGCGTAGCTGGCGTAGCTCCGTACACTTGCCGCAAGTCGCGGCTTTGACTGCATTCAAGTGGATCGAAAAGCGATTTTTTCTGCCCGTGAAGCATCACTTCCAGCTGGGTGAGTATCTGCTCTACAGAGATTAATTCAAGACGGCAATTGCAGCCGTGCGCGAACAGCACGAGTAGAAAAACAAACACTACAATATAAATAGTGGCTACGAAGTGCCGTGCGGGGAAACGAACTCATGGCTTGGAACCGCATTGGAGTGGCTCGATTTATTGGCTTTCAAATAATTACGGCATGATCGAGCGTTTTTTTTAATAAGAGATTCATCCCCTGAGCCATTAAAAATACTCTCAGATGTATGACATTGCTGAAAAAAAATCAACATGCTGTGAATATGGTTATTGCTTAGGGAGTCACCGAAACCTTCCGTACGTTCAAAACTACCAGTATAAAAGACTGAAACGCAGAACTCTGGAGTAGAGATCGGGTTAGAGTGCTGTTGTATTGATGTTTGTATGTGCGATGCATGTGTGTGCGCTCAATGTACGTTCAGCTGATGCGTGTAGTATGCCCAATGTGTCTACATGTGATTATAATAGGGGCTCCCGAAGCGCTATGGTGGCGTGAGAAAATAAAATATTTTTTGTAGAACATGAATTGGGCGGTACCTAGCGCCCCCTAGCCTAGCTACTTGCAATTACTCTGCTTGACCCTGCCATCTGGTGGCAAGTGATTTAACCTCCTTTTACGCTACGCGGCTACGCCATAATTTCGTGTTACCGTGCTGAAATGAGCCAAGAGGCTGCTTCGGATTTGCTTTTTTTAAGAGCGGCGTTTAGTTTCGCGGGCGAATGGTTTATCATTCCTCCGTGATGTGCGGTTGACGCAACGATTGACGAAGGAATTGTGGCTCGAGGAATAGCAAATGTAAGACATAAAGTGCGCGAACTGGGTGCCGGTTGTCTCCGCTTAACATCGCAGTGCTGACGTTGAGAAGACTGAGTGACTGTATGCTTTCGAAACGTAAGTTTCTTTACCTGCAGGGGCAAGCCGGCTTCGGAAATAAATACAGTTCGCGGAAAGCTCGTGTTATGTTTTTATCTGCTGCTCCTCTCGCCCCGTACAATAGACTTAGTGTTCTCGTTAAGCCTTATTGAGCTCGATTTGCTCGATTCGTGGCCGCCATAATGAGATGCAGGCGACGGAGGAACTTTTGCTCCCCTGCTTTAGGGACGAACGTTTCTCCCTCTCTGAAGGAACATATGTATCAAGAGCGTTCCTCCCTTTAGGGAGGACTATACTGACCATTTTTTCTAAGAGTGCGCTTCCTTGAAAATACATCTCCGGCGACGCTGAAGAGTCGTTCTACCGACGCGCTCGAAGGAACGGCAGTGTTGTGCTTCAGGAAGAGCTAGTGAATCTTCGAGAACTGCGCCTTCATTGAGGACAGCGGGTAATGAGTTATGTGCCTCCCCGTGTTTGCAACCTCCGGGTTTACATTCGGTCCGTACCCGTTTCTAGAAGGTTCAACCAACGAACCTGATTGTGCTCGCTGGGTGAAGGACATTCCCAGCTGTAGAGTTCAGTACAGCAACGTTTATCGCTGAACACGTCAGTCGAACCGTTCGACTGACGTGTTCAGCGATATACGTTGCTGTACTGTCATACTGGTTAGTTGTTTTTCGGGTTGCCCATCTGCCTTTGTCACAATAGACGCATACTCAGGCTAGAATAAAAACAAGGTCGTTTAAGCGGTGTTGTACACGTTACTCCTCGAAAGTAACGAGATACCGTTACTCGTTACTTGGCCTTCAAAGTAACTAAATACCGTTACTCGTTCCTTTTCTAAAAAAGTAACTAAATACGTTACATCGTTACCGAAAATAGTAACTAGGTACAAGTAACTCGTTACTTGTAACGCGTTACGTACATGTATGGGTAAGCCCCATACATCTTACGACTGCTCGGCAGTCATTGAGGTTTCGACATTCGTCAGTAAAATATGCGAACAACAAAGGACAAAGAAAGAAGCGCGAACCTAAGGGGCCACATTTCACTGTTTTTAAGCTGTCCGTGCCTATGGGCAGAGCAGTAAAATATCTCGCATTGAGTTATATGATCGTGGAAGTCTACTTTGTATTGCTAGCATATTTTATTTTTCTTAGTTTCGCGTTTAAACTGGTCAAGTACAGAGAACCCACAACGTTTGTGGATAGATTTTTTTAAATGATTAAAAAGTGCGATTATTATATCTTGCCTTGCCCGTGTTGTGGCTATACTTTTAAAGCTGTTCGCTTTAAGTCCTCGCTACTCTAATTGTATTGGCTCGCTTGTGGTTAAAAAAAAGAAAGTTGAATCTGAAGGCTAAAGAACTTTGTCGGTAGCTGCGAACTCAGAGGACTGTACGGCAAAGATCGCGTCTCCGACAGGGCGCGAGTCACAAAGCAGAGTAGCCTTACCCAGAGCAGGGTGGCAATCATCAAGCAACAAGTAGCCAGTTGAGTTCTCCTCGAGGTATTTGTTTTTAGCATAAAATGTGTTTTATCAATCGATTTTTATGGAGTTCTGCAACGTTTTGGGTGTAACGTTTGGCTGTAACGAAAAACCGCCGCCAAAAGCGTTATGCCCATAGCGAACCACATGAGAGGACTTCAGACCCCCCGTCAGGATTTGAACTCATCACCTTGAGATTTTGAGCCTAGCGCTTTACCGACAGAGCTAGCGAGGAGCGGCTTTTTCTCTCGATGCAAAAAAAAAAAAAAAAAAAACACCTTTTCGAAGGCCGCGCGCCCTGGCCAACACCTCCTAGACAGCTATCAAAGCCTGCGCGTCACGCGACATGACGTCACGTCCCGGAGGCCTGCACGGGCGCTGATCGGATGCGAGTGCCGCGTCAGCGTTCGCGTGGGACTCGTTTCCTATCATCGTCCCACTGGAAGGCTGACGCGGCACTCGAATCCTAATCAGCGCCCGTGCAGGCCACCGGGACGTGACGTCATGTCATGTGACGCGCAGCCTTGAAAGCCAGTCTTGGAGGTGTTGCCCAGGCGCGGTCGCGCTCCTTGCGGCTTTGAACGCGTGTAGGCATGTCATGCTGTGCCATCTGAACACGTTTGTCAGAACTGGCAGAAGCAGCAGGGAAAAGCCTTCACCAGGGACCCCGGAACTCGGGCGCCGATAAGTGTAAGGTCTGTCACACGTTCTGTGCTACCTATCTTTGTCATCATAATTGAGCTTGTATATTTTTGTTTTCTTTGCGACTGGCGCCTGCTTTTTGTTGACCAATACCACACACACAGTTACTGCGGACCGTCTTTTAACCTTCCTACAAAGCACGTAGATAGTCGATCACGGAGAGCGATGGAAATATAAATAAAAAAGTGATATATCCTGGGACAATGAGCACGACGTTTTAGTTGCTCACTGTGCCTGCGCATATTACCTCTTCTTTTCATTTTTTTTTTCTAGATAGCCCACTTTGAGCGTAGCCCTTCACTGTGATCATTGTATTGTTCGCCACGGTTAGCTGACTCATTCGCGTGCAGAAAAGTGAACTCGCAGACATTTTTTTGGACTGTACAGAAAACGCCCGTAAGAACCAGCAATTATGGCATGCCGTGCAAAATTTGATTTCGAAACGTAAATCCCTTAAACTGGGCACGCGAAAATCATTTATAAAATAAACTTTTGTTAATTTTGTTTAGAGCACAACTCAGACCTGGTAAAATAAAAAATAAAAATATATAAATAAAAAATCGGCGGACGTGCATTTTCTATGTCCTATACCGGCCAGCTATTCGTCAGCAGACTAGTTTGCCAGTTCGCTTCCAGGTGGCGTGGTGAACGCAACAAGTATGGGAACGACGTAGGAGAGGCTGGGGACGAGCGGGATAAGCGCGATAAATAATGGTTTTAACAAAATATATGAACGATGATGCAGTTTCAGTTCTCAATTAAAACCGAGCGAACTTTATGTTTGATTAAAAAAAAAATTAATTCTAAAGCAGACGAATGTTTGTTTTCTTTTGTCGTCCGTTATTCACTCCCTCCTCCCTATGCGCCTTCCGCAACCAGCAGGGTTGCGCGATCGGATAGCAAGCGACACAATGAAACGAACTTTCGTCTACTTTAGAGTTCATTTGTTTATGAAACAGAGAAGTTCGTTTCCTTCTAAGTGAGGACTGAAACTGCAGTGTCGTTTATATATTTCGTTGAAGCCATTATTCATCGCGGTTATCCCGCTCGTCGCCTGCCTTTTCTACTGGCGTTCTCGGCGTTTTTGCGTTCATCGTGCCACCTGGGAGGGAGATTGCAAACCAGTACGCAGACGAATAGCAGACCATTATAGGAAATAGAAAATGAACGGCCCACCCGTTGATGCTATGTCTTTTTGTTTTTTCACAAGCTTTAAGAAAAGAAAAATAGACAGTCGAAATGCTTGAAAAACGACATCTGCGTGCACAGTTTCGGCTGCGTACGTTTGGAGTTCGAAATTTCCGAGGCGTGCCAAACGTGCTGGTTCCATATGGACACACTTTGTACCTTTAGTCCAGCATGAGAAACGCTGGGCACGCAGCGAGTCCAGAACACATTTTTATCGAGTTTTAGTGTTGCGAGAGAACGCCAGCACTCTGCGTTTGCGTTAGTGTTGAGTGCTCCACACTGCGCGTGCGCGGAGACCAAACTGCGGTCTTGGATTGGCGCATGGCGACGACGGGTTGCGTACCGGGAAGCAGGCAACGCTAACGCACAGCGCTTGCGTCTGCCCCTGTACGCAACTCGCCTCACGGGGAAAATAAGCTGAAAATAATTAAAAAGAGGGACGGAATAAAAAAATGAGTCATTTTATATTAACATGTTGATGGCATTTTTTGGCAAAACTTCGGAATTTATATAACGCCCATTTAAAAAAAAAAAAACGTTTTTTTCATTTTTTTTTTATTTTAGCAAAACAGTGTCTTGTTACACGGCAGCAAGTCGGACGTTTCAGGCTTCTTCTCGTATAATCTTTTCGCGCACTCATTAAAGATTAGGTCTCGAGCACTCAACCTTAGTTGTTCCATTAGAGTCTGAATGAAGCTCTCTCGATAAAATTTTCGCTTAATATTCAAAACATTACTAGAGAAACGTTATCTATAAATTTATAGCATTAATAAATGGGTACTCGTCGAACGTGGGTAGTTTAAAAAAGTCAATATACTACATAAGAAGCAAGACGCTAAGTGCAGCATAGGATAGGGAAAGTTAACAACTCCTTCTTTTTTTATATAATCTCTAATTTGGCGCCGGTAGATTGCTGGTAAACTTATAGGCATGCCTTTAAAGGAGCGGTGCAACGATATCTTCAAATGCAATGCTTTTACTTTACGCGAAGCACACTGCACTATTTCACCTTACGATGTACCGCAGGAAAGGCTACAAGCGCGAGCTCCTTGCTCTGGGGCACATCTCGGCGGCACAAGCTCTCGTGACTTAAGAGCGGCTGCCAACGCTATGAGCTCGCGCTTCTAGCCTTTGCTGCGGTACAACATAAGGTGAAACGAAGTATAGTGGGATCCAAGCATATACGTACGCGACGCCACTGCCTAAGGAACTCCCTTGTTGCGGTGTAATTTCAAGGGGGAAAGCGTGCATTTTCTTCCAATGTTTCCTTCGCAAGATTCGATGACGTAGCGTGGGGGTCGCAGTGTCGGCATAGTCAACACCGCCTAGAGGACAAGGCCGTGGTGCTGAAACTTCTTGCGTCACCAGCGAAGGCCAACGCTGGGCACAGATAGGAAACGAGTGCTGCTTCAGCACTCGGCTTCGAGTCAAGCTTTGAGCCGAACGTTGACGCAATCGTCGTGTCCAATCTGTCACCAACGTTGTCCTTCGCTGCTGATGACGACGTCTCTATCAGCAGCGGTGCTTTGTTATCTATAGGTGGTGTGTCGGCATAGCACCCTATTCGAACGCGGCTAATAGATTGCACCCAAACATTGCGTGAGCACTCGGATTGGGCTCGTGAGAATCCATAGCTCGACGAGCATTCGGGTATAGTGGCCCGTGTTCAATCGCTGCGATGACGACAATAGCCGAACCACAACAATCTCTGGAACTCAGTGCGTGTCCTCTGATTTGCCAACCCCCAGCGCGCGACTATGATCAAAATTGGATGCATATAATCGGCTCCAGATCATGTGGCCGCTTGTTCTGGCTGCAAGTTGAGGGGGTGAACGCCGCTCGTTTTTCGTTAATCGTTTTTTTTCTTCCCGCGACTTCGATTGCGTGTGGTGAAAAACGAACGCGTGTTTCATAGGTCATTAAGGTCAGGGGCTCGTTCTAAGCGGTATTTGCGCTAAGTACCAAAATCGTTGCATCGCACCTTAAAGCACTCGCGCATTGGGCGGAAACTAGCCTGTGAAAACAACCGACTATAGTCAAGGATAGCTTTAGGAACGCGGGCGTTGTGAATATTGCGTATATAAATATCGCTTTTCGGTCAATAAGACTGAAGCGTGAGTCAATAGAGACGCCGAAGAACGTATAGCGGAGCCAGAACCGGAAACATATTAAGTCCCGTTCCGCGTTTATTGAGCTGACAGCGACTACATATTGAGCTGTCCTTATTCAGGAGAAAACATTTGGGTGGGTATATAGAGTTAGGCTTACGCCAATAAAAACATTTCACCGAAGAACGAAATCGCTAGTCATTTCTTGTTAGCGTATCGCCGGAGCGTTTTGCGACGCGATTTCCCATTCAGACACAAAAGGGAACTAAAAACGAGCGCAGGCACGCGCGCAAAGGCATTCGCGGAATTCCAAAACGACTGCGAAGTGGGAGCCCCCAGATTTCGAGCATCCCACGCATAACGCGCGTTCTATAGCGTCCTCGTGGGAAACAAATGCGTTATTTAGGAGCCGGTGGTCTTCAGCGCGGGCGCAATCCCGACGGCCGTCCGTATACCCAAAGAGGCGCTGAAAAGAAGCGCCCATTCCGAGCTCCTGTATTATGAAAAGAAACTACTCCTCGAATATTAAACGCGCGGCGAGAATGGGCGCCAAGCGACGCTCAAGCTCGGACGCGAGAGCGTGCGGACGAGCAAAAGAATAGCGAGTCTTTGTTCTCCTCGAGCCTTGACAATAGGTGCACTTGTCGGGACGTTGTGCTAGCCAACAACAACGACAATAACAAACAAAGGTATTGACTTTGAGAATTTGTAGGGCCGGAAAATAGAACTCGTCATTAGTGGGCTGTTTAAATCCTCCAATACTGGCGCTTCGAACAGCGCGAGTCAACCAACCTTGGTTTAAAGGGGCCCTGCAATCATATTTAAGCGTCTACCTTTTTTGCGGTTTCCACGTCTCTTGAAGTTCGGGCAAGCCAGCGGGCACGGAGAGAGTAACTAAATATCAGTGCGTCATATTTTAACCGGACGACGCGGAAACCTCCTCCACCGACGAGGGCGACCCGCGGTACCGAAAGCGCGCAAAATGTGACGTCTTTGGTCCTGGGCTTACTACTGGTCAGAGCCTCTAAAAGCTTCTTTTTAGTCGAACTACAAAATATAAGTTGCGCGAACCGTTTCAATTATTTATAAAAGTAGTTTTTGTTCAGTATCTTAGATCAGAAAAGAAACGAATGCAGTTTATAAAGTACGGAAACGAGAAATGACCCATCGACATACCCGCCACCGAGCGGTGGAAAAGGCGGCGCACACTAGAAAGCAGTAGTGGGATCACGCGCCGACACGGAAATGTCCCGGATGTACGCGGCGGCGCTGCGGTCGTATGGACAGGATGATCCGACCAGCTCCGAGCGTTCCGAAGGCCTTCGGCGAGAAGCTTTGTCTTGGGGTTTGGCCGTTTCGCGGTATGGCAGCGCGAAGTGGCTCCCATTCTGAACTGATCTTTACCACGTGTTTGCTGTAGTTTGTGGCCAATGAAGTGTCATGCCGAATCAGTGTTTAATCGCGCAGCAAATGCAATGAGAGCCGCCCCGGCTGCCCGCTGCATACAGCCTATCCAAAGCATGCTTTAGTGGCGCCCTCTCGCGCCGTCGACACGGAGTGTGGCAGCCGTGAGCGCTCGCGATGAGCCCACTACCCCTCCTCTAGTTCACGGCCACTCAAGCAACGAAGGACGTCATGAGGGAGGTTATTTTTTGCTTGTTTTTGTAATTTTATTTGCCTATAACTTTTAAAATAAAGCGAATTTCGAGAAAAGAAAAGTTTTACTAAGTTACTACGTTCAGTGCGCTCAGGTTTGGTGCAAAATAAAATACAGTAAAAAAGTCTTTGCAGGGCCCCTTTAAGAAACAGTTCTTTTGAATAACCCTGGTAACATTTTGCAAATTTGGTGTAATTGTACAGTCGGCGGCAATAGGAGCTGGCCGAGTTTAGCGGTGGCTAAAGGGGTGGAAGATGTTGCATGGAGTGCCTCCGTCACGCCAAGCTATGAAACTGACTGCCCAATTGCGGCACTACAGCACATGACAGTTCATTGCAACTTCTTGGATGAACAACAGCCTGATGTACCCAGGACTTCCTGCATGGCTTTCCTGACGCCCCGGCCAGAACGCCGTTGGGCCACCAGCTCATGTTGGCTCACCGTGTAGTGCATAAAACCTGATAGCATAAAAAGTGCACAGCCTAGTTGCTGTTTTTTTTTTTTTTTTTTGTTCCCAATAAACCTATTTTAGAGCGCAGCTCTTAGGCGCCCGTTTCCGGCTTGAGCGTCGTCGGCGTCACCGTCGCCGTCGGCGTCGCCGTCGGCGTAACCGCGCGGTGCATGATGGGTAAATTTCCCCGCTAAATTTAGCGGAACATTTTCCCCGCTACATCTAGCAAAAAATTTTCCCCGCTAAATCTAGCGGAAAATTTTCCCCGCTAAATTTAGCGGAACATTTTCTCCTCCCCCCTCCCCCCCTCGAGGTCACGTGACCCCCAGGTCACGTGACCCCCCCCCCCCCGTGCCTTCCCCTCCTCCTCAAGAACTGCGCTCTAATTCGGCGTTACAGGGAGTTGTAAACGGCTTTCATTTTTTATTGATTCGTAGTATGTTTTGATTGGGGTAAAACTGCGTAGTATAGTGCTTCCCAAACGGTCCACTGAGCGACGCTGTTAATGCGAACAAGTATACCTTCAGAAATCTGGGGCGTTTACTTTGTCGCAAACCACTTTGGTAGAGTCAAGCACTGGAATCTAAGGAGGGAGCTCGGTCAATAACGAGGTTGCTAATATGTCTAGTCATATAGAAAAAGAAACTGTCTGCGCTATGGTACTGAGCAGCACGTTTCACCGTGCTCAATGTTACTGCGCAGACTTATTTCTTTGTTTGTTTGAAAGTATTATCAGCTCCGTGATTGACCAAGCTTCCTTAGATTGCTGCAACTGGCCCTCCCAAGTGATTTGCAGAAAGGTATAGTCACTCCAGACTTCTTCAAAGGAGCGATCACCAGTTTTTTTGTTTTTTTTTTTAATTAAAGTAGCTGTTATCGGAACTACTTGGGGTGATGAAAGAGTTAATTTGGGGCACCTGCGTAAATGGTCAAGTTAGCGTTCGCCAAGACGCCACGTAAAGCGCTAAAGGTAGCAATTGTGTCGTGTTTGCCCTAACAGTGTACAAATAAAGTTCATATCATATGAAAAAAAAAGTTTATTTAATATATTACACAGCATATGACACAATGACAAATTTCATGACATGTATGGACGTCTGTAACTAACAAAATGTTATTTAATTAAGTAACTGCGTTTATCATGCAGTTGAGATTCTATCTATAAGAACAGTCGCTAGGGAACGTTAAAAGTGGATTCACAAAAAAATTTAAAAATAATGTTCGCCGAAATAAAAACCTTTGCAGTGAAAGCTCAGAGACAGCCCTTCAGAGTATGCTAGCATTAGGCGTGGTTCCCGAGTGGGCGATTTAGAAATTTTCGGCACCCTAATTATACATTTTCACGCTGCGGACTTCCCCAAGGACATAAAAAAAAATGTTTGCTTGTGCGTTTGTTTGCTTTCGCTTGTTCGCTTCTCGCTTTGATATCAACGCCCATCGCATGATATGCTAATAAAGCGGAACTCCCGCTATTCCCCGCAGATTGTGAAGTGACATCTAACGTTAGCGCAGTCGATGACTTCTTTCTTTTCTGTCGCTTTCTCCCCTCTCTTCCATTTAGATTTCTCATTCTATCTGTATTTCTTTCGATGTCGTTTCGAGTAGCGGCGGCGTAAGCGTTTTCCGCGATAATAACGATCAAAAATGAGCCGTCACGCTAATTTCGGCAAAAACCTAATTAAGCCTAAACACGCAAACGCACGCAGCACAAAATCACGCACGCGCGTAGCTTGCAGACGACGGCTTCCGGTGCAAAAACAAAATGAGCAGACAAAAAAGAAAAAAAAAGGAAGATGGCGCTGCCCATGGGGCGGCACCGGCCAGTAAGAGCCGTACATTTCAATTAAATGGCGGCTCGGCCCGAGAGGCTCCGGCGAGAGACGCAGTTAGTCCTAAGGGGGTCGCGGTCATCACGAGCACGCAAATCTCGCTAATTATAAAGATTAATGAATTTAACTCAAGTCCGAACCCCGCTGGTGATTTTCCGGAGCTCGCAATTCGCCCACCCTTTTTTTAAATGGTTTCCTGTATGTTCTTTTTTTTTTCTGTTCTTATTATCTTGCTCCTGCTGAGTTAATATTTCATTCGCACTCGCGGTTCTGCTAAATTAGTTCTCCAGATTCTGAACCGCTGTTGCCGCAGAGAGCCTGTGCAGACTTTCTTCGGGCTCGACGTGGGCTGCGCCTTTCTATACAACTGTATAAGCGTCGTATCCGCATCTTTGTGGTTATGTAGAAAACCGTGAGTTGAGCAATTTATTTCACCTAGGGAGCTTGACAGTTTTGTAAGTGACGAAAGTTTACACAGGCGGTGAGACTATGAAAGCCTAGTCAGAAAGTAAGATTCACGGAGTTTTTCACCATTTGTCTCATCGTTTTCGTAGTCATACTGTCATATTTGAGAGCCCTGACATATATGCGACAACTTAAGAGTTTCTGACTCTTGAAGTGCCACCGTTAAAACCTTACGTCCCATAAAAATGTATTCTTTTTGTTTTTCTTCTTAAGTTGCGTACGTATTATTTGATGTCCACAAATGATTGTACCTGAAATCCTTGACACTCCTTAGAGTAAACCGTTAAAAAATAAAACTTCAGAGTGTAAAATGGTTTCCAATAATCGGCTACTGAGGTAGCAAGTTGAAATTTCTTTCGAATGTAGGTACTACAGGAAGATAAACTTTTATTTAGGCAAAAATTAAAGATATAGAAAGAAATATGCATGTGACGATAAACCATAGGGTCAAACAGAACCTCAGGTTCTTCGATGTTTGATTTCGTATGTGACACCACTCTCTATAGCCTGACGTCTGGAATCCATGGGCCGGCTTGCTAGAACAGCGTATCAGCTGAGACTGGCTGAATGAAAGCACTGCAAAGGCTGGGGCACGCGAGCACCCTTGGGACGCAGTTTGAGTCTCGCTCAGCTCGTGAGGTGGCTTTGGCAGTGCTTTCTTCTCCCCAGTATCAGCTGAGACGCTGTTTCTAGCAAGCCGGGACAAACATTCATGTCCTTGTCTTTCGCAGTCTTTTTTTTTTTTTTCTTGTTTTTCATTTGGAATGCCGCAACCCGCCGATGGGCTCTGTAACTTAATTTTGAGTTCAGTTAATTACAGGTTACTTAAAAAAAAAAGCCAGGTGCACTTACACAAATTAAGTACGTACTTAAAGACACAGACAAGAGCGCGAAACGCGGCTGTAATAGTGAACACAAATGAGCCCGTCACTTGTCGTCCTTTTTCACATATTTTTTTTTCTTTATTGCTTTAGTAACCTAGCATGAGAATATTATTCTCGTAATTGCTCTAAATTAATTTATTTAATGAATTACCACCGCGTGACGGAGGTTAAAGGAATAATGTTTAGAGATGTTTCGTGTTGTTTTTGCGCATTCCATTGGGTAGCATTATCGATCAAACAATTTTTCAATTACAAAAAAAAACAAAAA
Organism: Ixodes persulcatus; assembly: GCA_013358835.2. Classification (NCBI taxonomy): domain Eukaryota; kingdom Metazoa; phylum Arthropoda; class Arachnida; order Ixodida; family Ixodidae; genus Ixodes; species Ixodes persulcatus. The sequence goes on along the minus strand of JABSTQ010011448.1, from coordinate 410,607 downwards.
GAAACGAGAGCAAGACAAGTAACGTTTGCGAACACCAGCGTATCCATCTCCTTCTTTTTAACAACAAAGCACACGTTCACAGTGCATATTTTAATTTCCTAAAGCTAAGAGCGTTACCACGGAATTGAATGTGTTAAGTAACCAATAAAAAAAACCAGAGATAATTAATCTTTCGTCCAAGAAACAATCAACATTCTTTAGACAATCAACATTTTTGTCCTAGGACATTCTGACTGGCCAGTTCCGCAATATCATCGGATACTGCTGGATGATAAGGGAATCGGGATTCTTCAGTTGTCGGCGACCATGTAACGATGCATATTTAACTACAATTCAATAAAAGAATTGTGAAATATTTGAAACACTTCCAATTGTTTTCTTTAGACAAGCGCCATGAACAAGTCCTGTAGCTAATCGTTTTGATCGTTAAACTCCCACGTACTTCTATTCGGATTGCTTACCGAAACTGTTCTACTCTTCCAGGTGACTTGTGATCACTCGCACGATATGTGTTCATCTATTCCCGAGTCTAAGCTGTTTTCTCATCGCGCCGAATGCTACCGGGGCATCTAAGTTATTTTTGTTTTATGTAAATATATTAGCTTAGAAAAGATGTTGAGAGTATCTGCTGTGCACCCCAAAGTTTTCACACCGCGACATCTCAATGTAATAGAACTCCACAACCCACGTGGGTACAAAGCATAATTCGATATCAGGTACGAAGGAAAATAGAAAAAATGGTCGTACAAACAAAACTATCAGCAGTAGAAAGCAATAATGCAATTTATTTTACCCTCCACAACTAATATTAGAAGCTTCTAATATGCAGATTAACTTATGTGCAAAAGATCCTTCGCTGTTAAGTTCCCTTCTTGTTAACAACCTGAACAAAATAAACTTTGATTCAATATTTACGCAACTTTTGTTTCCAAACATTAACGTTAAACGTGACTCACTGACATTAAGGACTTTTAGACAGACATGTAGAAGTTCCTCAAAAAGTAATTAAGTTAAGTTACTGAGTATTGACGTCAAAAGTAATTTGAGTAGAGTAGAAATTACTCAAACAGAAAGTAATTGAGAAAACTACTAATTACCGTCAAAAAGTAGCGAATTACTTTTAAAGTTACTTTTGAAGTTACTTTTATATGTTTTTATGGTAAAAGGAAAGTACACAAATTTTGATCCGTTAGCGAAATTGTGCTCGCCAAATATGAATTGACTTCTTTTTTTTCACAGAAATGCTTTAATAGTTGGTTCTGCTTCTTCGTGCATAATATTTTTGCCCTTTCTTGTTTGTTTGGTCAATGATGTACTGCGAATGTGTCATTTCTACTTTGAGGTTTAGCACTGTCTGAGCTTGATTTTTAGACAGTGTTCGCTTGTTTACAGTGTTGCGTAAAGTACATCTAAAAAGTACTTAAGTAAAGTACAAAGTAAATGAGAGGTTATGTACTTCAAGTAAAGTAGTAAGTACACCGAGTGCAATGTACTTGAAGTAACGTATATAAATATAATATATTTCATGGTAAAGTACAAGCACTTTTAACTCAATCTGTCATGATGCCCTTTCATTTCCTATACAGTGCTTTTTTTAACTGATATGCATTGCTCCAGGGGTAATCGGAGGTGCATCAGTTTTTTACGGAAATGGCAGCAAATATTGTATAAGGTCAAGTCGCCGCAGAGTCGTTGTTTTACTCTCGCTGACGAGCTATTTGAGACAATCAACTTATAAGGCACTTAGTTCCATCGTTCTTACAGCCGCCATTACTTCACTCAAAGAAATGAACAGATGACGTCTCGAAAGAGCACGTTTTCACACGACGATACCGCCATTTTTTGTTTTCAAATTCGGGGAATGTACGTTGAAGTCGGGAGTTTTACTTTCCTCGGAAAATACAAGTACATGTTCAGAGAATTGGCTTCTAGTAAAGTACAATTTTTCTAAACAGTAGTACTTGAAGTACCATGTAGATAGAGAACTTCCCAACACTGCTTGTTCATCATTTTTTTATATAAAAACGTTGGGAGAATTACCTCAGCTTTCTCGAACGATCTTTGAATCTTTGAAGATCTGCATATTCTGAGGTTTGGGAAGAAAGGCAATGCAAAAAGGTAATCTTTGCGTTGCCCTTTATCACGCGATTCTTCGAGTACAGCACAAACTACAGGAGCACTAGATGAGCTTCAGAGCAGATGCTGCACTTTGCTGCCTCCTTTGAGTGAGGATGCAGTGTGTGCACCTCCTGTAGTGGGCGAGAGTTTCTACGTTGTGGAGAAGCGGGGAGCAACCCTTTCTTCAAATGGGTCAAGTCTCCTTGAGCTTCTGGACACAGAGAAACGCCAGTCTTCGGCGCTAATCGCGCAGTTACTCGGCCTCTCTTGAGTCGTGTCTGTTCGCTGGCCGCGCCTCGTAGCAGTGATGTTGCAGGGGAGGGGGGGGGGGGGGGGGAAGGGGGGGGGGGGGACGGCTTGTGAAAATTATTTGGGGTTTCCGACTCTCCAAACTATTTTCTCCCCCCCCCTCCTACGTCATATGCTTCCCCCTCTTTGCAAATATCAGCTGATCTTCCAAAATCTTGTCTCCTTTGTGCAGGAATGTTTGTTGATAGGCAAAACAACCACTAAAATTTGTAAGTAATTTGTAACTTGAGTAGAAGTTACCCCCAAAAAAGTAATTAAAGTAAACTACTAATTACCGAAATAAAAATGTAATTGAACATTACTAAACTACTCAGAAAAGTAGTCGAACTACAGTAACGTGAGTAGAGTAGCTGAACCACGTACAAGTATGCTTTTAGAAAATCGTTACCCTGTTCAGCGTACCGCACTACCGGAGCCTTCGAAGCATGCTTCAAAGGCTCCGGTTGTGCGGTATGCAGAACACGGCAACGGTTTGCTAAAAGTCCTTTTGTCGTGTGAGCTACACTGGCCGAGGCTGAGCATTGTCGCGTGGCTCCCAAAGAGCCGTGCTGCGCATGCGCGAGGAGCAGTGACGTCACACGGCGCACAGCTGGCGCGCCGGAGCCGTCACAGCCGCGCGCTCCGCCGCCGCCGCGCGAGCCTCGCCGGTCTGCGCATTCCAGAGGAGTGACGTCATAGCCGCGGCAGACGCACTGGCGCCGCCGCGTGCGCAGCTGTGCGCCTCCGTTGCGCAGTAGCCAAATCTGACGCTGCACCGGAGCCGCTTGATAGCGTCTCTCATTTTGTGTTTTTTTTTTTGTTCCTCCAACTTGAATGGCACCACGCGATCGCTCACTTCTGATGTTTACAGCGCTGTTCTCATGACTGAGCGAAAGATTGATTACCCCCTTTGTTTACAGCGTGCTTCTCTTCTTTTTCTCTCTCTCTCTCTCTTTTTTTTTGGGGGGGGGGGGGGAATAATATTTATGCTATTTTTAGAATAAAAAAAAACAGGTGGATTTGTGCAATATTTATTGGTGAGACAAGTAACGGTTACTTAAAACCGGTAAAAATGCAAGGAAAACCAGATGTATAAACGCTTCAGAATCCCAGATAAGTAGCCTATTAGCGGCGAGATGTTTTGGCGGCGGCCTGGTATGGTTTCCTCTCGTGACGTCATGACCTTGCGAACAGCAAGTTCGATGGTGTTCGTAATGAGCATGGTGGATGCTTGAAATTATAACGCTCTGACACCAACACTCCCAACACAGTCAAAATTAAACTTCTTCCATTCCTCTTATTTCTGTCGATGAGAAATCCTTTGCTGACGTCATTGTCAGCATTCAGCCAATCGTGTAAGGCCGATCACAGCGACGCTTTCGATCACGCACGTTGCCAATAGCGTTATCAAAAAATAAGCAAGCGTCAAGCTCGGTCAACGTATACATAGGGAGATATTTCAGTTACATTCTCACTCGCCTCGCTTTACTGCAGATATTATAACTGCTCGGCTTATTGCGCTGGTCTATATAACGCTCAGATATCGCTGCCATGATGCATTTTCATTTTTTTAATAACATCGTTGAATGCTAATGTGAGGTTTCCTCTAAAGCGATCACACCTTAAGGTGCATTCATTAAAAAAAATATATATATCTGCCTCTTTTTGGAGCCGCGGTTCATGTAGAAAAGAAAAAACTATACCTGCAATCTGGCTTAGCTTCACAAACGCAAAGGTTGCGCATGGAATCGATAAATGCGTAAACGATGACTCGTATCGATAAGGTAATGGAGCGATGAAAGACGCATCTGCAGCCGCCTTGCATAGTGGCAACAGCCGGTCAAATATTCCCCTAGCGTCCCCTTCCTATAGGCCCGCCTGCATCGCCGGAACGTAGTATACGGCTCGGATGCAAGGACTAATGAGAATCGCAATTAAAAACGGCGCGATTCGGAGGTTTCCTGGGTCACTTTTGAAATGTTTATAGTTACTTTCGGATAAATTGAAAGCATCTTATTTTCATTTTTGGGAACGTTTTTGCTGTAGTTGTCGTTTTGTCCGGGCAACTTAGTCAACCGTCACCCTATATATAGGTTCACTTTTTAGTTCATGTTCATTTGGCTTTGGTAATTTATTAATGCTCACTAAACTACTAATTTCTCAACTATATTTTTTTTAATTTATTTACAGATGAACAGAAAGGCCCAGCAATGGGGAGGGGGGAACGAGTCTACAGTCTCCCGCGCTCCAAGAAATCTGGGACGGCTTGCTAGAACAGCGTCTCAGCTGAGACTGGGTGAAAGAAAGCACTGCAAAAGCTGGGGCGCGCGAGCGTCTTGAGATGTAGCTTGAGTCCCGCTCAGCTCGTGCGCTGGCTTTGGCAGAACTTGCTTTCACCCGGTCTCAGCTGAGACCCTGGTTCTAGCAGGCCGTCCCTGGAGCGTTCACTTTCCCGCGAAGTACTTGAGAGTACCGATTGCTGCGATATACGGGGGAGTTCGGCGATTGCCGAGCTCGGAAGCATGTTTACATCTATAGTCGTTTTCACTTAAAGTTGAAACACATTATTTGCTCATTATTTACGAGCTGCGCGAAATAGTCCTTATAAAATTTTGGCTGTCTTGGGAAGAAACCATGCTTCTAGGGTTTAAAACGTCTACGTCTAAATATAATTACATGAAGCTAATCTTAGAAGCACCTACATATAAATCTTTATGCGTCGCACGAAGGGGCAAATTAGTAACGTTTTTCGAAAAGCTTATTTTTTTGTTTTGTTATTACGAATTTTTTTTAGACAAAAACGAATATGAAAACGAATATAAAAAATACTGTTTAAGCTCCTACACTGAGCGTGGCGAAAGCACGTAAAATTGCATGCTCACTTTCACAAAAAAAAAGAAACATTTTTTTATTGTATTTACCTACAATTTAAGAAACGCAGGGCATGGCTTATTATGTTAAGGCAACTGTCTTCGTCATTCCTTCTATTGGCTTTGTCATCAGAAAATGCCGCGATCTAATTGGCAGCGAGGGGCTATAACGAGAAGTTGGGGACATCGCCAACGCCCCGCGTTTCGTAAGCACGCAATGACCACAGTCATTTTGAGGGGAAAAGTAGACGCAACAGACGATTTTTTTTAGAGTGTATGTCGTGCGCAGTATCATCGGCTTTCCAATACTTTATAAGCCGAATTCACGTCGCTCATAAATCATTAAAACAAAAAGGGCACGGTGTTCGCTGGTGACCCGATATGACAGCATTCGAGAGCTTTAGAGAACCCTTTTTGCGCATCTGATAAGGTACTAGGGTTGAGCATGCGCAGTGCGTACCGTAGGGCCCACCGTGTCGTATCGGATGTGCCAAAACGGCTCCCTAAAACTCTCTCTTATGTGCGGATAGGACTCGGGCATGTTCGAGGCATGCATACTTCGAATACAACTGCAGACGGCTTTATAGAGCGCAGCTCTTAGGCGCCCATATCCGGCTTGAGCGGCGCGTCGCCGTCGGCGCAACCGCGCGATGACGATGACGATGAGGATGACGTCATCACGATGACCCAAAAATAGCCGTCAAATTTAGCAAAAACGTTTCCCCCGCTAAATTTAGGGGTAACAATTTCCCCGCTAAATTTAGCGGGAAACATTTTCCCGCTAAATTTGGCGGAAAAATTTTTTTCCGCTAGATTTAGCGGGAAAAATTTCCCCGCTAAATCTAGTGGAAACAATTCCGCGCTAAAGTTAGGGGAAAAAATTGCCCCGCGAAATTCCCACTAAATTTACACGCGATGCTCTCACCAACGATGTGCATTTTCTGCGACTTGCTTTAAAGGGATTGTCCGGTTAATTTTTGTCTTCGAGAAAACAATTAAATCTTGTTTTCGCTGTCTTTAGGAACACCCTCCGAGCAATATTCGATTTTTTTCATCCTCCTCCACGCGAGAAATTGGATTTTAAACTCTTCCCAGAACGCGTCCTCAAAAAAACGGCATTTTTGTTGGCAACATTGGCGACCGCGGAAGCTCTGACGTAACATCATGCAGGTAAAAAGCCGAGTTGGGGCGCCTCCCGACTGCTGTACTGTAACTTTTCGTTTTTTATTCGTTCAACCTTGTTGCTCTGTCAGACTACATCTTCGTGGTTTTAAGGGGACGTTTGTCGTGCGGTTGGTTGAAACAACCCTCGGACTGCAGAAAAACAATGTCCTGTCGCCGTGTCAAATAGAATCGAGCTGCCCCCGTGCGAATGTGGCCACGACCTGTCAGGTTCCAGGTTGGTTTCGGTTAAGCCGCACATATATATCTTGAAAATACAACTGTTCATCTAGCATCAATTTTCCATAATCATGCAAGACATTTAAATAGTCTAAACGTCTAAATTCACGATAGAGCTCACCTTTAATGATATTCGTATGCAAAATGGTTTTGGTTTCGGTTGCGCCACATAGACAATTTTTTGTGTGTTACTGCTGCTCTGCACTCAATTCCTTATGACCTTGCAAGACATTGCCTTCAAATGTCTGCGTTGACGGTAGAGCATCTTTTTAATCCTCTGTCTCCCACAGTAATGACTCTAATTGATGTGATTGATCTCGTGGACTCGAGCATTGTCCTGAACACTAATTTATAAGGAGTGCAAGTACACCTGTTAGTAAGCAAGCGGCGAAAGAAATATTTTTTCACGCATCTCGTGCGTTTATTTTACCCGCCAATGCGCTCAAAGGATTATGGCCCCTGCCTGGCTGACATGGTTTTCTGCAATTTATATTAACCATTGATTAGTGTGCCTTCTTTATATTTCTAACTTTTTTGAAAGCATGTGTTCATAATTATCCCACATTTCAGACGTCTTGGGAAGCATCCAGCAGGGAGCCCCATATTTGTCAAGTTTCAACACTTTTGTTTATGATACAACTCATCAGGGCTGGAACATTGCACATTTAAGCTAAAACATTTTATGATCACCATCCTGTCTAACTCTATAACTAAAAATTGAAGTCATCCAACCACATAAATATGTACAGACAAATTATATTTCAGAACTGGCTCGTGGAACGATTAAGCAACCAACAAGTTAAAAAAAAAAAAATATGTTTCATGTTCCAAAGGACAGTAAGGAAAGGGCTTTCTGGAGGCCAGAAGAGAACTTCCTATTCTAACGTTTTTAAGGTTTCAATTTCTAAGAAAAGTAAAAGTGTTAATCGGTAAACATTTTCCAAATCCTATAAGCCATGAACTCACCCTCTTCAATCCACAGTTGATCAGCGACGTAACTGTGTAAACGGTGCAGTGGGTTGGTGCGACGGTGGACATCACACAAGTGCCGCGTCAATAACGTGTACTTTGCAAAAACGAGGTTGCCCTGGTGGTTACCGGTTCCCAAACTTTGTTTCAGAAACAAAGAACAATAAAAGGCGGGTACGCGCACGTCCGGAGACCACATGTCCCACGGCATAGCCACAACATTTCTCCTGAACACTTGCCGCAGTGTTGAGACTGCCAGACATATATAATGGCTTGGAAATACGGATTATCTTTACTATTCATGGCAATGCTCGGTTACAGATACCGTCAGAAATATAGGCTGCCTCAGCAATCCTCTTCGCAAGGGTGTGGTAACTCTTTGCAAATAATGATATGTCAGCCCAAGGAACGCACGGATAGTTGCTCCAAGCTCAAGGCCGTCTTGGAATAATATCTCAATAAAAGTCGCGTTTTTTAATTTTTTTTTTTGCTATGACAAGAAACGCGATTGAACTGAGAACAACCTAAAATAGAGTATAAGAAGAAACAAAATATAAAGCACTCATTGAAGAAGATATTCCAACACCCGCGTACACGAAGTGCCCCCATGGCCGACGATCCGATGCCCGATGTTACGTCGGGGGTAACGGCAGGATGTCTGCCATTGACACCAGCGAAATTCGGGGTGAAGTTTCGTACACACGCTCATGACTACTCTAATTATTTTCCGGACATTATATATCAAGATAAAAATGACGTTTGTTTATATGAAGTCTCCCTAGACTTAACGAGCGCAAAAACTCACGTACTTCCGGTTTAGACCGGACAATCCCTTTAACCACAGGTCGATCGACACCCATGTTAGTGGGTGTGGATCCTTCTCCACCTTCTCCCCACTGTACCCTTCCCTCCTCTTCCTCAAGAGCTGCGCTCTAATTCGGCGTTAAAGGGGATTGTAAACGTCTTTCATTTTTTTTGTATCAGCAATACGGCAGCACAGAAGGAGGAAACAATCGTCAGCGTCTGCAGACCTTCTTTTGTGTATGATGTATTAGCAGTGTGAATGCAGCTTTACATTTGCCCAACTTCAGGTAAAACGGGACCAAATTCATCTCTTCGTCGCATCGCGCGTGACTGACGAATCAGGTGTCCAATGGCTGAACCCTCGCGGGTTTTCTTTTTTTTTTTCACCTTCAGCTTTTTTTTTTTTTTTTTTGTCTTTCTCTCTCGAGTTGGTGGGTCGAACAAAGTCTGGCTAGATCCCGGCCGGGATTTAATTAAATTTGGGGGGGGGGGGGGGGGGGGGAGGGAGGGGGAGGCAGCACCGCGACCACAGCGGCCCGGCACGTCGGCGCGGGCGAGCACTTCACGCTACCGGCACGGCTAATTAGAGCGCAGGTACGGCAAGGCCGCTTCGACGCGCACCGCTTAGAGCTGCCATAGTAACCTGTAGAGCAGAATGCGACACGCTCGGCTATTCTCCTTCGTGGGCCGGAAACGCCGCATTCTTGCCTCCTTGCCAACGATTTAGCCCTCGGAGCCGGCAATCTCTGTTTCTACTTGCATATTTCTTCTTTTTTTAACTTTAAAGACTTAAAAATATATATATATATATATATATATATATAGATATAGATATAGTTATATATTAATTATAAGACACATGTCAACTTCTCAACACCTTGTTTGGTGTGATAATAAATTACTTCTGGTACACTTCTCCTGCAGAGCTACAATCTATGCGGAGAGCAAGATCGTCTGCCTCTTGCACAAGGGTTGCGATGACATCAAAACGCCGAGCCCTTTTTTGGTGACTGACAAAAAAAAATAGTGGGTAGACTTCCAGGCATCTAGCATTAAGGTCTACCTGCTATCCTTCCAATCGAGATCAATCAAAACTCGGCGTCATTCTGACGTCAACGCAACCCTTGTTCAAGAAGCAGACAAGCTTGTGCTCTACTTTGCGATAAGATCGAACGATACTTTCTCCATTTAGACTTCCTAGTGCGCCTAAATTTCTTATCGTTTCCAACCGTTCGGTCACGTAGTTTAAAATGAGTTGAAAAGGTCAATAGTCTGCAAGTGTCTTCGAACCTTGCACCTCCTCTCCCTCCCCTCTCCCCCTCTCCACGCATCAACTGGCGCATGCGCGTGAGCACCTACTTTGCGCGGGAGACGTCTGGCATTAAAGAGTGAAACGCTCTCCGTGGGTGAAGTCTTGAATCTAAACTCTTTATGTTTTCCACGGGGCTCGGTGTCTGCCCAACGCCAGAGTGAGTTTTACTAGTGCGTATACCCCGAGAAACTGAAACTGAGGGAGGGGAGGAGACCAGAGGGGACGTCAGAACGCCGAGCTCTGATTGGTGCGATTAGTGGGTAGACCTGAAGCTAGGTGCCTTCGTCTCCACTGCACTCGTCGAACGCGCTAGAACGTGGAACGCCGGCGTCTTGAGCTTGGCTCTTCCACTCTAAAACGTTCAACGAGTGCAGTGGAGTCAAAGGCAGCTAGCTTTAGGCCTACCAACTAATCCAACCAACCAGAGCTCGGCGTTCAGCCGTCCCCCGCCGCGCGCTCTCGTCTCCTCCTCTTCCTCCGTTTCTCGGCGCAAAGGAGCAAACGTAATCGCTGTGCGTTTGCGTTAGTCCTGCGTGCACCGCGCTGCAAATGCGCGTCGTCGCCATTCGCCAGTTCAAGACGCTGTGTGGGGCTCCACGCACGCTCAGTGTGAAACACGAAACGCTAAGGCCAACAACGTATACAGTGTTTGAGATTGCTCGTATACGCAGTACTAAAGCTCATTAAGGCCCGTAGAGTCACTAGGTCATCTTCCGCGGACGACCGCAGGACAGGGGCTAAATTGAACACAAATTCTGCGTCTGCGTACGGTTGGGACTCTCGTTCGATTGGTGCTTCACACGTTGAGCCCCAGCGGAATGCTCACGCCAGCCGAGCGCTGCGTCGCGAGCCCAAACAAATAGTTCACGTTATCGTTGTTCTTCCACATGGGTCAAGTTCTTAACTTAGCCGCTAGGGCCGCGTGGTTGGCTCTCCTCCTCAATATTCGGGGATGGATTTGAGAACCCGGAAAATGCTCCGCCCCAAGGGCGCGAGATTTCTGCCTTCGATAACGCTTCGTCGAACGCGCATCAAGGCTTGTCAAAAGGCAACAAGCTCGTGCTAGGGGCGGACCATCTACCAACGAAATGAATTTTGGGGCTGGGGTAAATGATTCTGGACATGGATTCTACTAATCTCATAGCGTTTAGTGGGTCAAAAAAGAAATGGGGCTAGAAGGTCTCAAAAGCCCACATATCGGTACGAGCACGTCAGCACGTCAGCCGAACCCAACTCACGCATTGGATACGAGTGAGTGTTGTACCCGTTACCGAAAATAAGTAACGAAATAGCGTTACTCGTTAGCTTGGAAAAAAGCTAACGCGTTACAGAGCTCCGTTACAATTTTGCAAATGAAACGAAATATCGGTGTCATTACTTGACATGACTAACGGACGTTACTTTTACTTTAGTTTGTGGTCACTTTGTGTTTCACTGTTAGTATATGACAGCTGTTAGTTTATGACTGCAGAGTCTCAATCACAAACGTCTCTATAAGATTGTCGAACACTTCTTGAGAAACGGGAGTTTGATGCACACTGTCGATCTTTCTCTGGTTCAGAAAGGGTGTGTTGGGAAAGTGTTTTGTAGCTTTGGTCTTTCGTTTCTTTGAAATTACCGCGAACTCTGACAGCTTCTGCGAATCGAGGGACTGGTGAAAAAGAAAAACAATCAGGACTGATGCGAAGCACCGCTGTGTATTCCTAGTTATCAGTCGTGTGGAACAACGAAATATTAACTAAATAAACTGCATCACGAATTAGTATAGAAAAAAATGTCTAAAAATACCGCAACTTTTACATATATCACATCGGCGTGTGTATATATAACTTTCATGATTCATTTACCCTCCTTCTGAATTATACAAGTAAACTAAACTAAGCCGTTTTCGAAGACTTTTTCGCTAGCTTACATTAATAAGCATTGTGAGATGAGCTGAAGAACTGAGACAAAACGATCCCAAAAGAAAGGTGCGTTATTTTAGCTAAGAAAGATTAACGACGACATTTTAACGGAAAGAAGTAAGTGACGTAGCTTACGTACCGGCATACAGAGCAGACATTTAAACAGCAAATTGTCTGACTTCGTTTCCCTCAATTTAAACATAGCACTTAGCCCGGGCCATAATAACGGAGTTTCGGTGATCGTTGCCATCTTGTACGAAAGTGAGTGCGAGATGACAGTAAAAGGGGTTTTTATAACAAGCGTTCCAAAACGGCCTTGTTGGTTAGAGGCAGAAGTTGCATGACAAAGGCAACTGTACAGTACACGGACTGCTCACAAACAACATACCTCATAGCCGCACAGATTTTAGTCACAGTCCGGTTTAGGCTACACAAGCAACAAAAAAAGAACACCGATCGCTTAATATAACACATAGTTATAACCAAAGACGATTATTGGTGATTATAAACGAAGTATAGCGCCGGCCATACTTCGGTTATTATTACATGCGAACTCGTACTATCTTTACGTGTATATATGATTAAAAAAGGTGGCGAGCGTTTATAAGCTCTTTACCCTAAGTTTGTCTTTCATGTCTAAAAACCTTCTTTTTTTTTTTTTTTTTTCACGCCGTGGTAGCAGCAAAGTAAGGGCGAAGCAGACGAAAGCCATCACTATTACTGCTACGAATGTGTCTCTTTAGAATAATGGTATAGTAGCCTTCACACACAACCAAGGAACTGTGAGAAGGATTACGCGGGCGCAGCGTCCAGCAATAGATAATTCGGTCTTTGAATGCCAGGGAGTTGGGGGCTAACTGTGATAGAAAGAAAGTGTCGTCCGTGGTGGTTACGCAGTCGTTTGTCTAATTTTTGAGGCGCTATGGGAGAAAGGATGACCAGAGGATTTAGTGGGAGGTGACCTTCTGAACGGGAGTCGTTAACCAGCGAGAGACCGCACCTTTGTACCACGGTGGCAGGGATTCTAACGGTGAATTCCTCTCGCAGATCTCGAGCGTTCCAAAAGCGCTCCATTTGGAGCGCGCATATTCCGCTCGCAGATCTGGCTCGAGCTGGTCATCTTCCGCTTGTAGATCTCCGGCAACACCCGCTCCACGGAGCGCCTCAAACCCCGCCAAACTTGCTCTGCGGGATTTCACAGATCTTTCCGGAAGTTGACAGAGCGGCCCACGTGATTTCTTTCTAAATCGGCAGTGCGCATGCGCGGCGAGGTTGGAGAGGTTGGCGGGCCGGTCGGGCCACGGTCAGGTCGTCGAGTTGGATCTGCTCGGGTGCGTCGGTTGTTTACGCGGCATTGTGACGGCTCGAACGCTTCTACCTCGCGTAGATCAGGGACACAAAGCCGGGACTGTGGAGCGTGGTAAATCGTAAGTGCTGACATCTGTGATCGTGAGAGGAAGAACGAGAAAAAGAACGGAAGGGGGGGGGGGGGGGGGGGGGGGAGGGGACAGAAGAGCCGGAGGCAGGCGCAAGGTTAGGCCCGTTCAGTCTGGAGCCAATGACTGTTTACCTTTTCACACTGCATTCCGCCGGCGTTTTTCCGTGCAATGAAGCAAGAAGAGATTAGGCAACGGCCGTGCAAGTGATGATTTGTTACCTCTGTGTTTATTAAAGTCGTACCAGAAATCTGAACTCCACCGCTGGCAATTCCTGTCCGTGCCCCGCCGCTTCGAGGCGTCCGAAAGGTATGTGACGGTGCCGAACGCGGACGTCTTCGATATTTGTGACATGGACGCCGTTGTACGTATAATTTCGCCCGGCCTGTGTCGCGTGTTATTTCTGCAGCTAAGCAGTGACAGTTGTCACTGGTCGTTGGAAAGATCAGTCGGCTGAAGCGTTGGTGGGCTTGCCAAGTTCGAGCAGCGGCCATTATGAACGGCGGAGGGGGAAGCGGTGGGGAGGGGTGATGGGGAGGTCGCTCCAAAAATAGCAAGTCTATCTTCCCCTCGTCGATTCGGAGCGGGTCCCACGGAGCGGAATTTCGCCTCCCTTGTGGATTTTGGAAAGCTCTCCGGATCTACGAGTGGAATTCACCATAAAAGATGGTGACGTCTTTCTGGTGACGGACGCCTTTCAATCCTGCGATAACCTTGCCACTTGTTTTGGTTCAAAGCATGGGAACGTCAATGCTTCCAAATTTAGAGTTTATCCTTTCTGTTGTTGAGAGAACGAGATATTATTTATTTTGAAGAGAAGGACTTGACCAGCTTGAGTAGCTAGGGACAGATTAGGCAGAATCCTTCGAGTGGCGGCAGACTGTTGCCTTCTGAGCGGATGTCTCTTTCCAGCGAGACGGCTGCTGCTTCAGGGCACGGCGGCGGTGGCCTTAGTAGCTTCGATACAAAGACTGCACCAAGGACGCTCAAGAATTCGGCAAAGCGATAATCTCGCGTCTTTTGGTCCCGGTTGTGGGAACGTTGAAAGTGTCTTCCGAGGGAGTTTGAAATGACGTCGTTTATACATAGCTTTGTTGGGGTTTCTTTGCCACTTTTTGTAGTGCGCAGAATAAAAATTAGTTTGCTTTCAAACTATCATGCTGCCATTTTTAATGAAAAGTAACGAGTAATGGGTAACGTAATTTGATAGCAGATAACGTAAAATAATAACGACATTACTTTACTCGCTACTCATTTGGGATTCTAACGAGTACGTTAGTACGTTACTAAAAAAACTAAGGCGCTACCAGCAACGTCATTACTTGTAACGTGTTAGTTCCAACACTGATACGAGCACTGCGTCACTAGGACCGTATGCGCTGGTCAACCATCGATCCGCCACGAATATTTGGATTCGCGGCCGTGGCCGATGAGTTCCGTGACGGTATACCTTATCATCCCTTGATAAGTTTCATGGTGTGCCCAAAAAGCACAGTGGAAGCCACGAGGTTTCTCATTGTGCTCTTTAGGCACACCATGAAGCTCGCCATCGATCGGTAAACTCTTTTCGCCGTGTGCACGTATAGACGACGAAACTTCCGCACCTGTTCTGGCTTCATCGTAGTACTAAACCCCTTCGCCTGCATACTTTTCCCTCCTTGCTATTCCGTCTTACCGCTTCCAACTAGTCCGCTGAGAATTCGTCGGTTACATTTCAACTGTCCAATCGATGGCTACGTCGTATGCAATCATGATTCCGATTCTAGCATAGAGTTACATCTTTCTGGCGGCTCGATATAGTCTCACAGTCTGTTTAGAGCAACGGGGCTGTTGCATTGAAATTCCAGTCAAGCGTTCGTGTTGATATTTAAAGAGCGGAACAGCTTCCCGCGTGCGAATGGCAACTTTCGAGCAAGAGGAGCAACTTAGACTGTTTATAAGTCACCGAAAGGTGGGTTCATACACTTGCCACTGCTTACGACCGTGCGCCTTGAAACCTTTGAAGATATCTTACGACTAGAAAACACAGTGGCACCATCTCTTAGGTGGCCGTGAAACACTATACAGGGTATTTATATTTCCATTTTTTTTTTTTTTCGCGCCCGATTTTCTTTTTGTTATTGTTGTTGTTTTTTGCTCGAACAAAATTTGGAAATATGCACGTAACACGGTAACAGTTTGGTAAAAGTCACTATTACTGTGCTGTGTTGGCTGTGAATCGAGTCCTTTTTTCGGTTTACCTTGTCGGAAACCAAAAACGCGCAACGCAAAAAAGAATGCTCGCGGACGAGACGATTTTTCATTCCTCGTAGTAATTTTCTGAAGAAGGCAAGCGAATGTCCGATACAAAATTGGCTAATACCCCAAAGTGCGGCGTAGACAATCGTTTAATAATGAGGCCTAATTTTCGATATAAAAGAACATTTAGAAAAAAAAAAACACATTAAAATACGATCGGGGAAAATTGTTTTTACGATAGGATAAGCAGGTTCTTAATTTAAGAGGGGCGCTCGTAATACATCTCCCAGCTTATAATGTTCTATAATTATTTACATTAGCAAAGTTTCCATTCATTTTTCTTACACTTTTTTTGTCTGATTTACATCTTCCGCACGTCAAAGCCAGCAATCAAGCCTCTTTTTTACTTTTTCGTCAATAAAAAAGAAAATGAAGAAGAGAGCCGGTTTTGGGCTTTTTCCTCTGAAAGCCCTTCGAGCAACGAAATACCCCTCAAAAGCCCACATCTCTTTAGACAATAAAAGGCAATCCTAGAAAACTTAAGATAAAACAAAAAAAAAAAACCCATTTCCCCAAACCTGACAAAACCAGCTGCGGCGTACACAGCATGCCATACAGGTATCGCTCTGGAACGCGCCAGGTACAAAAAAAAAACACAAAAAAACTACAAGATATATATATATTTTTCTCTTCCCTAATTGGAAGTTAGGCTGCCAAGTTTGAGAAAAGATTAGACCGGTCAAGGCGGGAAAAGCTATGAAAAACTATAAAAAAGTGTAAACAAAGGAGCCAGGTCTGTTTTCTGTCTTCCTTTTTATTATTAACTTATTTTTTTTTTTTTTCAAGAGAAAAGGGAAGGCTTGGTCCGGCTTGGCTTTGCTGACGTAATTTCGGAAAGACATTGGCGCTGAGTGGCGAAGCCCGCCGTCGGGGACGGCTGACCAAGAAGGATGGAGATGGATCGTGCGGACGCCTGGTTGCGACCTATCGCGGAGGGGGGGTGGGGGGGGGGGGGGGGGGGGGGGAGACCCGGGAAAAGCGCCGCTGGGCCCAAATGCCGGCAAACTTTTTTTTTTTTATCACCGGGCTTCAGCGCTGAAGTCGTCGTGGGCCCCGGAAACAAAATGTCTCCTCGGGGAGGTGAAGGCTGGAAATTCCGGGTCCGCAGCTAGGACGACGCCGAAAGTGCCGCTTATAGCGTGGGCGTGCGTGGCCCTTGGTAAAAAAAAAAAAAGCAGCGCACCGAAAGTGGGTCTATAGCACATGAGTGAATCACATTTTAGCGAACAGCACCATTTGAGCGAATCGACGTTTTAGCGAATAACGGGGGAGAGTGTTACCCCCCCCCCCCCTCTCCTTCCCCCCGCGCTGCGCTCAAGACGCTTTGCAGAGGCAGTCTGCGGCAGCTAATTACAAAAATGCGAACCCACTTGGCCCACCCGTAAACGCTGCTTCGCGGCGGCCGACTATTCACTAAAGTGTCTTTCGATGAAAATTCGGCGTCCGCTAATTCGCCGTTCGACAAACTGAGTGCCACCCCACCGATAATATACTAATATAGACCTATTGCTAAATTACCCAAGCATCAAGGAGAATGCAGGGATTCGTGTTCCAAGTGCCACACGTGCGCGCCTCCCCCGTATAAAATATTCGAAGTAAATAAGCAAAATACAGCGTTGACGAACGCGCGTGCAAGATGCAATTTGTTTTAGGCGTTTGCTTTAGAAAAGCTACTACTGTTGAGGCCAGCATGTGTGGCTCCTGAACATCAATCCCCGCATTCTACTTGATGCTTGGGAAATTTAGCAATAGGTCTATTTTGTACTTGTATGAGATAAGAAGTCTACGAGGTTTATTTTAGAGCGCAGCTCTTATGGCGCATTCACACAGGAAGCGGATCCGCGTTCGCAAAGCGGTTGCGAACGCGGTTGTATAAAGATCCGGTATAATTGCACGCGCATTTAATGACATCAAATGCGCGTGCAATTGTACTGGATCTTTATACAACCGCGTTCGCAACCGCTTTACGAACGCGGATCCGCTTCCAGTGTGAATGAGCTGTTAGCAAATAAATCGGCGAAACCGAAACAAACATTCTGATTTCTTCCCTTTTTCGCCTCTGGAAAGAGAAGTGACGTCAAGGAGCACTGTCGGCATCGGTAGGATTTAGTGCACACTCAGTGTGGTTCCCGTGGTTCGCTATAGTGCACGGCGGTCTGTGAAGAAAACCTGGAAGAAATGGGCGGCAACGCCGTGCTCGCAAACGAGTTTGAGCTCC
This sequence comes from Ixodes persulcatus, assembly GCA_013358835.2. Taxonomy (NCBI): domain Eukaryota; kingdom Metazoa; phylum Arthropoda; class Arachnida; order Ixodida; family Ixodidae; genus Ixodes; species Ixodes persulcatus. The sequence goes on along the minus strand of JABSTQ010011448.1, from coordinate 392,989 downwards.
CGTTCAGCGACCTCACGCCGACTGAACGGGAGATGGTGGTAAGGACGCAGAACTCTGGATTGGCGCTTTACGAAGGCGCCATAGACCTACCACCAGCTCCTCGGTCGCCGCCTCAGAGCGACTCCGGCTGACGTGAAGGTGCTGCTCAAAGTCTTCTGGTCGGAAATGCAACAAACAAATCATGACACCGCTGTCCACAGCTCTAGGCAAGACGACGGCGCGCAACCAAATGCTGCGCATTGCTGCATCGGTCGGCAGTTTATGCAAACTAACGTCGCCCGATCGACCTTTATACAACCGCGTTCGCAACCGCTTTACGAACGCGGATCCGCTTCCAGTGTGAATTGAGCTGTTAAGGTACGTTTATACTCCAACGTAACGTCGACGGGCGTGGCGTAGCGCAGCGCGCACAGATACTGATTGGTCGCAGATATCGAGTTTCTGGTTGCCGGCCAATGAAAGGCGCGCGTTCTGCGCTACGCTGGGTTTACTACGGTCAACGTCGGAGTATAAACAGCCCTTTAGGCTCCCGCCTTTGTCGGGTTGAGCGTCGTCGGCGTCGGCGTCGGCGTAACCGCGCGTTGCATTAGGGGACGTTTCCCATAATGATGTCACGCGTGACGTCACTTGACTTCACGAGGGTAAAATTTTCCCGCTATATTTGGTGGGAACGTGTTCCGCTAAATTTAGCGGGCAAATTTTTCTGCCAAATTTAGCGGAAAAATTCCCGCAAAATGTAGCGAAAACGTTTTCCCTCGTGACGTCACGTGACATCACACGTGATGTTACGTGTGATGTCACGTGGGTACCCCCGTGAACCACGTGACCCAATTTTACCCTCATAATGTCAAACATGGCGTCACGTGTCACGTCATGATGGGAAACGTCCCATAATGCAACGCGCGGTTGCATTATTGGTACTCACGTTACCTCAACACCATTTCAGTTTCTCTGCGAAATTTAGCGGAAAACTTTTTGGCTAAATTTCATCGCTAAATTTAGCGAGGAATCTTGGTAAATTTCCCGCTAAGTTTAGAGGGAATATTTTCCGGCTAAATTTAGCGGAGAAATTTTCGCTAAATTTCCAGCTAAATGGGAGGGGAGCAGGAGTGGAGGAGGCGAGGGTACGAAGGGGGAGCAGGGACGTACCCTCAACTCCTCCTCCTCAAGAGCTGCGCTCTAATTCGGCATTACAAAGAATTGAGCTTTTTCAGAGATCGCTGGGCGCATGCGCCGACTTTGAGAGAGGGGAGGAAAGCGAAAGGTGCCATTTTTGGGGGCTCTCTCGTCCGCTCGGTCGCTCAGACAGTGCTGGTTAGGCTCGATTCCTCCGCTAATTTCGCGGCTTGGCTTCATAGTCGTAACGCCTCAGCACCGCGCAGCTGTAGGTTGCACAAATAGCAGCAAAAATAATTCAAAGGCAAGATTTCATAGAGTTTCAGCAGCCCTTTGCGGGTGGTGCACGAAAGCAGCCGATGTCAAACACCCCGCCCTTTTTGCCCTGCTTATAAGCGCCTATGTCGCGAATCCCTCGTGTCAGGTGGCTGGGTCATCAATGTGACGGCGGGACATTCTGCTTTTAACTAAAATACAGTAGATGTGAACATGATGGTAAACCTGAAACTGGTTAAGGAAACTAAAACGCAAAAGGAGATAGAAAAAGAACAGGCAACGTCCGTTGAGATGTTGCCCGTTCTTCCTTTGCGTTTTCCTTTTCCTACCCCAGTCTCAGGTTTAATAATTGAAAACGAGAGCGTTGCTGAATAGATACGAATACACGAAAGAATAAAACATCAAGGAAACAAGTCTTCTTGAGAGAATTCCTGTGTCCGTCCCTGTCCTCTATGTTCTATTCTTTCATGTATTCGTATATCAAGTTTACCATCATGTTCAACTTACACCAGCGCGCCTGCACTCTGACTATATTTCCGTTAACAGTAAATGTGCACGCGAGGTTGTGTGACGTAATCATACCGTACTCCGTACTCAAGGAAAAAATAACAGGATAAAGCTTTCCGTTCTTCAGGCGTGCGCTATACACATTCGGGTGTTGCCACGTTGAACCTGAAGAAAAAACACAAAAAATATCATTCACTGGCAAAACATTTAAAGCGTGCGAAACAAATTTTTACGGAGACAGAACCCTGAGGGAATGCCTTGGCAACCAACCGTGAACTCCCCTGTTTGCTGGGCTCACTTTGTCGAAGGTTCGTAAACGTGCCGAATTCAAAATGAGATTGTTTCTAACATACCGTTCCTTACTTTTTGACGGTGCTGGCAAGCCTTCGCGATATCAAGACCGCCCGGATTTCACCCATCCGAGTTTGTTTACACACTCCCAAATACGGCGATGCCCCGTGCTCTCGCACAGTACACAGGACGGCGAAGTGATGGACACAATAAGCTTGAATGACTTAAGCGATCAAGGAGAGCAAAATCAGCTGTTTGTAGTAGCTGGGCCTCATAAACGGAGCTCACAATCTCTGCACAAGGTGGATGGTTGGGTCGGTATTCGAAGCTGGTCACCATTACTTTCCTCACAACACTCTGCGACTCTGCCTTGAAAGCCGACCCCTTTTATTTATTTGCTTGCAGGAGGGGCCACCGAAGTGACGATTAAGTGACTCCGAGTCGATTGTGGGAGCCGATGCGGCGTCGGCGGTCTATCCATCCTTGAAGGTATAGAAATGAACGAGGTCCTCTGTGTCGTAGACAGTGGATTTTGTTAATCCTCCAGGTCCTCCTCAGCATTTTGAAGAAAATAGTGCATTCAAAACGACGACAAAATGACACGTTCAGAATGGTGAAAGACGGCACAATGCCACCAGAGAACACACGTAAACACATGGACCGGGAGACACGCCAGACCTGGCGCGGACGACGGAGAGACGGTCCCGGAGCCCCCAAAAGTGCTTGGAGTGAATCCTGCGAGGGCGCGCCACGATCGTGGCCAAACTATGAAAAAGGTCCCTTGTAAACGTTTTTTCATTCTTAGTAGACTCCCTCAATATGAAAGCTATTAGGGAGTTTGCGTAGACAGCGTTTCCCCCTCCGCTAAGCCCTCCGCAACGAAGAAGCCGCTACTGCGCCTGCCCGCCGATGGCCTTGACCGTAGAGTTTCCGAGTATCGTAGCGAGTTGTGGAGAGCGTTGAGGGGCAGCGGAAACTATTTACCAACACTCCCTATTGTGTCGTGTGTTTGTTTGGACAGCGTAAAGTTAGTCAGCCACAGTGGGTGTCTCGTATCTCCGCTGTAGATGAGGTAAACTGTAAAAGGGTTGATAAATAGGCTAGTCGGTATTTGTACATCTAAACGGTATTAGCGCACATGTAGAGAGAAGAGAGAAGATACAGGAAAGAGCGTTACTCACAACTATATTTACTAAGATGAAGAGAAGGAAGAATATCGTAAACAATCATCACCCTCATTAACGATGAAAAAAGAAGAAAGATGAAGAATAAATAGTCGGGTGTTCCCTCGGGCACACATGGTTCACGTGACGTGGGGGGTCACGTGACCTGGGTGGGTCACGTGATCTCGGGGGGGGGGGGGGGTCACATGACCTGCGGGGGTCACGTGACCTCACAGTTACGCCGACGGCGACGGCGACGGCGACGCCGACGCCGACGCCACTCAAGCCGGAAACGGGCGCCTAAGAGCTGCGTTCTAAAAAACGCGCCTACATGGAATTGCGGTGTCGTAACAACTACAGCATGTATCTATTCACACTGTAGGAAATAGCGCAAAGGTAGACTTACTCACACTGAAAATACACGCACACCAGAAAAAAGGTTACTCACGTCGCGCTGACTTACAACTCAGTTAGGGGGGATCGGTGGCCGAGTGGCCTAACGCACACCAGCTCGGAGCACGTGCAGCGAAAGCTATACTTCGTTTCACCTTATGTGCGAGCGAAGGCAAAACTGGAAGCGCGAGCACGGAAGCTCCGTGCGTTCATGCTTTGCTCGAGCGCGCGAGCTGGGGAGAAATGCAAAAAGCGCAGGTCTCGCGCTTCTAGCTTTGGCTTCGCTCGCAGATAAAGTGAAACGAAGTATAGCGCTGCAGAACCCAGGATCCCGGGCTCAATCCCTACCCCTGCTCATTTCGATCTAGATGAGCATCGTACCGCCGTGCGGTCGTGTATCACTACAGCGTGGTGCACGCTAAAGACCCCAGGCTAGCGGTTGTACTGCACCGGCTAAATTTCTCACCTACAGCTTGGAGGCTCGTCGCCCGTTGAGGCAGTCCAAGTTCCAGGCTGCATAAGCATACACACACCCCAACTCTTTTTTTTTTCACAACTCAGTTTATTTTATTTTTTTTTTATGTAGAAAAAGAGGAAGTCAGAACAATTAACCTGGAGATACTCTCCTGACTGGCTACACTGATAGGGATGGGGTAGGGGTATGACAGATATAGAAGAAACAATAGTAAAAACAATGAAAAAGAATCACACTTGCAGATTAAACATACACATAAAATAGTCGCAAGATAGAGTTCAGTGCAGCATGTTAGAGTCTCTTGTCGAGGTCTGTTACTGTAAGGAAGCGTAGAAGGGCGTCCGTAGTTCTCATGGCACAGGTTTTATTATCCCATGGGACCATGCAGGAGAAGCTGAATCGTAAGGACTGTTCCTGCCCGCTGCTTAACGTCCTTTAATAATTTCTGCCGGTGCTCTTCATACTTTGGACAATTTTTGGAGTGTCATTAATTCTAACTTTCAGTCTGATATTAGTCTTCAGTCTTCTGATGGTACAAGTATATCTTTTGCTGATGGTGCAACGGTGCTAAACGATGCTTTTAGAATGTCATTTTCAGCCTGTGATGTCAACCGAATACCTGCATTGTCATTCACTTCTTTTTTACCGATGAACCTTGTAACAGTACACGATATTGGTGTGACTGGAATTATTAACAATATGAAACTTTCATCATGTGCCGGAATCGATGGAATCAACAGCAAGGTTTTAAAAAATTGTATTGTGTATTGTTCTATAATTCTCTGAAGCATTTATAGGCAGTCCCTTTACCTGGGCGTACTCCCGAGCGATTGGTTAGTCGGGAAGGTTGTTCCTCTACACAAATCTGGTGTAAAACATAATCCGCTCAATTATCGCCCGATTTGTGCCTTGTAAAAGTTTTGAACACGTCATCTACTCGCAGTTGGTTAACTTTCTTGAATCTAGTGGCTTCTTTACTACTTCACAACATGGCGTTAGATAAAAGTTCTCATGTGAGACGCAACTAATATCCTTCACATATGATCTCCATCACTCTCTTAATGACCATTATGAAACTGATTGTGTCTTTTTAGATTTTTCAAAAGCATTTGATAAAGTTTCCCATAAGCTACTACTTCATAAATTGCAATCACTCAACATCGACTCACGCATACTTAACTGGATCCACGCCTTTTTAACTAACCGCCTACAATTGGTCACTGCTCTTAATACAAATTCTTGCACTGTTCCAGTCAATTCAGGTGTTCCACAGGGCTCCGTGCTTGGCCCACTACTGTTTCTTATTTACATTAATGACCTGGTACTGAACATATCTTCTTTCATCTGCCTGTTTGCTGACGATTGCGTAATATATAAAAAATAACTGACATATCTGACACATTACTTCTACAATCAAACCTTAACCAGATATCATTATGGTGTAAACCAGTAGCTAATGGAACTAAACACTGACAAATGTAAATATATGAGATTATCACGTGGTTCATCTCTGCCTCACACTTATCACCTTAAGAGTAAGCCTCTCGCATCAGTGTCAAGTTACAAATACCTTGGTGTTCATACGTCTAACCTTTCTTGGAAACTTCATGTCGAATACGTGATTAACAATGCTAATGGTATGTTAGGACACCTTAAAAGAAATTTCTTTCTCGCTTAGTCCTTTCTGAAATTAACCATGTACAAAACTCTAATCCGCCCAAAATTAGAATATGCTGCAGCAGTGTGGGACCTCTCCCACTTTTCACTAATTTCCCTTATTGAATCTATTCAAAACCGTTCAGCCCGTTTTATCATGTCGAACTGTCCCCGCACTGCCAGCGTTTCTACCATGAAAACCTCATTAGGCCTGCCATCACTAACGCATTGCCGTAAAATCTTTCGTTTTTGTCTTTTCCATAAAATATTTCATCAAAATGCTGACCTTCGTCGTAAACTAATTGTCCCACCATTCTACGTCTCTGCTTGCATTGATCATAGTCATAAATTCGGTATGCCAAATTTTAAAACTTCGTTGTTTCAAGAATCTTTTATTCCCCAATCTTTTATTCCCCTCATTGGATTGGAACCACCTTCCCGCCTCAATAGCTAACATTACTGATATTGTTTTGTTTAAGAGGGTTCTAACTAGCATGGGCACATTGTAATTATTATTTTGATGTCCACTCCCCTCTTCAATGTATCATTACCTTGAGGGTATTTGAAATAAATAAATAAATAAATAAATAAATGATTAGAATGTGTGTAATGTCTTCAATAGTTTCACACTCGGGGCAGTTGGGTGTTTCTAGCCTTCCAATAAGATAAAGGTAATAGTTCGTAAAATATACTTTTAGCGTATTCAATGGAGTACGGCTTCGCGTCGTCTCTTCAGACCATGGGGGGCTCGAAACATCAAGTGCGGATCGATATGTTTTAAAGATGAGCTGTCGTTGATAACCTTCTTCCAAAGGTTCTCTGCTTTAGATTTCCCTAACCTTGATGATCTCGTACGAATATCAGATTTTGAGAATGAAGCCAGCACTTGTTAAAGAGATATAGAAGCATGTGTAGCCATCGAAATAGCCGTTTCATTGCCTGTTGCACCACAGTGACTAACTAGGTACCCATTGAAATGATATGGAATGTCCTAGTGAGACAGTGTCAAAGTGAGCTTTGTGGATTTTTAAAAGTAGTGGCCTGTTTGGAGTATTTGTTTTTTGGTAATTGAAAAGAACTATCACCAATTAACACGTGAGATAATTGAGGCAGCTAACATCATGAAAAGGAGTGACACCTGTGTTAGTAGTCCATCCATAACGCTTAATGAAAAAGAATTGTTATATCTTGACACTCGAAGGTAATGTGTGATAGACATTCCCATTTGTTTTGTACAGAGGTGAACGAAGTGAGATATGACAATTTTATGACGGGTAAAAGAAAAAGAAAGATGTTGAAAATACAACCAAAGTTGTAAGTCAGCGCGACGTGAGTGACCTTTTTTCAGGCGTGCGTGTACTTTCAGTGTAAGTGAGTTTACATTTGCGCTATTTCCTACAATATGAATATCCAACTCGCCAAAGCATCCATTCTAAGAAATCCAATTACATGTACCACAATTGTTATTTCATTAAAATGCAGATGATGCGCAATTTCTAATTCCTGCTTATCTTCCTGTCTTAGTCCTTTCTTCGTGATCTAGAATATTTGTTCATTGTTTTGACATATCACTACATTTTCATAATAATGACAATACATACTTATTGTTATATTACAAAAAAAACCACCCTAATGGGTAACAAAACAAGGAACAATTAATATACTGGAAACAAATAAAAGTCAAGTTCACTGGCGACTCACGCGTGAACATGGCGCTGCAAGACTCTGCCAGATTTAGTGAGCGCTTGACCCCGTTCACGCGCTAACAAAAACTCTAGCTTGTGTGTCTGTGTTTTGCTTTTATCGAGCAAGCATATCATTTTTTCCTGCTCCTGGGTTACCATGTCAGCATTGAACCAGCTTGGCTGCACACTTGCTTATTGACTTCTCTCACCGGCGGTACGGAAAAAAAAAGCACTTGGTGATTAAAGAAGAAAAAAGAGAGACAAAGACAGGGGGATGAGGAGAGAACGAGGAGAGGGAGTCACAAATCGCTCTGAACATTAGGTAAACTAAAAAGAGAAAACGAGCCTTAAATTAAAAATAAAATAAAAATAAACGAGTCCAATTTTGGAAAAACAAATATTATTCCACGCGGAACCGATCCCGGAAGGCTTGGTACAAGGTTGGAGCCGTGTCCCGGATGATCTAAAGTAAATAAAAGAACAAAAAAGAGGGGGACAGGCTGGCTTTTGCAGCTCATTTCCTGCAACAAGGGGCTTCGATAATGACCCCGCAGAGATCATAAAAAACGAATCCACCCTCCCCTCCGCCCTTCCAACCCCGGCCCTAACCCCCTCCCGCCCACCACCCCAAAGCGACTCTGCGACTCTGCTTATGAAGGCCTAAAGCTCAGAGACGCCCATGAAGAAGAAAGAAATAACAAATTATTGAAACCACGAAAAACGAATTGTTCCCCATTTCTAACTTCAATTTGCAATTTCACACATTTCTTTCTTTTTTCTTTCTTCCTTTCTTTATTTATTTCTATCTTTCTTTGCTTCTTTCTTTCTTTCTTTCTTTCTTTCTTCTTCATCTCCTTCATTCATATTCGCTTGTTCTCAAGACAGCCATCATTCTGGATGAAACCTCGCTTGGGATGTCTCGGACCAGAGATGAAAATACAAAAAATAAAGAGCGAGTGAGCAAAATTACGTAAAACGCCATAAGGAGGAATTTCTTCTTCGAAACCCTAACAAACGTAGAGGTAAGAATAAAAAAAATAAAGAAATAAAATGTTGCTTCTGGTCCCGCTGTGCTTCGGCGGTTCCTAAGCATTTTGCTCTCTTCTTCTATTGCGTTCGCATTTCATTTAACGTACTCCTGGCAATAAATGGTGCCCGAGGACCTTGCTTCCACGATGAAGAGCGGCAGCAGCCTCTCCGTTTGCTTGTTGTTCTTAATGGGTCCTCGGTCATGCCGCCGTTGTTTCTCCCGTTTCCTAGCGTGCTTGCCGAGTCGGGCGACTCGAATCGAATCGAAATGGCCCCAGCGAGCCCGCCCGCATGCCCCGTCAGAAAGAGCAAGACGTAATCGTTTACAGAAGCCATCTAAACGTGACCTTGCAGGACGTTTTTTGTTGCTTTTTCTTTTTGCAGGCGCAAGTCGATCACGATACTGAACGGTATGTGTGGTACGGTACGGGTCGCCGTCGGCCGTGTTTCCAAAAAGCCGAATGATTTATGACACGAGACTGCGTCGTCGTCATCGTCATCATACTTGCGGGATCTCAGCAATGCGGGCCGAAGGTCGCCAAAGTCACGTGACCAAAGCGCGCTCAAAATGCGAATAAAGCAGCTACAGATACATGCGTTTTTGAAGCATAAAATGCTTTCCGAAAGAACGCTCCCCCCCTCCAAATCCCAAACTTTTTACCATTCGTTCATCCGTACATATGTTGCTAAATTAAATGGCGAAATAGACGTCACGTGACCCCAACACCAATTCAGCTTCCCCGCTAAATTTGGAGGGGGAAATCTGCGTCACCTGAACCGACGTCAAGGGAGCCCCACATTCATTCAGATTCTCCTCTAAATTTAGTGGCAGAATTGGCGTCATTTGACCTATTACACCAGTTTATATTTCACGCTAAATTTGGCGGGAAAATTGACGCCCCGTGGCCTGCACAAAGTCAGTTTTCCTCTTACACTTACCGGGTAAATTCATTAAAATATGGGTTTTCGCTTACCGAAACGACTATTTCAATGCATTCTAAAGAAATTTAAAAGATCGCTCCTCAAATATCGCATTAAACAACTGTAAAACTAAAGATCGCTCATAGATTTTTTTTGTTTTCCTTTTTTAACGTGAAACGTTTTTTGGCTAGTCGCTACGAATTTCGTGAAGCCGTGACGTGTGACCTAACATTACTTCAGTTTCCCCGCTAGAGTTAGCGGCAAAATTGACGTCACGTGACCTCTACGAATTCAGCTTCCCCGCTGAATTTAGCGGGAAAAATGACCTCACATGACTTTGTGTCGCGTGACCTTACACAAATTGCGTTTTCCCCACTTGATTAAGTGAAAACATTTAAGTCGAACGACCTCAAAGCCAATTTAATATCCGCGCTGAATTTAGCGGGGAAAATTCTTTCACATGACTTTATGTCACGTGGCCCACACACAAATTTAATTTCCCCACTAAATTTAGCGGAGAAATTGACGTCACATGATGCTGAAGTGTTTCACGTATGCAACACACTTATACCTATCAATTTTCTATGTAACCTCTGTTTTTTTTCGTGTGTTTGGTGTTTTTGGATACAGTCATTGCCAGTTTAAGAAACGTAGGGCGGGGCGATTCCTATGCATCTCAATATTTCCCCTCAGTCAATAAAATTTCGGAATTAGGCGATCCCAGCACGGAAGAACCAATCACGAAGCAAGAACGTAACGCCTTGCGTTTTTTAAGATGTCAGTGATTAACAACACATTTTTACAACACATTTTTTGTTCGGGACCTTGGTACTTTTTTGCCCTCCTGCTTGGACTAAGCACATGGTTTGCAGTGTGTAATAGAAAAAAAAACGAAAGACGTTTACAAATGTCTGTGACGCTAAATTAGAGCGCAACTCTTAAGGAGGAGGAGGGGAGGGTATGCCCCTCCTCCCCCTCTCCCCCTGTGCTTCTCGTCCTCCCGTCCTCTCCTCCTCCTCATTCTCCCCTCCTCCTTCTTCTATCCTCCTGCTCTCCCCTCCCCCCCCTCCCCTCCTCCTCTCCTTCTCCTCCTCCTCCCCCCACAATATCCGAACTAAATCTCGATGAAAAATTGACGCTCCGTGACCTCACCAACAATTCAATTCCCCGCTATATTTAGCAGGGAATTGAATTGCTGTTAAAGTCACGTGACGTCAACTTTCCCGCTAAAAGTAGCGGAAAAACTCAAATTGTTCATAGGTGACGTGACACCAAATCATGTGTGACGTAACAGCGCTAAATTTGGCGGGAAAATTGAATTGGAGCTGAAGGCACGTGAATTCAATTTTCCCGCTAAATTTAGCGAGGAATTGAATTGCTGTTGAGGTCACGGGACGTCAAGTTTCCCGTCTGAATTTGTCCATAGGTGACGTGACACTAATTTATGTAACGTCCTTTGGCCTGTTAATATTAGCGTGGAATGGAATTTGTGTTAAGGTAACATGACGTCAGTTTTCCCGCTACATTTAGCGCTGTTACGGCGACACCGAAGCCGACTCCGCGAAACCCGCGAATGGGTGCCTAACGGCTCGTTTACACTTGCGAAATACGCACTCGCCACCAACTGGATTCGCTCGCCGAAAAAAGATCGGGCCGTTCACACTTGCTGCCGCCTGCAGAGTGCGCGGCGCGAGCGTCTCGCAGTTTCCCAAGAGCTCCGCAGAGAAATTTGCGCAGCTCTTGGCACAGCTCTTGCTGCACAGAAATAGTGCGCAGCAAGAGCTGCGCACCAATTTTGCAAAAAAAATTGTAACCATTTTTCAATTTTTTTCACCGATGTTGTTATTTCGGAGTAACGTAGTTTTCGGCTCAGAATGCAAAATCCAACATGTTTGCGTGAAAAAAAGAAAAGAAAACTTTTCAGTCTTTTTACTTAGGTGAAGAAGGAAGACCAGCGAAGCTGTACTATGGTGGGAATGAACTAACGACCGGCCGCAAGTCGGCAAGCCAGAGTGGAAAGGCTCGTAGGTTGCCGCCATGGCTCATAGATGGCGGTAGCAGTGCAGAGTTCTGTGTCATCAGGTCCTTTGAGAACGGACACATTCCCGGGGAAACTAGCCCTTAACGGCTCCACTGTAAAACTCAAGACGCCAAACTTTGTACAGCAAAGTGCTTGCCGAGCTACAAAACCTTCTTGCGCAATAGGCGACGAGTGCATCGCCAAGGAACGGTTGCTAAATTCTGTTATTACTGTGCGCCATCTTTCACAAGTAACGACCACCAACACGCATAACGAAGCACAACTTGCGGTAAGAATGCGGCGTCTTTTGAGTTTTTGCTGCCCCTGAGCGCCGCCATTTTCTTAGTTTTTTTTTTTTAATACCTACAGTTAGCGTTGCAAAGTGTGTCGCCATAAAACCCTTGATAAAATTCTCGCGTACGAATACCGCCAATCATAGCTGAGAAAACGCGCAAGATCCGTGCCTCGAGAGGGTGCTCCACCGCCATTCGCTTCCAAGGGCCGCTCATTTCAGCGCTGCGCCGCCATTTGCTTCCAAGGGCCGCTCGAGACACGGTCCTCGTGCACTGGCGAACTTAAATGTACTTGCACGACAAACGAAAACACACGTAAGGGCTTCATATCGCTGCGTGTAACAAGACCTTCAAGTGCGCCTTTTATTTCGGGAACGAAACCCGCCAGACAAACAAACTAGGAAACAAAAACAAAAACCCGAATTCCGCCCGAAGGAACGAATGTTTAATCTTTCTCAACCGAAAACAAAACTTCGGCCGTCCCCTGGAACACACAGTGCAGTAATCGATAAACCAGAAGCAAATTCAAAAAACCGAAACAAAAGCACGAGAAACGACACAAAATGTCGCCTTTATTTCCAATCTGTGTTCCTTGTTTGCGCTCTAAGAAGCAGCATCTCGTATCCAATTTGCTTTCGAGATAAGGGGCTGGCGCTTCGGGCCGCCCGCTGCAAGGTCTAAGCTGCCTCGCTCGTTCCATCTGCGCCATGCGCGCCACGCACCCTGGCTGGCGAACCAAGTGAACCGTGCCCAGAACCGTGCGCCTTCCGTTTTCACGTGAGCCATATCCAGCGCCGCTCGTTTGTTTTCAAGTCAAAAGCACGCCGCCATCAAGGCCGGCGCCACGTGTCGCCCCGCTCACCCTGGACGGGGCGAAAAGGCCTCGACCCTCGCTCCACTTTGTGCGCGAAAACCGCCGGCGACGCTCGATTCTTTAAAGGAGATCAACTCGCTTTTTTATTTACGTGCCAGCGCGAACCTCTTTTCCGACCGCAAAGTTCACAACAAAAAAAAACAAAAAAAAAGGAGTTCAAACCGCGATTGAAGTAAAATTTGGAACACAACACTCGCTGCTCGGCAAAAATGAGGCTGAAATACAGCGGCACGGCAGCGTGCCATCCGCGCTGGCGCTCTTTCTCCCAGACGCTCGTTTATCAGTCAGTTGGCGGCACGATGTCTTCGACAAACCGGAGCCTCTCTCCCTCATATTTTACTTTTCTTTTTTTAGCTTCTCGTTCGTATTTCATTCCCCTTTTATTGTCTCTCCCTTCCCTTTTTCCAAGTTCCAGGGCTTTCTCGTTTCTTCGCTTCTGGGTGTGTTACCGTTTTCATCTCGATGTTAGCTTTGACGGGGCTGCGGGTCGACTTGGAACAATGGAACCGGAGGATCCTCCGTTGGCTCCTAGACGAGATGGGCGTAAGAGTAAGACCAAGTGGTAGAAAACGCGTAAGAGAACCAAGCCGAAACGCTAGGCCAAAAAACAAAAAAAGAGGGGGAGGAGGGGAGTCGACTTCAAGAATCAATTGCATCGTTCTGGAGCGCGGTGGAGGCAGGAGCCGTCATCTGCGGCGTCGTCCGACTTAGGACCGAACAAAGAGAGTCAGGTTTGTTGGGAGAATAGATGTCTGTTTATACCGTTGTTTCGTTTTCTTTCTTTTTCTTTTGTTTTGGCAGTTATTCCGCTCTCTCTACTTCCGTATACGATACAGTCGGGAAGAGAGTTCAACAATTTGAATGCGACAACAAAGAGGCGACCGGTTAGGTAACGTACCTATACGGAGCGCAAGTTCGTCTGCTTCTTGCACAGGGGTTGCGATGGTGTCAGAACGCGATCTTTTATTGGCCGATTGAAAGAAATAATGGGTAGACCTCAAGGCTTCTAGCATTGAGGTCTACCCACTATCATTTCAATCAAAGCCAATCCGAGCTCGGCGTCGTTCTGACGTCACCGCAACTCATGCGCAAGAAGCAGACGGCTTGCTTCTTGGGTTCGACGACGGAGCCATAGAGTGCCCGGTCGCAGATTTGAGCGCGAGGATCTGGTAGCACAGAGCATCAAAGAGCCATTTTTGAGGGAACCTGGGCGTCAGAGCACAGCCTTTGCAGCGGCGAGGACCCGATACACACTTGTTCGCTCGGGAGAAGTGCGTTTCGGCGTCTCGCCGCAGCGGGGCGCCAGTCACGTGGCGTTGTCTGCCGTTCCACCTTTTTGATTTCGGCGGCCGGTTCTCGTGGCGATCTTCCAGGCTTTGTCAGCGTGTAGGAGGCTATGGTTACACACATGGAGGCCCGCCTGATGCCTTTTCTAGGTACACATCGCGACACTGTTAGCGCGAACACGACATACGCGCATTTTCACGTTTTACTTCTAAATAGTATTAGGGAGCACGAAATGTAACGCTTACATTATACAACTAAATGAGCTCTTTCTGTAGCAATAATAACTTGGATGGCATCCCTTGGTTTCGAAGAGAAAAACTGGAAAAACCGGCGATCGCTTGTTCGCGCTAACAGTGTCGCGCTCTGTACAGCGTGCACGTTAACGTGAGTTTGGAAAGCTCCCCGGCACAAGCGTGGACATGGCGGCGCCTTGAACTTGCGCGAGCGCACTGGCGCCCATAACTTTGTCTACACTGCACTAGACAGTTGTTATGGCCTAGTCCCACTAGGGCGACCAACAGAAACAACCGACACCGACAAGCAGCATGCACACAAAGAGGGTTCATATCACATGAGCGAATGACGTTTTAGCGAACAGCCACATTTGAGGGAATCGACGTTTTAGCGAATAACGGGGGCGCGCGTTAAGCCATCCGCCGCGCTGCGCTTTACGCCGCTTCGCGGCGACAGTCTGCGGCGGCTCATTACAAAAATGTGAACCCATTTGGCCCACCCGAAAACGCCGCTTCGCGGCGTCCGACTATTCGCTAAGGTGTCATTCGGTGAAACGTGGGCGTTCGCTAAAATGTGATTCGATCAAGTGAGTGCCTCCCACACAAAGGCACCCCTGGCAGGCTTGCAATCCCTCGTGCTTACCTCACGAGCACCGAGAGACTGCGGGCCTTTCAAAGGTATCGTTTCGCGTGCATAGCATGCCGCACGGGCTGAAGGCTTGTCGGTGTCGGTTGTACATGTTTGTCGTTCTAATGGGGCTCGGGCATTGGCAAGCATGTATCTTCGGCAACGTGAGTATTAAAGGGGCCGTGCAACGGTATTGGGTACGAATGTCTTTCACTTTCCACAACCTTACTTGCACTATATAATTGGACCCAAATATACTCTCACGCAACCCCACTAACCAGGAATCTTTGTCGCCGCGTAATTTCAAGGATAAAAGCGGACGTTTCCTTTGGGTCTCTCAGCCACAAAACTTGATGACGAAGTTGCAGGGATCTCATGGTTGGCGTTGTAAACAATGAGGTCCCCAGGATTTGGTCATCGAGCTTTCATGCGACCCCCGTGGCGACGACATTTAAGTGCGGTGCAAACAGTAGACACAAGAACTGTGTGAACATTGAATTGGGGTTCGTGGCAATTAATATAGTCTCGATATGCATTCGGGTAGTGGCTCATTCCCAATGGCTGCGATGATTAGAAGAGCCGAGCCTTCACAATCTGTGGAACTCAGCGAGTGCCCTGTGCCTTGCTGTTCCAGCGCGTTTCTCTGATAAACATTGGCGGCATACAATCGACCAATTTAGATCACCTTGTTGCTTTTGGGTTGTGAGAGTGAATGCTGCTCGTTTCCCTTTAATTTTTGTCTGCTACTGTCTATGCTGGGAAACAAAACTAACTAACGAGTGTTTCGTGAGTTTTTAATGTCGAGGAATAATTCCAAAAAACGGTATTTACTGAAAGTGCGAAGCTTCTTGCGTAACCTCTTTGACTTCGGGAAACTCAGCACGGCATTCCATCACACGCTACCGCAGGACGCCAGAAGTCCCTGAAGGGTACGCTCTAAGTATACTTAAAGGGGCGGTGCAACGATATTCAATTGTAACGCTTTGAACTTCACACGAGCTTACTGGCACTACTGGGACTGCCGCATACTCGCACACCACGCCGCTGACCAAGAAACTTCCTTGTTGCAGCGTAATTTCGAGGAGAAAAGCGAGCGTTGTTCTTTCAATATAGAGTTTTGGGGAACCGTTTTTGCACTTCCGGTACGGTGCGATAAGCCCTCCGGTATACGAACTGAGCATTTGCTAGTCTTCTGTGGTAGCGCATGCGCAGTTCGAACCGGAGGGTCCATCGAGTGTCGGCACAGTACCCCCAGTGATGGTATTTGAATGAGGCTCGTATATTGGACCCGAGCATTGCGTGCGCACTCGGTTCGGGCTCGTGATGATTGTTAGCTCAACAGGCCTTCGGGTAGGGGCCCGCGTCCGATCGTTGCAATGACGACAATAGCCGAACCATAACAATGTCTGGAACTCAGCGCGTGTCCTGTGCCTTGCCAACCCCAGCGCGTTGTTATGATCGACATTGGTGGCATATAATCGACTACAGATCACGTGCCCGCTCGGTCTGGCTGCGTGTTGATAGGGTGAACGCTGCCCACGTTTTTGCTCTTTTTTGTTTTTTGTGACATTTATTGCGCGTGGTGAAAAGTGAACGCGTGTTTCATAGGTCATTATCGTCATGGATTCGTTCTAAGCGGTGTTTGAGCAAAGTACGAAAAATCGTTGCATCGCCGCTGCAATGTCCGCAAACATTATGATCAGTACCCACCCACCAATGGAGAAAGGACCAAGGACCTGACCTAGGTTGTCTTCCCCGTACGTTTGACCGTGACAGAAGTTATAAGAGCGCTAATAATGGTTCTAATTTAAGCATTCCTATCTTCCACGCTGTAAAGAAATCCGATATGTTGTGGCGTGCTCTTGCAACGTAAAAGCTATGAATGTCATAGGGCTACTCGATTTGACGCAGTATTCGCCTCACCCCTACAAAATGCACAATGCCCCCGAAAATAAAAATATGTAGTGTCTTTGCGGCCGGCGACTCGCTGGGAAGCGGCCCGCAAGCGACCAGCTACGATTCCCGGTTCCCATGTCTCCAGCGCTAAAAATGACATAAGCCAGAGTGATCTCATCTCGTCGAGTCATTTTTCCTTGAAAAATAGCTCTGCTCTTTTAACGTGTTCACCTAGTTTATATTTATCAGTGTCCATTTTCTCTTTGTTTCGCTTTAATTTTTGCTCTCCATCTCTTTGTAATGTACAACTATTCCGCTACTAGGCTGCAAGCGCGACCTATTCGTTGAAGGATGCATCTCGGCTGCGGTAATGCTCGATCAGCAGAAGCAACTACCAAAGATTAAGCTACGAGCTGGGGTCGCATAAAATAAATATCACCATTAAAAGACAAGTATTTGTTCAGAGTGTTGTAATAAAAATCGCCGGGAAACCAAAAACTGTCGAATTAATTGGTTGCTGTTTAGAGACACGTGGAGCTTGATTAATTCTTGAGTGAATTGAGCAACGGTAACGACAGTGTACTTGATAACATATTCTACTGAAATTCCCAGCACGTTGGCTGGGCGGTGTCATTTTAATTGTTGTTATCACATCATGTCACAGCCCAAAGTAGTCATATAAACAAATAAAATCTAAAGATGCGACTGGCAATACTGTGGGTTTACAAGGTGCATAAACTACGAGGTCTCTTCTCTTTAGAACTTTTGAACCCCCCTCTCCCGTCTTACGTTGGCCCTCGGCCTTTCCTGTGCGGACTATCTGGCCCCCACATTCAAATGAGTTTGAGACCACTGATTTATAGCAATCGAAACCAGATGCCAAGGTTTCAAGACGAATCGTCATTATATTCAAAAGTTACAAGGAATATTGGAAATGTTTTATTAAAAAGGTGTGCGACAAAGATCATAAATAAATGGGGCTGAACGTCGCAAACTACCGAAAAATAACATTTTTTATTAAATATTTTTAAATCATTAATAACTTGCGCATAATATAACGGTTATTTCTAAACGTAAGGCATCTCGTCCAGACCACTAGCGCTGCATTTGGACAGAGACTAAACGTCTGGCGACAAAAAACAATACTTTTGGTGTTAAAAAAATAACACTGCATTGTTTGGATGGACACACTGTATATAAAATGAACATCACGAAAGGGCTCAGATGAAAAAGAATTTTCTTCTTCAAAACTGTTTTCTTTATAAAAGATATTTACCTCCTGGAAATTTTTTTTTTCTAATTTCCTTCAAGTGTTTGAAGGCGGAAAACGTAATGACGACTGCTTGAGGAAGATGCGGTAATGGCTTGCCGTGTCTGCACTTCTCTGCGAGCGCAGCAATCAGTGGTTCGATGGGCAATTTCCTTTGGATATAATTGCGAGATGGACCAGTTGCTCCGTACTCTTGTCACTCCTGTCCACATACGATGGAAAAGGGACTGAGCGTGGACCCCAACAAATCGGTAGCGACGAATAAATACACCTGTCCGTCCATCCAGGTTCAAGCTGCCCGTTAAAGACTTTGTTGTCTGCTTGTTCTTCCTTCATCGCCTTTCAGGCATTTAAATTTTCTAATGTCCCAATGATTACTCATCATTTTCTGGATCCAACCAAGCAGGAATTTCTCAATTCCAGTTCAAACACCACCTGACACGACTTATTGTGTTTTTTTTGTTTTCATCTTAAACATTTATAGCACAAGAAAACGATAAAAAAAAAAACAATAACTAAGAACTTGTAAATGTTTTCTTTCTGGCCAATCATCACAGTGTTGCTAACGCGCACCACTCGTCTTCCTTCAGACACGAGCTCCCGGATTACGAGATTGTGGTTCTTCCGTGTACACGGTGATTACTTATGGGATTGTTTCGGTACTCAGAAACCGAGTCCCTAATAAAAGAGAAGAAAAAAAATCTTCCGCAATTTCACGCTTCGCTATGCTCAACAAGAACACATCCCCTTCACCCTTGTCCCCGCTTTGCGGTAAAACGCGCGCACGGCAATAGAAGAAGAGGGATTTGCATCCCCCCCCCCCCCCCCCCCCAAGCAGTTAGAACACCGACGGCGCTGCAGTCGTTTTCGATGCGCCGCTAAAAGACGTATGATGCCGATAACAAAACTTACCAGCGTCTTTCTCCAGCCGTCCAGGAAGAATAACATATATTTAACCGGCAAGACATATTACGCCGTGTTTCGGGAACGAGCTTCCTTCCAAATAAGAGGCGGCAAAAACGAAAAAGAAACAGATAAAAACATCAACGACATATAAAAAGAAAGGAATCTCACCGTGTCGTATCCAGCAGCAGCAATCGCAATTTCCTCGGATGGCCGGGAAAAAAATACCAGTTATTTTACCTGGATTCTTGTTGAATATACGCACCTGCTAGTTTCTCTCGAACTCGGGTTTGTGAGTTTTGCCGTTGTGAAAACCAAAGCGCAAAAGAAGACGTCCATGATAACTATGCTTTGATAAATGTATGCTAAGGCAAGGGTTTCAATTAGTCGCTAGCACGTTCCGTCATTTTTATTTAACGTCGGGGGCTTTGGGCAATGGTGCCGAGCTACACCAAAACAGCTCTTACTAGCAATGTTCTTTTCTTTATTTTAACACTGACGTACACTTCTTTTTTATTTTCAGTTTCCTAGCACTCACTTATTTACAAATCCTATCCCTCCACAATCAGGGATCAATTCTCTTCCTGTCCTCTTAGAACCATTTCTCCTTCTTTTTTTTTTTTTTTTTTGCGCACGAAGGTGGCAGACGAAATATTAGAAAAGCTCTCCGCTTTGCAGGAAATCGAGGCTCTCCGTCTGCATTAAACGAAAAGATAATTGCAAACAAAAAAAAACTAGAGATCTGGAATAAATATGAATGTCTGAAATGGGCAATGTTTCTGTCCCACTATTTGTCCGACTTAAGCCTGATTTACAGCTTGCAATTTCACTTGCCATGTCGCACTTGCGACGTCGCTCGTGTGGCGAAACAAAATAGGTCAGGTGGAAGTTGCGGTGCTCGATATCACAGCTGCCAATTAGCGAACAAAATCGCACGATTTGAATCGGGCTTAAGGGCACGGGCAGTTTTTTTCTATTTAGCACTTCGTCACAAACTTGATATTTTAAATCCAGATGGCGATAAAAAACCGTAAAAAAATGCTCTTATTTTTTCTACAAGCCATTGCGGTGTGTGTGTGTCTAGGCGTTGAAAAGGTGGTTAGCCACAATGGGTGACTGGCGTCACCGCTGTATACGAGTAATTAAGGCAGCACAGTACATCTGCTAGCTGCCTTTAAAGGGGTACGGAAACAAAATGTGTTCTGTTCTTTCTTTGTTTAAATAGGGTCTATGTTGTGGCGGCAGCCAAAAACCCTAGTCTATATAAGCTATTGTTTTTGGGCTGCCTGCAAAAACGTCGAGAAAAATAATTCTTAAACGAATGAACATATTTCAAGATTGCGCCAAGCGGCGATATGTGAAGCTCCGTTGGAATGCCGCATTGACATAGGCCTCTAAGAAGCAGTGCCAGCTCGCGGCAGTATGGTTCGCTCATGGAGTTACTGTGTCCTGAATGCGACTTGGCACAAAACGCTAACGAGTCAACTACGTTGTATATGTTAGCTTCCACAGTGCTTCCGCAACGTGCATTTCACACCATCAAGATCGCCGTTCTTTGCAGACGTTAGGAAGGATCTCTATCTGAGGTTGCGAGGATCGACCTCTGCCAGACCAACCATACCACTCCCCCCCCCCCCCCCCCCCCCCCCCCCCTCTTTTGGAGTGCGCTGTGAACAACGCACTCAAATATGGCAACCAGTGAATACCTTAAATACATTGCTTGCAGGTGTAGCCATTGCTGTGTACTGACGGTTCTTTCTAGCTACTGCGTTCCCTCGAGCTGCGGTGTGAAACTAATACGGTGAACCGAACGCTAGTGGCACATAAAATACCGGCTCGGCCGCGAATGACGTTACGGGCAAACTATGTATATGGGCCATAGGGCATACAGTCCTCGAATATTACTACTATGCGAGATTGTCACGCGTTGACGCCACCAAGCGGCAACGCTCGCAACTACAGTACTTTTGGCCGTGCAGGAGCCACTGACGCCACCACCTTGATGCGCATTGCTCTTCTCGCTGGGCGATTTTGAAGCGAGAGCTAGAGAGCTCGCGGCCACCTCATTTTTGTTTCCGCACCCCTCTAAGGTGCACCACGCTGTAAATCCAGAACAAAGCGGGCAGGTGTAGAGATTCACTGAACCCAGGATCCCTGTATTCTGTAGCGTAAACTATCGCTCCAGGTACTCCGAGCTGCGGTGAGTTAATTTATTCGGCCAGCGATCTCCCTTTTTTCTTCTTATGTCCAGAGAAAAAAAGAAAAAGAGTCTTCTCTACGGGTCAAGTCACCACCCGGTGTGGGGAAGGAGAAATATAAAATAAGGTTGGAAGGATAGGGTGGAGATTAAGAGAGAGTACTTGGCATGTTTGCATCAGTTTTTTGTTGGTTTGCCCAGTTCAACGAGGGTTAGTGGGGAAGTTTTGGGGTAAAGACGCAACGCGGGCTCTCTACCAACTAGAGCCACTCGAAAACTAGGCTCAGAGTATCGGAAAGGTTTGCACCATTGTCCACCGCCACTGCAGCGGTTATTCATCCGCTCGAGTCACGTGACATTTGTTTACTTGGCAGCGGCTCGCGGGTGCGGGCAATTCGGTGCTTAGAACAGCACGGGAACCGTTTGCGACGGTCATGCTTGTGAAGTGCGACATTTTCGGCAGTCGAAACGCCGTTCAGACGTCATTGCTGTATCGTGTTTCTCTTTAGCGAGCTGTTTAACCAGGCAGGACGACGAAAAGCACTCTTTGCGTCTTTCGTCAGGCGCGTCGGCGAAAGCTGGTGACAACTGGCAACATTGATTGTGCGCCCCAGTACGGGTGAAGCTTCGTTACTTAAAATGCGTAGCTTATTTAGTGGCTCTATTACCCTACTCTTGTAGCGGTAAGTTACGTTCATTTTCCCCGAAGTTAACGGCCGGGTTTCCGGTCAACCGCGAAACAAGCGCCTCGCTACTACGAGGAATTTCTTCGCAACTATCACGCGCGCCCTAACGGCTGCGAAGAAAGCGTCTCCGGCCGCCTCCTCCTCTCCGCACGGGCAGAGAGGTATGAAACTGTCGTTAGGGGCCCGGTGCGCTCGTTCGTCCTCGGGGACACTATGCAAATTAGAGAAGCGGCTTCCTCGAACTGGTAGGGAAACAAAGGGGACAAACATGGCGCTGACCACTGCAGCACGGGCCGTGTCCGCCGCCATGCCATGCTGCCGGCCGAGTGTCTCTTGCCCTTTCGAGACTGAGGTAACAAATTAAGAGAGATTTCTGGTCGCTCGGCTTCTAAGAGCACACCTAATCGAAACAATCATATAGGTATCAGAGTGTCTTGTATTTTAAGGCGAAAGCCTTATATGTCCAATTACGCAAAACGGCGTTGGTGTTGTGCTCGAAAGATGGCCATAAAAATACGCCATCAAGCACGCGCCTCTCAAGGTCAAAGCGGACGCGCCTCAGGAATAAAACACAAAGAAAAGCACAGCAACGCGGATGCTTCGTTACGAAAGCCGTGAAGCCGGAGGAGGCGCCGCTGCTCAAGGTCAAAGCGGACGCGCCTCAGGAATAAAACACAAAGAAAAGCACAGCAACGCGGATGCTTCGTTACGAAAGCCGTGAAGCCGGAGGAGGCGCCGCTGCTCAAGGTCAAAGCGGACGCGCTTCAGAAATAAAACACAACGAGTAGAGCAACGCAGAAGCTTCGTCCCGGGAGCCGTAAAGCCGGCGGGGACGAAGCTGCTCAAGGTCACAGCGGATGTGTCTCAGAAATAAAACGCAAAGAAAAGTAGAGCAACGCAGAAGCTTCGTCCCGGGAGCCGTAAAGCCGACGGGGACGAAGCTGCTCAAGGTCACAGCGGATGTGTCTCAGAAATAAAACGCAAAGAAAAGTAGAGCAACGCAGATGTTTCGTCCCGGGAGCCGTAAAGCCGGCGGGGACGAAGCTGCTCAAGGTCACAGCGGACGTGCCTCAGAAATAAAACGCAAAGAAAAGTAGAGCAACGCAGATGCTTCGTCCCGGGAGCCGTAAAGCCGGCGGGGACGAAGCTGCTCAAGGTCACAGCGGACGTGCCTCAGAAATAAACCGCAAAGAAAAGTAGAGCAACGCAGATGTTTCGTCACGGGAGCCGTAAAGCCGGCGGGGACGAAGCTGCTCAAGGTCACAGCGGACGTGCCTCAGAAATAAAACGCAAAGAAAAGTAGAGCAACGCAGATGCTTCGTCCAGGGAACCGTAAAGCCGGCGGGGACGAAGCTGCTCAAGGTCACAGCGGATGTGTCTCAGAAATAAAACGCAAAGAAAAGTAGAGCAACGCAGAAGCTTCGTCCCGGGAGCCGTAAAGCCGGCGGGGACGAAGCTGCTCAAGGTCACAGCGGATGTGTCTCAGAAATAAAACGCAAAGAAAAGTAGAGCAACGCAGATGCTTCGTCACGGAAGCCGTGAAGCCAGCGAGGCGCCGCGCCTGCGCAGTGGGAGCCGGGAGCGTGATGTCACCGCTGGAGCGCCGTGTGCAACAGGTGCACTTCGGACTTTACCTGTGCTTGTTGTGTGTGCTTCGTGCGTTGGACTGTGAGGCGACCGCGCGGGACTATAACACTTCCGCATTTCTACACGTAGGGAGTGCTAAGTGTCCTCCTGTATTTTTATTGCTTTTCTTAACCTGACACACGCGGCCATCATCATAGGTCACACTGTTCATTCATGGTACAAAAGGCAGTGTTCGCAGCAAACATGATGACGGAGTTGTCTGCAGACACGTCCTCAAGCGTGCTGGAAGCACGTATGCTTTGAACGCACGTTTGCTTCATACGTGTGTATGCTTCGAACATTTCTGCAGACGGTTTTTATGTGATCGTTATACAAGGAAGGTCTCAGACAGTGTCTGCCGACTGAGTTGCGTTTGACGTATCACCGGGTCACCTGCGGCTTTGGGACTTCGACCCCTTCTGGGACTGGACGACATCACCTAGACTAATCAACGCGTGTTCGCGTTTTCCTCCTTCTTCGCGAGACGTCCCGAAGCTATAACGTCTCTCACTCGGGGATTGGTCCCGAGCCCTACGTCGAGCGTCCGTCGACGCATTAATTGGGCGCAAGTCCCCAACCAAACGGCGAAGCAACACTCGGGCGCAGTTTGTGCCCGTACGAGCAGAAGAGTTTTGCGCGTGCACGCGATTTTCTTCAACCAGCAGCGAAACCTCAAGTTATTATAGTCAGTGTACGGAAGCGGAAGTGTCGAATGCTCCGTGAACAGATGCTTTACCTCTACTTCCTTGACTGCGTTTCGTGTGTTGCCATGTTTTTCTTAAAATGAGTGCAGCATTATTACGCGGAATTTAGCCATTTTTCGGGAATAAACGCCCTTCCCTCGAAATATTTTATAATCTTTCGGGATACCTTTTTGAGACTCCGATCGGGCCGAGAACCGGTACCGTTGCCAAACGACGTGCGTATCTCCGTTCTCGCTAGCAACACTTTGATGGGGAAAGGTGACACCGGGAAAGTGTAAAGAGACTGCAAAGGAATGGTTTCGGAGATTCCTTTCAATATATTAATTTCTAATTATAAGTTGGAGTGAAACTAGAACGAACTACCGTTACGTAATTTGGGCTTGTCTTTGTGGAGTAGTCGGTGGCGCGAATGACCGCTCGATTAAAAAGAGCGCAGCCATATGCGTTCTTGTATTCATTCGTCCGATCTTACTGAGGATAGATAGTCCGTCCTCTGGACGCTCAGTACCGTCTTTATGTGGAAGATGTCTATTGTAGTGTCTCGGTGCTCAGCGGAAAAGAAGAGATGCACGGAGTGACAAAATAAAGAGCTTGGCCTATTTTCAAATAAATACGAAAGGTAATTTACCGTGTGAATTCCGCCCGAATACGCACCCCCTTTTTCCTTTTTTTTTTTTTTTTTTGTACAAAGCAAACATGTGACGGTGCATTTAAACACTTCTTTGAGAATGTTTTTGTGCACGCGTGGGCCGGGGCATATGGGCGACATTCCGCTTCGACGCGGTAGATGACAACACATTTTGACGCCCACATCTTGGCCCGTGCGATATCAGGGCACACTGGCAACTTGGCAGTTAGCCACGCGGAAAAACCTTTTCTTTTTTCTTGCCTTCTACCAACTCCATTACCGGGAACCGCGCAAAAAGAAAGACGAAGTAGGCACGCACGTAAAACCAAGCAACGAAACAAAAAGAAATGAAGAAACCTCGACACCTCAAACAGACAAGTCATCTTTTTGAACGTCGCGCACGGGGACGCTCACATCATTTCAAGCAGTAACAAAAACAGAACAAAAAAGTATTTTTTTTTCTTTCCTTTTACTTTAGGTTCATTTCTCGATATACAAGACACAAAACAACGCTGCGTCTTATTTTGGGTGAGCGTGAAACCATCCCCAGCGTCTTGAGCCCGAATTCTAGCGCAAACTCCCGGCGAGTTTTGCTTTGACTTACTTTTGGTAACGAAGATTCCAGACATTTCTGGAGAGTGTCTCGCTGCAATATACCAGAATTCGACTATAGTCATCGTGTTGTTCCCGGATACAATGTGATAAGTGTTGCCCAAATGTATTTCTGGCTCTCTCTTTGGTTTTGTTTTGGTGAATGTTGCCGTTTATTTTCTGATACAAGTGCGAAAATAAACGACAAATCGAGTCAAGATATGATGATGGCCTCTCAGATGAGGGGGCAGCTTTCAGGTGAAATTGAGCTTAGTGGCCGACTCCAAATGTCTGTTATAGCCGGAATGACTCTACGTGCCATTTAGTGTCGGTTATTGGAGTTTGTCGGCAGCAACATAAAGAAAAAAAAAAGGCAAAGTTGGTACCGGATGTAATAACGTAAAGAGAGGCATGACGAACCAGAAGTTCAGTAAATGGAACAAATGAAAGCTGGGCGCCCGGGATTCGGGGCTTTGGGTTTTTTTTCGCAGCAATAATAGCTTCAATGTTTATCGCCATGGGGAAGCAATAAAATCATCCTTGTCGGTTATTTTGTTCCTATTGACTATTGCACGTAGGGCGACTGGCTGGGCGGCGGAGAAACGCTCACGGGAGAAAAGCTCACCGGATGAAAGCTCACCGGAGAAAAGCTCACCGGAGAAAAGCTCACCGGAGGAAAGCTCACTGCAAACCCGGCAGATGCGGAGAAAAGCTCACCGGCCTTTGAGCAGATGGAAAGAAAAGCTCTACCGATTTTTTAAAAATATTTTCTTAGCTTAGCGGATTGTGCGAAACACGTGGAAATTTCAGACAATTAGAATTCGTCACTTCATTAAAAATAATTGTCCTTTTTTTGTTGTATTCTTAAAGTTCATTTGGCACATTTCCTAATTCCTCAGAAATTAGTAATCACCCATTCTGTATATTAATGATGCCGCAAGTATAAAATCAGAACATCGGGCACCCGTAAAAAAAGACCATTTATTGACAGCTTGACAGTGCACCGTCAGTACCTTTGTCAGATAAAGAGGTTTGTTTTTTGCGAGTTAATATAAATAGCTGTATGTGAACCGCTTCAGCTCCAAAAACTGTGTGGTGCCTGTTAGATAAGTAGGTGTTTGTTGATGTAATCAGTGTGGGCTACGCTGCCTTCATTTTGTTATTTTCACTAATAAAACTTTAGTTGCGAGAACAGCTTCGTCATGTCGTGCTTGTTGTCTTCACTCCGTCTTCGTCCTTTGAGTTCTTTTCATAATGTATAACGCCCCACTTGCCCAATTTGCTACCTTACAGAAGTATAGTTCTTATATACGTCACGAGTAACAACGGTGACAGTGTGCAGCTCTGAAGGTCATGGGTGGCTCGCCGTAGAAAGGCACTATCACACAAGGGCAACGTGTGGAAACACCAGCCCGAACGGCAAGGAAACGTGCATGTTTGTAGAGGAAACAAACCTCGATATCCTACTGACCGTTCTATTCTTTTTTCAAAGGTTAACAAAATATTCAAAGAGAGTTTCAGGCACCGCGCAGTTGGGCTGCGCATGCCCTTTCGAATTTTTGGCATTTACAGTTTTGTTTTTTAGGTTTTAGGCAGATATTATTAGGTGTTCGAACTTTTTCGTGTTCTTCAAGTTTATAAAGTTTCCAGTTAGGCTTTCATTGCCTAGAGAGTAAGCCACAGAAAACACTCGCCCGCAATTATTCATTTGGGAGCAATATACTGAACAAGCTTAACAAATATTCGAAAAAAAAAAACATTTTCTTTTTTACAAAGTTGACAAATTTTAATGATAATAAATTGATATATGTTACGCAAGATCCAACAGCCTCCGTATGAAATGAAAAAAAAAAAAAAAAAATTGGTGAGAGACTTTCTCCACATACGCTCAATGGCCGGTGAGCTTTTCTCCGCATCCGCCGGTTATGTGATGAGCATTCTTCCGGTGAGCTTTTCTCCATGATTCCGGCTGGCCACCTTCCAAGCTTTTGATCGTGCGGGCACGTCCATGAAATTGTAAGCTTGCCATAGCTACGTTCACGCGCACGCTGCACGTGCTTGCACGAATAGAGCACCAGTCAAAGCTCCATGCTCGCAATTGAGACCCCATTGAGACTCCGAGCATGGAGCTTTGACACCAGTGAAAGCTCCATGCTCGCAATTGTCTATAGCTTGTGTTCACTTTACATTCAAGCGAATGCCAAGCTACAGGCGCGGGCATGTTGCACCGAATGATGCAAGCACTGGATGAATGCGAGTGCTTGTCAGGGACGTTGAAAGCTCGAAGCTCACTCCTATATCTTCTGCTACGCTCGGATTTGACTTAAAACGGAGTATAGAGTCTTCCTACCGTGCATGTGGAACAATCTCGTAAACGCGATTACGCGATAAAGGAACAGTTATGTTGAAGTCCCTTTAGAGCGACAAACAGAAACAACCGAAACCGACAAGCCCCAAGTACACACGAAGCGTGCGCGCGATGGCACCTTTAGCAGTCTTCCAGTCTCTGGCTGCTCGTAAGTTAGCCACAAGTGATCGCTAGCCTCCCAACGATACCTTCGCGCGCATGATGCACGTATTTGAGGCTTGTTGGCGTCGGTTCTTTCTGTTTGTCGCTCTAGTAGGACTTGAGCATTAGAGATACTTCTGAGTTGTAGATATAACTTTAATATAGTAAAAATAGCAACCAATTCAATGATGATATCGATTTAAAAGTTAATTACACAAAACGTTGTTATAATTGACATTCGGTCGACAAAAATACATACTTCCTGTAGCGCACAAAGGCGTACGCGCTTGTGAGGGTTAGCGGAGCTTTAGAGCGCGTGCCACGGTTCAGCACAAATCACTTCCTCCCTCAAGTTACACTTGTTGGATAAGTAAGCGCGAAAACCTAGCTTCCTCGATAGCTTCGCCTGCAGGAGCACTTGCTAACGAAAACATTTTCTTGCGCTTGGTTATGCTGTCCAATATCGGGGAGCACAAAATGTGTTGAGCGGGCCAAGCAGGCGCGTGCTCATTCCATGCTTAAAAGTGACGGCATCGACCCCGCTAGCGGGGCGTAGCTCAATAATATGATGTACTAAAAGTCTCTGCTGTGTGCGTGATTTGCGCTATACTCGTAGACAACGTTTTCGGTGATCATGCAGTCAGATACGGCAACGCATGCGTGAACGCCGACCAAAGCTTGCTCAAGCGCGCTCTTCCTCTCGTCCAAAATGGCCCGGAAAGTTGTACCCGGGTGTAGGCCCGTTCCGCGCACATCAACCTCACTCGCAAACCACACACGAGGTGTGTGGTTTGCGTATGGGCTCGCTTTCCAATGCGACGAACACGCTGGGCTGTTGAGGTCGCACGCTGGGCTGTGGGTGGACTAGCTCGCGCTTGTAGCATGGGCTGCAGTCTCGAGCTTAGAAGTGGGCGGAGTAAAACAAATTCCTCACCTTCGCGTGACAGCAAACCCTGCATGAACAACCTCTACAGTCGTCGAGTTTCTTACACAAATGAAACCGTACACGGCCGCGCTATATTGGAAGTTTCGGCAGCGCACTTTTCATCGCGCACGAGCTCGGCGGAAATAGGGCACACAAACCCCGCCCCGGTGGTTTTAAACTGACGCTTGCCTTGGAATTTTAATATTCCAGCGCCTCGCTCGAACGGAATGCGTTAATAAAACTAGCCGTTTCGGTATCACTTTTTTTTCTTTTCATATCTGTCGTACCATTCTTTGAATTCTTTTTTTTTTCTTTTTCTCCTCGTTTCTCTTCCTATATTTTTCTTCTTCGGCGTCAAACCTAACGCGGAGTTGAATAAATGAGGAATACGCCGACTAGCTCGTTGGTTAATTAATAATTGAGCGCTTCTACGCCCCGTTAGAGTACACCGCCGTCAAAGCTGCTGGCGCGAGTCTGAATTTTTATTGAGTCATCCTTTGATTTTCACAGGCTCTCGTGAAAATCAGATGCTATATCGAGCCATGCACTGGCTTCAATGAACTGTTGTGTAGCAAGTACCACAAATAAACGTTCAGTCTACATTTTCGCTGTTTTTGATTATAGTTTTGCTACCGTTGAGGTTATACGGCCCGTGTGTCGGTTCTTTTGGTCCATGTCCAGTGATCGGATCATCCAACAAATTATCCAACTGATTATGCAACGAGTTATCCAACAATTCAATTCAGCTGATTTTCAATCCATAAAAATTAATCCTGGCTTGGTTTCTTTCTGCAGGGTGGCATCTTAAAGGGGCGATGCAACGATTTTTGTATTTTGTGCAAATACCGGTTAGAACGGATCCCTGACGTTAATGACCTGTGAAATACCCGTTCGTTTTTCACAACACGCAATCGAAGTCGCAGAAAAAAATAAAGAAAAACGAGCAGAGTTCACCCCCTCAACTCGCAGCCAGAACAAGCGGCCACGTGATCTGGAGCCGATTATATGCCGCCAATGTTGATGATAGCCATGCGCTGGGGTCGGCAAGGCACAGGACACGCGCTGAGTTCCAGACATTGTTATGGTTCGGCTGTTGTCGTCATTGCAGCGATTGGACACAGGAAACTACCCGAATGCTTCTCGAGCTATAGATTATCACGAGCCCAAATCGAGTGTCCACGCCATGCTAGGGTCCAATCTATGAGCCGCATTCAAATATCGTCACTGGGCGGTACTGCTACCGCCCAGCTACGTCATCAGGTTTTGCGAAGGAGAGATTGAATGAAAACACTCGGTTTTGTCCTCGAAATTACACCGCAACACAGGAGTTTCTTGGTCAGTGGTGTTGCGTGCGAGTATCCTTGAGTCCCACTAGTGCCAGTAAGCTTGTGTAAAGTGCAAAACATTCTAATTAAATATCGTTGCACCACCCCTTTAAATGGAACTTAACCGCCCGAAGAGCCGTTTGCGAAGAGAAATATATAAGAAATGTAAACAGCGTGTCAACAAAGCTTTATACCTGTACTGGTTTTAAAATAATATTAAATGCTTGTTTTGTAAACTAATTAGTCAAGGTACAAATAAATCATCTGAAGATCCCTTAATGTTCCGCTTAAAAACTTAAGACGCCCTGATCATTCATTCTTGCAAAGAAAAGCAGATTAGCGGGTGTGTATGGCTGATAACGTCAGTAATCACCGGGTGGAACTTTACACCGCGCAGGAGTCGAAAAGCGCTCAACTATTGGCGACGTGCGCGATCGAAAGCGTCGCTGCGGTCGGCCTTCCACGATTGGCCGAATGCTGACTATGCTGCAGCAAAGGATTTCTCATCGACGGAAATAAGAGCAATTTAAGAACTTCAATTTCGACGGTGTTGGTAGTGTTGCTTTAAGAGCGCATTGATTTCAAGCTTCCACCATGTTCCTTACAAACACCATCGAACTTGTTGTTCGCAAGGTAATGACGTCACGAAAGGTAACCATAGGAGGGCGCCACTAAAACATCTCGCCGCTAATACTACGTAATTAAACATCGCACCGACCTGCGCACGCATATTCACTTCTTCACGAAGGCCAAATCTACGATTAGCCGCGTTACAGCGTTAGACAAATATCCCCTAAACGAGCAGGACCACAAGGTGCATAAAACGAGGGAAGATGGAGTAGAAGCAAATACAAACTCAAGTACAAAAAATAGTTTTGATACTGCTCGCATCGCCGCTCTCAAACATATCTAATTAACAATCTTTTCTCGCGTTTCGAATTAGCGAGCTCGAACAAAAGAAGACTCTTGCGAACAAAAAGGCAGAGCAAAACAATTCTCGGGTGATCCAAAACGCCTGTTTTTGTTGCGTTGCCACACAAAAACCTCGGTATTCGTCGTGCTAAAAGACTAAGGAGCTAAAAGACTAGGGAGC
This sequence comes from Ixodes persulcatus, assembly GCA_013358835.2. NCBI lineage: Eukaryota > Metazoa > Arthropoda > Arachnida > Ixodida > Ixodidae > Ixodes > Ixodes persulcatus. The sequence continues at coordinate 361,789 of JABSTQ010011448.1, read as the reverse complement.
AAGCTGCAAGTCTTTACGTATCTTTACGACGCGTTTGCCTTCCGCTATACTAAAAGTGCGCGTTCAATGCGCTTCGTAACATTACGTCGACAGATAGCGTGCGTTGTACGCAGTGCTGACGCAAGGGTCTTTACGCTATTCTAAAACTCTCTCTAGCGAGTTTTAGTAGACCGTGTTTCCCCCTCCGCTAAGCCCCTCCGCTACCCGGAACTCTACAGCCAAGGCCATCGGCGCGCACGCGCAGTGGCGGTTTCTTCGTAGCGGAGGGCTAGCGGAGGGGGAAACACGGTCTACTAAAACTCGCTAGAGAGAGTTTTAGAATAGCGTAAAGACCCTTGCGTCAGCACTGCGTACAACGCACGCTAGCTGTCGACGTAACGTTACGAAGCGCATTGAACGCACACTTTTAGTATAGCGGAAGGCAATCGCGTCGTAAAGATACGTAAAGACTTGCAGCGCCATCTAGATGTGCTCCTGCGAACTGCCTCAAACAATCCAAGGCGGGTATTCGGTCAAGCCAATTTAACACCGCGAATCTCCCCGCTTTGCTACGAAGTGCGTGAATCTCTTTCCAGTTGCCTGTTGTGAACGTGTTTTGTCTTTTATTTTTTTAGGGCTGTGCGACCAGCAGCTCAATCTATGGCACGCTCCAGTGTGTTGTGGGATCCCTGCTATCTTATGTTGGCCTCGTCATTTGCTTGGAAGTATGCAAGCAATAGGTCGCACCGCTCGCGTACCGACCGCACGGTAAACACCTTTTTGAGTTCGACGGCGTCGCCAACGTTCTTGGCTACCGACACCCATGTTTGTGGGCACTCAAAAGGATTCGTCGCGTTGATTTCTTTGAGAAGGTTGTGGGTCGCCTGTCAATACCACCCGATCAGGCCGAGTTCCACTCGCTCCGAGGAAGTCACACGGGGAAGCGCTACCATTTGGAAAAGGTTTTATCTGTACTTAAGTTCCGAGTCCGATGAAGAGGAGGGTCAAGGCTGCCTAGTGGTCCGGGTCTTCAGTTGGAGGCCTTGCTCGGCACCGGCTCTTTCGTCTGTCTCGAGCTCCGAACTCCGCGTGTCCTCGCCCGCCACGAGCCTCGCCCTTTTTTCCTTCTTCTTTCTCTTTCTTCCGCAAGGTTGAGGTCATCTTCAAGGGTGAAGCGAACCCGGCAACGCGCGTAGCACTTCCACTGGTTTGCCTCACCGCCGCCATTTTCCAAACTGGAGTAGTCTCGCGTTTTCCCGTGCGCGACGAGAGCAACGAGAATGGCACGCGGGGTACCGCTACGTACGCTCGCAAAAAGCGATAGCGAGGGTACGTACGCATAGCTTGCTGCAGTACGTACGAAAGGCTCATGCGCAGTGTGGAGGACGCAGCGTTAACGCTAACGTAGGGGGCTTGCGTTCGCTCTTATACGCAATACTAAAACTCTCTAATAAGTCTTACGTTCACGCACGCAAGTGGGCTCTAGCAGATCCATGGACACCTCTCGAATCTAGCGTGTCTCTTCCGTTATTTGTTTATTCTACCCATCCGTCAGTCGCTGAGAAGCCATGAACGCTACAAAGGTATACACACTGAGGTAGAGGAGGAAACAAGAGAGCGCGCTCGCTGCCTTCTACCGTGCTTTGGCAGATCGTACGCGCTGCCAAAGCATGGTGGAAGGCTCGTGGCTCACTAGACGCCGAAGCAAGCTCATTCTAAAGGCACGACGGATGAGAGGCTTCACTAACCGCATACAAAGACCAACAAAAAAGAGAAACGCAATAATGTAAGTACGCCTATCTTCCGTCTCATTTAGCATCCGGTGTGACAGACACATCCCCGAGACACACAAAGGAAACTTCAATTACACGACATATTCCGCGCGTTCTGGCCGACACGCTTTTAACTGTCTGGAACCCGCCAAGAGGGAAGCTAACTTGAATGACGTCCTCGAAGGCGCTTTGTAATTGAGATGCGTTACCTCGGAAGAGCTTGTCAGGTCGTCTCAGACCTGTAATGATAATGACAAAACAGAAAAAGGACTTCGAAACGACGCCAACTGTCTTGCGCGAACCGAGCTGTGCCGTAGATATTCGTTTTGCTGCCTCGCGCACGAGAGCTTCCCCCATTGAGGTCTTCCGGGAACACCCCCCCCCCCCCCCCGCCCCCCCCCCGCACGCGCAGAAACCAAACCTTAAGACTTTCTTCTTTTTTTTTTTCATTTTTTAAAGAAGAAAAGCAAAATGAGGTTCGGCCACCTCCGAGGCTTACTTTTTATTTTTCTTATTTTTTGCAACGTCGTTCCTTTGCGAAAATTCTGCCGTGGACGTAAATTGGATTGCACTCTCAATTTTTCTCCGTGGCAAAGTCTTTTCTGCGCCGACCAGGAAGCCAAGAAGCTTAAATTGTCAAATTTGCTCGCAAAATATTTTTTTTTTTCTAAATATAAAAAAAAAAATATTACATCGCCGAAAGCGTACAACGGCAATTTGGATACGCTGTGTCAAGACAAAAATCGCCGTCGAGGTATTACGCTGTGGTAACTTTTAAACTAATAATTTAAAGGGGTACTATGTACGCTTCAAGTTGAAAAACTCGTTATGATGTCTGTATGGCTTTCTACCGTGCTTTCGCAGATCGCACGCGCTGCTAAAGAATGGTAGAAGGCTCGAGGTTCACTTGCGCACAATCGCTCGCAAGTAAAGAAATATATAGATACTTGTAATAACGGTTATAAATATAAACGCAGAGAATAACGGTGGCTTATGAATCCCGTGTTTTCAATTACACACAAAACATAATATTTCCTGGCTTTCTATTAGTGTCGCGTACTTGCCGCATTTTTGTTTTTATGATGCAACGTCACAAAAAGGAAGCAAACAACTCCTCTCAAAAACAATAACGGGGCCAAGGTCCTAGAAGCGGAGCGTCGCGCACTACAATTCGCTGCTCAACTGACTCGCCGCAAGCCATCCAATTCACTTCAGTAGCAAATTGCGCCAAGAAACACAAGCCGCTAACCCAATCCACCATTAGCTCAGCAACTCATCGCATCGAATCATCGGAAGTAGAAAAAAAAAAAGGCGCCGATCCTGAATTTCTTTTCCTATCACCCTCTTCCCGGCTCTTGAACTCCATCTTAATCAGTTTCTCGAATTACTCCTCTACCACCGGATTCTTTCCTCGTTCTTTATTTCAGCGATACCTTCTGACCTCTCATTCCAAAGTCCTCCTCGGCAGCTTGGCACAAAGTAACGTGGCTGCGGGAACACAAGATCGGGCAGCCATCAACGAAAGACCCAAGTCAGCAGCGCGGCTCCGATGTCTCCCGGCCCCAAAGTGCCCGACACTATCGGTTCCTCCGAGTAGACTGCGCCTATCAACTCTAGCGAGATCGGGGTTCCAGAGGAAAGCCGAAGCAGACTTTTAGCCCTCTCGGGCGTCTGATGGCTCCTCGACGATCTACGGACGCTTTCAGGGCACGTCGCGCCAAGAGGATATACGTACGTTTCTCCTCCTCCACCTCCTTTACGTCTTGGACGCCACGCGAGCGGTATACCGTGACGCTAGTGGCGGAACCAACCGTCACCAAAGAACAAGGGGCTTGAGGCTCGTAAGTTGTCGCATCCCTTACATCTCTCTTTCGACTTTTGGTCGCTCTCCCACTAATGTCCCAGGCCAATTTATCCCGTCCTTCCTCTCTACAAACTCTCTCTTCGTCTGCTTTTCTGAAATAACTATATCTTTTTTTTATTTCTTCCTCTTTCTCTCTCTCTCTCTCTCTTATTTCTTTAAGAAAAAACAGTGTATCAACCACGTCAGAACAACCATTCCCTTCGTCCTCAAGACCCCCCCCCCCCTCCCCCCAAATAGTCCATGATACCTTAAGAAAAGCAGGGCACGGAACGATGCGTGCCGCATCGTGATTGGCTCTTCGCAATTCTTATCAGTTGATGCCGCAACCTGATTGGACGCAGGGCAAGAATACCATGGTCAGAACACGCCACCTCCTGCGTTTTCTTTTTAACTCTCAGGGTCTATTACGTTGCCTTCTTTTGTTTCGAGAATCGGAATGTTGTTGTGCTGGTTTAGAGCTTCTCACGAAACACAATGCACGCCTCGTCTAATGAAAAAAAAAAAAAAATAGGCGTTTGTACGCGACGAAAGGCCACCCCAAAGATTGAAGGAAAGAATTATGGATGACTGTCAAGAACAAAGGTCTCAAACACGCGACTCGCGGGGCGCATGCGGCCCACAGGCAACTGGCTGCCAGTCCCCGTTCCTATTTCTCGAGTGCTTGAAATGGAATACGCCGTAATGATCTCATCTTGCTGATTTTTTTGTTTTTTCTGCTCGAAACGTAGCATTTTTTTTTTACATAGTCAAATAGTTTATACTTATCTCTGTTAATTTGCCCTAGGTTTCGCTTCATATTTTGCTTTCCCAGCTTTTTGTCATGTTAATAGCCAGTGTGACAGTTCCCCTACTAGGCTACAAGCGCGAGCTCTCCATTGAAAAACGCGTCTCGGCTCCGCAAATTCTCGATCAGCAGAAGCAACAGCCAAGGCTATGAGCTTGGGATTCTCGCCTACAAAAATTATCGCCATTAAAATACAACCAATCTCTCAGATTTAAAAACGAAATCGTCAGAAAAGCAAAAGCTGTCGTATTGACGAATCTTTTTTTTTTTTTTCAGACATGTTTACTTGGTTAATTCTCGAGTGAATCGAACAAGGAAAACGATAGTGTGCTTGCTCTTTTGACCTATTCAAAATGAAAACACGTTCGCGGGTCGGTGCCAGTTTATTTCTCGTTATCAAATCAAGTAGCCCGATGTAGTCCTATAAACAAATCAAAGCTAAAGATGTCACTGAAAAAACTGCGAGTTTACAAAAAGCATAGAACTCGAGGTCCCCTCCTTTTCGAAATCTTTTAAATGCCTTACGTTGGCCCTCGACGTTCCGGGGGTGGGCTATCTGGCCCCCACACTCAAACGAGCTTGAGACGCCTGGTCTAGGAGGCAATCGCTAGAAATAAACTAACGCCAGGCCGAAACTGTTTCTTTTTTTTTTCTCTCTAAATCGCTCGATGCACTCTAAATGACAGTGCGTTTTACTGCAGTGTTTCGTCTGGTGCTCGTTTGTCTTGAAAGGTCGTTCCCTAAATGGCCCCCCCCAAAAAAATCGTAAACTATAGATATGACGTTCCCATTTCGATTTTCTTTTGTGTCTTTTCTTTCTTGTGCTGGTGGCTAAGTAAGTTTTGGAAGCAACTTTTCCGCACCGAAGTAGTCAATTTTCTTTCAAATGCGCTTTTTCTATGTTGTCATTTGATTGGCGTGCCCCTCCTTGCGTTGCTATCCGCAAAAGACGCCTTGGGGTACAATTGCTCGCCGTACAGGCTCACTGCTGCTGGGACACCACCAGGATCGCGATCGGCGACAGCATGACACCTCTGTGACGTCATCAAGAGGAAATGGAGGTTCCAATTTTATAGACGTGATAGACACTCCAGTACGGAGTCACTTTCCAGGCACCATAGTATTACGATGGCGGCACTAAACCACCGAGTGAACCAACTAGGAGGACGGTGTCGACGTCGCAGACAGCAAAAAAAGTAGTCAGTTTAAGCTGAATATTCAACGTTACACCCGGAAGATGATGTGTTAATAAGGTCACCAGCGTCTACTTTAATTGAGTTGCTCCTGACTCCCGGAAATCCTTACATTTTGTTCCCAAATAATCCTAACCGTAAATATTTATTTTCTGGGCGGCTGGCAGTGACAAGCCGTCGCGCATATTTGAGATATACAGTCATGTCTCGTTAATATGAGCCCCGTTAATATGAATACCCCGCTATATGGACACCACTTTTGGGGACAAACTGGGAAAATAGATGAATTTTTGTCTCGTTATTATGGACAACTCACATTATGGACAATTTTTTTTTACGGGAACGGAGGTGTTCATATTAACGAGACATCATTGTAGTATATGACATATACATATATGTAAACTTAAAATAGGAGTTCTTGACTTAAGGTGCAACCCCACTTTTGGTTAGTGTGATTCTGAACCAACAGATGGCGGTGGGATTGCCTTCCAGGCCTGTACATCATTGCGAGAAATCGTGTGTGGTGGCGCCTCGATACAGTGGGGTATTTTTCGATACCTTGAAATTGACATCCCTGGTCCCTTGCTTGTTTTTCTCTGCACGAGCTTTCTTTAAAGACGCGCACGGCTGCGCCAGTTCTCGTGCAAGGGGGCCAGTTTCCTACGCTCCGAGCTCACGTCTCTAGCAAATATGGGCAGGACAAAACGCGAGAATCGTTCTGAAACAAGCGGCGAGACACATTCACAACGAAACCACCGACGCGTTGAAAAACATAAAATTGCCAGTGCGCCGTTATCGGAGGTTTCAGAGGCCAATTACACATATTTCAATGTGATCAGATTTATATTGTCACGAATGAAGGTGACGAGAGGACGAACAGTGAACTGAAAAATAAAGGTTTAATCGGCAAACTTGCGCCAAACAAAAAAGTAAAAAAAGAGCGTCGAGGCACCAGAAAAGCAGGCGGCGATTCGGCAGCGTAACAGAGAGCGAAAGCGAGACTGATTCGACAAGGTCGCGGGTAGCTGCTTATCTACAGTGCGTCACCATGTCAAAATATCGGCAAAGGAGGTTCGAGCGTCGCGCGCTCGGGGCGAGGATGAACTGGCACTTTCGAGAACACGAAAGCAGGGCGAAAGTTACGTCTGGTGCAAGAATGAACGCGAATCTCCTAGAAGTCCGTGACCGAGCGTTGGTTTCTCGGCTCTGCTGGCGGCAATATGACCGGCCGGCCATTTTGCCGTGCATGTGTTTGGTGGCTCTCTGTGGATTTCCAGGAAAACGACATGACGTGATAGACTTGGTTTTCCAAAATTCTAGCTTGAGGAATTAACTACCTAAAAAATGAAAACAAATGAACTATTTTTTGGGCGGTCACGTGTCTCATTTAGGTAGCTGGGTGTTTATTTTGACCAAAACCACGAGACTGGAAAACACAAAAAATGACACTCAGGTTTAGATGTTGAGTTTGATAAACCCAAAGTAAGACTAGTACGGGAGTCATAATAATAAAAAAATGACGCGGTTAAAAATGAACTCAGAGCAATTAATGATCAGAATTAATATTAATACGAATCCAGTGATAAATGCAGTGACTGGCCAGGCAAAAATTCTGGGTCTGTGAATAGCATTTGCACTTTTTTACAAGTACCGCCAACCATTGTTGTGGAAACGCGCAAGACACGTGACACGAGCGGGTGCTCTGCCGCCATTCGGTTTCAAGGGCCAGTCATTTTAGTGCTGGGCCGCCATTTGCTTCCAAGGGCCGCTCGAGACACGGGCGTCGTGCACTGGCACATTGGAGGTTACTTGAAAGAACAACGCAAACGCATCGATGGGATTTAGTCCCTACTGGTTCTGCAGCGTGAGCTCCGTGCTTTGAACGGAGCTCGCGCTCGAGCATTTCTCCATCTGCTCTGATCTGCGGTGCCACAACACATTCGGCCAACGATCCCCCACCACACTTGGTTTAGCCTCTGAGCTAAACCAAATGAGCTACGCTTAGAGTATCGGCACTTTTTACCCCCATATTGCTGTGGGCGCCGCCATCTCGGTGGTTAGTAACATATCAAACGCAAGTGCCGATCGTCATGATTCAAAAGTGCGACTTCCACAGCATTAGTTTCGGTGTTAGGAAGCTCACGTAATATTGCTTTGCTTTGTCGCAAACTGTTTAAACATTTGTGCAGGACGGAAAAGCGTTTTTTGTGATTTCAGATACAGCTTCAGATAACTAACAACCAAAATTTTAAGCACCAAGATGTGTATGAAGCGTAGCTTATGTAGTGGCTCTAGTTTAGCCCGATCGCACAGGCACAGAAAGAGAACAAACAGCTTGACCTCGCACTCTTGGCGCTGCTTTGGCTTCATCAGCCCGTAGCGTTGGCTGCGCTCCAAACTAAAGTAAAGCAAAGCAAATATTCAGATGTTAGGGTTTCACAAGCCAAACCAACAAAAATCACATAACAAGCCCCAATAAAAAAATTGCGCGTTTATTCTGACTAACTGGAGATCTTTTGACGTGCAACCGAAATATCAGATTGGCCTCCGTCAGATAGCGGGCACCTCGGCCGATATTTAAACCCGACCAATATGAAATCATGGGCCAGCGCGTTGGCTCAGAGACACTAAGACGATTTAATGTTTTGTGTTTTGCTTTAATATCATTGCCACTTAAGTGCCACCGAGGTGGTTTCTGAAACAAAATATAGTAAAACCATTCCGACAAGCATAGTTTGATTGCGAAAATGATTTTCGCAAGTGATAAAAACATTAAAATGTTTTGGCATTCGTGGCGGAATCTGAAATGGCAGAATGCATTTCATAGCGCCCATTTCATTTGGACCGCGTCGGGCATGTGTACCGAAGCACAGTAGAACGCGCGCAAAAGTAGCTGTGGTGCAGCCGCAGCCTCGCGCGTGTTGCTCTGACATTTCTGGCTCGCTCACTGCGGGCATCCAGGGGGGCTATGTTGCACGTTTTGGAATCCCAGGAGACTAGGGAGAAGGAAGTGACGTAGGTGTGAATGAACGTATCTTCGCTTTCTTCTGCAGATACCGTCATCAGCGACTCCACCAATCAACATCCAAAGAGCGTTGTTGACGTCACTTCCTTCTACCTAGTCTCCTGGGAGTCTAAAACGTGCAACATGGCCCCCCAGGCATCTGACACCCTGACATCTGGCCTTTTTTCTGTTTCTGTCTGCCACGTAGCGTTCCAAGCGGCACACGACGGAAATGCACATCAAGCTCTTCTTGAAACACGTGTCGCCATCTGTATTTTATATTAAGAAGCTACAATTTGCCTTAACTGAAAGCGAAAAGTTTGAGGTCTTATAACATTCTTAACGTGTAATACATCCCTATGGAAGTTCTGGAAAATGTAATATCGAAGGATGCATTATAATTTAATGTCTCGTGTTTGTCATTATTCGACGTGATTCGGTTTTTATAGAGCCATAAAATATAAGCATTTTAAACTTTATTTTTTATTTTAGAATATAGAATATCTGTACAGTTCGTTGCTTACTTTTTTTTAATTTAATACACCCAACCGAACACTCACGTAAAATATCGTGGACGATGGGACGTTATAACTCGAGAAATATTTTTTTTTTCAATATTAGAGACTGCGGTCTATTAAAAGCTGAATAATTAACTAACAACTAAAAATAATCGTAATATTCAGACATTAAAGTATCGTTGAAAAAGAGCTCTTTAATTTGACATTAACTTTTTTTGACATTAACTTTCCACGACGAAAAACGCAACAAAGCATCAGCGCGATCGATGAGCGCTTTGTATCGCATTCTTGGTTTGTAAACAAAGCAGTCGGGGAAATACACTACAGGAGCGAATTTTGTTTCCTAGGTTTTTTCCTACTCTCCTCGTCGGACTCTTGTTTTGTTTTTTTTTTGTTTTTTTTTTTTCCTCGACTTGTACCCACCGAGTTTGTTTGAGTAGGCGTTCAACGAGGGCCCACCTGTTTGACAGAGCGGTCCACATAATCCTCCTCAACGTTCGCGGCGAGGCGACACCGGAGCTGGGAGGCCCGGCGGCTTAGCTCTGCGGTCGCAATTAGCAGCCTCGGTCGCCTCATTAAGATGGCGCTCCGCACGTGCCTTTAGAGAAGCGGATCGATTAGATTCTCGACGGAACCACGATCTTCATCAAAGCGATAGAGTTTCGAAGGCGGAGTCAAAAGCTGTTTGGTTTCTTACGTATATTACAATTTCAATAACCGCCTCTGCGCGACGCCATGTTTGCCCGGTGGGCTGCGGGTCGCGTTCCATGCACAGGAGTTAAGATTAACATAGTGAGATTTTACTTGCGAATTCGCAGCTGCGATGTTGGACACCGCAACTTCCACCGCACATTTTTGTGTTCAGAAGCGTCGCTGTAGCCCCAATTCGCGATCGGCCAATCGCTCACTGTGAGGTCGCTTATTTTAATTTATTTTTATTTTATCGACGGAAATCAGCGCAATGTCAGAGTGCCAACTGTGACGATGTGAGTTTAACAATGCGATGACTCCGAGCTTCCATCGTTATTTTTACACACACAATCGAACCTGTAGTTCGCAACCGAGGATACGTACACTGTTAGCAAAAATAACACGCCCAGACGTGTAAACCGTTGTCCCATAGCGGACACGTCCATACGTGCTCGTTTTACACGCAGCCGTGTGTGTTATTCGCCTACACACGAGGTGCCGTGTAAACTTAACACGCTACACCGTGTCTGCTTTCCGAGAAACACGATCCAGCGTGTTTTTTTATGAAACATGGCGGCCAACAGGCGAGAGACGAGCCCAGCGAGCCGCGCGCCTTTCAGCTGAATTGAAAGCACACAGGACGCGTTTGTTCTCGTTCGATGTCTTTTATACACAGTAAACAGTCTCCAAGCCGCGGACGCAGCTACGTGCAAAGTACGTACGTGCGTCGTCGGCGGTCGGTGGCATCGGCAGCTACGACGGAACACGGAACCGCTAGACAGAAAAACGAATACTGAACTTACATGGATAAACAGCTCAAGCAAACTATTTAAAGTCGGGCGGTAACTTGCGCCACCTAGTGAGATTTCTTGCACCCAGTGAAAAAAACAATCGGGAGTTAGTTACTACGCTGAGAACTATCACAAGTAGACAGCAACCCTACATACATCACAGACAACACGAGTACCACGTAGGACACAGCACCGACAAATACAAAAACACAACACCGACACTGCGCCCGACACTTCCTACTAACATCATTTTCCCCCCGCGGCGTATATAAGCTTGACATGTGCGGGTGAGCTCTTTGGTCGCTGACCGTTACAGATTAATAGAAGAAGACACAAAACACGGCACAATGGACAGCCGTACGTAAGAACTTCTTGCATTTAAAAAGTATGGAGGCAAAATCTGTAAAATTAATCCGTTGCGAAAAACCACGATGTATTAGCAATAAATCTTAAACCGGCCATGAAAAAGTTAAAATTTTTGTTATTTTCATGCTCGACCATTGTTATGAGCAGTCCGACTAGCTTAAATCAGATAGAAAAACAAATTATTAGGATTTTATCATTATGTATTCAATAATAAATGGAAATTATCCTTGCGCAAAGCATTTTTTATATAAGTATTTCTGAAGGCCATCCGCCCAACACTTCACTTCCGATAGTTGTAGTACGCGTACGGGAGCAGAAGCCTTCACTTTTGGGGCGTTTTGATGCAGTTTGTTGTCGTATGTCGTGTCGGTGTCGAGTGGAGCGGTGGGGCTTGGGAGTTTGTGACCGGTGTTATTCGTGATCACTAATGTGGCGCTGATGCGTTTTCTTTATTTTTTTTATACCGGTCGTTAAGCACGACCGAATCATCTACTCGAGCGGTGTGCGTCGCTGTGCAAACACGTCGCTGTGCAAATGCAGTCCAATAACACGAAGCATAAAAACGGCAGATTAGGACAACAATCAGAAGCCCATTGTTCAATTAAAACGACATAATTTTGTTGAAAACGCCCGGAGCTTTTTACTCACGGTATGCGTCGGGAATCTTCCACATTTTGAAACGGAACGAAGAAAGATTAACTTTTAAAAACGCTCGCTGCGTCCTCCCGGACCAACTGGACCGGATCAGCTGATGACGACGGGACTGAACCCGTTGAACCTCTACTCCACAAGAACCAATTTGAGGTCCGCGTTAGCGTGGGCACCGCACCACACACCACGAACGTTTCGGCACTTTCTCGCATCGCCGTGTTGCCCCAAACAGAACGAGATCGCCGAAGACAACGCAGCGCTGTCGTGAACCTTGGCTTGTGGTTGCGCACTCGTGGACCCTGTGACTCCCTTCGCTTTCAAAGCACACACGACGATTACGAATGATACTTTCCGTCTTCCGGGAACATCACAGGGGCACTTCTCCGGTCACGTCTTCGCTATGTGCTCGTAAACTGCGAAGCTCTATGCGAAGCTTCTCGCGTCCTGTCAAACCAAAACAATAGCGGCGCCATGCGTTGATGCCACATTTTCTCCGGTCAAACAAAAACAACGAAAGCAAACCGGCTCTATCTTCCAGCGTACATCGGCGCTGCGCTTGCGCCGTGGCCAGATCGCTTGCAGTTGAAGGTTGAAGCCAAAACGAAACCAACTGCGATGTCACGTGTTCAGATGGAGGACACGCTTTTTATATCCACGTTAACTGTTTAAAACGAATAATTAGACCCATAACTTTATTTGTGGTGTGTAAGAAACTATTATCAAGACCCCTAAACCAAATACAATCATAGGCGACATGAGGGAAGCCGCATTGCCATCGACCAGAAAATGGCAGCGAGCACGGTAAGCGTGGGTTTCGCCAACGTCCTGCGACATGGCGCAATTGCTTTTGGTGCATATCCGCCTCCGAGACATGTCTCTTTCCTCGGCATTCGTCTCAACGGTCCTTTCCAAGTGTGTCCCCAAGCATTCCGGTGCTTCGATAGCCGGCAATGCTGCGGTCGTCGCCGGGGGTGATGCGTGTTTTCGAGGTCCGCTACACGGTTGTGCGTGTATGACCGAACCAAAACACGTTTTTTACAACCTCGCATGATTTGTGAACGAGTTATCCGTTACTCAACGTGTAAATTTATGGTAATTTGTGTATATAGCGTGTTTTTCACCCCAAATATTCACCAAATACACGGGACTTGCTAACAGTGTAGTCACGATTACACAACCCATGACGTTACAGAGAAATAAATTCTGTTCAAGACGTCACACACGCAAACCGTGAGATGGCGCCACCGAATACTCTTGGCGCTAATAAAAAGATCTACAAATGAATTTCCCCTGCTAACTAATCGACATTGAGTTAAACCGCTCCCGGCGCTCGTGTCTTCACATGCCCGTGATAGTCCTTTTTATATTTTTTTTTTAATATTCCCGCGCGCAACTATAGTTTGTTTCACTTTCAGCGTGAGTGTAGCCGAAGGTATGCAAGCCTGTTGCCCTGAACAATGATTGCAGTGCACGACAGGCGTACGTGGCAGGAACGCTGAAAGCTCGCTCTTGTTGCTTCTGCTGCGCTCAAATTTAGCGTGAGACGATGATGACCTCGCCCGGCGCCTATTCAAAAGGCGAAAACGGAATTCTCATATCAGAAGGCCCGAAAAATGCCAAACATAAGCAGCTTAACTAGTAAAGCAATAGTGGGCCGATCAAAGTTTCTTAGCCCTTCATGTCAGGAAGTATATACCGAACTTTTATATTCATCGGATAATGTTTTATGTATCTTTCTGTTTTCATTGCTGTTCAATGAAATCTCCACGCCGCACTGGTTTTTCTTCTTCGCCATTTTCTATTTTCTTCCTACCCAACAGCCCCCGGACTTTATTGAAAAAGATTAACGGCTGAGCGTAGTACGCAAAATAAAAGTGAAATAAAGAGATAACTAAAATAAGAGGGGGTGCGTTCTCGCCTGCTTCCTTCTTTTTTTTACCAGAAAACGAAAACACGCATTTAAAACTTGATTGCATTCTTTTCAGGGCGGATAAAACAAGTAAGAAAGTTCTGGTGTTTTTGTTGTTTTTTTTTCTCTCGCGATTTGTTTTTGTTTTCCTGTTTATATGTTAACTTTACGGCTTTACTCTTGTATAAACCTAAACGTGCATATATTTACCCCCAAGAGGACGAAGAAGAAACGCATAAGTAGAAAACTCAAAAATAGCAGTTTAATCTTAGTCAAATCTTAAGCGGTGCACCTAAAAAAACTGCATGCCGTCTTCAGGTTCAACCGCCGTACGTTCTCTCGCCAGCTAACAGAACGGACTGAACAAAAATGCCATGACATCTAATAACGTCTGAGAATTTATGACTACAAGTAGCCACTTTGTTTCCAGAGAACTCTTTTTCACGTGGGAAATTTCGAACTTTCGGAATTCATTGGTGGATCAACAATTGTTTGCGTGTAATGTTATAGGTATACAAACCCTATCTTCGGAGGGTGCTGAAAAAATAACATACGGCAGAGTCATTGAACGTTTCATACAGACCTGTAATTAAAATAAAACTAAAAAGCAACAAAAATTTTTGTCTAATGCTACTGGAGCATATGTACACCACCATACTACACAACCACGCTACCAAAGCTTGTGTACTGAGCACCTAGCTCTGCAAGCTGCTTTCTTTGCCCGAGCTAATATTTATTTAGTTATTCTCCTTGTTCTTGTATAACACCATTGTGGGAACATCCGCATAAGAAAACACACACCAATACAAGCGCATTTTCATCTGCTTCTTGCACGGGGGTTGGGGTGACGTCAGAATGCCGAGCATTGATTGGCTCTCATAGAAGAATAGTGGGTTGACCTCAATGCTAGCCGCCTTGATGTCTACCCACTATACTTCCAATCGTGGATCCAATCAGAGCTTGGCGTTCTGACGTTAGCACAGCCCCTGCTCAAAAAGCAGACGAACTTGCTCTCCGCATACACCTACTCAACTGTCTTACGTCACGTCGCAGTGGTGGCGCTTGTGGTACACTTCCGGTTCGGAGTGTGGGCGGAACTCGCCATGAAGACAAGGCATTTCTGTGCTGTTTTAGAAGAAAGTAGACTAAAACCTGCCTTCTCGTCAAAACGCCGCGACTGGGGATGCACCAAAAGAACCGGGAAAGGTGTCAAGATCAGATGTATCGTAGTTTCTGGCTACTCGTTTCGTCCGAGAATGCGGATAGGTGCCGTGAAAAGGGAAAACCAGACGCCATTGGGCCACGATTGCTTGTGCAGGAAGAACTATGGGTTAAATTCATGAGTACTTGTTGTCGTCGGATTTCTTTGTCCTGTTCCAACATGAACGCGGCTAAACCGTCAAGTTGTCCGAACCACCCGCGGGATATGTTCGGTGCGTCTTCACGTTCAGACGGCCGAGTTATCGTTCAAATCGTTGTCTCTCTTTCAAAAGACGTCTGCGTTTTCAAACTATCGTCTGCACGTTTAATTTCATTTAATTTATATACCTTGGGGACCCGTGTCCGGGTATTACACAAGGAGGGATAAGTAAGAAGACATTTGTTTAAACACAGAAGTAAAAATCACACACAAAAAAAAAACATGGTACAAATATTAAATGGCAATAACAAGTGAAAAAATCACTATACAAATTAATAACTTGTTCATTTGATCTAAGAGAACACTGACAAGTTCACAAACTTAGATGTGTTAATTTCTAGCGCAATGTCGTTGGGTAATGAATTCCAATCAATACCAGGAGGTTGCATGGAATTTGCGAAAAACAAGGATGAAGTGCGGATGAATTTGATTTTACACAGATTGTCAACCTTAGCGGAAATTCGATATGGGACGCTGAGAAGGGCCATTTACATCTCTGGATTGTAATTATATTTTATAAAGATGGGCAGGTCGGGAGAGCCTTCGACGAAAAGAAAAAAATCTCAACATCTCCACGTGGTGTATGATGTTGATTGGGGCGAAGCTCTGATGGTGCTGATGATACTGATTTTATTGTTCATAGGTAGTTCTGATGGTCCTGATTTTTTTTATTGCTCATAGGTAGTGCTGAGTTCCGAGTTACGTTTCGACTTCTTTTTTACTGCGTTATGGTAGGTGAAATGCAGAGCCAGTGGTTCTTCTAGCGGATCAGCTTGGATCCTCTAGAAGCCGTGGGAACGCATCTCCACCCCTTAAGTCAACGGTCCATGTCAGAAAGAGAACTACCACATCTCAGAGCCTCCTACTCGTCCCGCAGTCGTGGCCGAGTGGTTAAGGCGATGGACTAGAAATCCATTGGGGTCTCCCCGCACAGGTTCAAATCCTGTCGACTGCGCAAACATTTTTTTTTCTTTTTTTTAAGAAGACAGGTGGGATGGCAATCGATGTGAGAACGGTCGCCGGACGAATGGACAAGGCTAGACCTTAAGGAGCTTCACCCTTAAAATGTTTAGAGATCAGCCCGATTACGAAGTGAAGTGATACTTGTATAGGAAGGGTAGTCGAAGTGAACGCACCTTAGTGCTCTGTTTTGAATCTTTTCTTGTCCGTTAGAGAGATAATTTTGAAATGGTGACCAAATCGATGATGCGTATTCCAGTTGGGAACGAACCAGGGTTGTGTAGGCTTAACTTTTGATTTCGGGCGAACAGAGTCTCAGGTTACGTTCTAAGTATCCAAATGTGCGGTTAGCTTTTAGGACAACTTCGTTAACGTGGTGTTTCCATGCGAGATCGCTAGTGAGGTGAAGTCCTAGGTACTTATATGATGTGCAGTGACCAACGTTATGAATACCTAGTTGGTAAGAAAAATTAGAGGAAATGGTTCGGGGAGTGAATGTTAGTAACCTGCACTTCTCCATGTTTAGGCTCATCTGCGAATTGTTTCATCACTGTTCAATTATATTGAGGTTATTTTGAAGTATTCTATGGCCATCTGGTGTTTTGATGGCTCTGTAAATGACGCAGTCGTCTGCGAAGAGACGCACTGGGGATGATAGAAGCTTTGTTAAGTCATTGATGTATGTTAAGAACAATAATTGCCCTAGTACGGTTCCCTGTGGGACGCCTGAGGTGACAGAGGATCGGACCTGCATGAAATTTTGTTATTGATGACTGTATAATGTGTGCGATTTGTGAGGAACTGTCTGGTCCAGTCTATTATGTTTGGAGAAATTTTAAGGGAAGATAGCTTTTTAATGAGGTGTTGATGAGGTACCCAATCAAATGCTTGTCATAAATTGATGAATATTTCTTCAGTTTGGAGTTTCTTATCTAGGTTAGAAAAGAGGTCTTGTGTGAAGTGTAACAGCTGGGTTTCACACGAAAATGTTTTGCGGAACCCATGCTGGTTCAAACATAGTAAGTTATTAGATTCCAAGTAGGTAATTACGTTTGAATATATGATGTGCTCGAGAAGCCTACAAGGAACACTAGTGATTGATATGGGGTGATAGTTGGCTATTTGGTTCCGGTCCCCCAGTTTCTGAATGGGCAGTATTTTTCCTACTTTTCAGTCGTCCGGTAGCCTCCCCGAACTTAATGATTGATTATAGCTGTGGCACAAGTAATGAGCCAGTGTTTGCTTTGTATTTTTCAAAATCTTTGAGTTTATCAAATCATCACCAGCGCTAGAAAAAAAATTAGATTTTCAAGTGCTTTCACAACGCCGGGATATGAAATATCGATCGGGTTCATTGGCGCGTGATCTAACGTGTTCAGGTCACGTATGGTATCAAGATCCTCTTGTGTGAATACTGAATTTTAAAAAAAATGTGTTAACGTTTTGTGTGCTTTCTTCATCTTCAAATTTCACAGCGTCGTCATCAACGAACGCCAATGCGTTCGCACGTGTCGGATTTATAATTTTACAAAAACTTTCGGGGGTTGTTTGTAAGAATATTTTTAAGTCATGTTCGAAAAACCTTGATTTTGCTTGTGCGGTGAAATTTTTATATCCCTATGTGCTGTGACAGATAGTGACGCTGATATTATCTAGTGCTGTGACAGACAGTGACGCTGCTATTATCTTATCCTAATCTACTTGCCTTCCTTGTTGTTGTTCTGTTCTTTCTTTTGCTCACCAACCCACTAGCTGATAAAAAGAAGCACAGCCCTTGAATAAACGTTCAGTCTGTTCCAAACGGTGTACGAGTCACTTCAGTGGCGACGAGGATGGTTACACTTGCGGAGCGGTGTGGCCGCTGATGCCGACAACTTGGATTGCCAGACATGGCGGCATTACTAAGTCCCCCGCAGTTCGAGGAGACAGTGGACAAGTGGGACGCGTACAAGTTGCGACTAGAAGCCTTTTTTGAGGGGAACGGCGTGAGCGACACCAAGAAGAAACGGGCATTCCTGGTGACCGCACTAAGCACACGGACGGTCACGGTTCTGAGCAGTCGGTGCGCCCCAAGCAAGGTAAATGACCTCCAGTACGAAGAAGTCACGCAACTGCTTCAGGAGCACTACTCGCCGAGAACAAACGAGATTGCGCAGTCGTACTTGTTTTTTACAAGAAACCAAGAGCCAGACGAAACGGTGAAGGATTTCATTGTGGCTATTCGGCAGTTGGCGGACACTTGCAACTTCGGAAGCTTGCTACAGCGAATGTTGCGCGACCGCATCGTCTGTGGAATACGGGACCCTGACGTGAGAAGACACATGCTCGCGAAGACGTCGTTGACACTTGCCGCAGTGGAGGAAATCACCCTGGCTGCGGAAATGGCCAAGATCAACGTACAGCAGATGACTCGACAACTGAAGCCGGGGGAGGAGGACAACGCGGTGCATGCACTCCACGGCCGACCAGCAGGAAGCCAAGACAGAACGCCTCGACCAAACGCTTGGAAGAGCAACAGAGAACCTTGCCCAAGGTGTGGGGGAAGCAAGCATGAAGCAAACGAGTGCAAGTTTCGCAACGCGCGGTGCTTCCGCTGTGGCAAGACTGGCCACCTGGCGAAACGCTGTTTTGCTACCAGCAACAAGCCAAAAAGCACAATGGCCTTAGATATCCAGGCCGACGCAGACGAAGGCCAGGACGGTCTCTTTGCGATGGAAGCACAGGATTTCATCGGGAACCTCAGCACACTCCAACCGTTCATAAAGACCTTCCGTTGGGGTGAGGTAGCCGTGGATATGCAGCTAGACACAGGGGCACCGGTGTCCGTCATCACATGGGCCACGTACCAGCGACACAAAGACGTCTGGCCGAAACTTCGCAAGACTGCGACAGAGCTGACGTGCTTCCTGGGAAAACTGCCCGTGCGCGGACAGCTCGAGATGCAAGTTTCACTGGGGAACAAGACTGTGTCCGGAACGTTGACAGTCCTGGAGTGCCCTGGACCTAACCTATGCGGCCGTGACCTGCTGCGTGATTTCCACCTGCTGCCAGCGCCAGCCTTCGTCAATCAGTGCCAAGGTGAGCGAACAAGCGCTACCGGCGGCGGTCCGATACTTGCGGAGTTCTCCGACTTGTTCGAGCCGGGCCTAGGATTGTTGAAGGGTCCCCCAGCCCGCTTCCAACTTCGCGAGGGTGCGGTCCCCAAGTTCTCCAAAGCTCGACCTGTGCCGTACGCACTGCGAGAGAAGGTTTCTGATGAGTTGGACCGGCTGGTAAAGTTAGGCGTATTGTCCCCAGTGGCAACGTCAGACTGGGCGACACCTTTGGTTCCGGTTGTTAAAAGGAATGGCAGCATTCGTCTTTGTGGTGATTTTAAAATGACGGTTAACAGTGCCTGCCGTGTCGAGCAATATCCGCTGCCACGAATTGAAGACATTTTTGCGGCGCTAAACGGCGGGGAAGTCTTTAGCACGATTGACTTGAAAGATGCATATAACCAGCTGCCCTTGGATGAAGCAGCCAGTATGCTGACAGTGGTGAACACCCAGAAGGGTTTGTTCGCCTTTAATCGGCTACCCTTCGGTGTCGCGTCAGCTCTGGCTATTTTTCAAAGACGCATTGAAGCGGTGTTGCAAGGATTGCCTGGTGTACAGGTATATCTGGACGACGTTATTGTGGCCGAGAAACAACACGACAGCAGCCTTCTCCAGACGGTGTTGCGGCGGCTGCGAGAGTCCGGGTTAAGGCTGCATCCAGAGAAATGCAAGTTTCGGCAGCCAGAAGTCGATTTCTTAGGTCACCGAATTGACGCGAAAGGCCTACACCCTAAGGCGGAAAACGTGGCTGCGGTGATTTCATTACCCTCACCAACCTGCGTTACAGAATTAAGGGCGTTTTTGGGGTTGGTGACCTATTACCACAAGTTCTTGCCAGACGTATCCTCGACCTTGGGGCCCTTGTATGATCTTCTGAAGAAGGGGACCGTATGGAAGTGGGGCGATGTCCAGGAGGAAGCTTTCAAACGAACAAAGACCTTACTTCGGGAGGCAAACTTTCTCGCGCACTACGACCCCAAGAAGCCATTATGGTTAGCATGTGATGCGTCACCCACAGGGATTGGTGCAGTCCTGTCGCACCGAGAAGATTGCAAGGAACGCCCGATCGGATTTCGTTCTCGGACGCTTTCGGCGGCAGAGCGAAACTACTCGCAGCTGGAACGTGAGGCGCTTGCTCTTGTGTTTGGTGTTACCAAATTTCGTCAATACTTGCTTGGGCATACGTTCATGCTAGTTACCGACCATAAACCCCTCGTGGGGCTCTTCCACCCGGAAAGACCGATTCCCGCGATGGCAGCCGCAAGAATACAGCGCTGGGCGCTACTGCTGAGTGCCTACTCATACAACATCGAGTATAAGCCCGGAAAAAGCAACATCACGGCAGATGCCTTGAGTCGCTTGCCGGTACCCGGAATGGAGGACCAAAGCACACGTCTAGCTGACAAAGATGCGCAAGAGTACGTACTGCTGACCGAACAGTTCAATGACGGCGTGATATCGGCCCAGCGACTAGCGGTGCTCACAGATAACGATTTGCAATTACAGCAAATTCGTAGTTGGATACAAAACGGCTGGCCACAGCAGTTGCCGGAGCCACAGCTGGCGTTGCGCCCGTATTTTGACCGTAGGGACGAACTGACGCTGAGTCATGGGCTTATCTACTGGGGGCACCGTGCGGTAATCCCAGCAAAGGCGAGAGAAACAATGCTAGAGATGTTACATGCCACGCACCAAGGTATTGCGGCGATGAAGACGCTCGCTCGCTCGCTTTTTTGGTACCCCCGAGTTGACAGCGACATTGAACGTTTGGCCAAACTCTGCCAGGTTTGCGTACAAGCCTCCTGTATGCCACCAGCAAAGCCCCCCGTTAGCTGGCCGGACACGGGAGAAAGGTGGTCAAGATTGCATATCGATTTTGCGGGGCCGGTCGATAATCACATGCTGCTGATCCCTTAGGATGTGGAAAAACACCGGCCAATTTGTTACTCGGATACGAAATCCGCTCGTGCCTCGACAACGTTGTACCTCGGCCCAGGACGGCGCAGGAGGTACCACAACGCACTTTTCAGAAAGGGCAGTCGGTGTGGAGCCGTAATTACGGAAAGGGGAACAAATGGGAACCAGCCACAATAGAGGCGACCATGGGTGCGAGAATGGTTCGTGTGCGCAGTTCGCAGGAGGGCCAACAACGAAGACACCACGACCAATTGAAAAACCGAATTGTCCCCACGGAGCATACGACTACAGTGGAAGCCCTACCCTCGGTCGTGGAGGAATCAACGGCCCCTACTACTGGCGGCCCCCGCGAAGAGGAGCTGGTCACGGAGCCTTCAAGGACCCCCGGGGATGGCACCCCCGCCACCATCACCACTCAGCCAACAAGCTGGCTGAGGCGTTCCACTAGAAGACGGAAGCCACCGGACCGTTACTCACCTTAAGGGTGAAGGAGTGCTGTGACAGATAGTGACGCTGCTATTATCTAGTGCTGTGACAGACAGTGACGCTGCTATTATCTTATCCTAATCTACTTGCCTTCCTTGTTGTTGTTCTGTTCTTTCTTTTGCTCACCAACCCACTAGCTGATAAAAAGAAGCACAGCCCTTGAATAAACGTTCAGTCTGTTCCAAACGGTGTACGAGTCACTTCACTATGCATGACTTGCATATTTATTCTATAGGCTGTTATTTGAAGGCGATAATTTAGCTTTCCTAAAAAGTCGTTTCTTCTTGTTTTTCAAACGACAACGGTCCGTAGAGCACACATTGACGTGTAATTGCGATAAGAGGTAACTGCAGGTCTCAAAAATAAATTTAAATTATTTTGGAGGTTGTTATGAGTAAAAAGGCTTGCTGTTAAAAGTAGATACAAGGGTATGCTGATCATTGTTACCGGTGGCCATCACTGACTTATTATGCCTGAATCACTTGATTTGATCCTTGCAATTTTTATTATCGACGTCGAGCATCGCAGCTGCCGTCCACGCTTTTCCAGCCCGAGCGATGTCGAAACTAAAAATAGCGAGCAGAATCTCATCATGTAAATCAGGCCTTAGCGTTCATTCTGCAGCGTTCACGCGGAATGAATTTCCGCACGTCAGATTATTTACGTGAAGTTTGGCGGTGTAACGAGCCCCGTAAATTTCGCTCTGGCCACTAATCTAGAAAGACATTGCTAAGAAGACGTAGAATCCAGTGGCGTACCAACTTGCTTTTGAGTGGAGGGGCAAACCAGACCCCCCTCCCCCTCCCCCAGGGCCGGGGGGCGGTGCCCTTGATAACCCTTGGGCGCCGCCGGCCAGTGTTTTCCCTGCCCAGTGGTGGCTATTTCAGGAGGAGGGGGGGGGGGGGGGGGGCACGGCAAAACACATGCCTTGGGCGGGGGGGGGGGGGGGGGGGGGCAAGGGCCCCTTTTGCCCCTCGCGAAAAAGAGCACGGGGACTCACACCGACGCCGACAACATCACGTTCCAATGGTTTGTCGATGCGGGACGGCGCTGCTGCCCACACCCCATCGCGCACGCGCGGTGCGGGTGGCGTGCCGCTAGGGGCGCTGCGGCTCGTTCGTAAACATGAATTGGTGTATAATCAGAGTCTTTTAATACGCTACTGATCCCGAACAGGGTTCTTTCTTTCTGGAGAAGGTGAGACAGTTAAAGACAAAGCCTTGGGGAGAGTGTTTCAAGCGTCTAGTAAGCATGTAGCTCCGTCGAAGAAAAGCTATTTTCTGCTTCCCATAAATTCAATAGAGCTGACTTTACAAACACGAACGAGATGTCTTAAACGACGCTTTCTCTTCACGCACGTGCGCGAATTACAGTTTCTTTTAAACATAATTGCCTCTCAAACGGCGAAAGAATCTGGCCGCTGTAAAGGGGAAAGCAGGAAGAAGGAAGAGAGAGCACGCAGGGGATGCACCGGGTAAGCAGGGGACTCGCCCAAGCAGCGCGAAAACTGACGCTGAGGTAAGATCCGAAAACACAGATGTGCTCCTTTTTTCTTTCCTTTTCCTTTTCCTTTCCTTCTTTTTTTTTTTTTGCAATTGAAAGGTAAGCATTTTGAGCTTTTAAGGTTCGGCAATTAATTAACATGACCCCCCGCGCTGACCGCGGCTGGGGGTGGACTATGATCTCGGATTCAAGGCAAACATCCAAACGCAGATATGTTTCGCGGAGAGGCCGCAGGCCTTCGCGTAGCGCTGGCTGAGGGAATACCCAAAAGTGCTGGATGAATTTTATAAACAAGTACCGCCATGCTGGTGCATGTTGGGACGCGGTTGAGCCAAAAATGGTGCAGTGTCGCTGCCAATCTAGTTTGGCGCGGCGGCGCGGCGCCGACATTTCCAGTAGGCTAATAGGAGCGTGCTCAGAAAAGGCGGCGCGTCACCGGCAGTTACAGCGGACCAATAGGAGCGTGAGCGTCTGGATGTGGGATGCGCTATGAGCCAAAAACGGCGACGCGTCGCCGGCATTCAGAAGGAGCGCCCGCAGTACGTTCAAACAATGGCGGTACTCGGATAAGTCAGGATATCCAGCGTTTTAGAATACCCCACAAGTGGATCTGCGCTACCATTTCGGTAGCCGTCCAACGCTACTCCTCGCCTTTTTTTTTTTTTTTTTTTTTCGGCGGCAGGGCGCTCCGTGGCTCAGTCGGTAGAATGACAGGCTTTGAAGTATAAAGGAGGATATGCGGGGTAAAGTATCGAGCTCGCTCTCGTAGCTCCTCTTTTGCTCGCACTTACGGGGAAATGATCGGGCGCCTGCAGAACAGTTTCTTTTGTGATGATCGCAATAAATATGTGTGCAGTACTCGATTCTTCAGTTCGGTTGTCCCCTTCCTTTTTTTCTTCTGTTAAGTGAAGCGGCTTTCATTTTATACCGCAAATTGCGCATATTTCCCCGTCTGCTCTGCAAGTTGGAATTTATGCGTGTGTTTGGAAAACCGATTCTACCTAAATTCAAAACTCTAGTTACTCACGGCAGACTGGGTGGAGAAAGATACCGCCTAATACGATCGGAATCACGTATATTGGTAATCCACCCGTTAAGATAGCAGTCATCTATGTCTATAACCATGCAGCGAAAGCAAGCTTCTAAACAGGAAGTCGAGACCAACTTCACAACAGCCGTTACGTTCGCCGATCGTAACGGCTTTCACGCAACGGCTTTCACGAAACTTATGACTTCGGATGAACCTCTAAACCATATCTTGATAAAGCTGCCACGTGTGATTGGCATAATGTATCGTCACCGCTCTATTTTGCCAAAAAATGCTAAATTGTTAATCTATAACTCGTTATTTCTTTCACATATACATTACTGTCACCTCGTCTGGGGAAATACTACAATGGCAAATTTGAACGAGATACTTATGCTACAAAAAGAAGATGCTGCGAATAATATGTAATGTTTCATATGATTACCCTAGTAAACCTCTGTTCACTAAATTAAATTCAGTGCATATTTACAATATCTATAAATATCGTTTATATCTAAGTTATAGGCCTGAAATAAAAAAAAAATAATGCTGTCAATCTTGGTGAACTAGCATCCTTGTCACTGAAATTGGCAACATATCACACTCAGTAACCTAGGTCAACAGGAAAGTCCCCAGTTGTAGAACAACATATGTTGAGCAAATTCTATCCAACGTGCTTCCGAGCCTACTTAATTACCTTAATACTCATAATATTCATTCTTTAACATCAACGGTAAAATATATCAGAGAATTTTTTTTTCTTGTAGAGTGAATTGTATAGCAATGACTAAGTAAATATTCCACTCAATGCCCTCATTTATAAGTTACAGTTATATTCATTGAGAATGATTTTAGTGAATGAGTATAGTATTACATAGTTGTGCTATTTATCTTGAATCTTGAACCCTTCAATGTCTTGAATATCTTCAACCCTTCAATGTGCACTTGTTTTCTTTTGTTTCTTTTTTTAGTAACCCGTTTGTGTAGCAGAGCTAATTTATCTGCTACATTGGAATGTTCTACATTGCATTACTGACCTGTGTATTTTTTTTCGTTTGTTTGTTTACAAAGTGATGCATTTCTCTTGTGACCTGCCGCTGTTGCCAATTGGGGAGGGGATCAGCACTCGCCAAGCTTTACAAATGCAGTTTTTTTACTCAGTCCCCTTCCATCATGTACTTGTATGATGGATAAATAAACATTATTATTATTATCAGTAGAGTCTTTTTTTTTTTCAAACCCCTTGTAATCTGAGAGTGGGTCAGCCAAAGGGAACTGCCCCTCCGGGAGTATAATGCCCCGACGGCAGCCATAGACCCTGTACCAAACTTTCACCGAAATCTCGTGACCAGTATAGCGTGTATTAAAGGACTTTGGTGTAATTAAACAATGGCGTAAAATCCGCACCCTCGGTGGCCTCACTCCGGTAGTCATTCCTCTGTTCCAAACAACACTAAAAGGGCCTCACTGAGAGCTGAAGAAACGTAAGGCGTGGCTATGTTCCCGCTTCTTGCTTCGAGATTTCTTCTCCCGAGTCCATGTCGGCCAGTGCCTAAACGAGATTGGTTGCGGAGAAATAATAAGATGCTGGAAACTCGGCACGCCCTGCGTCTTTATTAAGTCGTCGGAGACTACAACTTCCCTCCACTCAGGCCATGTGTCCGTCGTCGCGTCCTGCGGCGACACACCACAGACGAAGGGCGATGGTCTGAGAGTATGCACATTTCTGTTGCTACTCCCCCGTGAAATAACCACTAGCGCTGGTAGTGGAATACCCGCTACCAACCACAACTAACCCTAGATTGTAATCAAAATGGCCTATCCGATCTCCCACAGCTTTAATCTGGTATCATTCAATGTGTCCTATACCCGTTTTCACCTCAACAAAAAAACAAGTTTTGCGCATTGTTCATACGCGGCGCGAAGTAGTTCTTACAAGATTTGGTCGTCGGAGGAAAAAGCGATGCTTTTGGTGTTTGGAACAGTGTACGCCTTGAAAAGACAGCCTATATCTTATCTCAAATTCACATACATATGTCTTAATTATCAATATAAAGGAGTACATTAGTAATGCTCCGCGCGGAGCCGGACTTTTTTTACTACGGTTCTTGAGGTGAAAACGGGTATAGTTAGAAAGCTTTTTGACTTGGTTCTAGCTTTTAGTCGAATCGCAATCAAGCGGGACGTTTAAACTCTCAAGGCAGGCTCATTACAGGGGAGCTTAGTAGCAGAACAAAACGCACAAACTGAAGGCATTGCAGTCGTAGGGTTACCAAAAATAAATGTTAATTTTATTTGTGTTTTTTTTTTAGTTAGATCTTAACTTTTTTGGCTTTAAAAATGAGGGGTAATGAAACATTAGCTGTTCAAAAACAGCGATCTGCGGCAATATCACGGCTCCGACTTTCAAGGAGAACGACCGGCAAGCGAGAACAGTTTTCGCCACGCCAACCCTATTGTTATATACCATCTCTGCCCCTCGTTCATCTCCATTTTGAACCGAAGGCAGTTCTCACAACGGCCAAATCCGCCCTTTTATTTTTTTTTTTATTTTTTTCTCCTTTTTTTTTTGTCGCAATTCTTGGGAAAAGTGTCGACAGCCCGAAAGCGTCGTCCGACCAGCCGTATTTATGGCCGCAATCTGGCAGCCCCTACGTGTGTCAACCATTTCAACTACTGTATGCTCTCTGTAAATGTTGTTTTTTGGCGCTGGACGCAGTCACGGCACACGTTCCTACGGGTTACAATAACAGCTGCGATTTTCGTAAAGTCCCTGTGAGTCTACGCTGTTGTGTGCTAGACAAAGCAAAAAGCAAAATTATAAGGAATCCCCTCGGCAGACTTTGAGTGGTTTTCGGAGCGGTTTTTTGTTGGTACATTTTGCATGTTCAAGCCCCACTCTCGCATTCACCGCATTAAAGGAGCAAACATGGGGCGATATTGGATCGCTTCAAATCCACCAAAGATTTCGAGCTATCCAAACCACCACAGAGTGGTACAACAATATTCACTTAAAAGTTTTTACAGCGGAGCTGTTAAGGGCTAGGTTCCCCAGGATCGTGTCCGTGTATGTCGACACAAACCTACCTGGACAGCTACCGCCATCTATAAGCGACGGCGGCAAGCAAACAACCAGTATGGTTTCCGCCGTCGCTCGTAGATGGCGGCAACCTTTCTAGCTATTATAGAAGAATGGATAGTTGGGCGCGTTGGTGGGAATTCATCGTAGGAAACAGCGCGAAAAACAGACGAGGACGAAGAAGAAGCACACAGTGTATCGAGTACAGCTTCGCTGGTCTTCCTTTCTCACGAGAGTGGAAAGGCTGACCGATTTGTTTTTTCTTCTTTTTACACGAGTGTACAGGTAGTAATGGGGCCCAAGTATACACCGACACTCGGACTTGACGTGACGTCGCTGAGGTCGTGCTGCTATTGGCAAGGAGCTTGCGCAAAACCTCCATTTCAGGCAAATCTGGTTCCCCCGCACGCACTAGTGCGTGCGGAGGAACCATGACTCGGGCCCGCAGCTCGTGTGGGAACTGCGCCGTTTGCCCACACCTCGTGGGGTGCTTGGTTGGAAACGGCGCTGCCTTGGCCTCTATACTCGCACGCAACGAGACTTACCAAAAACAAACTTATATTTGCGTGGTACAATTTCAAAAATACGAGCGAGCGTTGGCTTTCGATCGCTCTTTCGTAAAACTCGATGATGCAGCTCGGAGGTCATAGTCCCCCCAAGAGAGAGACGAATATTTGAATTCGGCTCATAGATTGGACCCAAGGATTGTGTGAGCGCTCGATTTTGAACTCGTGATATCAGCAATAGCTCGACAAACATTCGGGTAGTCACCCGTGTCAAACTGCTGCAGTGACAATCAATGACCGAAGTTTAACAATGTCTGGAACTCAGAGCAAGTCCTGTGCTTTGCCACCCCAAGCACGTTGCTCGATCAACATTGGCGGCATATAATCGAATTCAGATCCCGTGGCCTCACTGGACGGCACGTGAAATTATTCGAGAAGCGAAGAAATCGACGTTGTTTAACAGTTCGTGATTTCAGAACACAGAGAAGTCTGAAGGAAAGCAAAACAGAGTATCTGACTACCTTTTTCTTTCCATTCGCTTATTTTTTGCGTGTGTTCTGAGTTCCTAGTGATACGCAGGGCTGTAAACGGTACTTCGAAAATGTACCTAAGATACAGTTACAGTTACTCATACGAAAAGGTATCTAGGTACGTGCCTAGGTACTCGCTTAAAAATGTACTAGATACAGGCACAGTTACTTCAAAGATACTTTATTTATTTTCTCCAAATTTGTCAGAATATATTGGAAGTAAAGCTTTTTATACTAGGGATACAAACAAAAACGAGTTCGATAAATGTGCTTTATTGGTGTCAATGCTAGAATTAAGGAGAACCGCATTCACATGAGCATTCCAGGACACGTTATCTTTTTTCAGTTTGAGATGAAGAAAGCAGGTCACTATTTTTTCTAAACGAAGTTCCGAAATGATTCGATGAATTGGTGTCGCTAGAACGGCATCGCTAATCCACCGTTCGCTCAAATGAGCACCGTCATTCACTAAAGTGTCATTCGATGAAGCATCATGGTTGGGGATTCGTTTGCTAAAACGTTGTCCAATCAAGTGAGTGCCTTCCAGGTCGTACCCAACTCAACGTTAAAGGAGCTGTGCAACGATTTTTAACGTTGAAAGAATTTGCGTCTTCTCCTATTGACATTGTCTATCTTGTCACAAAGGACAGAAAACACATCTCCTTCCTTCGAAATGTTGCGATTCCACCGCGTAATCGCGAGGCAAAAATTAGAATATTTCTCGACCTGCAGCCGCGAGCGGCGGCCATGAGAACCACGCGGCGTGACTTCGATGGAGGACGGTTAAAAAGATAGAAAGTTGTGCAAATACCTGCTCGATAAAAGGTAATTTTTCTATAACTCTCGTCGCTCCAAGAGAAATAAAAATGCGTCAAAAACCTGGTATCATCGACAAAACTTTTATTATACGGAGTTTTAGTGGCGCCATCTATCCGAGGTCAACAGCACGTGTCAGCTCTATCTGCTACCGCGAACAGCCGCCAGAAGCCGGAGGGGAACGGGGGCAGAGCCGGACGGTGATGGCCGGACCCGGATGAGACTTTACTCCTTTCACCATATTGTTCGCGCTGCGCCAGCACGTGGTCACGCGGTCGCGAGCGGATGAGTTCTCGCTGCCGACTGGTGGCTCTGGAGAGAAAGCTTCACCGGAACTTCGCGCGTCCCCCTTTTACGTCACAGCGCACGTGACTCGGAATATGGCGAAGGAGTAGAGAGGTGCCGAAACCCTCTTTGTCAATTTTCAAAATAAAAACTAAGACACGCAGGCAAAAGCGTTTTTCTGTCCTTTACTTCAGAAAGGTCGAGACACCAACTCCCAAATTATTTAAGCAAAGCACTGAAATTGTTGCACAGCTCATTTAATGACGGCAATTGGTAGTGAGTTAATACTCAAGATTTATAGTTTCTACCATTTTGACGAAGTGCATAAAAAGTTCCTGTAAAAAAGTAACTTCACTTAGTTACAAGTTACTGGAAAAGGTACCTAAGATACAGATACAGATGCCGAGAAATGAAAGTACCTAGGTTTGTACCTCAGTACAACAAAAGTACTTAGATACCGATTTACAGTTACTTGTACCTGGGAACTTTGCAACCCTGGTGATAAGGAAGAATGAATCGTGCCGCTACCAGGATATGCCAAGTGTTCGAGCCGGCACGGGCGTACACCCGAAACGCCTCACAATTCCCCTCGTTGCAAGGTCTCCTGGGATTTTCCGGAAAGGTCTTTTGGGTAAGAGTGCTGCGTCAGTGCTCTGCAAGGCATCGTGTCCAATCGATGTGTCAAGGACGCTCGAGTTCGGACTCGGGTCCAATTGCTGAGTTGACGTCATCCGACTATGATGACCTTTCATGGAGGACGACGGGGATGTTCGCAGGCCTCGATTATTCGATTATTTCAGGTGGTGTTGGTTATACCCCGTTGAGAATGTAGAATGAGCTACAAAAGTGAGCTCCGGCCTTTCAGCATCCCGGTCTAGCACGTGCGGGGGTTTATGTACGATCGAAGCTTCAACTTCGCTCGCACATAAGCGACAATATGTTTCGGTGGCGTTCTCCCATAGCCGGGGTCGCACTGCTTGCACATCATAGAAAAGACGGTCTGCATACAAATTCGAACGTGAGTCACCGCGAGATCCGTACTTCTAATGCTGCATGGCAACGAGTTCAACGAGAAAGCTTGGCACGCTGCATTCGAACCACGGATATTGCGGTGACTCGTGCTTGCAGATTGTCGTTTGTATCATGGATATGAGCAGTGTGTCTTGTGGTTCCCATCCGTCACGTCTCGACCAGGACTTTTACCTGGCCGTGACCTCTAGAGTTTTGTGATGTCTCGGCAATGCCCATCTTGGTTGTAACAACACGGATAAAAACCATCTTCCTATTTTTTCTTTTCTTTTTTTTTGTGGTAAAATTGTTTGCGCCATGAGGTCTCACCGCTTGAGCTCGCAGTCCTTGATGGTGCATTGTTGCTAATCCTTTACTACCGGGAATATAAAACCTTCGATTGAAAAAAAAACGGTAGCTGTATTCGATGAAACAAAAATAATCATCTTTACATCCAGACCGCGCGATGAGTACACTCTAAAAAAAGCCCGTGCGCCTACTTTCCGGCACAGTTCAGCGAATGACGATGCCAGAAGATATGTTTAGACCAAAAAACGCATTCTGAGTTGTGACATTAAGCAATGCGAAACGTCACGCTTGCATTGCTTAAAGCCATAACTCAGACTGCGTTTTTTGGTCTAAACATATGTTCTGGCATTGTCATTCGCTGAACTGTCTCCGTAAGCTGCGGTGATTGGCCCTCCGAGTGTTGTGCGGGAAAGTAGGAGTACGGGCTTTTTTTAGAGTGTACCACCCAAAAGGCACCGAGGCACTCTATAAAAATAGGATTTGTTCGCAACTTTTTTTTTTCTTTTTTTGTCCACATTTCGATTAGCAGATTGTTTTCAAACAATCCCCGTCTGCACATCTCGGGTGAGGGGAACTGCGTTTTCGCACAGACTAGATTCTCCCGAGGCGAAGTACCTGCGCATGCGCAGTGCCCACAGCAGCGCCACCCCAGTGGAGTGACGCCATAGAGTCGAGTTGGTCTATGCTTCGCCTCACTCCACGTCTTACCGCAGCCGATACCACGATCCTATAAAACCAATCAAGTAGCGTCAAAAGTGCATCGTCACGGCCAATCACCAATCACCGGATTAACCAATCTTTCTGTGTGTGTGTGGGTTTGCTATGACCGGGTTAACCAATCACGCTCAGAAAAAAAAAAAAAAAAAATCTTACGACCACGGCGTATACATTGGGAGTGATTGGTGTAGAAGCTGACGGCAAACGCACAAAGGCTATGATCGCCGTGGCAAGGCACTTTTTGGAACCACCTGATGGGCTTCGTCGTATCTGGTCGTCGGTCAGACATAAATACGAAGCGGTGTGTGCAGTCACTATCGGCTTGAGGAACACGGGACGTTTCAAAGTCTGCGCAGCATCTCATTATCGCTCAGCAGTCAATCACATTGCAGCCTTAGCTGATAAGAACGCCCAAGAGCCAATCACGAAGCAGCAAGCGGGAACGTAAACAGCCCCACATTGCTTAAGCTTTCAGTAGCCGCGGATACATGAATGCGTCTGTAGCGTATAGAATCGAGATAAGACGATTGTGATTGGGTGGAAGAGAAAGAAGCAGAGGGACCGGGCGCCTGTGATTGGATATGTCTCAATTCTAGGCTCTACTGCCGCATCCATGTAAACACAGCCATTCACCATTGCCGTATTCGAAGAACCGAATCAACTTCCCCTCGAGCCAGGCCGACGAATGCAAAATAACTCCGGCACTCATTAAAATCAGGATTTATCCCCAATGTTTCACCAAACCTTCTTGTCTTTTTTCTTTTCTTTTTTTTTCTATATTAGGTTTTGGTTGTTGGAGTAAACTCCACAGATGTTTACGGAGAGTTCATAACGTTCCCTGCGTCTTCCCGCGTGGAGATGCGGCGGCGCAGTGTTGAGTCCGACTTATCTTCCCCGCTCGTCGCTGTACAAGCCGGCACGGCAACCCCCGGAAAAACTTCCGACGTCAGCTTTTTCATCCATCTTCCCGCTAATGAGCTCAATTTCGGGAAAATCTCGCGCGAACGTGTGGCAGTGATGGATAAGCGTTGCTCGGATGTATCTATGCGCCGACAGCGTGGGCCTTGCATGCGAACGCGCCTGGAAGCAGAGGCTGTCTTCGCTGCTTTTTTAAACCCGCCTGATGGATGTAGGTGTGCGAGTGAATTATTGCGAAAGCTACGAGTTTGTTTGCCTCTTGACATTCATTCCCCTGCTCTTGTCTGTTCTCAGATAATGTGGTGACTCTTTTGCTTTGCATCGTTTTCTTTTGGAGCTTTGTTTTATTTGCGATTGAAAAAAAAAAGCGAAAGACGTTTACAATCTTTTGTAACGCCGAATTAGAGCGCAGCTCTTGAGGAGGAGGAGGGGAAGGTACGGAGAGGAGGGTATGCCCCTCCTCCTCATCCGTACTTTCCCGTCCTCGTCTCCTGCTCCCGTCCCTTTTAGCGGGAAATTTTCGCTAAATTTCCCGCCAAATTTAGCGGAAAAAATAACCCGCTGAATTTAGCGGGGAAATGTTTCCGCTAAATTTAGCGGGGAATTATTCCCGCTAAATTTAGCGGGGAAATGTTCCGCTAAATTTAGCGGGAACATTTTTCCGCTAAAATTAGCGGGGAACTTTTCCCTCTAAATTTTAGGGCAATTTTTCGGCTAAACTTAGCGGGGAATTTTGTCCGCTAAATTTAGGGGAGAAATGTTTTCCCTAAACTCAGCGGGGAAATTTTTCCGCTGAATTTAGTGGTGAAGTTTTTCCGCTAAATTTAGTGGAGAAATTTTTCTGCTAAAGTTGGCGGGTAAATGTTTCCCCTAAACTTAGCGGAAAAATTTTCCCGCTAAATTGAGCTGGGAAAGTTTTCAGCTAAATTTAGCGGGAAAATGTTTTAGTTAAATTTAGCGTTGCATTTTGTCCGCTAAATACAGAGGGGAATTTTTTCGCTAAATCTAGTAGGCAATTTTTTCTGCTAAATTCAGCGGGGAAATTTTTCCGCTAAATTTAGCGAGGCATTTTTCCGCCAAATATAGCGGGGTATTTTTTCCACTAAATAAAGCAGGCAACTTTTTTTGGTAAATTTAGCGGGGAATTTTTTCACTAAAGTTAGCGGTGAAGTTTACCCATAATGCAACGCGTGGTAACGTCACGAGTAACGTCCCTCATGACCCTCGTGACGTCACGTGTGACGTCATTGTGGGAAACGTCCCAAAATGCAAAGCGCAAATATGCCGACGGCGGCGCCGACGACGATGGCGACGCCGACGCCGATGGCGACGCCGCTCAAGCCTGAAACGGACGCCGAAGAGCTGCGCTCTAAAATAAAAATAAAAAACAAACTAACTGGTCTGTTCAATGGAGTAAGGAGTTCGTTGTTTCGCTGCATGCGACTCGCAATTTTAAATTTTCACCCCAATTATAGGCAAGCTGTCTCGTCTTTTGGTACTATAGACATCTTAATGTTCGTTTTAGCTTGTAACAAAAGGTGAGAGTACGTCATACTTCTCTATCGGCTATATATTGAAAGAGCGAACCGTTTTAAACAGGACGCCGGCGTTCCTCGTTCTAACGCGTTCGACGAGTGCAGTGCAGACAAAGGCTGCTAGCTTTTGGGTCTACCCACTAATCCTTCGAATCGGAGCTCGGCGTTCTGACGTCACTGCGCGCTCTCGTCTCCTTCTCTCCCTCGGTTTCTTGGCGCATATATCTTATACAACACCTCGTAGAACACAAGGCCGTATAGTGCTCGTCTCGTGACGTAGCAAAGGAAGGCCATCGGGGCCGCGCTTCGATGCGCCGAAGTGAAGGTGACGCGCGTGGATCGACCGTCGTAACGCGCTTTTAGTCACACAAGCGTGTTGCTAAGGGTATTCACACGAGGGAGAAATCCCGGGAATTTCTCCCCGGCACGCGCGCCTCACGAGATGAAAACGCGAGGCTTTTGCACATCACAAAGCCTGAACATAGCAACGGGGCTAGAAAACATTTTAGTACACGCACAAAATATTACACCGCTAAATAATCGGTACGAAATGGTATAGATACCTGCAAAAAAAGTGATTGTTTTAAGTCGAAAATATTGAGCCACGCAAATATTGCTATAGAAATGCCTATTTTATACAAAATTAGCTCCACAAAATGGCGAGCCACGCAGTGATTTGACGAAGAAAAACGGATCACAGTAGAAATCAGATCGACGTAGTCAACTCGAACACGGCTAGCCAAGTGCCATTTAACCCTAATGAAAAATACACCAGGCAATCCTGGTGTGACATCAGAGAATCCTGGTGTGACACTAGAATATCTGGTGTGCCCACCAGCAATGCTGGTGTATCGAGCACACCAGCCTGATGTGCCCACCAGAAATGCTGGTGTACCCGCACATCAGCCTGATGGGTACACCAAGAGAGTCTGGTGTCACACCACAAGGGCTCGTGTGCCCACCAGGCAGCTTGGTGTGCACACCACGCAGTTTGATGTGACACCAGAGTTGTGTTTTTGTTGACTTTTCCCCCCGTCCGCGAGCGTGTTTTCTATTAGTTTGTGTGCCACCCCGTCCCCCGACGGGGTGCCTTGTTTCCTCCCGTCTTGGTGGTCGCCGGAGACCCCGCGGCGGGCTCCTTTGTGCTCAAGAAGTGTCCCCCTCGTCCCGAGCACTTTCCCGGGTGGCCTTGAGCAGCTTAGGGCGCTCGCCGGCTCGCCTCTTCGAGGGTTTCTCTTTCCCTTTCCGCCGGTATTCTTGTTTAAGTTTGAGAAAATAAAGAAGTCTTCTTTGTGAGTCGAAGCCGAAAAGATGTTTACTGGTGCGCTTTCCTGACTTCCGACGAGCTTGGTTTGGTTGCAAAACAACAGAGAAAGCTAGTAATTATTACAGTTTTTGGTGCCGAAAACCGGGAATTAACGGCCAGATCATGCCTACTACGAGCGAGGAGGGCGTCGACCGCCTGAAGCGAAAGAGGATTACCCTGCGAGCCGCCACAACAAAGATCATCAACGAGATTGGCGTCCTGCTGGCCACGGATCCAACCGACATCGGTGAGCTCGAAGAAACATTTGATATTCTTCTACTTAAAGAAGCTTCTCTGAAAGAGCTGGACAAGGAACTCGAGCCATCTGTCGACTGTGATGCCTTCGAAGAGGAGATTTCTGGCGCGGAGGGGTGCGCGGAACGGATCAGCGTAACTAAGACACGAGTCAACCGCAAGCTGAAAGGCCAAGAATTGCAGAACGACAGGGCGTCCGGTTCTTCGACGCAGGGCGGTGGCTCCGGACAAACCCCAGTTGATCGCGGCCAACTCCCTACAACAGTAAAGCTTCCGAAGTTTTACTGTTGTGCTTTTTTGCTTTTTTTAATAAAGTAATATGACAGCAGCGTTGTTGTCAAACTTATCATTGTACCCTTTTTTGTGAGTAAAGCAACACCCAGTCAACAGGTGCTCTGGTATCACACTACAAGAAAACCTGATGTCCCACCAGAACACAAGATTGCTGGTGTCACATCAGAACACCAGATTTCTGGTGTCACACCAACACACCAGATTTCTGGTGTCACACCAGAACACCAGGAAATGTCCCAAATGACATCTGTGAAAAAGTCTGGTGTAACATCCAAGTCACACCAGCCCTCGGCCTGGTGTATTTTTCACTAGGGTTGCAATCATGTAAGCGATGTTAAGGCATGCATTCACTGAATTTTTCCATTATACACCGGCCACATGGCGAAATTATTGTAACTTTGATCGAATGACATCAGGGGGTCCCAAAATCAGCTCGCGACGCTCATATTGTCACTCAGGATCGCGAGCTGATTTAAGCACGTATCATTTGATGAAAATATATTAACTTTTCTATTTGGCAGGGTTAGTAAACTTACTGTTTATAGTCCACTAATTTCCTTTTTCCTAGGGGCTCGAGCTGCCTTAGAACAAAATATAACTTATTTTGTATACAATAATACTTTTGCCTTAATACGGGTTGGATTATAATATAAACGCAGTAAAGGAAATAAAATAACATATAAGAAACACACAAACGCAAACAACGCACTTTCAATAACCGCATATAAACTTGTAATTTACTTTCCAGGGAAAACTTCAATATTTCCATATGAAGCGCTTGCGTAATCGGCGGTTCAAAAATCATTACAGGATAATGTTCACCAGTGCCAGTGATTGATCAAATTTACGTCACAAGTATTTTTTGCTCTTATTATCATATTGCTCTTCGCTCGCTGGTGGATTGAATAGACGTGCTGGAATTGAGGTGACTGCGGCTGTTATTGCTGAGCGCAAAAGGAGGTGATCTGTATACTTAATAGGTATTGGGTAAAAAAACTAACAAAACAAACCTTTGGCGCCAACTTTTGCTCCACACGTGTTATATAGCGCTGTGCGCAGGTAAGTTCATATCGGTTAGAAACTAAGGTCGGCCGCTACACACGATATCCATGCGAAATGCTTCTGCTACGAGCCTCACCGTGGCGGCACTGTCTTGTCGCACGCTTCCAAAAGATAAATACCGGTTTAGGTCTTCTTAAAATAATGCTTGTATCGAATTTAATTTAGGAGAAAAATTAACGTAAATAACGCTCCGCATTTAGTTCTTTTTTTTTTTTTTGTCTGCAATGAAAACTGCCGAAACCCTGCGGGTAAGACGCGGTTGAACGAAGATTAATACGAAAATGTTTTCTCTAGAGTCCTTTGATCATTAAGGGCCGGAACAACAATTTTTTCTTCCTTCGAAAATTAGAAGGAAGATTATAATTGAAAGTGCCCGTAATCTGCGCAATTAACGGAATCTATGTATTTCAAACTAGCCACAAAACTAGTACACTTGCGTTTCAGCTCAAAACTTTCCTCTTTGTACTTTTTTTTTTTTTTCAAATCGCTTACAGTATTTTTTTTCTCTCTTGCGTTTGTAGGTCTCTTGCCTCGAGTATTGGGGAGGAGATCGAACGGTGGCGCTGGCTAGCGGCCGCCGTCGGAACTATTATGCGGGAATAACATTCCCGCCGCTAGTACTCGTTCAGCCATGGAGGGCGAGGACTTGAGGCTCGTGAAAGGTATGTGGATAATATTTATCTGCTCGAAAAGCATCTGCGTAGGGGTAGCATAGTCCCTGCTTGTCTCACCTTGCTTTAAATGTCGCCGCATTCTCGTTGGAAGCAAAAACCAACCCACGTGTAGGCGCCCGCGATCGGCCGCGTCGCTCCGGCTGCGCGCGCCAGGTCGTGCGTGACGGATGCGGTGTGGCGATGTTTGTGCGCTTCCTAGGTTGGAGAAAGCGTATTCACGAAACACACGGATTGCTTTTCAGTGTCCCTGTGCCTTGCAACGATCATCAGCAACATCGGCGAGAGCAAGAGGTGCCTCGTTGAAGGCGAGAACGTGCTGAAATGTAATCGTGTAGTCCAGTGCAGCGTGGCTCCGGAGAAATTTTCACCAAAACATCAACCAAAATAGTCGTTACACATTACGTTTTTCTTGAAATTGCGAATTACAGAACACACTGGTGAACATTATAGTGTAGAATGTTGCTAATTAGACTGCACATTGGCATTAAACGTTACAAGTTGTCTTTTTCAGTTTAATTTATCGGTTATTCGAAGGTGCACGGTTCACGATGAAATATCAATGAGTTCTGCACGACGAGGACTTAGTCATACACACATTTGCATTGCTCAATCGAAATTATAGGAATAGCAAAATGATTCACGCAGTTGCATAAATATCCCAATATCGAACTGATACTGCTACCTAATAGCCTGGAATAAAATAGTGATCAAATGATAGCAGTACCTCTCGGCGGCTTCCGAAGCCTCACGTCCCGGTCGTGTGATTCCTTCGGAAGATTATCCGACGGAACGGCGTTGCGTATCAAGAACCTCCTCTTGTGCACTGTTATGAAATAAGGTGGGGATATTTTGCTGGCAGCCGCCACAACCACTCGGGAAAAAAAGATTGCCGGGAGGTTCGGACGGCAATAATTATTCTAAAAAAAAAATAATAATAAATAAAAAATTTCAAACGTTTTACGAAAAAAAAAGTTCGTCTAATTTGATTTGAACCTGGGACCCACGGCACGTGTAACGGACACCTTTCCACTGAGCTACTCACACAACTAGAAGTTCTCGTTTTGACTATTCCTTTTACACGAAACCCAATGGGAACAACTACCGGCAATTTTTTTTTTCCTCGGTTTGTTGTTGCGGTTGCCGGCAGAATATCTACTACCTATAAAATACAATGTACGGTTTGAACGGGTGCCGATGCAAGCGTGATTTACGCGCGTACATGACTCGTCCATTCCAGGCTCTAAAGCATGCGCTGAGAACTGCGGTACGCAACAAGAGCGTACTATATTCTAACAAACCTGCAGGGAACGGGGCAACAACACGGCAGCCAACTGGAACGCCGGAGTTGTTTTCCACGCAGGCGGTGTTTTTTTTGGTGAACGCAGCGCCCCCTATAGTTCGATCTCCTCGCCAATAGGGATCGAAAAAATTATCGTTTTATCTGCGGCATTTTTTTTTTTTAAATCTCTCTTTTTACCAAACCAAATTAGTTTCTATCTTGTCCGTATGTATTGTTAACGCTATCTGACTCCCGATCCCGCCCCACGGCAATATTGTTGTGCTATGAATGTGAACGTTTAAACGCTCACACACGTTCCAATAATTTTTTTTTTTTTTTGCTGACATGTGTTGTAGCCGCTGGAAATGTAGTTATCCCCAAGCGCGAAAGCAAGCGCTGCTGCGGCCGCCTTTTTATTAAAGGACTAGCAATACATATTTTTGCTTCGAGCTGTACGAACAGCATATTGACTAGTGCTGCATAAGCATTCAAAGATAATGAGCCAAAGTAAGATTTTCCGAGTCCAGGTAGAAAGCCGATTAAATCGACCTATGCAAGAGCGGACGCTTTCACTCTGATAACGTCGCGCGAAGAGCGGTCGCAAATCATCTTGCTACGATTACGGTACGTTCCGGTGTATTTTCCCTCCAAGTCTCGTCGAACGCGTTAGAATGCGTGATCCAAACGCCAGACGCCGGCGTTCCGCGTTCTGACGCGTTCGACGAGTGCAGTGGAGACAAATGGCAGCTAGCTTTCGGTCTACCCACTAATCGTTCCAACCAGATCCCGGCGTTCTGACGTCACTGCGCGCTCTCTCGTCTCATCTTTTCCCTCAGTTTCTTGGCACATTACTTTATCGGTTTAGTACTGAGACTGATGGAACGGACAAAGTATAGCTACCTGAAACGCGTCTCCAACTAATGTGTTTAACGCGACCATAAAAAAGTGGTCCCTCGATTTTGGCCCGAAAACATCATCGAAGGGTCACGCTGTCGCCGGCCGCGATCCTAGCGGTGTCCTGCAGCAGCGGCTGTGGACGTGGCAGACGCCCGCTCTACTGCAGGTAGTTTTCCAGTGGGACAGTCCGCGTAGGCTTCGGCAGCCCAGGAGTTGTGACACTGTGACGAAAGTCGACACTCACGTTCTCCCGCGCTTGCCGCTGGCATTTCTAGGACCAACCGCCAGGTTCGCGACATTCGACAGCGTGACACTCCGGATTTTATGACGTCATCTGTTGCCACTTCGGGACCACTTTCGACGCATGGGCAGAATAGGACGCTAAACCATAGCCTCCTATATACCGACAAAGCCTGGCAGATCGCCACGGGAAGTGGCCGCCGAAATGGAAAAGGTGGAGTGGCAGACAACGGAGGAGAAGAGAGCCACGTGACTGGCGCCCCGCTGCGTCGAGGCGCCGAAACACACTGTTTCCGGGCGAACAATTGTGTTTTGGGTCCTCGCCGCTGCAAAAGCTGCGCGCTGACGTCCAGGCTCCTCGAGGAATGGCTCTTCGATGCTCTGTGCTACCAGATCCTCGCGATCCAAATCTGCGACCTGGCACTCTATGGCTCAGTCGTCGAACTGCCAGGCTTTGTGAGTATAGAGGAGGCTATAGCGAAACACACCAGTCGGAGACGCGTTCCGGGCGCCGTAGTACAGCTAGATGTTAAGTACAACGTTGAACTTCTGGTGAGCACAGTTGCAGGAATTTGCGTAGTCCGAGCGATGTCACGGGCAGTATATGCATTACATTTTCTTTCATTTGATGGTTTGTTTGGCATACATTTACATTACGCTGGTGGTAGAGAAACTGAAAGAAATGAATCTGCGCAGCGTTTTGCTGACGACGAATTGCCGGAGCAGCTACTGAGTACCACTTATGTAACTGAAAAGTTTGAATCTCATTGTCAACTTGAACATCAACGCCTTGCGGATTTTCAACAAAAACTGAACAACAACGAACTTCGGGATGGTCCTAGCGAATATTTTGGATGATGGTCACAAGATATCAGTAGGGAGTACTTAAACATTTCAACATGTGTAGTTTTTATTCCACTGCTCTACAGTTTCTTTGCATTGAATCCTATTAGCCCCATTCACAACATTATCCCTTTCATTTTTCTTTACAAAATACGTACTGTGTTGTTCCCTAGGACTGTAATTGCCTGGGTATCATAAAACGCAAATCATTTAAAGCTTTGATTTATCCTTGAAAGAATTTAATTCCCAGGAATGTCCCCGAAAGTTAGCATGTACAAAACAAAAACGTTTGCGATACAAAATTAACATCAGGTTAAAATGTATTACACATCGCTGATCATTCCTCACTATTATAATAAAATAAATTCCTAAAAAAAGGTGGCAGGTGTATTCTTTGTAAACATGGCGTACAGAAGAAGATTGATCTAGGATTAAACTTGAGAGATTGAATCTTGATAGCGACAAAGATTAGAAACACGTGAAATTATCACGCAAGAGTGATTTCCACAATTTGTGAACGATTCGTCGGTGAAGTAATTAGTCTGCGGTTAACACCGCGAACTAATTTCTAATTACTAATTAGTAATTACTAATTACTAATTACCGCAGACCTCAGTGTGTATGTTTTTGTGTCTGTGATTGAGTGAGTGCTTGCTATTGGGAGACGTTTATGCGCTGTGAAGTAGAAATTATAGTCTGCTGTGTTCGCAATAATTGCTTCGTTGGTAAGTTAATGGGTTAATTGTTTTTTTATTCCTTATAATTTGTACCAGTGCAATATGTTCAGGTGTGGTAATTTTTTTTCGTTTCTTTAACGTTACATAATGCAGTCACACACTGTTTTCACGTGCTTTCACGTCATTCCAATAATCAGGCTTGGCGTCTTGTTGATTTTTATGTTTTTAAATAACTATCAAAAATGTCATATTGAACCGTTTTCACGCTTCGTGTGATCCTTCCTGTATGTGTACTCATCGACCGTTTAAAACAAACGCAGGTACGTGAGGACTTCCAGGTACGTCATTGCCGCTCCACAGCCAATCAGATTTCAGCATTAGGTATGAACCATTCCAAAGAACAAATCTGGAGCAAGACGCGTGAGCGTGATAAGCCCCGCCCCCTTTGTTTCTTCACCTGTGAGTGATTATACCTGGGTACGAACTTTAGAGATATTCTCGACGCCGAACGGTGCGTGCACAGTAAAGGCCCATGAGCACAGTTGCGTTTCAGGCTCGCTTGAGTGCGTTTGACTGCGTTGCAACTGCGAGTAATCCGAGCACCCGCGCTTCGTATGCCGCCTTCCAACTTCGAGGTACTCACTGACTTGGTAGCTTCGCTTCATGTATAAAGCACGGATGTACCGGCGACTCACGGCAGTCTCTTAACAAGACGCACTCAAGAGCACACACAACGCACTCAAACGCAACTGTCTGTAGATGGGCCTTGGCACGGGGTAAGCGCGCCGCATCATTCAACCATAGCCTCCTCTATACTCACAAAGCCTGGCATTTCGACGACGGAGCCATAGAGTGCCCGGCCGCAGATTTGGAGCGCAAGGCTCTGGTAGCACAGAGCATCAAAGATCCATTTCTCGTGGAACCTGGACGTCAGCGCACAACTTTTGCAGCGGCGAGGACCCGAAAGTGTGTTTCGGGTCCTCGCTTTCGGGTCCTCGCCTCTCGCCGCAGCGTCTCGCGGCAGCAGCGAGTCGCTGCGTTTCGACGTCCGCAACGGGACGCCAGTCACGTGGCTCTCCTCTCGTTCGTTGTCTGCCGCTTCACCTTTTTCATTTCGGCGGCCGCTTCTCGTAGCGATCTGCCAGGCTTTGTCAGTATATAGGAGGCTATGACTCATCAGAAACACAGAGCGCGGCAAACACCACTGTCAACACCCCCATTCGCGCGTGACGCGCATGCCCCAGAGGACGAGTCCAGAAAACAGATTAACCTCAGTCGGGTGCCCTTCTTTCCAAACGATTTCCTTTATACGCAAAGCAGTCACTCCCTCCGCGCGGCTCGCAGCGAGCAAAGATTGTGCGCACGGCACACGCAAACAGCTAATCGAGTCACACATCCCTTAACTCGCCGCATTAACATTTTCCTCTTTCTTCGCGACACACGCGCACCGCATTCCGTTCACCCCTATGCAGACGGGGAGGTGGGCGCTACGTGCCCGTTGGACCAATCGCATGCCCGTCTATCGTCACGTGCTCACGCTCCCGCTTATAGCCACGCGCAGAAAGAGCCGTGTCAGGTGGTGAAAGCGAGACGGTTGAGTGACCCGAGGAGCGCGTAGCCCCCACCGCACTGTCAACTTTGAGATGAAAGGAGTTGCTCCATTTAAAGGCCCGTACTCAAAACGAGCGGCGCCACCGCACGCGAGCACAAAAGAAAGTCGGAAGAAACAGCAAGCGCTCAGTATGGGAGAGGCACAACGGGCAGCGCGCGCAGTTCCTCCTTTACTATAGACGGCGCCTAGCGTCCCAAACGTAGCTTCGGCTGATTTAACGCGATTATCCTCGGCGAATTTTCGATTCGGGAAGCCCTCTAGTGTGCGACCAGATTAATGAACTTATACCTGCTCGCTTTTTTTCCGACCGTCGAACCGAACGAGAAATCGAGTTGACTTCGGGCGCCTCGAGGGAGCATCCGGCTCAATTACCGGTTATACACACACATCGGTCGTATGACACTAGCGTAAGACACATTAGCGGAGACTGTCGGCTTCGTTCGGCTCTATTAGGTTTCGTGAATACATTACTCTCGTAGTACATCGCTCGAGCAGGCGGC
Source organism: Ixodes persulcatus (assembly GCA_013358835.2). NCBI lineage: Eukaryota > Metazoa > Arthropoda > Arachnida > Ixodida > Ixodidae > Ixodes > Ixodes persulcatus. Next base: position 318,518 of record JABSTQ010011448.1, on the reverse strand, counting down.
TTCTCCAGGTCGAACTGTTCCTGCATTATTTTTTTATCTAAGGTCTGGCTTAACTAGTAGCTTTTTGTCAGTACTAAAAAAATTGGAAAAGATATTTCAATAGAAATCTGATCATAGCATCTCATTTACATGATATGACATATATCGCTGTTGTAATTTATCTCCCACCGAGTAATGCCAAGTTTGATGGCACTGACATATTATCGTCGTGCCTGCATGCAAGCCAGCAAGTAGTTTTGCCTCTGACATCGCGGGAGACCAAACTCTGATCTTTCAAGAGAGATGAAATGCACCCCGTTAGAGCAACCCTTATTAGTTTAAGGTGTCATCGAGATGCTTTGAAAGATTTTGCCCGTCTGCTCGGGTCGTCAAAAATACTCGTCTTCGACATACAAACTTCCGAGTTTTTCGGCCGGCAAAACTGAGCCTGAAGAGCTCACTTAGCGAGGACAGATCACGCGATCAATCTTGAAACATCCGGTTTTCTAATCATGCTAGCAGAGGCCAGAAGCATCCTTTCAAGGGATCTATGCGCAAGCGTAGATATATTCTAGCTTGATACGAGTCTCAAGCTCTTAATTCAGCTACAACACTTCACGGTAAATAAAAATACAAAAACTCCAATAAACGCATAGATCGCAACAAAAAAAAAACGAACAAATGCATAGAATGAAAACTCTAAGTCCCAACTACACGACACTGGAGAACGCTGCCAAAGAAATAGCATAAAAATCGAGCAGCCACTCGCATGTATGCACATTTCTAGCAGATCCTCGTGTTCCGCCCTTTTTAACCACGTATTTATCTCATCCCCCCTTCCCCCCCCCCCCCCCCCCCCCCCCCCAGAAGTGCTGCGGTAACTTGGGGTTGATTCAGCGCCTTACAAAGTGCTGATAAAATTCTGATTCGTGAGCGATTCCGAACTATGTGAGAGAAAAAACCCAGCGGTGAAAGGAGCGAGAGCGGTGACTGGTATCGGTGGCACCATCTCATGTTTTATACCTAAAACTTCGCAGAAATGTGCAGTGATTGGGATTTAGGCAACTAATACGCATTTCGAAACAACATGGCTAAAAAATGGTTAAAAAATTGAAGCAGAGTTCTGAAAGCCCAGACATTAAACCTTTTGATTTTCAGTAGAAAATGAGTTTACTTAATTGTATGACAAGGTCGCCCCAGTGTTGATATAGGTAGGTCGCCAAGAGGATTACTGTCAGCAGGGTATACTATTAAAAATATCTCACTATTAAAAATATCTTCACGTCCTAGGCACCGATGGCCGTCTCCCAGGCCCTTTCAGTGCGCTGCAAATGATCACCGTTACTACCCTTATGTCTGACCAAGATTTCTAATCATGGAAACTAGCTGCACTCTAAAAAAAGCCCGTGCCCCCCATCTACTTTCCCGCACAACATTCAAACAGCTAATTACCGCAACTTACGGAGGCAGCTCAGTGAATGATGATGCAGAAACATATGTTTCGACCAAAAAACGCAGTCTCAGTTGTGACATTAAGCAATGCAAGCGTGACGTTTAGCATTGCTTAATGTCACAACTCAGACTGCGTTTTTTGGTCTATACCATCGTCATTCGCCGAGCTGCCTCCATAAGTTGCGGTGATTGGCTCTCCGAGTTTTGTGTGGGGAAGTAGACACACGGGCTTTTTTAAGAGTGTGTGATAAGAATAACTAAAGAGCAAAGCCAAGCTGTGACAAACCTGCAGCGAATCCTGCCATAGCGACAAGTAAGCTGTGCTGCCTTGAAAACCAACTACCACCCCTAGTGATGAGGTGAAAAAGGCATAATTGAAAATTAAAAAAACGAATGGACAGCAATGCCTTTTTTAAAGCAACTACACATTATTCCGTGACCAGCGTGAAAGCTGTCAGCTCGGCCTGCAAACTTTCAAATGGGTTCTAGAATCCCCGCTGGTCCTCTTGCAACGGACGTGATTCTTTCAAATCACGAAGGCTCGTGCCGGATGCCATAGCTGAATCTAGGCTAATTGATTTAAATAAACCTGAAAACGCGAACCAAAATTATTTCTACCGCAGGCTATTACAATCGCTCCTATACTAAATAGCTCGGTTTAACGACAATTTATAGCATTGTCGAAGCGCCGTGTACTTTTACTCGAGACCGCAACGCAACAAAGGCAGTCAACCGCTTGAAACGAAGTAAACGGCAGGCGCTGGGAACCATTAGGCGCCATCAAAAATCAATCAAGAAATCATTTCATGTCTGCCTCAAACCGTTTTCTGCGTGCGTCTGTTTCTTTCCGAACTGCACACTTTGGTGGGGACTTTTACCGCAACACACGTACACTCAGAAAGGAACGTAAATAGTATCATAAATGCCCGTTCGCGTCGAAAAACCGTCCTGGAGTATCACGGTATACGAAAATAACGTTGCAGTTGGTCTGCGGTCAGGTCAAGCGGTATGGAAGGGCGAGTCCTTATCCCTAGCGTGGACGTAAGTAAGGCGAAGAAAGGCACAAAATGCAATCCGTCTGTCACACTCAAATCATGAACATTTTAACATGAACGTTGATAATTAAAATCTTGAGCGTGTTGATATGTAGATCATTACATTGCGGCTTGCGTGGCTAATGGCCAGGACCATGTGCATGCAGAGTGTGGATTCACGGGAGCGGTAGGTTTCTTATAGAAACAGAGGCAGTGCTCTATTATTGAAATTAGAATAGCAATAGTATTTGCATTACTTATTAAAAAAATATCGGACCTATGGAAGACGATACGACCAAGATTGGGATTAAACGTGGACATGTAGTGGCATAGACAGTCTTCATTAAGTACTGAACCCGATACTGCACAGTCCGCTCAGTTTCACGAAAGAAAATTGACATTATAGAACTTCGTTTAAATTATTATAGTATGGGCGAAGCCAAAACCATTCCTGGAGCAGAACTAACCCAAAATCTATCACCACGATATCTCACGCTACGTTAATTCAACAATGCATGCTTCAAGAAACGGCAAGCTTCGCAAGAACAAACCCGTATACGAGTGAAGGGTACACGATGCGATTAAATATAACGCCTGCTAACTCCTTTACAGATCGATTAGGTGTCTAGATTAGGAGTCTAATATTATTCGCGAGTAAAAGAGGAAATAAACAAGAACGCAGCCCACCTCGCTGACTACAAAAACAATATTTAAAAAAAACTTCGGTGGCTTCATGCAAAACGCCGGCCTAAGGAACCCCATGTGGCGGGTTCGAATCCCGACCGAGATGCCCGCAGTATGAGGGAAGCTTATGCGGAGAAGGCGCCGTGTAACCGAGTTTTCGGTTGCACGTCGAAAGATTCCCAGTTGGTCAAAATGAATACTCAATCCTCCACTGGGAAGTGCCAGATGCCTGCCGTTGGTTCGGCACGCAAAACCCCCAACTTTTGACTTTGATAAACACGAACTAAAAAACCCATCTTTGCTTTGTTTGTTTTTTCTGAGAAAAAAAAAAAAGAAAAACCGCGACAGCAAAACCTCTTTAACGACGACGTAGAACCTAAATTATTTTTCTTTTTTAAGCGTTAGCGCTGTGCTAATGTTTAGAAAGCCGTCTTGCCAGACTATTATAAAGAAAGACTACTGAAATGTAATCAAAATTGCAAAAGTAAGCGACCGATTTGCCCAAGTAGTTCTGCCCGACAAGCATGTCCCTGTTCCCCACCAAAGCAAAACGTAAGCTGTACCTTTCGCGAACAACATTTCGGCCCGCTTAGTCCGAGGGCAGAGAGCTCAAGCCAAACGAAAAGGCCAGCGACTATCAGACGGTTTGAATCGCAACGCTAAGCCTGTACCTTCCCACAAAAAGTTAAGCCTAACGTGGCGTCGCGCTCTTCGCATTAGGGTTAGCGCTAACCCTGACAGCTTCTCGCTCCAAAACCACACGCAAAAAGACGTGAAAAAAAAAAAAAAAACGCTTGTCCGCGTGTTTGTAATTCCAAGTGCGCAACGCACGCAGCCGGGTAAGAGGTCTCGTGTCTCGTTCGCCATTTGGGCAATTGAGGGTTCTCAGCATGCGTGGCCGCGTACGAGTATGCGGGCATTTTAACGCGGCGCTTGGAAGATAGAGGACGGCTTGGAGGGAGAAGAACAGAGAGAGAGAGAGAGAGAGAGAGAGAAAGTTTCAGAGAGAAGGATTGCTGGGATTACAACTTCGAAGGCGAGCGGGAAACGGGAGGCGCAGGAAAGGGAAACGCGGGAAATGGAAAGCATGGGAAGCGAAGAGCGCGGGAAGCGGCGAGCGCGCTTTCCGAGGCAACACACACTTCGTTAGCCATGGGCACGGGGAGCCTCACATTGGGACCTCTGATTTGAATTCGCCCTCATACACCCTCTCGCGGTGGCGTAGTCCAAGAGGTCAAGAGTGCAAACGAAGCCAGGGAGGGCAATGATGAGGTTTGCATGTTGACGGCTCAGAAGCTGCGCCTGCCGAAGCAAAGTGCTGATGACGCTTCTACGATGCAGTCGCTATTTTCAAGTGCAGCGAATTAGTTCGCGGGGCGAATACGTAGCTATTTCAATCCGATAAACACAGGTTCAAAATGCGCACGTTATCAATCGGAGCTTTCTGTACGCCTGTGTGTTTGTTTCTGTTGAGCTTGTCCCTGGGTCTTTCTCAAGTGGGTGATGGGAGGAGCTTTCAGAACCAATATGTGCGTGCACTTCTAAACAATGAGCACTAAACATCTTCCATAGCATAACATTTGCTATTCAATTATGCGTATCATTCGTCGTTTTTTCTACAGCCTAGAGAACGGTGAATCAGGTTGTTGGTCCGCTACCTTGAAGAAAATGTATTTGCCAAAACACAGTGAATTATGGTGTTAAAGTAATAGCTAAGAGGTAATTTTATCGATTGAACCCTCTTATTTTTATTCTTGTCTATTTCTGGCATATTTACATCATCCACTTTTTGCGATTCCCAAATGCTAAGCAGTCAACCTTCACATCTTTCTCCAATAACCGCTCGATCCCCACCCCTTACGAAAATGATCTCACTAGGAAAAGTTCTTCAGAGATGTTGCAAGAATTGAAAAGGCAAACCCAGCGGTTTCAATATATAACTTTGATACATCGCCAATGAACCGAAACTCAAGGCTAATTCAGCCGTGATTCAACGCGGTGTGGGACTAGAAAAAATCACCACCGGCAATTTCGGTGCGCTTCAAATAATCACCATTGCTACCCTTATGTCTGACCAAGGTTTCTTGACATTGAAGCTAGCTGCGACAAGAGTAACTAAATACAGACGTACGAGCATGTGTCACAGTTGCTTTATGCACCCTTAAGACCCCAGGCTATACTTTGTTTCACTCTAACTTGGCAATGAGGAATCGCTACGTCCCCATCGAGCTAATCAGAGCGACGGAGGCGGATCACGTGACCGCCCTTACCGAAGGTACAGGGTCGAGCTTCCCCGGACGCTCTTTTGTGTGTCCCAGATGTCAATTTTGCCCGCCCCCCCCCCTCCCCCCCCCCCCCCCGGAGATTATAGCCCGTCACTCAAAATTCGCCTAGGAGCGGCTCTTCTCCATTTCCCACCCGAAGCTTCAAAGGGATTGTCCGGTCAAATTTTGTATTCGAGAAAACAATTGAATATCATTGTTATTGCCTCGAGACCCATCGTACGCGCAAAATCTGAATTTTATATGCCCCTCTGAATGAGTAATTGAATTTATAGTGCTCCCATCGCTTCCTAGCGTAAACGCGGCTTTCGTTGGCAACATTGAAGCTCTGACGTCACACAACGCCAAGCGAGCATTCCCGTTCACAGTCTTCCCGTCTCGTCGTTTGCCTGCGAGTGAACGCCGCAGCGTTCTTCGTTTTTGTTGTTGCGCTCGACTTGTTTCGTGCATGGGTGGGGTTTTTGTTGCGCGGTTGGGTGCCACAACCACCGGGCAGCACATGCGAGCCAAGACGTGACGTTCCACACTTTTCCGCGAGACGTGCAGTGACGAGCAAAATGGATCGTCGACGTGCGTAGGGACTGGGTTCCCGTCAAGATCGAGATCCCGCTTTAGCAGCAATCATCTCCCAGAAGAGAGCTACGAGCTGAGCTCTAAGCGGACAGAAGCCTCGTAAGCTGAGGTGTGATGCTGTGCCAACAATATTCAATTTCGTCCACCCACTCCTCGCCCAAATCGGATCAATCGGTTTGATTATGCGGCGAAACCGAAACCAACAGCTAGGCCATTTGGAACGGTGCTAAAAGTTGTATTTAGCACGCGTGCAGCCCGATTCTGTTTGAACCGCGAGAAAAAAATGGAGCGTGGCTACGATTTACCAAGCTCGTCCAAGTCAAGTGACGACATGCCTTTGAACGATTCGCCGTTTGCATTCGACCCGCGGAAATCGCCTCCGAGGGAACGACCAGTAGCCTCATCACCGATCCAGTAGATCCGCCGATATGTGTACTCAGATGCCGCTTCGTGTACCTAGGTGCCGCTTCAGAGGAAAAAAAAAAATCTCCATCCTTTGCTTTGCAAGAGTGGCCGTCGCAGTCGTGTTTGCGCGAAACGGCATACGTTTGCTCGAAGCTTATGGCTGTTTTCGAGTAATATCCTGCTAAAAGGCTTGACTTTGTTTTGCACACACTTAGGAACTGCATTAAAAGAAACGTATTTCAGTAGGGTACAGCCTAGGAGACAATATAATTCGAAACAAAATACAAGACATCCGTCGACCAACGCTGGTTATCTCGACCATCCGACAAACCTTTGCGTTTTGTGACCTCACGCAGCAGCTACGGATGTCAGCCGGTGACACTGGCGAAATTCGGGGTGCAGTTTCATACATACGCTCTTGAAAGGTTTAATTAATAAGGGGAGAACATATATCAGTATAAAAATAATGTTTGTCTATATGAAGACACCCTCGACGTAACGAGCACCAAAACTTCAGTACTTCCGGTTTCGACCGGACAATCCCTTTAACAGCACAGCGCGCAACTAGTGGGATGGAGTCACGTGTCTTCCTTCGACGCGCTCATCGGTTCACTAGGATCGCAACCTTCGCCGTTTGCCAAGGTATACGGTAAGGCGGAATGCAGCTGTCGTACCGCACTGCCTCATGTTATCATCTACAGCGAGAAACTATGTTCCCGTGCTCCGGCAGACTAACCTCACACTGTCTAAACCTTACACGACTAATTAGTTTTCTTTATTATGTCCGGAATGACTTTTTCGCCTTGCTGTAAACTCCTTTACTTTCTCCCGTCATGCAAGAATATTACAACGTTGAGATTCGATTAAACATAATGAAATACAGCCTCAATAAACGTCGACGAAGTACAATAGGCGAACACGACAGGACAAGGTTTTTGTTTTTTCTTTTTCGTCCGTGTTTACGGAGATTGTATTTTATCACGTTTAACTGTTATCAACTGGCCTAAGTTACTACCCCTTGAGATTCGAACTGGTAAGGTAACAAACATATGTGCGTACTACTGCGCTTATGTGAAATACTGGTCAGTTGTTTCGGGACGCTGACACGTAATACCCAGCTGAGGAAGCATGCTTCCCCAAACATCTCGAACGCTTGTCCGCCCCATAAAACAAATTAGGTCCGGCCCAGGTTGTCGGTTCTATTCTTACTGTGTCAATATCGTTCACATTATTTTGCCTGACTCACTTAGTTCATGCTGCTACGATTTTTTTTTATCATCTTACGAAATCACTCCATATCCTATAGTCTGTTGCAGGTTAGGAAAAGCAGGACAAGCTACTGCCACAAGGCCCTCCGCACTTTACACTTTATCAGAACGAACGCTGGAGAGGAGGCCAGTGGGGAGGAGGAAACCACCAATCATGGCGAACAGAAAGCTTTGTGGAAGGAGTAGCCCGAAACGTTTTCCAAGCAGCGTCAGCAGCGCAAAAAGAAGAATGAAAAGGCCACCGAAAGTAAGAACAAAAATACCAAAGATAGCGAGAATGCGTAAAGTATGCATGACAAGCGCTGTAGATAAATATCAGTTTTTCTAAACACTTAATAAAACAAGAGATAACATTGTGATTGGGATTGGTGCGATGCCGACGTTTTAGATTAGTTCATCCTCCAATACATTTTTGGTTCTACACACCTCTAATACATGACGGGACTAATGCCAGTACCACGAACATGTACGTAAAACACGGTTTTCTTCAAAGCATCTTATAAAAAGACGAGTCGCAGATTATCTACTGCTGACGCGTAGAGCGCTTTGAATGAAAATGTCAGTGCACCTATGTGGCAAAAAAAAAAATATTGTTCGCAATAATATCCAGTAGTTTGTAATTGCGTATCAAAGAAAATAAAAAATACAAGGGACTTTTTTTAGGGTGAAAATAAAGTTGGCAGTGTGTACAACTACATTGAAAATATACATTTTTATATAGACTTCGCCTGAATGTTTCACTTACGTGTTCTTATTTTTACAGATTATAAAGTAATTTTATTATTCTCTAGGGAAATATAACTTAGATGCGCGCTTCTTGATTTCTATCTAAATACATAATACAAGGAGCGGCCAGGCTCTTTAAATCGACCGCAAAATTCGGTTTCTTAACCTATCGCGTTCCGATTTTGTACAGCGTTGGCCACGGGTGGTGCATTTTGTTTTTTATGAAATTCGCAAAGAGCGAGCTTACTTGAGGAAAAAGTAAAAGAAGAAAAAGGCTTAGCTCCTATGGAAACGCAGCGAAGCCACCGGTCTTCAAACCATAAGGCGCCCTATGGTTTGAAGACCGGTGGCTTCGCTGCGTTTTTCATAGGAGCTAAGCCTTTTTCTTTTTTTACTTTTTCGTCAGGTAAGCTCGCTCTTTGCGAATTTTATAGAAAAAATGCACCACCTGTGGCCAACGCTGTACAAAATCGGAAGGCGATAGGTTAAGAAACCGAATTTTGCGGTCGATTTAAGGAGCCTGGCCGCTCCTTGATACATCCAGTATTTAGGTGGTTGGAGTTTTAGTTTACTTGCATTGATAATTCTGCATTTACTTCCGAGCTGCTGTGTAAGTGGCCTCGCTAGAAATTTCTTCCTCAGTTCCTTCTATAAAAAAATAAACCGGTTTATTTAAACTTAATTCAATATTTTATAGAAGACAAGCCAAAGAACGTGTCAGTAGTTTCGTTTTCATGCTAACATTATCAAACTGATGTACTGCAGAAGAACGCTTTCCGCCGCCAAAAGGTTCTTTTGTCTGTGTGCTTGTTCAGGTTAGCTGCATAGAACAGCCAACTTTTGACGGCCCGAATGCACCATTAGTAAACAGTCCGTAGCCCTTCTACTATGCTACACTCAGCTTTCTATGAAGAGTATGCAAAATAGCACATCGGCAGAGATTTACCTCAGTAGGAGAAAATCAACGTGAGCGCTGCGCCTAATTGCCATCTCAAGCACGACGTCGAAGGATTTTTCCCATCTTTCTTCAAAAAGGTATTGCCGAGCACCGACGTTTACTAATGCCCCGAACGAGTTGTTCCCACCACCCTAGAAGCTTTGAGCCTTTGATAGTTATCATTCCTTTCTTAAAGAAAAACAAAAGGGCAGCCTTGCATTCATGCTAACAGTGTCTCGCTATGTACCTTTGATGTGATTGGCGTCTGACATTGCTAATGTGCCTATTTCTTCCTCTTTTAGCTTGTAGGACGTTGCAGTCACGTCCCTTGAAATCGGGAAATATTCATTATATGTCGTTGGAAATGTCAAAGAGAAAATAAGCTCTACCATATGCCTTTAATATATGTTTCCTAAGTTGATTCGCACTAATTGCTTTGTTAAAGGCGAAGGAGATCTCAAAACAGCCAAAGAGGTTAAATAGAATAATCTCAGGTTTAAAAGCAGGTTAAAAAGAATAATCCCGCTCACAAATGTTTTTTTTTTCCTCTTTTTTTCTTCTTGTTGCGACGGTTGCAGACGTTTCGTCTACTACTAGGTTCCTTTAACATTATTCAAGTATATTTTGCCAAGCGGACGTTCGTTTAATGTTTTTTTTTTCTTTTTATTTAGATGCCCGTGGTTCGTATACACCAGCCGGCACGTGTATTAAATATTATTTCGAAACGAAGAATTGTATAGCAGTAATTTTAGTTTAAAAAAAGGCGTCTGGCCGTGGTCGTAACAAAATGAACAGGCCCTGATAGACGCAGCGATTTTGTTATTGGGATCCAAACTATATCTTAGGTTCAAATAAATATAAACTTTGTAAATATTAAGCCTAACGCCCACGACTTACGTTGGTAGATACACATTACGCACAAGCCTGTCATTTTGTGGTTAAACAAGTTATTTTATTAATTACTCCTAATCACTGCCAGCAGCAAGCGATGTGATATTTATCCTAAGCAAATTTCGCGTGACACTGTGTAGTTTGATGATAAAAAGTAGTAACGCTTATTCTCCCTATGAACCGTACGGCAATAAATAGCAAACATTCAAGACACATAAATCAAAGGTTCAATTACATTAACACGAAATTTAAGAAAAAATTGCCTCCATGGAACGATGTCTCGCTAGCTGCAATCGGTTCGTTGTTTAAAGCTTGGGTGAAGCTTTGTATTCGTGTTGTTATTCTCACAAGGACGTTCGCAATCTTCTCCAGACAATCGCTTTTTTTTTTTCCTTCGATAACATTTGTACTAGCGTCTTCAAAAGATTATAAAAATATTCCAATTAAACCTAAAATTCTTAACAAGTTACATTCCCAAACTTCACGAAGTTACCCCCAGAATAAAAGAAAAAAAAAAAAACGTTCTGGAAATGCCTGCGTTTTTTCAGTCATTTAATTTTTTAAGAAGCCGAGATCGCAAGCGAACCAGGTTCCATAGAAACGAGCAATTCTAGTCTTATTTTGAGCTTTTTCTCTGATTAGGCCGAAAAATACTTTTGACAAGCTTCCAACGGGGGTTAAAGCTGCACAATCCGTAAGTAAAAGCGACGCTTTTTAAGGTGAAAACAGGAAAACCTATCTAGTCCGCTTAAAAGGGGGGGTTGGAATTTCCTAAGCACTACTAAGCAGCTGTATTTTTATGTAAAATATCTGTAATGTCTCAAAATGAAAAACGGGGCTAGTTTTCATTACTAGAATAACGTGACGATAAAAATGACGTTTATAAAACTGGGTTAGAGTAAAAAAATACGCGCAAGTAATTTGAAACACCCGATACTATGTCCTGTCCCATGTGTTGTTACATTACGTACTCTAGTCGCCTTTTTTAAACTGTTTTATGACATACTGTTTTGCCTTTTCCTTTTTAGTTAGTTGTTTAAAAGTCTTTTTACATCGTTCAATTTTACTTCAGACGTACTGAGGTAAAACTAAAAAACTAAAACTACTCGCAATTTCAGTTTTATCTTTGAAAGCAACTGTTCAATAGTTCGAGACACTTTAAACGCAAGCCAAGCTTAGGGCATTCTGGTCGTCGCTAGTCTTACTGAGACGACTAACTGCTCAGCCTGGTCATAATGAGACACCGGAAAACCCCTTTCGAAGACAAGAACGCCGCGGTGTCTACAAATTAAATAACATCCCTTGTGGTCATAGCAGTGAAACGACGCGAAAGAAAACAAAGGATGAGAAACAAAAATGTTATGAACGTGCGCATGCAGGATTGTTTAAAAAAAAACCTCATAAACACAGTGACAATTTTATATTGGAGTGGGACTTTATTCCATGCACTGAATAAAACAGCATTCAAAAAGTTAGTAGAAACGCTTTTTCTCGTTTCCGAAACATAAATTCAGAAGTTCCCAAACTCATCACCGAAACCCGCAACGCGATAATAACAGCACATAAAGAGAGATTAATGATCAGGCTAGACTCTATGTCTTTCTGCTCTTAACAAAAACAAAAAAACTAACTCGAAATCATGGCGTGCATGCCAAAAGCTAAATATAAAAAAAACACTACTAACATTTGATTCTTATGTGGTTTTTCCTCTATATGAATGATGTTCCCTTCTGGAACCAAACTATCTCATTATGACTGTACAGACAGTGGTGTTTTATCTAAAAGCTGTTTATTTTTCTTCGAGCTATGCAGCGATTGCTGTTTTTGTTATATTCGATTTGTATTCGTACAACGCACTGAGAGTGACTGTTCTTTCAGTTATTTCTCTACTGACTACAGAAATCCAAAAATACGAGATCTTCCTTCGAAACTCAAGCACTAGCTTCGCCATAAAAGTAATTTTCATTTCATTAACTGAGCACAATCAATCTTAATGTAAGCATGTGACTGCCTAAACCGCAAAACCAATACTTTGAAGAAAAGGTAATTCGTTTAGAGCATGGCACGTGGAGAATGCAAATCAAGATGATTTAAATCATGGCTAAATCGGTATTTAAATCTCACCGGTTTTCCAACGATGATTTAAATCAAACTTTGTGTTTTGCACAAATTATCCCCCCAAAATATTTTATTAACTATTTTTCATTATTTGATCTTTTCTAGGTGCATTTGATTTGCATGCAATACAAATACAATATAAGCAAAAATATTTATATCAGTCTGAAGATGAATAAAACGCTGTGCACTTTCGAGCAAATCTAAGTGTTGAAGAAGGTTTTCTAGATCACAGAAAGTATAAAACATAGAGAGGACGAAACGCAGACGACCACATGAAAGAATGTAGTCGACTGTGTTTCGTCCTCTCTATGTTTTATACTTTCTGTGATCTAGTACATCTTACCAACACGCTCGTTAGGAATATAAGAAGGTTTTGTTTTTAAATTTCTACCTTAAACCTGGTTTGTCAGTAACGTAAGGTTATATTGCCTGAAACGAGAAAAAAAAAGTAAAAAAGAAATACAAGAAGAATAATATCAATGCAAGGACATCAAAACGCTAAACAAAGCAATTGACTCTGTTTCACAACCAGAAAAATAAAATCAAGCTGCTTTTGTTCAAGTATGTCGAGGTTTACGTCAATAAAATTCGTCAATTAGACTGTACTTCAAATTCACGGTAATTCTTTCTGACGCGTAGCTTTCAATGATCTGATGGATTGAGCAGTAAGTCTGTCACGTTAAAAATATATTTAGTCATAAAAAGTCACTATTTTCTAGCCGCAGTGATTTAAATCAAATTAATTTGATTTAAATCAAATAAATCTTACCTAAAATTTCAAAAACTCAAATTCCTTTGATTTTTACGTCCATTTTTTCACCCTAATGTAGAGCATCCTAAAAAGCAAAACAAAAAATGAAGGTGTTCTTGTTCTAAATCGCTGCACTTTGAGAGGGTAGAACTATAGTAATAATGTGTGCTGCGACAGTGTGGTTAGATCTTATGTGTATTGTAGAAGAACTTGTCATTAGACCTAGTTGGTAAACGTTATAAAGCATGGTGTAAGGCGCAAAAAACAACAGACACAAGAAACAAGATACACACGCTGGTGCCTGAGTGTGTCTTTTTTATTGTGTCCGTTATCTTTTTTTTGCGCCTTACATTATGCATTTGTATACGTGTTATTTTAAGCGAAGAAATGGTACACATTCCTGTTGTGCAAACAATCTTAGTGCATCTAAGCGAAAGCTGAGTGTGCATGCAGAATGCAACTGCAACAAGCGCTACTGGACATCGTTTTTTTCTCTATTTTTTCTTGGTTTCTTTCTCTCTCTCTCTTTCTTGTTTTTTTTTCTCCCCCCTCTGAATTGCGCTCGGGAAGGAGTCGTTTTATTCTAGATAGACGTTTTAGTACCTCTGTATTTTGCCAATAAATCCAGTATGTCGGAATTGGCTTTTTTTTAATGCCCTTTCTGTTTTACGCCGAATTCCACAAAAAAAAAAGATTTCCAACCCTGCTTTTGAGCTTTTCCGGCATTTAGACGTAAATTCCAAATTTTCCAGCAGTGAAAGCAGAAAGCGTCAGACTTGTAGGAGTCGACAAATTATTAGCACATATCTTAATCATTCACTTTTTTATTCTTGTTGTCTTCGCCTTTCTTTTTGTTGTCGTTCCTTGTTGCCGTCGTCTTTTTTTTTTTTTTTTACCGTTTGAGTATTTTTTTTATCCGGACTTCAGAAGTTATTCTTCCTTGGATAATACTGAAAAACGTTTCCAATCTAGGGTGTCTCCGTCGTCTCGTTGGGACCCAGGTACCAAATCGTCTTCACTACTCCCTGCTGTGCCGCCGTTTTCAAAACGCGCTACGGCCCACAGAAACTGGCATCACACCCAGTGGTTTCTTTTTGCGCAAGGACAAGATCGCCAACATTAAGTTTTGGTATTCCGGCGTTGTGTCTTCTATTAGTATTTCAGTTCATGTTTTTGCGATACTTTTGTTTCTCGGCGTCTGCTTTTGGTTTCCTCTTGAGTAGCAATTGCTCTATTAAGGTCAGCTTGTGATCGGCAGGTAGAAAAAAAAAAAAAAAAAACTTTCCAGTGGCCGCAAAAGCCGGCTACATCCCAGGCCTTTTGTGTGAGGTTTATTATGGTGAGACACAGCTGACTCAAGGCACCACTTCCATATGGAATAATAAGTATGTATTCATGTATTGATTGATATCTCGAATCACTCACTCGGACAAGCCGTTAGCTGCAGAATGATTCGAGGCAGAGCACTTGAGCGACATATCTCACTGTCGATCCCGTTGCTCGAGTTTCTTGATTTGGAAGGATGGCTATAATTTTCAGACCTAATAACCTTACCGTCCTTGAACATTTCGCGGTGAAGAAGAATTATACCGATGCTTGTGTCTTCTCTCAGCCCTTGCGGCCACCATTGTCGTGTATTCATCGATGCAGAGAAGAAAGGCTTGCGTTGTTCTGACTCTTTCACACCTCTTTTTCAACTCTGCAAAATTCAAGTGCAAAATCTCAAATGGCTTCTTTGAGTACTCGGGAGTTGCCATTACGTTTGTGGCTTGCTTGAAGTTAACATTCGTGGCGGGACTGGATGTATTTACTTATATCCTGCTTCAAGTTTCAGCACGTGACCCTCATGGTCAGCTTTTCCTTGGTTCGCCAGAAGCCAATATGTTCTCCGGATTCTGGGCTGTCATGTTATTCCTGTTGAACAGTGGGAATCATTAAAGGAGGAACTTCGAATTTGTGATCTTTAAAAGACAAATGTTTAGTTGCCTTCCACAACCTTCTTCTGTTTAATTTTTCTTGGTCGTCGACAATAAGAGGAACAAGAAGCCTTGAAAGAGCGCCTGCGTCGGCCAACGAGGGTCCAGGACGATTGTATAATGTGAAACTGAAACTGCTGAAGCTGGTTGATCCACCCCGCGAATCGGCTTTTTGGCTATGTCTTGTGAAGAAGGTATGTCAGAGCTTGGTTATTTGTAAACAGCTTAAACGTAGCGCCTTCCAAATATAAACGAAAATACCTAAAAGCCTTCAAAGCTAACAGTAATTTTGCTTTTTTTTGTCGTGTAATTCAATTCCGGCTTGTTGAACATATAGCTGAAGTAGCCCACTCCACAAAGTTGTTTATGATCGGGATTCTTCGGATTGCGCTGGTAAAGCACTGCTCCTTTCCTATAATGTGAGACATCACTGTTTAGCCTGAACGGAAGCGTGAAATTTGGCTAAAAGAGAATTGGAATTGGTGAAAGGGCTTTAACCACGTCATAGTATGCTCGTTCACACTCCTTCGTCCAATCAAAGTTCACTCCTTCTGTGTGAGTCTTGTGAGACATTTCGTCTTCAGAGCGTAATACGAGGAACGCTATGAAGTGGCCAGCAAGATTGAGAAAGACAAGGAGGGAATGTACGCGTCATATGGCTTGACCAGTTGTGAAAAGCTTGCCACAGACTCTTCTTTTGTACTTTTTGTAAAACCGCCAAAGATGCGACCAAGGAAAGCTACCTAGGACTGGAAGAACTCGCTCTTCTTAAAATTATTATCAGTTTGCGAAGCCTAACTGTAACTGTTGTCCATTCTTCATGCAAGATGTTTGTACAAAATTTGCAATTTTACAGTTATGCAAAGCCAACGGTAACTATTATTCATTCTTGATATAAGTTTTTCTTGTCGTCAAAACTCTGGACTTGAATTTGCTTGAACATATAGGTTCTCAAAGTGTTTGTTTGGTCCTTGTTAATTATTGATACTAAGGCTCCGCTCTCGACAAGGGCACGCGGCTCACGTTCATTAATACCAACGGCGACCTGCAAGAGGCTTGAAGACAAATACACAGTCTCATTTGGCATCTTTGGGTGAGACTAAACGCCCTCTTTTATTATTTTTTTTTCAGAACTTTGCTGTTACTCTTCGACATTCGTAAAGCATGCCGCCTCGTATCAATTGAGAATATAGTCTGGCGAAAAGTTGCACGGCTATTCTTGTGGACGCCTTTGCTGACGCATGTATCTCGGTGTCGTACGCTGCCACTATGCGAGATTGAATATTTTTGTCCTGGACATGAATTGAGTTCAGCATCATATCCGGTGCAGCAGAAAAGAGGAGGTTTCTCTCCACACAGTGGCCATGGCGATGTCTTGCAAGTTCTGAAGCAAGTTTTCCAAGGACGTGGGATTGCGAACTTGTACTGGCTTTTGCGTTTTGCGTGGAAGTTCATGCAATGTCGAGAATACCGTCGCCAACTCTGGTAGTTTGGGTTCGGCAAGTTTTAGGAGACTTCTCTTCTAAAAACAATAGTCAAGGAGCAGGCCAGTCTTGTACTTGTAGAAGATAGCTTGATCCTATCGGACTATTGGGTCGCTTTTTAAGTAGGTAAGGACACTTGCCTTCCAGTCTCTCCAGCTTGTGTCCGGGTAATCCACAAGGCGACGTTCATACCACTTCTTCGCGACGTCGTTCTAGAAAATGCACAATTTCTTAAAGCGGTCTTCTTTAGACTTCCAGGAGTTATTACCAGAGCCGTACTCATAAACGTCAATCGTTCCTTCTGCACTTGAATAATGACCATTAAAGATTCCTGGCTTTACCATCTCAAAGCGGGGTTTTGCTTTGTTTTGCATCGAAGCAACAGTGGCCCGCATTAGCTCATTTTGCAGGGTTATTTCCTGGGGTTGTATTTGCAGAGCTTTATCATCATCCTCGGGTTTGAGGTCGCTTTTAATACTCTCCGACATGACTCTAGCACCATTTCTTCAGGGACTCAATGTTGTAGGTTTATCTCCACGGATCTTGACCTAAGAAGTTCTGTGGTCGCCTTCTTTGACATCTGTTTGACCAGCTCGACCAGGGCCCATTTGCTCGAAGCGCTAACCTCGGCTAAAGTTAGCCGTAGTACCAAGGAGAGGGATTTTGAAATCAGGTGACTGGCTCCGTAGGGATGCGGGGAAACATGGCGGTGCCCCTGTGAGTGAGCGCCGCTCGCTTTAAAACTAATATGTCGTTGTAGCTGCAATATCGGGCGTGTTAGTCAGCAACAAATGGTGCAGGAGGCTTTCGCTTTGTCTTACCTCACTTAAATCGCAAAGCATGAGCAATGACCTTGCCGCATTTTTTAGATAGCCTTTCGATTCTGGCCATTCCTAAGCCTAAATTAACGCGATAATTGTCGGCATGGCAACGTTTTTGAAAGTGGATTGGCTTGACTCAATCGGCCGGGTATTGATAGCACACAAAAGCAGACAGCGTCCCAATAGAACTTTTTCTAAATTTCCCAAGCACCGAGGTGCATGCTACGAGTGTAGTTACACGCGTTGCACGTGCTGGCGTCTGCAGTAGTAATGGTTCTAAAGCAAAAAGTCTAAAACAAATTTTGCCTTGCACGCGCGTTCGTCAAAGCCTTATGATGATTTACTTTGAATCTTTTATAAGAGGAAGGCCAGCGCGCGCGGATCGTAGAAATACACTTCCAACGTTCTCCTCGGTGCTTGGGTAATTTCCTAATAAGTCTATTGGGACGATGTCTGCTTTTGTGTGCTATCAATACCTGGCCGATTGAGTCAAGGCAATCCGCTTTCCAAAGACGTTGCCATGCCGACAATTATCGCGTTCATTAAGGCTTAGGAATGGCCAGAATATAAAGACTATCAAAAAAGTACGGCGAGGTCATTGCTCATGCTTTGCGATTTAAGTGAGGTAAGGCAAAGCGAAAGCCTCCTGCACCATTCGTTGCTGACTAACACGCCCGATATTGCGGCTGCAACGACATATTAGTTCCAAAGCGAGCGGCGCTCACTCACCGGGGCACCGCCATGTTTCCCCGCATCCCTACCGAGTCAGTCACGTGATTTCAAAATCAATCTCCTAGGTACTGCGGCTAACTTTAGCCGCGGTTAACGCTTCGTGCAAACGGGCCCAGGGGTGCCGTGCTGACGTGTCGTGTAAGATTCGTCGTGATATCCGTTTAGCATTGTAGCGCGAAATCACTAGTTCTTCGCTAGAACTGGGATTTATGCGAAATGTTACCAATATTTGTATAATCCTGTCGGTTGCGCCAAATGTTTAGGAATCAACAACTTATTACCATATGTCTTAATCATTCACTTGTTTATACCATCCTTCCTCGATGTCGTCGTCGTTTATTTTCTTCTGTTTTCTTAATCGCCTTTTTTTACCGCCCGAGTCAATTCAAGACTCATATAAGCTATGGTCTTATAAGCTTCCAAATTCGAACATAAAGCATTCGACGATTTTGCGCAATCAGTCAATACATAGGGTTCGCTTAGTAGATCATACTCCCCTTTGTAAGAAAAACTGTCATAAAAAAATATAACTTTTGTTACTTCGTCGATCGAGTTGTTTGTACTTGATGGATGGATGGATTCATGCATGCATGAATGCATACACCTGATTTTTCTTTAAACTGGGGGGGGGTGGCTGCCTGGCGTGCGCCACTTAGCCATTGTTTTAATTTCTTATAGTGCCGGCACCACCTCCCGCAATTTGAGCTTATCACTCTGAAAGGTTCGCATTCAGTGTTTCATCTCAACGAATGTGGTCTACTCTCTTCCGAAAGGACTTTGTGATCCTGAAGAAAGTATGACGAAGTCGGAAGTGATACTGCCTGTAAGTATTTCGAGGCCGCCATCGTTGAAGTACTTACTGCGTCTTATTTTTTGCTTAGTAAACGAAGTAGAACTTCACAAAATGTTGAGCGCTACAAATGATGTAGGACCTCAGGGATGGTCTGCGTTAGGGAGCTCTCTGAAATGCCCCTTATACCTCATGATCGATATCCAAGGCTGGGGAAAACTAAACTAAAAGGACAGATACGTTCGGTAAGATTGGCTCACCTTAGGGAGTTTGACAACTGGCAACTTTCCAGTTTTATGTGCTTCAGAAGGGGTATAATGCAATTGAGTCGTTAAAAACAGTAATTTAACAAGATAACAAATATTATTTGGCACTTATTCTGATTTAATTGACGCAAAACGATATTCATTTAAATTACATTCATCAAGTTTAAACTTAAAAAAAAAAAGTATATTAGGGTGATCATACGAAGCGTTACATATAGCTAGTTCTTAGCTTTATTTTTTTCTGTAGCATGAGTGTCTTTTGTGAGTGTTAGTAGTATTTTCTGCATTAGGTGACTATAGATTTAGGAGCGTGTGAAAGCATCAAGTTTATTCCCGCTTTTTGTTCTCTTGCAAGAGAAGGCCCTAAAAGTCCCCACTTCAGACTAACAACAATGTTTCAATAGAAATTATTTATCCCCCCCCCCTCTTTTTCTCTTTTTCTTTCCCTCTATGCTAAAGCCTAGTGATGTCAGAATAAAACTTTGCAAAGTGTATAGCGCCTTTCACGGCAACGTAAAGGACTCTGGGAAGTGACTGTGTAGAACCTGTTGTAGTAGAAAACTGACGACACGCAGGCCAATATGGTAGTGGGCAGGCCTACGATTGCGCCATGATTTTTTTTTTACCCCGTGGAAGGAGCTACAGGAGAAAGTAGAACTATGCAGGTGATTTTCATAACTCGTCGCGCCGTCTGCATGCTTTTTGATTTTTTCCAGAAAGTGTATTCTGCATCGTCTCGGATTTTCGTGATGCTCGTGATGATTGTCGAAATTATACTGACACGTCCAGCAGCACAGTTTGATACAGCAGACGCATGTTCTAGACTACAACTTTCTCGCTAGGGTACAAGTCAACAAGAACTAAAGCAGTCTTGAGGTGCGACAAAGAGTGAGAATAAATGAAAAGTTTGTTATTTTAAAGTAAAAAAACTTGATCTGAAAAAAAAAATAATTACACACGTAAATGGATTTAATTTTGTTCCCGATGTTCTTCCGTGGCGTCCAATAACCGAAAGAAGCTATTTGTAAGCATATTCAGCATTTGCTTCCTATTACTTAATTTTTTTTGTAGACTTATTTATAAAAAAATTAAAAATAAGTTTTAATTACGTTTTTCTATAGGTTATTTTCTAAAAAAATTCAAAAGGAAAAACAAGATTTTGTTTTATAGACTTATTTATAAAAAGTAAAAAGAAGTTCTAACAACTTTTTTTTGTAGATTATTTCTAAAAAATCTTATTGACATTATTTATTTTTTATTATTTTATAAAAAGAGAAAAAAAAAAAATTATATGGTTTGCGGTTGTGTGCAGGGTCCGGCATGACGGCGATGGATACATGGTTCTGCAAACCCCTATAAAAATGTTTTTTTGACTTTTATTGAAAATGTGTTGACTTGTTCACCCTGATTACTTCTTTTTGACATTGCCTTCCTGTTGACATGGTCAACAGAAAGTTTGCTGATTTTGTGTTGAAACTTTTTTGATGATTTTCTTCCGCCTGAGTCAAAAGAAAAGCTGTTGACTTTCTATTAACTCTACGTTGATATTTTTCTGTCGACTTACTGTTGAAAGTGTCTTCAGAAATACTGCAGACGTTCTGTTTACTTCGTGTTGAAAATATTCGGTTGACTTTCTGTAGCCAGTGTCAACAGAAACGCTACAGACTTTCTGTTGACTTTTTATTGACCACGGTACATCTTGACTAAATGTCAAAAGTCACTAAGTTTCTCAATACTCTCTGACAAGTTGAGAACCGCAGGAAGGTGCTTCAGTTCTCCTGCCTCCAGCGCGAGCCTTCTATCATTGACAGCGCTTCGACGTCTCGCGCCCCTCGAGCTCAAGCGCGCAGTCAAAGCACGACAGAAGGCATGGTGCGCGTGCTGGAAGCCAGGCGTTCGGAAAACACGCTCTGCCGTTCTCACTTTGTAATGACTATCGTGACTTTATTGACTTTATTCAACTAGTCAACTAGTAAAGTAAAGCAAAATAACTATTTTAAAGTGGAGCAAACGCCTTGACTCGCTTCGTCCTTAGTGGTGCTGTGCAGAGAAGCGATAACATTTGTTCTAGGAGCCGTTTTTGTGGATGTTGTTTTAGCGACTACGCGGAATTAATATTAGTTGTACCAATGCTTTTTAGTAAGAGATAGAGTCCACGACCTTCGAAACACTGTCTTCCCTTTGAAAGACTTTCGAGAAGCAGATCAGACACTTGGAACCTTAGTAAGTGCTGAGGTGGTCACCGGCCAAATGATTACCTTCAATATGTAGGCTATATAAGGCTCTGGAGCAGGGAACGAGACTGTGATTCTGGTGTTGAGTGCTTTATGGTGTTTGTGTTTGTTTTCAGTGCTTATTTGTGCGATGTGTATGTATCAAAGGGACACTATTTCCTAACAAAACTCGAAATATATATAAAAAATTGAGTTTTTTGACGGCAATCTGCGGAAAAGTCAAAAGGAATTCAACAAAATTTATGTAAGAAGGAATTCTAAACAATGTATGTAAGAAGGAATTCTAAAAAATTTAAGTGGCCAATTTTAACTAGGAGTTAAATAGGTTGTCAAAATAAAGTCTAAAAAACATCAATAAAGTTTAAAAAGAAATTCAATACGATTCCAGAATATTTCAACAGAAATTCAAAAGAATTTAAGTAGAGATTTTTGTAAGGGTTGTTCTTTCATATTATGACGGATGATTCTTAAAGCATGTGAGAAGCTACCTTAAAGAAACAACGACGCGGCTTCAGAACAGGGCGTAATTGTGCCGAAAGCAGTTTGAAACTACAAAAAAAAGAGAAGAAAATTGTATTGGCTCTCCGACTGAATAACCCATCGAGGCGCGTCGAGAAAAAAAAAGCAAACCTACAAACGAGACTAGGTTCCCCGACGCCGCAGAGGAGCTGCATCGGCGGCGGCGGCGGCGGCGTCGAGGGGATTAAGCCATTAATTCAACGTTCCGTCAACATATTACCAGTTTTAAATTGAACGAATGCGCCATCTTTTGTGAGCTCGTTTGGTTGTGCAGCGTCGTTTTCGAATGGAAGAAGAGTGCGCCAGGAACGGCGCACAAGAAGAACCCTCTCCACCTTTCATTAAGGACGCCTTCGAAATTGAGAAAACCGTCGGCACTCCGAAGGGAATTCGAAGACTCTGTTGGATACCCCGAGTGCCGGACAAAGACGCTTCAGACGTTTAAAGACGCTGTAAGCGACTCGAAGAGCTTCCTCGCTCAGATTGCTGACGATCGTTGTGCTGGGGAGTTTGCTTTAGGTGCTCGTCCCTCTACTACTGTATCCACCAACTCATCTCTCTCTGACTCAACGGCTGTTTTGGTCACCCTCGGGGGGGCCCCCCAGGGGGTGACTAAAACAACTGTTAAGTCAGCTTTCCTTTTCGTCCAATGGCGGCTCTTGGTTTTGGTCATCGTTGGGGAGCTGTCCTGTCCCACCACACTTCTGGCTCCACCTCTGGTGGCCCCGTGTCTCCTCCAGCAGCTTCCTACCTCTATGCTTTGCCTCGTGCAAATCTGATTTCAGCGCACGCGCAGTCGCCACACCTGGTGTGGAGAAATGCGGGCTTGTTTTGTAAACAGCGAGTTAGTGCTATTCGCCCCTTTTTTGTTTGGCAGCGAACTCAGTGGCGCCATCTATTGGGTACCTCCGGCACACCTCCGGTTTACGTATAATTCCTAACTGTGTACTCGCCATACTTTTCTCAAAAGAGTGAATTAAGTCCGGCAGGGTTGAAAGTGGCCGGTTCCACAAGAAAGCGTGTATATTTGATTTTGCAAATACTAGTAAACCAGTTGTCAAGTTCCGAAGCGGAACCGGTAGGGGCTATTTGCACACTGGCGCCATCACGTTTTAACTCACGCGATAAAGAGCTAATAAGAAAGCCTCCCAGTATATCATATTTCGGCCCGAGATGATACGAGCGTTTTCTTCATTTTTTCTCAACAATGCCGGTTTGTCCATAGTTTTATTGCAACCTAAGACCTGCACAAAACGTTCCGCCTTCAGCACGTGCAGATTTACTTCCGTCTCGTCTCGACGCCGAATGTCACAGAAAGCAGAAAGCACGCCCTAGAGGTGAAGCCTCTGCGGCGAGTCTTTCAAACAGACTGTATTGGAGCACACTATAAGAACTAAGCATTGTCATTTACGCTCTCTTTCGCTTCAAGTACGATCGCAGCAGACGCTTCCATCCAATGAAGCGAGTCAACAAGCACCAAAATGGCGTCGTCATGGCCATCTTTTTTTTGTTGTATGGGTTTGTTATTACCGGCTAACCAAATCTTGCACACACAAAAAAAAAGAGCTTAGGATCAAGGTGCATTCACTGCGTGGGATTGGTTTAATCGGCGATAGGAAACTCACAAAGACGATGAGTGCTGCAGCGATGCCCTTGTGGATTTGCTTGATTCGCGGCATTAAATCGTAGCGTTATGCTGCTGCCGCGCTTAAAAATGAAACGAATCCTTGCACACGCTCCTTATTCGCATTATTTGTTCGCACAGTTTACACGCGGCACGCCGGTTCCTCGCAATCACATCCGAACTTCCAATCGCTCTTTATCTACGTTGATTATTTTGCGCCGCTTACGGGCCTTTTCAGCCTTTAAAGCCATTTTCAGAAATCAAACTAAAACATATGAGCTGCGTCTGAGCGAAACGCGAGACTGCGCGAGTACTTACTTCACGTAGAGTATTTCCTCTGTGAACAACCAGTCGCGCGATGAAAGCACGTGCTCCCCCCCCCCCTTTTCTACCAAAATATTACAAACCAACACAGCACTTTTATTCTACGAGAGTTTCTGCTCACCAGCGAGCCCTTCTCACGCAGCGGCGGAAGCCCGAACTGCGATTGGCGTCCGGAACTAAACTGGAGTTGCAGTCCCTCTCGTGTCGCTTTAGCCAATACCAGTTAACGATACGATACGAGTTTATTTTTCACCAGAGATACATGTGGTGAAAATACAAGGCCGGAGCCTTTCACCCCAAAACGTCATTCCTAGTGGATTGACGCCTAACTTGCGTCAGCATCGACGCCAGAGCGTATTCAAGCGTCTCACAAAAGGCAGGACGTTAGCCCACGGCGACGCCAAGAAGGAAGCGTCTGTCGCTTTGCGGCCACTCTCGCGGGCGTGTCTGCCTTTTGGAGCTAGCAAAAACGTTACGCGCCGGCCTTGACTTCTAGGTATTATTGCATTAACACACCTCGTTTCCAGCTTGCCCGCTCCCTACATCTGCATACTGCGATACTTCGTCTTACTTCAACATAAACTAAAGGCAAAGGCTACGAGCGCGAGCGGGTCGCTTTGGGTGGTGCCATAGCCTCCTTTTTATACTGACAAGGTTTGGCAGATCGCCACGAGAAGCGGCCTCCGAAATGGAAAAAGGTGGAGCGGCAGACAACAGATGAGAGGAGAGCCACGTTACTGGCGCCCCGCTGCGGCGAGGCGTCGAAACAAACTTTTCCCGAGAGAACAAATGTGTTTCGGGTACTCGCCGCTGCAAAAGCTGTGCGCTGACGTCCAGGTTCCTCAGAAATGGCTCTTTGATGCTCTGTGCTACCAGATCCTCGCGCTCCAAATCTGCGACCGGGTACTATAGACCTTTCCAAAAAAGAGCGTGTGGCCGGTGCCATTTTTAGTGTTTGTACGTAAGGCGCGTGCTTTGCTCGCTTTCCGAAGCGACGAACACGCACGTGCTGGGCTGTGAAGATCGCACGCTGGACTGTGATTTTGTAAACATTGGAAAGGTCTATTGGCGACGTGCGCGACCGAAAGCGTTGCTGTGGTCGGCCTTCCACGATTGGCCGAACGCTGACTATGACGCCAGAAAAGGATTTATCATTGACGGAAATAAGAGGAATGAAAGAACTTTAATTTTGACGGAGTTGGCAGTGTTCCTTTGAGAGCGCAATGATTTCAAGCTTCCACCATGCTAATTACAAACACCATCGAACTTGTTGTTTGCAAGGTAATGACGTCACAAGGGGGAACCATAGGAGGGCGCCACGAAAAAATCTTGCCGCTAATAGGGCTCCGACGTCGAACTGTCAGACTCCTTGAGCATAGAGAAGGCTATGGTGGTGATCTCTGTGCACGACAGTCAAGGCGCGATCAAGTGCCAAGACATGATGCTTGTAGCGTCTATGGTGAGTTTATTTTACGGTCTGACGAACTAGCAGACTAGCGCTTCAAGGCCAATTTAGATGCTCCGCAAAAAAATAAGTTTGCAAACGTATCGAGTTGTGATTTGCTACAGAAGGGCGGCTATGTGGTGGAAGCTTGCAGTGACAATACTAACGATTGAACACGCCACGCTCAATAAAGGAAAAAATAAAAACTGGATTTGGCAAAATCTACAGCAGAATTCGCAGACAATATCACGACCATGCTCGTCTAGTTGTATCAGCTTCCGACAGATGTCGGAAGCGTAGAGAGCGCGCCCGAATCGAGCTTAGCAGATTTTTGGTTCGGAGATGATTGGTCGATGCGCCGCATACTCTCGTGTCTGACGCTGCGCCATCTGTCGGCAGCGCAGACAACTAGGTGAACATGGTCACGAAAATCGTCTGCGAATGCCGTCGTTAATTGCACGAAACAGGTGTCTATGTAGTAGATCTCAGCGCGATACGTTGAGAAACCAATTTTTGTGGACCGTCCGAAATGGGTTCGAAGCGTTAGTGCACATGCTGTATTGGGGAGGAGATCAAGGAGTGGCGCTCCCTAGCGGCCACCTCGAGAACTAACCCTGTGTTGCAAACAAACCCTTCGACCGCAGTCATTAGTGCATTCGCTCCCATAGAAGACGACGACGCAAGGCTCTTGAAGGATATGTAGCACTATTATTTTCTACTAAAAGCATCTCGATAAAAGCAACCTTGCCCCTCTTGTGTTCAATGTCATCGAAGTCCTCGTCGAAGGCAAAACAAGCGCATGTGTGGTAGCGACGGATTCAAAGGGAGGGTTCGGATACCCTGACCCCTCCTTTTGATATTAGTATCTGTAAAACGTTATGGCGAGGAAAGGGGGGGGGGGGAATTCTCGAACATATGATATGCTCACCCCCACCCCCTCTAAAAATGCATGCGCGCGCCCCCGCGCCGGGCTAGCCGCGTTGTGTCCGCCGCGTGCCCTGGATTGTGCGCGGCCGGTGCGACGTCCGTGTTTTTCTGACTTATTCACAGAACAAGCACATAGCTTTTTAGTTACCCTGTGTCTTGCAACAATCATGGACGACATCGGCGAAAGCAAGTACTGTCTTGTTGAAGGAGAGGACGTCCTGAACTGCGATCATGTCATCGAACTGCGATCATGTCATCGAGTTGCACCAGAGCCGACGGCGGACAGTGTTCGCATCGTCGCGCCCGTATTTCGGTCCTCCGCGCTGCATATCCCCGGTTTAAAAGCATGCTTCGAGCACTGCGGTACGCAGCAAGTGCGCACCATATCGCTACAAACAAATATGCAGCGAGCGCGAAAACGATGCGGTGTACGCTAGGCGGGTGCTGGCAACGGAGTTGTTTGCCACACAGCGATTGTTTGTGGTAATGATGATGAAGATGAAACTGCGCCGCCTATAGTACGATCTCCTCGCCAATGGACAGACAAACGGCAGTGTCTTTAGGCTTATGCGGTGTCTTCTGCTCCGTTAGCTGGCGTATTAACTTTATTATATTTGAAAGGCGTTCGCCTTGGTCCTATTAAATATCCTGAAAGGGCAACTCCGCTCAATTCTCAGAATTTCTGGATATTGAGTGATTTCACATTAAAAAGCACTAATAAAAGGCACTACGTCAATTGCTTCGCAAAAAAAGTGGTATCTGTATTGTTAAGTCTTACTTTAAACAACAGGAGAAATTGAAACCGAAACTTCGGCTTCGTCTGTGATTATGTGATTCACTACGCAAAGACGGGCGGGATTGGGGCGGGCCGTTGGGGCACACACAATTGGGGCGGGCGTGTGCCAGGCACAAGTGTCTTCTGCATCGCACTCTTCCCCACGTTTTGGTGTGTACGATATTCGTCGACGTCTGCACAACTCCGAGAGACGATAATCACAAGCGGTGAGACGTCGACTGAGGTTGTGAAACGGGAAATGGCGGTAACGGCTGGACGGCTCCCGAATAGCGCGCTGCGCAGGCGCGTTACGCCAATCACGTGGATACCGCTGACCGCCGAGAGAAAACGTTGCTGACGTAGCCCGTTCCGCTTGTCGGAAGAAGTAAAAACAAACAAAAAGGGCAATGGTAATGACGTTGAGCTCAGTGTTGGCAACACTAGCGCCGTAACCTTGACCTGCGCTTGTGGTTGCGCCTCAATTCACCCGCTAGAACCCGCCGATTTCGGCAAGTTGGCGGGTTGCAAAGTCTGCCGGACCGTTTAAGAATCATTTAGACAGAACAAGGACGTAATATTTGACGGGTGGTCTTCCGAGATAATACTAGAAAAAACGCATTGTTAAAAAAGAAAAAAAAAAAACAGAATGAAGCGGCGTTGTCTTTGACAGACATCACTCACAGAGAAAGAAGTATTGCACCGTCTGAGGCGTATTACTTTTGCATATTGCAACAGGTTAATAAAGTTCGTCTGCGCACTGCACCAATCAGTTCATCGAGTGCGAGGCACGATGGCAGGAGTAGAAGAATCGATCAACTTGCGCAACTTTCCTCCGCAGTGGAGGCAGAGGCTAAGCCATAGGACGATTCCAGACAAGCGTCCTGTAATCGCATTTGAATGAGAACATGCCACTGGCAAACTTGCGCAACTCTGGAGCCGCCGTCGCACAGAGTGCTCAACAATTTTTATTGTTTTTTGTGTTCTTTTTTTTTTTTGCGTGTGAGGCTGGAGCTTATCATCAACTGTATATATTTTTTTTCGTCGCTACATCTGCACAGCGAGACTGGTTCAATAAAAAACAATCTCCAAAACCACTGAATTTGCACTTTTGCGACAGGAGGTGTTTGATATTAAAACAACTGTACGCCCGCAGTCGCGATAATTACAGACTGCGAAAATATGCTTTTGATGTTCTCGAGTTCCAAAATTATAGTTAATTCCGTTTTATACCTTGAAGTTCACGGAGGCACGTCAATACGGGGATTTAAGACGAGTTGCCAACTGTACTCCGGGTCACACCATGTCCGAGAGCCTCCGACCTTACGATTTGATAGCGCCAATCAGAAAGCACCAAAAGTGCAACGTCACGACTCTCGTCGTCTTTGTGCGTCTGCTATCAAGCCAGTCACACACAGTGACGGCGCCGTGATTCTGGGCTTATTTCCGTGCCTGGTTGGGCTAGCTGGTTATAGCAAAATGAGCTTTTGGGCTAGTTGGTTTTGCATATTTACATTGTAGCGCAAAGACTAAAACAGGTAGGAGACAGAGATAGGAAAGAACGCTCCTTTCCTATCTCTGTCTCCTCAGTGTTTTGTATTTGCGCTACATTGTAAATATGGTGATAGCACACCGACAATGAAGTCAAGTTCCGTGACGATGCACTTTCCGTGCTCATTTTTTGTTGTATCGAATTTCCGGCTGCGTTTGAACTTAGTGTATAAAACGGGGTGTAGACACATCTTCAAAGTTGGCGCACGACCCTTTCAATTAAAGCATTACCCGGTGATGCCCAAAAGAAAACACATTACGACGAGGTATCTTTGCCTTTTCGCGCAGCATCTCCCGAGAAAGCCCGAAAGACACCCGGTATGGTTGAGAGACCGAGGAAGTCCCACTCACCGATCTTGATGACCGGCCTCGTCGGGGCGGCGGCCCTGGCGGAGGGAAGCAGAAGCAGCGTCGGGAGCGAGTGCCAGGCGGCCAGGACTATCCACAGGGGCTGCCAGGTCGCAGACCGGGCTCTTCTCATCGCTCAGCCGCCTCACAACATCACAGCGCCAGCCACAGTACCCCCGAGTCGCACAGCTGCCGCCACTCACCGCCGCTTGTCTCCGACGAGTCTCAAGGAACCGCTGCCGAAAGCACCGAACTACCGCGTGTCCCGTTGAGAGGTTCAGCAGGGTCTCGTCGAGGTCTCGAGAAACGTTTCGTGGTGGTCGATAACGCTGGCAAGTTATTGCAAGTGATATTGCTGACGTCTTTTGCTGGTCTGGCACGAGAGTCCTAGAAGACAGCTAGCTCCATGGGGATTTATTTGATGGGTCTCGTACAAGCCCCCTAGAACGCAGCTAGCTTCAGAAGTATTTCAGGCCCCTCGAAGCTCCAGGTGCTTATTGACTCCTCAGACTTTGAGAGGGTATCCCAACGGATTTTCAAAATCATCTAACATGGTGTTTCCTAGAAACTTATGAAATTTGCGTACAAGAGCAAGACACGTTGGGAAACAATCTGCAACGAGCTCCAGCCTGTTCTACTTCTTGCGTATTCTTTGAAATTCCCGTGAACGCCTTGTGCCGCCCTTGCGCAAGAAACGTAGACGTCTTGGGAGAATTTCACACACCTCCAGGGTCGACCGGTTGACGATCCATTGCGAAGTTTCTACTGTACACTTAAGATTCAGTCCGCTTTTACAGAATGAAGAAAGTTTCAAGGTCGTAGAAACAAAGAGTCCGCCTTCTGTTCATGAACAGTTCTTTCGTGCTTGTTCTTCCGCCTAGAACAAAATTAAAAAAGAAAACAAAAAAACAATGAACGCGTAATTAGCGACATGAAGAGCATCGACTGTACTACATATATATAATCGTGTCACTTTCGAGGCTTTGCTATACACATAATTTATTTTAAATCGTAATTTTTTTGTTGTTGTTTTGAGTAGCTGAGTTTACCCTGGCGCGGCCAATATGCATTCATTTAGCTTTATCATAATTAAAATATTTAACTGCTCTTGACCATTTCGATACATCCGGAGAGCACAAAATCTGCCATGCTTGGATTATGGTTAGTCGTGCTTTGTGACTTTGAGCTTTGGAAGGTTTTGAATGCGTTGCACAGACGACACACTTATCTGCTCAAAGGGTTTATCAGAATGATCGAGACAAGTCACATTTATTCAGGAGTGGGGTGCGTGAGAAGCATGTTTTAACGAGAAGTTTCCACGGGTCCTGAAAATTCTTTATTAGGGAATGTATCATTCTCCGCAAAAATTCAATGGTCTTGACGCCGACACTTTAGTTGGACCGGCTCGACCCGGGCAGCCTCCGTGGTTTCCCCTTTGAATTAGGAGAGGTAACTGCCGCCATCTATCGTCGTAGAAACCCGTCAAAACAGCGGAGGCAGCCGTCTCTGCTGTCTTGGCGAAACTGTTATCTCGGTGTGTCGGTGGCAGCTCTCTCCATTGGGACAGCGCGAAAGCGCAATGTATGTGTGTGTGTTCTTGTGGACGGGGTTTTCCATACTACTCGAGAAAGAATTGGCGCAAAGTACAATGTATTATCCTAGTAAAGTATTTGTTTTTCGCTTCCTTCGAGGGTGCGTGTGGCTCCCTGAGCCCTTGGTGCTCTTGGATTGTGAAAATCACCTTGTGGTAACCGAAGTAATCGCGAGCGGAGGAGGTTCATAACAACCGCTAATCTATCTATTGGCTGCAGTGCTAAGTGGTGGCGTCTTACGCCCACCGCGCTATCGGTTTGGGCCTTACCATCAGCTCCGCGACCTTTTGAGATCCCGTAGGGAGCCACGCTTTTTCTTTCAAGAGCCAGCTGTGCGCGCCGACGACCGAATGTTTACACAGGCTCCCGTGAGTCATACTTAGTCCAGCTACTTGCGGTCTCTCTCACATTTTCCTCATGACGCCGATTAAAGGCTTAGGGCTGTCGATCGCACGGTCGGGGATCCAACTCCTATGAAACAGTTTTGTAACTCTCGCTTAGTTGCAGTTAATTACGCCTATTTATTATTACGTATCAGCAATTATGACTAAGGATACCTTCTGTTTGGATGCTTATGTCTTGCCTGATATAGGCTGTGTATGCTTTACGTTGACCTGGCCTTGCGTGCGACGCTTTTTCGTGACTCTCGAGAGTAATGCATTTCGGATAAAATCCAGTCCTTAAACACATTCCGCGATGAAACATATCTCGGCGCCTAATTTACCGAACCTTACAAAGGGGGATGAGTGGTATCGACGAAGTAGATAAGGCGGATCAACATTAGCAACTTCTTTATTTTAATCAAAAATCGAAGGAATGGGATTAAAGAAGATAGAAAAGAAAGTCGCAAACAATACGGATGATTTGTTTTAAACTGACTCTAAAGTGGTGGACGGATGTTTGCAAAAACCTGTTGCATAGGTAAATCGCGTTATCTTATTTATATCAAAAATACATTGTTTGCTTGGACTTTTAGGACATTTCCCCGTCCAGGTTTATAAAACTAAGCTATTAGTTTTTCATCGAATAAGTTAATTCTGCTTGAATGCAGAAAACATGGACGTTTAACAAAATGTTCTCTCAAATGTCTCAAAATTTAAAACCGCCCAAGTATAGACCAACTGCGCTAAAAGTTAATTATCATACTTAAAAAGCACTACCTACACACAAATGCCAACATAATCAGAACTCCTACAACGTAATTAAGGCAACTCACAAATAATGTACAACAAAAACTATGTCACTCACCGTCTGTTCGAAAAGTCCGCAGGAGACAATTGCAGATACCAGAAGTTGACCAAGAGCTAAAACGGGGGATAGCTTAAAAAGGATGGAACTAAAATAAAGAGTGCAGGGCAACCTGGCCAACAAACACGATCAAAAACCTGAATCTAAACGCAGACTAAAAAAAAACAATTTCTCAGTGCTCTCTTAGTAAGCTACCTTCTCGTTGAATCACGCCGACGTCGTGAAGTCCCGAGACCACAAGGTAGAGCCTCCGGATGCCAGGCCGCGCTACACCAGACCGTGTCGTCATTTCCGGTCACCGATCCGAAGTCATCACCGAGTTCCGATCACCTCGAGAAAGCTCAAACACGCAACTAAAAACAACAAAAAAAAACTACGAAAAAACAAACAAACAAAATTAAATAAAAAGCGACCGGCCGTGCACCCCTCCGCCACGTCACACCTGTTTGCACGAACACATGCACTTCTTTTTCGAACCGAAGAAAACAAACACAGCGCGCGTGACGAACTCCAAGCTGGTCAGAAAAGGGGGAAGCCGACGAAGCGGACGACGACTCGGCAGGAAAACGTCCTAATAAATATTTATACGTATAAAAAAAAATAACAAATGTCGAAGAGAACCGTCCCCGGCTGTAGAAAGGGGGAATAGGTGGAGGCGGCGTTCGGGACGGCTTGCGTCGGGAGCCACCAGTCGTCGGCCGAATCCCGTCTGCCGACGGCACCGAAATCCCGGAGATGCTGCCGACGGCCGGGATGCGAATAGTTCGCGGGTCGTCCGCCAGGCGAAGAAAGGGAACGAGGGAAAAGGTGTTGCGCGACACGTGGCGCGTCTCTGCGCCTGCGCAGACGAGTCTGGGGGAATCCTCCCACGTCGCTTCCCGATTTCCCCCCCACCAAGAGAAGAACGGGAAAGATGGAAGATCGAAACGACCGGCCGGTCTCCGGATATTCGGCGCTGCCGTTGCTGCTTCTTCTCCCCACGCTCGCGCGCTTTTGGGAATTCCTGCGAGTGCGGCGATTGATGGATGAGGAATGATGAGTGGTGGGGTTCTTCTAGTGGGCCGCCTTCAGACTTGTGTGGAACCAGTTACAAATAACGCGTTACTTGCACCTAGTTACTTTTATTGCGATTAGAGAGGAGTAATGTGTTCGCGTTACTTTTTGGCGAGGTAAGGAGTAACGGTACTGAGTTACTTCTACGGGGGCAGGGGTGGGGGGCGTGTACAGCATCAGTACCCAGCCTAGTCATCCCATAACCTCGAACCTGTACTTTGCACGACGAGAAAAGTGGTACATAGACCATAAAAAGATGGGCCCAAATTATGTCAGTAAAGCCGCAGTTATCCCTGCATGAGCGCTTAAGGAATTATTAACGACGACGAATATTGGAAGCGGCTACTGCTTCGTGAAGACGACACATTGAGTTTAACGAGAAAAGAACGCGTTACTTTAAAGCTGAAATAACGCCTTCATTTTGAATCGCAGTAACGAGTAACTGTAGTTGGTTACTTTATTTTCGTAACGAGTACACGTCTGGCCACCTCTGACTTAGGCAACGTGGCTACCGGAGAGTTCGAGCAATAAGTAGCATCTTGACATGCAGCTCAACCTATGGGAACGTCACATGCGCGGCGACTTTTCCAATGCTTATGCTAGGGCTCCGTGTTTTCGAATAAATCCGATAAACTCCGAAAAACATTCGCCGGTTTAATTTTCAACAAGTCAGATTTATCCGAAAATCTCCGAATTTTGAGCTCACGATGGAAAAATTAAAAGCAAACAAAAAACGGGATTTTACGAATAAAATATGTCAGAGCAGAGGGCTAGTAATCCCGAGAAAAGGCTTTTAGAGCGCCGCTCATTCACACTGGAAGCGGATCCGCGTTCGCAAAGCGGTTGCGAACGCGGTTGTATTAGCGGCGAGATGTTTTGGTGGCGCCCTCCTATGGTTCCCCCTTGTGACGTCATTACCTTGCAAACAACAAGTTCGATGGTGTTTGTTAGTACCACGGTGGAAGCTTGAAATCATTGCGCTCTCAAAGGAACACTGCCAACACCGTCAAACTTAAAGTTCTTTCATTCCTCTTATTTCCGTCGATGATAAATCCCCTTTCCGACATCATAGTCAACGTTCGGCCAATCGTGGAAGGCCGACCACAGCGACGCTTTTAGTCGCGCACGGGGCTAATAAAGATTCAGTACAATTGCACGCGCACTTGATGTCATTGAGTGCGCGTGCAGTTGTACTGGATCTTTATACAACCGCGTACGCAACCGCTTTGCGAACGCGGATCCGCTTGCAGCGTGAATGAGCGGTTAGGCGACCGTTTCCGGCTTGAGCGGCGTCGCCGTCGGTGTCGGCGCAACCGCGCGTTGTATTATGGGAAGTTTCCCATAATGACGTCACGAGGGTTACCCTTGTGAGGGTTACGAGGGTTACTCTCACGAGGCTTACGAGGGTTACCCTCACGAGGATCACGAGGGTTTCCATCACGAGGGTCACGAGCGTTACCCTCACGAGGGTCACGAGCGTTACCCTCACGAGGATTGCGAGGGTTAGTTACCCTAAAAAGGTTACACTCACGAGGGTCACGAGGGTTACACTCATGAGGGTCACGAAAGTTAGCCTCACGAGGGTCACGAGGGTTACCCTCACGACGGTCACGAGGGTTATGAGAGCTACCCTCACGAAAGTCACCCTCACAAGGGTTACTAGGGTTACCCTCACGAGAGTCACGAGGGTTACCCTCACGAGGGTCACGAGGGTTGCCCTCATCACGAGGGTTACCCTCACGAGGCTCACGGAGTTGCCCTCACGAGGTTCACGAGGGTTACCCTCACGAGGACCACAAGGGGTATCCTTGAGAGGGTTTTGAGGATTACTCTCAAGAGAGTCACGAGAGTTACCCTCGTGACGTCACACGTGAGGTCACACGCATCTAACATTGCCAAATGTTCCCGCTAAATTTAGCGGGGAAAGTTTTCCCTAGATTTGGTGGAAAAATTCCCGCTAGATTTACCCTAGTGACGTCACGTGTGACGTCACGAGGGTAAAACTTTCCCACTATATTTAGCGGAAAAGTTTCTCCGCTAAATCTAGCGGGGAAGGAAGAGGGGCATATCCTCCCCTCTATACCATCCCCTCCTCCTCCTCAAGAGCTGCGCTCTAGTTCGGAGTTACAGAAAATAGTGAACGTCTTTAATATTTTTTTTCATTACTTAGTATCTTGAATTATTGACAAGAAGGAGTTCCCCGCTTATCTCGTCAAAGTTCGTTCAGTACAATATGGGCCGATGTACTTCTGGGCTGCTAGGTTGTACATTTACATGCACGGCTTAAAAGGTCGCGGAAGTGACGTAATGGCGTCTGATTGGTGGAGGCAATTGACTCCATTAGTAAGACGCCATTACCGTCACTTCCGTGACTTTTTCAAACGTACATGTAAATGTCCAACCTAGTCCCGGTCCAGGACAACGGACAACAACAAAAGGCCACTGTTCCGGATTCCAGTATGAACCGTACTATTTGTGTTCCTCAGGCAGAGGCGGGGTTGTGTTTTAATAACAGTCAAAGATGTGAACACGTAGATTTCATTGGATGGGGAGTGCAGCTGAAGATTTTAAGCGTCCAGGAGTTTGGTTATTTCAAAGTAGTGACGTTCATTCAAGTAATTCTCGCTTTCAAGATTTCTTGCGGGAGAGTTAGTACTGCCAACCAGAAAGGCACCAATGTCAAATGCAGCAGCAGAAATATCTTTTGATACCGGTGATTTCTTTGTCATGCATTTAGTGTAACGTTTGTGTTCGGACATTTTATTTTTTTTTTCATTTAAAACAATAAGAGCACGAAGTAAAAATAAACTAAAAAATTCGGAGAACTGGGAATCTAACAAAAATAAACTCAAATAAACCCCGAATTTCCGGCAAAATTAAACTCCGAAAAACACCTTCCGAATTTCCAGCAGAAACTAAACTCCGAAAACACGGAATCCCGGTTATAGCCAATGGGGAATTGTAGTCGACCGTTTCCGCAGCCCGCTAAGCACCCGGATAGCGCTCCGTAATCCGCCACAAGACCTTGAACTATGCAGACAAGGCTGGCGGCGCGCATGCGCAGCTGCGGCGTTTTCTTCAGGGATACCGTAGCAGAGGAGAAAAACGGTCTACTACAATTCCCTAATACGTGTTTGAGAAGCGGAAGACGCGACGTGTCCCAAGCGTCTAGTTATCCATCCAGAGTCAGTGAGATGGAGGCATTGGCCAACAAGAATGCCAAAGAAGGAAGAGCACCGAAAGAAGCGCGAAGGTCCCGAGGCACGCCAGGCGTTCATTCAAGGGGTCGGGAAGCGGAGAAAATAAAATATTAGATATCCGTGGCATTGAAACCCATGACGTGTAACTAACTATTCAGGGTATTCCACGTAACTTGAGCCAAGGTTTAAAAATATGTTGGTGCATTTTAGGAAGGCGAAACCGAACGAATAAGTTTGTTCATTGTTTGGGACAAGTCAGAATACGTTTCGTATCTTGCCCAAATTATCTAATTAATTATTATTAATTAATGAGCTTTTCGAATATTCAATTGAGAGCAAAAGTTCCAATGACAAATTTGTAGAGCGTCCTCAGAAACGTTCAATTCGGTGTTTTTCATCAAAAAACCTTAACACTTTTTTTTGTAGGCTTCAAAAATAGTTTGCGAATTAAGTAAAAAAATGTGTGACTTTGCGCGTGTGCTGCTTGTATTGCAGCGTTCTCAGCGGTGGCTTAAATAAGCTAGGCCTGCATGCTAAATATAGCACTGATGACTGGGCGCTGTTGACAAACTCGAGTTTTTTGTGTTTTACTTTTTGTTTCGTAATTCGGGCGATTTTTTTTTTGTTTCTTGAAGCCTGGAAAACGAATTGTGTTAGAGGTTTCTTGATAAAAACCACTGAATTGAACCACAAAGGGGGAGTTTGTGGCCGAATATGGTAGCATATCTTGACTCATGGCACGAGAAGCGAAAACTCGCGCTGCAAAACCCAGTTAGAGTGGCTGAAAGGGGAGGTGTACTCATTTCCTGCATCGATTCAGTCCAGTGATTCAGGACGGAAGTAGATGGCGCATTAATCGAATCCGATCAAAATCCGCGCCAAGCACCGCGCGCCTTTTTGCCGCGCCGCCGCATGTGCTGGGACCATCTGGTATCGATAGCTGTCAGTGATACTCAGTTGAATGCTGCTTATGACCGCTTTTCAAACCATTGCCCTTTATCTTATTTCGTCTAACGGTCTCGCGCTACGAGAATGAACTCATGCCTTCATGAGAACCGTAGCGCGCCATGGATCAGTACGAAAATTGAGCAGCTGGACTGAGGGAGGACCTATAACACGCTGACGTCCTTCTAAAAAAAGTCTGATACCTTCGTAGAATCTTACAGTGTCTCGACAAATATTACGGATGTACAGGCACCCTTTACCTAAAAGGCTTTCAAAATAAACTGGCACAGTACTGATCTACCGTCCATATAGCTATTCGAGAATATTTGTGTTCCCGGATTGGAGTCGGACTTCGTCTTCTGGTGTGAGGAGAGAAAAATGTGCTCTTCCTGTGTATTCCTCCGGGGAAACGTACGTGATATTTTTCTCTTCGCCAGGGAATAATAGAAATCATCGTAGTCTCTTTACTCGTAACGGGTACTATGTAGCTTTATTCACATTATGAAAGCGTAATTTATTTAGTTAATGGTTTTCTTTTATTAGCTAACGATGTTTCAGTTAGCGAATATTGAGGCCCAGATCTATGTTGTACAGCATATGTCAATACAAGCTATCAATTCAAGCAAAAAGAATAATTAAAAAGGGCGTAAGGTTTATTCAAGCTGTAATAACATTCAGATGAAAGAAACGAAAATGAAAGCGACTCTGGCCGGACCAATGGAGATCCAAACAGGAAATATGAAGAAACGTCGAACAAATAAATACATCAACATTTTGCTACGATCGCCAGCGCTCTGCGAAAAAAAAAAAAACACGTCAGAATTTATGTCTTGTTATTTCTGGTGGTAAAGGGCTATCGTGACGCGTATGATCTGTAGGATTTATTAAAAAATATAGCACAAGAAACAATCTATACACGACCAAAACGAGACCGACCGGACTGCGTGAAAGGCCTGAAAGTTATAAAAGCAACGAAAACAACGTGGAAGTGGAACAGATCCAGAGAAAGCTGAGCAAAGTTATAGACTGGGTGGCACATGTATATTTGCTACCGTCTGTGTCGTACTAAGCTACACTTAAAGTTGACACGCCATACCTCCGTCTTGCATGCTACATGAGTAAAACGAATGGTGGTTTACCCTTCTCTGCATACATGCCATTCACGCTAGTTTTCTGTGATCGGTGTATATGTAGCACGCGATTACTTGCGAAATGATTGGCACACAACACAGTTTCTGGTTTCGACACTCTTTTATGGTTCTCAACAACGGAAGGACGGTATAATGATATAATCACTGCAGAAAAGACGTCCGAGCTCCAGGGTGTTCTGGCTCGAACTGTTCGTTTTTATTCTCGCGCATCAGGAAGCTCGCGCAGCGAGTTTAGAAAAAAAGAAAAATTATTTCATTTCTCGGAGCTGTCTCCTACAATCATTGAACACACAGAGAAGTTTCAAAGCGAACAGGTGTTTTCTGAAGATATATCTACACAAGCATATACACTGCAAATATCCATCTGCACACATATTCTTAAGACGAGAACAGCAGCAACAAAAACTAAACCAACAACACCGAAGCTAAGAGTATCATGCTTTTCACCGGTGCTACCGGGTTTGACACGTCAATAGTGAGTTTTAGTATTGCGTATACGAGCAAACGTAAGCGCTGTGCGCTTGCGTTAGCGATGCGTTCTCGACGCTGCGCATGCGCGAAGTCGCCATGCGGGAACCCAAAGTCGTATTTTGGGCATTGCTCACGCGCAGCGCGGAACACACAACGCTAACGCAAACGCACAGGGCTTGCGTTCGCTGGTATACGCAATACTAAAACTCATTAATACCACCCAAAATTCTGTAGCTTTATTTTTATAAATGAATGTGCCCGTTTTCTGACAAACAGTGTGCAGCTAAACTATGTGGCCACCAGCTAATAATTGTTGGAATGGAGGTGTATAAGTGATATTACTTGACATCAGTGGGTGCCACATGGTGTGTCCTGTTTACAGCTGCTTACAGGCTCAAAACGACCCCCCCCCCCCCTCCCCCTTCCCTTAAAGTCTGCCAAGGGCGGCTGTCTTGAAGGTGTGGAACGCACACTCCTGATCACCACGGAGGCTTGCTGTTAGTGCAAGCCTCCGTAGGCATTGTCATGCACATGAACAGGGTTTTATCCAGAATTCTCATCCTGTGGGAGTGTCACAATTTTTCGGTGGCGTTGGAGGTGGTGTGGGGGAGGGGGGTACAACCTCGTATGCGTTTTGCCCAGAAATTTCTGGGATGGTGTCGGTTTCAACCAGGGGGGTGTTGAGGAGTGTGTATAAATCGCTTTACATGAACAAGTGGTTGGACATTTTAGAGAGCTACTGGTGACATTTATAGCACTATTAATAGTAGTTTGAGGAATCTACGGTTTATGAAGTTTTGTAGTAATATATTTAAATGTGTGTAGACTCTAGTAGGACGGCGTTGACAATTTTTCGTCATTTTTATGTACATGACTAAGTCACTCCAATAAATTTTTAGGCAAGTTGACTCGGTTATAATTTTGTTGTTTATGTGCACCATCGTTTTGGGCTTCCTGCTTGCATTAGAGGGGTTAGGAGGTGCCGTTATTTAGTCTTCGAACAACTGGTACCCTTGTGCAAAATGACACTAATACTAACCTTCCCTTCACATAAAGCAGTGAGTGCCATCATCGATGTACCTTTCCCTTATAGTAACATTTTATTTTGTGCTCTACAAGTCTGTATTACATCTTCTCTTCTTTTCTGCAGATTTTTGAAGATTTGACTTGGAGGGTATAACAGCCTAAAAAAAACAAGGGCAATGAAAGGAACAGACACTACAGGACAACAGCTGTTGTCCTGTAGTGTCTGTTCCTTTTATGATCCTAGTTTTTTGAAGCTGTACCCACATGTCAAACGTTTACCAGCTCGTCCAGTCCACCTCTTTATTACTATTAAAGGCTGATTCACCTGTGAATTTTACAGCTTTTTTGTAGCCATGACAAGAGAGGTTTACATTTGTTTCGTGCTCTCACAACATTTAGGAAAGGCATGTCGGCATGTTGATAACACATCTGTGGTCTGTCTTTTTTGCTGTAGTTTGAATTTTTATATTTCATCACTCGCTTTCTTGTTGTCTTTCTTGTTGAGCGAATTGTGAACACAAAAAAAAAAAAATAATAAATATCTGCATTCCATATACTGGTGTTTTGTTACCTTACACTCACATTGACACACGATGCTGAGGCTGCAGAAATGGTGGGTACCGCATCTTCCTTGAGCCTGCTCTTCTCGTGCAACCCTTCGATGAAGCAGTGCAGCTCGAAGTGTTGCGATCAAATTACGTGGTGCGCAGCCGGAGCAAAGTTGGCCCGACACACAAGAGGGCTGCAGAAGGCTGTCATTTTTTCCGAGGGAATCTGGAATATCAGATGCAAGCCATATACGCAAGCGCACGGTAAAATTTGTTATTTTTTTCTATCAATGAATTTGTCGCATAATGTTCGATTCCTAATTACGTGTGAATTGACAATCTCGAAATCTTCACTTCGCAGTTCTTGCGATGCTCCAATGCGGCGCATAACCTAAGAATTTCCGTTTTTTTCTTCGTTTTTTTTTTTTCTTGCAATGTGCAACACTTTTTTGACTCGGTTTCAATCGCTCGCGGGAATAGTGAATAGCAGACGATTTTATTATTTGATTCATTTTCTCTGTAGTGGATGTTTGCGCGTGGTTATTAACGAGAAAATTAGACAGGGTACGTGAGGCAACACCGGATATTAATTAAAAAAAAATATGTATTATATATAACAAACAGCCGCGACCGCGCGCCTGGAGCGTCCCGCTATCGTCAAAAATTATACGAACGAGAGAACGAAAATATATTTTATAATCTATGCATAACCAGAAGGAAGAAGATAAAAGTTATTTATTTTAGAGCAATAACAATCGTATTTATTTCAGAGGAACAACACTCTGCTTCTGCTTTATTTTGATTATTCATGCACTGTTTGTTACTAATCCAGTACGATTTCTTCGTTCCATAACTCCATGCTTCGTTCTTGTCGTCTGTTTTGATTGTTTGATTTGGCACATATTAGCATCCTTTTGGGGTTTAGTCAAGCCGATTCACTCTGTGTGCTTTAGAGCATTGACTATATGCGCAAATGCGTACCCTATAATAGCAGTCTGTAACGTCAACGCGTATTATACATGTGTATTGGGCTGTTTTAGCACTCTGTTCGACGCCATGAATTCTAAAGAAAAGCGCTCTGAAACATATTTTTGTACATGCGATTGTAAACCGTTCCAAACGTTTTATTCTGCAATAAAATGCTTAGATGGGCCAGTTGGTACATCATGGGAAAATAAGCGCCGAAGGAACATGGACCAAGAGGGGAATAACAACGACACAGGGCGCACTCTGAACTGAATTTATTAGGAAAAAACGAACAACGTACATATCAGCGGGAGCACACCATCAGACATAACACGTCACGTTAGTCCCCGCCCTGCCCACGTTTTAAATATTCAAACTCATCCGTAGATAGAGCCAGAGAAGTATGGCGGATGCGTTTTTCACCCCTACTCCTAACCTCTTATGCCCCATGAAGCTCGCGTGAAACTTCGTTTTTGTACTTTGCCCAAATTCTAGTGCTGTCAAATGACGGGGCGCAAGAGCATCTGCTGCAATGTACAGCCAAATGCCCTGACGGTGTGGTTCTGGTTGAAGTGGCGTGCTCGCGAACCCGATCATTGACACATCTTCCAGTTTGCCCTACATAGCTTAAACCACACGTCATTGGGATTTTGTAAACGACGCCGGCTGTGCAATCATTGTATCTATTCCTATGCTTGTTATTGCACGGGTCTGTTATCGGTTGGGGGTCATTGATTCTCCTACATAATCGCGAGATTTTGTTAGGCGCT
Source organism: Ixodes persulcatus (assembly GCA_013358835.2). Taxonomy (NCBI): domain Eukaryota; kingdom Metazoa; phylum Arthropoda; class Arachnida; order Ixodida; family Ixodidae; genus Ixodes; species Ixodes persulcatus. The sequence continues at coordinate 276,636 of JABSTQ010011448.1, read as the reverse complement.
GAAAACACGACCGGGACATCGTAACGCCCGGCCACCTTCCTAAGAATATGTGAAACACCGTGCAAATAGGGGATCACCACAGGCCGAATGTTACTCTTTTCGCGCTATAGTTTCTGCGTCCCCTTGAACTTCATTATCAAGCTCCCAGCCTCTTCGACCAATGAGCTCGTTGGGAAACCCCCTTTTCGCAGACGATCTACTTGTCTAACAAAACTATTCTGGGCGCTATGCAGGCAAGACTTTTTGAGAGACTCCTCCAGACACGAGCTCGCGATGCCGCTCTTCACGAGCTTGGAGTGGCAGGAATCAAAGGGAGGGATCCCCTTCGTAGATCTAGGGAAGTACTCTCAGCAAATATGCTCACCTAAAAAACTGAGCTTGAGGTCAAGGAATTGCATAATCCCGTTTTTTGTGTTTCGCGAGTAAATGACAATCCGTGGCAGCATGAATTAAATACTTTTAGCGTTTCTGTAACTTCACAGCTAGAGAGATCGGGATTGCGTCCGAGGATGAGAAAATCATTTACATACCTAAATACCTTGTATTTGCCATCACTCATCAGAGAGCTATCCGCTATCGCCTTTCCGCACTTACTTAAAAATATATTGCACAAAACCGGCGCGACACTGGCACCGATGCAAATTCCCTTCTTTTGTAAATAAACGCCCCCCTCAAACGTCACGAAAGTATTTTTCAAATAAAAAGACAGGAGCTCAAGGAAGCCCTCGACACTAATACCACAGGAACTCTGGAAACCCGCAACCCCACTCAGATCGATGCAATCTCTTACCGCAAGGTAGAGGGGTTCATGAGGGATTTATTCTGTCACAACACTAACCAATATTTGCTCTTATAATCGAGCGCGAAGAGAAATCGTATTTGAGTTTTCCCATAGGGATGCATTACTGGAACTCAAATTTAGACTGGTTGCTGTCTGCCTCAAAACGCAACAGCACACTACCGCCACCTGAGCCTCTAGCGTTTATTGTTAATAGCTCTATGTGCTGAGATTAAAGTGGGCGAGGCATAAGTGTGCGGTCATAGCTGGGCGGGGGTTGTTCAGTCAATGGACAATTGTACCGAAGCGCTCAAGTTTCGCCGCTGACTACAGCGCCATTCCAGCCCCTGGCGGGACGCCCCAATCCGAGTGGCTCGTTTTTTTTCGCCCCGCTTCTTCGCCGTAGGCGGTCGGGTACGCTAGTCAATATTATTAAGTGCGATAAAGAAGATATAAAAGCCCGGCTAGCAGAAATATTTCGTTGTTGATCGCAGTAACAACCTCCGATATTGTTGTAGTCAGTCCTTAAAATTCTACCGCTTCCCTGAAAAGCCGTACAAGACTCGAACGGCGCCAAGCCTGTACCACGGCAGTGCTCCAACAAAGGTAAGTTTCTCGTTCGTTGGAAGGTCAGTTTTGCTAAATACGCCTGAAAAACGAAATGGAATTGGTGTCAGAACAATAACAGCATGACTACCGAACTCGTGAAAGTCCGTTGGCAGTGCCTGCGTGACAGAATACTTGATTTTCGTGCGCGTCTGTCCCTTCTCTCGAGGTGTTTGACGGGGCCTCGGTCGTGATGTTGGATCCCTTTGGCACGAATATTTCAACTATAATCACTGGAAGGATGTGAACGGCAGGGACGAGCTTCAGATCCCCCGCCTTCAGCACTAGCCTCCAACCTTCGATAGGGCTTTGATCTCGCGAGCCTCGAGCGTGCACGTATACAGCCAAATCGAAGCGAAGGGTAACGAAGACGTGCTGGAGGTTGGCCCTTCAGAAAAGACGCCCTGCCGTTCTTACTTTGTCAGCAGACTTCTAGCTAGAGGAGGGGCTTTTAGGGGTTGCGAGTACAGCTTTGTCCTGCCGTGTGTGTTCCCGTTTTTTTAGCTGTTTATAGCCATCATGTACGACCCTATAATATACACATGCATCCCCCCTCCCAAACAACACACAGAAGGAATGCACATCCAAACCGCCTCAACCAGCCCCCCCCCCCCCCCCTTCTACTTAAAAGAAAAAGCCTGATTACGTTTTTATTCGTTAGGGACAATAATAGTTTTTATTATTTCGTGTCGATTTTCCGGTAATCACACCAGAGATCTTATATTATTGATTTATTTTTCAGTGGAGGCGGTTCAGTTTTGATTCCGCCAACGTCAGCGAGGATCTGTAGCGTGCACTTCGTGAACACCTGCAAGGACGACGCTGAGGCTCATCCTGCAACAAGTTACTAGACGAGATGCCAGCTGAGGTGTTGAATAAAGACTAATTGCAGGGAACCTACCAACCCTGTAATTGCTCGTGAAAGATTCTTAGTTAATTTAAATTAATTTTCACTCCCTCACTCGAAGATACAGGTGACCTTTCCTCGTCTATTTTGCATTCTCTAAATGTGCCCGGTTCTTAGCCAGTTAAAAGTATCGTTAGTTGATTGGCAACTTCTGTAGCCTCTTCTGTCTTCGAGTTACATGTTTTGGTTTAGTCTGTACTCCAAGATACAGTATAGCTTGGCTATAGATAGATAAGCTTGGGTGATGACTGCTTTCTCACAAACTGGGAGACATCTTTCGTGAGATTTGGAATATCATGAACAGCTGATCTGCCGTGCAAGATCCCTGAAATAGTCGGGGTTCTCGGCCCTACAATTTCTTTGACAGTCCTTGCTTCTCAAGATGTGTACACCATCTGCAAGTGTCCTGCCGGCCATACTTCGAGTCTGTGCCAATGTCACCGTGTTAAGAGCATGAGAAGAATTTTTATATTGTCGCATGGTTGTGTGCTTGCCTATACTTGTGGTTGTGATAAAACTCAATACAAATCTTTTTCACTGTCAACAAAATATTTCTGAAAGCGTTCCATTATGCTGCTGTACCATAATTTCCAGACTATAGTCTGCAGGGGCAAATTTGGGGTAAAACATTAAAGATTTTGCTTAGATTGCCCACATATGGTGCATAGTCCGCACCTGGTGCTTAGTCGTCACAAATATCTTCTCATAGATGGCACACCTTGAGAAATGTCTGCTTTCTTAGCTCACAAAAAAGCCTATAACATACATAAATCATCATTAACATACTCTTTTATTCACAAAATCCGTCTCGTCTCGTCATAATTAACGATATTGAAAAACAAAAATCCCGCATAGTCCGCACAGCCAAAAATTTAACCTTTTAAAAGTATAGCCCGGAAAATACGGTACATTCCTGGAAACGCTTGAAAACATGCAACGAAACAAACTTTATTCAGTGAAGCAGCAATTAAACACTGAGACAGGCATGGATTATTTTTTCAGAAAATAAAAATTGTTCTAATAATGGCAACCTATCATGTGTCACTGGTGTTTTCTTTGCTACACAACATTTTCCTCCTAAAATGCCCCACACAGGAAAGTATGAATCAAGCCCCCACCCAATATTTGAAAATCTTGCATGTGGATTGGACACCTTGAACCTGAAAGAGAAATGAAATTTTTATAAATCCATGCAACTGAACATTGTCATGAAAATACGACTAAAATTATGTGCAGTCATCTGCATAGGAGACATTTATGCAGGAGATTTAGTCTAGGCTAGCCTCTTTTCGTTTTCAACTGTTTTGACCCTCTTTCTGACAGATTCTCGCGGCACATTATTGTTCAAACTCGCAGAAAAAAAATACCATGAATCAGCAGGAGCAGGTCCCAGTAACTGCAACCTACTGCCTCAGTGAAGTGGGACAAATATACCTGGTAATGAATCTACGAGGCCTTTGTTCAGGTCGTGCCTTGGTGTTTTAGTTCCCTACTGCTGAGGCAGGCTGTTCACAAATACTAATAAAATTAAGATCGTCGGCACAATGCTCGCACCGGTCTGCGACTCCAGCCCAGCGAGGACCTGTAGTCGCAAATGTACGCGGGGGACTTATCTCTTCCCGGAATTATCCCCCTATGCCCGCACGATCCCCGACACGTTAATATTTCTTCGACGTGGACGAGCCCGAAAAGCTATCCCACTCGCAGCCACTAGTGCGAGAACGTAGTCTGCCGGTGGTTCAGCGACCGAAAAATAGTATCCCGACGTCGTCTAACAGGACTCACGAAAACAGTGGTTCATTGTGATTAGTAATCTTTCTTTAAGAGGAGAACGCACAATGTTATTACAGCTCAAAATTTAAAAAAGTGACGCTCACCTGTAAAGTTTTCTCGTAGACGCCGCACGGCCATACTTGCGAGGCGGACCCGACTCGTTGGCGGGGAAATCAACCGCTTTCTCGGCGGAAGATGCGTGTTATTGAAGCTTCTCTATCGTTTCTTAACTCACCATGAGAAATAATTCTCCCGCGCTTTCTATCCTTCTCTAAATCTTCACCGTACGCTCGAAACACCTGCGACGCCAATGCAACGCTACGAACGCGACCGACGCGACACGACCATGTGTTGTACTGCGGTGGCGCTACCATCGCAATTTCGAAGCGCCCCCTGGTTGGGCGAATCGACTCTATATGCAAAATAGCAGCGCCGCTAGCGGTTCAGGTGCACTCTGGGAGTAGGAGGCTGTCAACGGGTAGTTTTGGTTTCGGTTTCGCCGGGTTCAGCATGAACTGTCTGTTATCTTCTCCTCGCCGCCATTGCTCGCGTCGTTGTGGACTGCTCCACACTCACACACGATGCAGTAAGTACACTTTTCTTCTTATCGCTACATATCAGACACAGCGAATAACGAAACGATTACGATTTGCTGGCACGGAGAGCTAGCGAAACCGCCGCAACGGCAAAGTCACGCTGAGCGCAGTTCGACGCACGTCGAACGCCATGCCAGCTCACTGCATGCATTTGATTGGAACCTCGAGAACAGCCATTGAGACTTGTACTCCAGTTTTATAACACCCTTTCAAAAGTACGAGTGCGACCCTAACAAGGGTGATGTCGCATGACTGGAAACAGCTGCCGGATAAACTATCTGATAATCGCGAAGTTCGTAAAACACGAACTGTTCGGTCTATAGAAGACGTGTACCTAAGTTGTAATGTTATCGGTCTGTTGTGTATAGCGCGATACGCGCGTAGTTATTTGTTGTCGCGCTTCGGTATGACTTGACGAAACAGTATCCTGCTCATGTATTCTAATGTTACCTGAGATAGGGATCTATTGCATTGATGAAAGAAACCAAGGGCTCGCTCCTTTTTGTCGGGGCCCATGGCTGGAAGTCTTGAGTTCATCACAGCAGAAAGCACGACATGGTGCATGTCAGAAGTTGGATGACGCACCGGCCATCCCTTGTGGTTCGCCACCCATTCTCTGCCGGGGCCGCCATTCAAGGGTGACCAGACATGCTGGACGGCAAAGACAAGGTATCGTCGCGCCCGGGTCATTGTCCGGTACAGCCGCCGACGAGCTTCAACTTCGAGAAAACGGCGGAATGACCAGCTTGGGTTCAGGACTTTGACGATTATCGGTTCGCCTCCGGACTGAACGAGTGGACTAAGGAGCTCGGGTACAAACCCTACTGTACAGGAGGGGTTGGCAGGCACGGAAGATATTTCAGACCTTCAACTTGCCTGAAAAAAAACTCGAAGATGTACGCCGTCGTCAATCAGAGATTCGATGACTGCTTTGTTGCCGCTGGCAACCTGGTTTATGAAAGCGCTTGCTTTCATCGTCGCTGCCAAGAACCAGGAGCAAGCCACAGCGCTGCGTACGTTGGCAGACCGTTGCGACTTCGGCAACGAAAATGAGCGGATGGTTCGCGGACGCTTTCTTGTGGGCCCACGCGACTCCAAGCTCCCGAGGAAATGGGCGCGACATTAACGCTGGCAATCGCCTTGCCAAGGCACGGCTGAAAGAAACTGCGCAACGTCAGCAGAAGGGGCTTCGCATCGGTTCCACGGAACTTTTCGGGGACGGTGTCGTCATCGACAAGCGCCGAGGTTGACGCGGTCCGTCGGGAGAAGAAGCCCACGGGGCTTCGCCCGAAGAACTGTCAGCGCGGCGGACATAACGCCAACAGCTCTCCAAAACTTTCAGCATACGGAAGAGGTCCGCATTCCCGTTTTTCGTAGCTCCACCCGAGGAGCAGTGTGCCACCAGTGCGGGAGCCGAAGACATTTCGCCGTTGCCTACTGGACTAAACTGGCGAGGTCCTTCAAGGTATACGCGCCAGCAATGTCGAGGGTGGAACGCGAACAGCTGATTGTAAGAACTTTGTGAACCTGCGCAATCAACGATATACACCAACTCAACTACGTTACGCCTCGCCGTGTGCGCCGGTCGATCGGCCCACAATCCTGTCTAGGAGTGTGAGCCGAACGACACTTCCGCCCAAACTCCGGTCTAAGAGTGTGGTCGAAATCGCCATGCGAGAAGGACATTCCTGTGTTATTTTAAAAGAAGCCAAACTAAAACCTGCCTACTCATCCAAACGCCGCGACTGGAGCTGTACCAAAAGCCGGGAAAGGTGTGAAGTTAATTACTGATGTGTTTTCTGCTTGCTCGGTTCGTCCGAGAATGTGGACTATAACTGTAATGAAAAGGAACATTCAGACACCGTCGGACCACGCTTGCTTGTGCGGGAAGCACTTTGTGTTGAATTCACGGGTACTTGAGGTTGATAATTTTTTTTTTTTGATCCAACATAAGCGCAGAAGAGCCGTCCAATTGTCCAGACCATCCACGGACCATGTTCAGTGCGTCTTTACGTTCAAACTGCTATCTGATGGTTCAAGCAGACGTTTTCACTTTCAAACTCGTTCAAACTGTCGTCTGCTCGTTCAAACGCCAGTGGCCAGTAGGCAAAAAGGTGAGGTAAGAAGTAAGTGCAGGCCTCAAAATACTTTTAAGTTTGAAGGTTGTTTGGGGTAAGTAGACTCCGCGTAAAGAGTAAAGATACAAGATGTTGATAATTTTTACCAGGGGCCATCACCTACTTGTTATACCTGATTCACTTGGTCTGATTCTGCCTGCGTTTTTTTTTTTTTTTGCATCGACTTCGATCATCGCAGCTACAGTCCACGCTTTTGCAGCACGAGCGACGTGGCGACTGAAAATAACGAGCAGAATCGCATTATTTGAATCAGGTTTTAGCGTCCATTATACGGCGTTCACGCGAAACGAATCGCCGCACGTCACATTATTTACACAAAGTTTTGCGGTGTAACGACGCTTAACGAAAACTAATACGTTCGAAATGTGTCCAAATGTACTTGAAGTGCATTTAAGCGTACCTCGTGTATCTAAATGCATTAACTGTACAGTAATAATACCTTTTGTCTTTCATATATTAATAAATTGTATTTTTATCAATACGCAAAAATGTGTGTTTTCCAAAACGTACTTTAAGTGTACTTCAAATACATTCATATGCATTTTAGTCAATAACATATATTCGAAATGTATTTCAAGAATATTTTCTTAAATATAAATTAGCTTTGTTTTGTATTAAGATATATATCGGAAAGTATATTGTAAATACACTTGCTAAAATACATTCTGGTAATATATGAAGTAGACACAGTCCAGATACACTTATATACATGAATGCATGGAATGCTATGGAGGGTGTTCACTGGTCGATGTTTAGAGCTCATGCTCAGAACGAGCTCACATTAATAGGCTGCTAAGACCGGCACTCTTGGCGCGAAATGCACGTTGCAAAAGAACTGTGAAAGCCCACCGTCAGCACGCGCTCAGCAGTCGAGCACACAGCTATAGCCGCCAGTGAATACTCCCTAGAAGCGAGACCGACACCAACATTAATACATAAATACCTAGCCATAATCTGAATAAACGTTAAATGTTGTTACACGAGGTGGGCTTCGCCAAACCCTGACTTGAAAAAGCAGGGCAAATTTCGAGCAAGAAGTTTCTCTTATGAACAAATTTTACTTTCAATCGCCAAATTTCAGGGAGAAATATAGTTCCACACTATTTTTTTACGGTTGGCAACACTCTAGTAGGAGGCCAGCGTGTGTCTGTTCCCTACCTCGTCTGCATGAATTTCTACGTTTTTTAGCCGGAAAACGTCTGGATCCTCGCTGAAGAGTTCCTGGAGGGCTCCATGACTGTTCACGAAAAGCATACGATACGTTTTTCTATCGTTCGTGTAGCTTTACAAGCTCCGAGGTATACACGTTCCTACTGTGAAGTGACATCCGATTCAACATGGCTGCCATCTGCCTGCCACTGGCGGCCAGCTGCAGCCGAGTCAACATGGCGCCCATCTTCCCGCCTGCCTGGCTATCCCTAGCGGCACCTCTCGTGGAACTTTGGGGGTGCCTACTGGCGGTCAGCAGGTGTGCCGGCACGCCTTCCTGTTTCTACAGGCCTTCGCGGGATGACCGGATGGCTACCAGGCTACGACAAGGCGAAAAACTTAGTGCCGAGACCGGCTACCTTTGTTTGCGGCCATCGCCAGTGCCGAACGCAAATTCGCCTCCATCGAGCTAGATTTCCAGGCATCGGCCGCCGAACGAAACGGACGGACGACAGCTCATCTTCGACAGCACACGAAAAGCGTTATTATTTTTTTCGAAATGCGTTTTTTAGTAATCGAGTTTGCTTTTAATGTGTCTTTACATATGCGTCCGGGCAACGTCGTGTTCCAGAAGTTGTGCAAGAGGAAACTAATGGGCGCGTTAAGTTAACGCGCTCGAGCGCGCTCCAGCGGTCAGAGTGCACTCGAGCTAAACTAAACGACATCGTCTCACTTCCAGTGCACGGTGGCGGAGCGCGCTCCGCGAGCTCCGTCGTCGGAGATGGTGTGCGAGAGCTCGAACAGGTCGGTTTCCGGTGAGATGACGGAGTTTCCGCTCTCGCGACCAGTCTCGCGGTTACTCGCGGTGGTTTCACGGGCACGGGTGTTGCACGCTGGGGTCGCTGTGGTCTCACACGAGATCGAAGAAACATCAAAACACATGCGTTTTGTGCTCCGGGCCGGGCTGCCGGGCCACTCTGGACCAGAGGCGTCGTGTGTACGCAATCCCTGGCGAGCGAGATCGTTTCTGAACGCTCTGAGGATGCCACCGTGCTCACCTCACCAAACCTCGCCGACCGCGACCGCACCAACCGAACCCCACGGCGGAAAGGCTCCGGCGCAGCCAGGAACGGCACCGAGGTAGTAGCTGCCCGTTCTGCGCTGCCATGCAGTGCTCGGAGCTCTCGGCGTCGTTCGTGCTTGCGCCGAAGCCTTTAACGCGCAAGTCGCACCTGCTTGGATGCGTGGATACTTCGACGACGATCACTTGGCAGCTCGTACTATCGTTCCGTCATCGTGGGAAATAAAAAAAAAAGAAAGGTGCTGGTGTAGACAGGTTTATACATCCTTCAAATGCTTGTCGAAGTGTTAATGTACTTTACCGCAATTTCAGGATCAGGCGAGCCGATGAATTCGGCCGTTCAGCCGTCAATCTTTAATTAATGCTTTTGGGAATTCAGAAGACATTCGGCGTACCTTTAATCGCCGCACCAACAGCGTGCAGCACAAATACAAGCTCTTGCTGCTGCCTCCGTCTCTGCGCACTTATTTCATCGAGGTCGTCGTCTAACAAACACTTTTTCGACGTTTCAACGAGACGTGAGCCATGTTTAAGCGCGCACCGGAAAGCCGGAACCGGAAACGTTAAAAAATGGGCGTCAGATGGCGCCTCGGTACCAAAGTGCGCCGTTAAGCTACGCTCCAAACCCGCGCGCTCGAGCGCAGATGTCCGGAGTCTGGAGCTCACTAATACCCTAGTTACACGGGCGCTTTCAACTGCCATTGAGTCAACTACAGTTGACTCAATCGCGATCGGCCGGAGTTACACGGCGGCGCCAACTGTCATCGAGCCGCTAATGACAGTTGAGTTCAACTGAGCTCCCCTACCTCAGTTCAACTGAACGGACTTCCCCAACTGAGGTAAAATGGCGCCTGTCCGCGGGACCGCTGCCGCCGACCATCGTTTCCGAGGCACTTACTGTTTCGGAATGCAGGGGGAGGCGTCTAAGCAAAATATCCGGGAAGGAATAGATTTAGGCGTCCGAGCTGCCGCTAAAACGATCCCGGCTAGCCGGCAAACCACCAAACGAGTGAAGATGGCGGCGGGACCAGCTGTGTGAATGGACAAAAAGTAATAAGTGAACCCATCGTAGCGGGCGGTAGCTTGCTCCACCTAGCTTAAAATATGCGCAACTTAGCCCTGATTCTGCTTTGGTACTGGTGTAAACGGCGCTAACAAGCAACAAGGTATTCAACATAATGTAGGATATTCTTATAATAAATAAAATATGTTTCTCCGAGTAAATTACTTTAACAATTAGACTGATCACGTGGCACAAGAACTAGTTTCGTTTTAGCTTCAACTGGGTTCTGGAGAGCCGTGTAGCACCGTCTCAGTTCAGTTCAGTTCAATCACAGTTGGGGCCGATAACTGTGATTGAGCTCAACGACAGTTCAAAGCGCCCGTGTAACTAGGGTATAACTTAACGCGCCCATTGTTTTAGAGCGCAACTCTCCATCGCCCGTTTCCGGCTTGAGCGGCGTCGCCGTCGCCGTCGGCTTAACCGCGTTGCATCATGGGACTTTTCCCATGATGCAACGCGCGGGGGAGGAGGAGGAGGAGGAGGGGAAGGGGAGGACGAGGGGAGGGAAGAGGAAGGAAAGGGAGGAGGATGGAGGAAGAGGAGGGGAAGAGGAGAAGGGAAGATGGGAGGAGGAGAGGAGGGGAGGAGCTTGAAGGAGGAGGGGAGGAGGACGAGAAGGAGAAAGAGGAGGAAGGATGAGAAGGTGAGGAGGAGGGAGGAGGAGTATACCCTCCCCTCAGTACCCTTCGCTCCTCCTCCTCAAGAGCTACGCTCTAATTCGGCGTTACAGGGTGTTGTAAACGTCTCATTTTGTTCTGTACCTCTAAGGACATCAGTCACTAGTTCTCTTTACTTTCTTGTTTATTTTTTGTTTTCTTTCTTCGTCGCACGCGTCAGTGTTGTTGGTAGCAAGTGCTTATCTTTTGTTGAGCGTAGAAGTGCATTCTATAGTGATTTGGAAATGGTGTTGTCTCAATATAAGGCTTTGTATAAAAAAAAACGAGAAGACTGAGGGGATAGAGTTTACTATTGTAGCGGTAGTACAAAATAAACCAGTTTCTATGTGCAATCTGTCTGAAATGCTGAATGTGTTTTACAGTTCTATTTTGTGGGTCTAGCACCCTGGGAGGGGTCTCTGGTATACTTTCAATGAGTGAGCACTAATTTGTGCATTTGTTGTACTACATGGCTTGCAGTGTTGAGGTCGGGGGATATTCAGTAGCATTCTGTAAGAGATATATAGAACGTATTAATACTGTACTGCTAAAATGCATTTAAATTAAACAGAAGTGCATTTTATTACATTCTGAAATTTTTCGAATGCACTTATAATATTATCTTCTTTCATACTTTTAGAACACCCATAAAATGCATTGGAATGCATTTCGAGAAATGCATTCCCAATGCGGAGAAAAAAATTTGAAAACATACATGTATTTAATGCATCTAAAATGTATTTAAGATATACTCTTGTTTTTGCTAAGGGCAGCCTCGTTAATTTCGCTCTGGTCACTAAAGTAGTAACAAACGCTAGCATAACGTTGAAGCAAAAGTTCCATGGCAGAACAGAGCACGGGGACTCACACCGACGACGACAATATTTTATTCCAGTGTTTTGTTCATGCGGGACGCGGCGCTTCTTCCCACCACTCCATCGCGCATGCGCGGCGCCGGTGGCGTGCCGCTGGAAGCGCTCCGGTTTGTTTGTAAACATGAGTTGGTGTAAAGGCACATTAACATCGCGACTGCGTTTAGATCATTCCCGTGGCCAAGTTTCCCACAGCAACGTAGTAAAAGGTACATGTTTGCGCTTGAACGCACACACGTGCAGCGAGGTTCGTCATGCACCGCGTTAGCTCGATTGAAACTTGCGATCGGCGAAGCAAGGGTGTTATAAACCTGAAGTACTAGTCTCAGTGGCTGTTCTCGAGGTTTTGACAACAAATGCCCGCAGTGAGCTGGCAAGGTGTTCGGCGTTCGTGGATCTGCGTCTTCTCTTGCTCGTCGTGCCAGCAAAATCGTAATTGTTTCGTTATTCGCTGTGTCTGAAATGTAGCGAAGAGAAGAAAAGGGGTACTTACTGCATCTTGTGTAAGTGTGGAGCAGTCCACGACGACATGAGCAATGGCGGTGCGGATACGATAGCAGACGACAAATACAAGACCCGGCGAAACCGAAGCCGAAACTACGCGTTGACAGTCTCCCGCTCTCAGAGTGCACCTGAACCACTAGGGGCCCTGCTATTTTGCATATTGCTCACTGACTTCTTTCAAAATCAAAGCGATCCTTGCGGCGTAGTGCCGCGAAGGTTATCTTGGTATCCCATTAGCAACAGTTTCGGATTTGATTGGCCTACTCCACTTGACGACATCCCGTCACGATCAAATGCAGTGTTGAAACTGCAAGTTGGGGTAGTTGGTTCTGATTAACAATGGGGGTATACGCCAAACAAACGTGGACAAAAAGATGAGTAGCACACAAGTCCTGTGCATAGTGTTATTGCAATAAACGTTTATTGTAATAACTCTAGGGTCCTGTGTGCTACTTATATTTTTTATTCTCGTATTTTTGGCGTATATCCCCATTACAAACACAGTGCAAGTATTTTCGAATATATGACTTTTTTATTTTATAAAACTTAGCTTTTGCCTACCAATACGGATATAATGCTGCCGCGCATTTTTTTTTTTTTAGGATCCCGATGTGCCAGAGGTTGTGTGCAGGTAAACACGAAAGATATGATAGAAGATGGAAGAAGAAATATACTGGACCGACGATCATCCTGTCACTTTTGTTTTTGTTTCGATTTCCTAGGCCTCTTAAATGAGATGCGAGTCAGCATGTCCATCCTGCACTTTAGGGTGGTAGCAAAACCGCCAGAAAGGTATGGTACGCGGCCGGCCGCACTCCTACTCTTCGCTAATAGGCAGGTTCTTACTCCCACTGGAGGTCCTTTTTCAACGGGTGCTACAACAAAGATTACGGCGGGTGCGATGCAAGCGAGTGCTGACTTTATTTTCGTGCAGTGCTGGGATGCACCACTTCGTCAACGGGACAATCGAAATCAAAGCCATGCCACTACTCTCATTAGTCAAAAAGGTCCCATAATGCAACGCCCTCAGCGTTGCATGCCGGGATGTTTAGAAGGAATCTATTCGTGATATGCCGGAGCCTGCCCCAATGCGGCGAGCCCAAAGCGACATGATTCAAACGCTCCTTATGTTCATGTGACAAACACTACACGTCTTTAAAAGCTCTCACAGCGCACAGGGGTGCCGAAAACTAAACAGATCGCGTGCTCACCTTAGTAATGGTGGGCAATGAAACAACTTCAGCCTCTTCTTTTCTTTCTGCTCTTAAACAACAAAATCCCTTATTGGCTATGAAACAAAGTGCCGTGGGTCACGTGCGACTTGACTGATGGTGGCAGCGCAGCCGTGATAACCATGCACAGATGACGTTCTGCCACAATACGGGGACCGGCACGTTTCGTCCAACTTTAAAAACAAGGACTACTAGCCGGGGACCGCATTATTTAGGCTACAGCGAAGGAACCAAAAAGATACAGGTAAGGTAGCACTCTTTGCGTGCACGACAGATAGGGCAGCCGCACATGACACTCGCAACCACTTTCAAAGATTTATGAGCGCCCGTGGAACAACTAATGTCCGGTCGCCTGGCTGTTTACACGGGGGAACATTCTAAAGCTTTAAACGCTGAAAGAGTTCGAAAACGTCTGAAGGCGGCTAGAAAAAGCCTAATTTGCTGTGCACGTGAAGCACGTCACGTTCTATGTATCTTTGGAACACCCTTTACAAGGGCAACATTCAAGGACACGTGTTGTTTCTTTTTGTCTTACTTTTTTAGGAAAAGCACGTATTTTTAAAAACAATGTCATTTTAATTGAGACACGTGCTGGGAGTCCGACGTCATTTCAATCTTTAGAATTATTATGGTTCTTCATTATGGTGGGCAGAAATCCAAGCTTTTATACAAGCGTAATCCACAGCCTCAAATCCCCCCCAAAAAAACGCATGAACGTACCGGTTCTACGATTAAAAAGTATACGTTCCTGAGGCTTAGTCAGTATTTACTAATATCGTATTATCACTGTCTATAATTCTTCGGGGGAATATAGCAGCGCTCTCAGCAGTTGGGCTGATATCAAGTTTTACATCGTTGCGCTGAGGGGCAAAGGTCCCAGGGTCTTAGGCATGCACTCCCGTGCCACACCTTCTGGAAACACTCAATGCCGGCTGCTCACACTGTGGTGCGTTTCGGTTCAGTCCACGGTGAGGTTCAGACTGGTGTCACACGATAACATCCGTTCCCTGTCCTAAAACCTTTCTCCTCGTTAGCGCAATTGTCAGAGCGACATGGTGTTATAAACAGGTCTAAGGATCGAAGCATATGGGCAGGGAAGATGTTAAATGCGATAGAGATTTTTTTTTCATGGTCGCTTAACCGTGACATTGTCTAGATAGTTAATGTTTATATGGTTCACTATGGGCATAAGGCTTTTCGGTGTCGGTTCCTCACTACAGCCGGCCGCTACAGCCGGCTATTGCAGCCATACGTTACAGAACTCCATGAAAATCGGCTGATAAAACACATTCTGTGTTAAATAATGAAGAGCCTCGGATTGGTCTAAGACATTCAATAAAAATCAAATGTAATATATGAAATGGACTTAACAAGTCCGCACATTCGATAATACGATATATGCATGTGAAGTTCAATTTCGGGATGTGAAGCTAGATTGTAACCGTTCGTTTCTGTCAGATTGTTAATTATCTGTTGGCACTTACTCAGAGTGTTGGTTGGCTTGAATTTAACAAATAATTAAGCATGTTATGCATAATATATGAAGGTTTTCATATATTATATGAAAACATTCATATATATAATAAAAATCGAAGAAATCTAAAGTAGGAAAAAAAAACATTTTCCCATATTGAGTAAAAAAAATCAACAGTTTATAAATTTACCTTTTGGAAGTCTTTTCCGAGATATTGTGGCACCAGGGATAAAAAAATATCATTACTGGTACGCCGAGAGGCCTAGCGCGAAATTTCGCTTTTTGCCAACTGCCGCTTCGCTACGCACGCTAAGCCTAATCAGGAGCTCAGCTCGCTGTAGTTCGCATATACTTCGGGGAAGTACAGCGATCCCCAAACTTAACGCCGTCATGAGATGGTTCGTTTTGGTCCCTTTTTGTGATATTCCTGGACCTACCGATCCAACTACGTTGTGTCGTTTTGTTTTCCGATCTTCATCTGGCATGGTGAAGACACCCCAGCTCCTCCAGTAATCAATGTAGCTTTGAGTGGTCGGCGATAAATCAATATTGCCGCGTGTATGACGGAAAAGGCACGCGTCATCGAGATTTTAAAAGATTCGAGTTTTCTCTTACCCCGAGTGTAAAGCATAAGGAGGCCAACATGACATGGCGAAGTCAATCTCGCCCTAGCTCACTCCCCAACATTCTATGTCGAATATTGGATATACCGACTTTAGTAGATCGGGAGCCGAACGTGGCCTTGCCGACTCACTCACTCACTCTCCCGACGACGTAACACACCCTCTCTTGCAAATTCGCTCCAAGTCGGCAGTCACTCCGACGCCGCGACGTTCGCTGCTGCTGTTCCGATGTTCATTATTTCTTTCGTTTCTGGCACAAGTTCGCCGATTAAAACTTTATTTTCAGCTCACGCTCGTCGAGCCTCTTTCCATCGGCGACATCTTTGGTGGAGGTGTTGGGTAATCTTCTATGCCCGTTCCTCGTTCAGCCCGAAGGATCCGCCGGACCAGATCAATTTCAAGCCACAGAGAACTTCTTTCTATGGAGCCAGACGAAGCCCGAGTAAGCATAGACATGGCAACCCCGGAGCGAGGGGACAAAAAAGGACGTACAGACACGAATCTCCAAGGTTACCATGTCTATCCTTAACCAGATCGCCTGGCTACTTGCTTTAAACAAGCCCCGTACTCAAGGCCAGCCGCCGGAAATTGGTCTATTGACGAAACAGCCAAGAACGAAGTCGACAGACCAGGAGATGTTTCCCAATGGCCACCCGACCGAGATCGCTGCTGCCCCATCCCCCGTCGTGTTCCTGCTCATCGCACCCCATACTTCGACGCCCTTTCAAAGCGACGCCTGCAAGGACGTCGGCGATTGGACGCACCAATTCGCGCGAGTTCCCCGTCAAAATAGGTGGATGCTAGAGCAATGCCTGCCGAATGTCTACTTCTCTCTCAAGGGAACGGTACGCACCTGGTTCGAGAACCACAAGGCGAAGATCAGCACTTGAGAAATATGCAAGGATGAGCTCCGCCAAGCGTTTGGGACCGAGCAGGGACGAGGACGCGCCACAAATAGGCAACAAAGCCACAAATAGAGCATCGACAGCTTCGTCGAAAACGTGCATCGACGCAGCAGCCGAGCGGATCCCGAAGCTCTTGAAGCGGCGAAACTGAAGATCCTCATGCGGGGGCCCAAAGGAAACATATTTGGGGATTTTGTGCGAAGTGCACCTGTGACAGTCAAAGAATTTGTGACGGAGGCCATGAATATTGAACGTGTCCTCCAAGCTCGAGCCTCGCACTACCACACACTTCGTGGCGACGCTGCATTCTCGTCGACATGCAGCTAGCTTTGCTCCAGTTGATCGGACATGCGCAAGATCATCCGGGACGTCGTGCGAGAGGAGCTCCGAAACCTGCTCCCCGCTACTGAGCGCCCGGCCTCGTTTGCAGCCTCCGAGATCGTACGCGACGAGATCCACCAGATATTGTAGCCGCAAGCTCCCGTCAACGTGGCGGCCCCGGAGGAGCCGAAGTTGACCCACGTCACCATGACCCGACGACGGCCACCGGTTGCCCGCCAGCACCCGGCGCCTTCTCGACGCGGCACGCCTGCACTCCAGTGCGCTTAACGCCAGCAGGAACGACCCCAGTACGTCCGCCAAGGACAGCCGGCGCCAAGGTATACGGACGTCTTGAGAACGGCTGACAGACGCCCGCTATGCTACCACTGTGATGAAGGCGACCACATTTAACGCCGATGCCCCTACCGGCAACCTGGACTTCGCGGGGTCCACCCGAATGACCCCACGCTCACGGTGCAGTGAGCGTCCACGAGAAATCAACGTGTATCTTCGGCGCCCATCGTCTCTTGCGCCCGCTTCGCCCCGAGGAGATCACTCGCCTTCACCGCGACACCCTGCATCGCCTATTCGTAGGTCCCACCAAACATTATATCTCCCCTGCCTCGCAAGGGAAACAAAGTTCGGCAGTAGCGGGAGATGCTATGGCCGAGGACGAATGACTCAAAGCTCATCCACGAGTATTTGAAGGCTCCCCTCTACCAAAGAGACTCGATCCAAACGACGCTTCCCGTGAAGGTGTCAAACAACCTCAACGTTAGTCACCGACGGACACGTCGCGGCGGCGCTCATCATCAACGGAGCAGACTATTCCGTTGAGTGGAAAGCTCTCTCACCGCCTTAGAAAAGTGATAACGCTGTGAGGTGGTCCACAAAATCGAACCGCTGGAGGACACCTCATCACGCCGGTATGAAGGTGCACGGCTCGCGTCAAAATCCACGGTGAAACGTGGCCAGTGAAATTTCTTGCCCTCATGTGACTGTGCGAGGAACATCATTTTCGGAATGTACTTTCTGTCTGAATACGGCGTCGTCATTGACCTGGGAGCAAACAAGTTGACGCTCCGGAAATCCATCTTAATGCCAAATGATCCCGAAACGACGCCAGCCGCTGTCCGGATCTTTGCCGACCACGTGAACGTATATTGTCGCGATCAAGTGGTTTCATGGTTCAGATAACCTCGCAGTTTACTGTGAATGGTCATTTGGTTTAGCTTTGTGTTAATTTATTTAAGGTTGCGTCGGGACGATTCACTGTTAAAGGGGGGAGTAATGCCGCGTTCATGACCGAGAAGGAACGCTTCTTTGTACTTCTAGAAGATTCGAGTTTACTCTTAAGCCGAGCGTAAAAGATAAGGAGGCCAACATGGCCTTATTGAGCCAGTCTCGTCCTAGCTCACTCCCGAATATTCGTCAAATATTCGAGATGCCGAGAGAAGTAGATGAGGAGACAAAAGAGGCCTTGCCTACTCACTGACACTCCTCACAACGAGGCACACTCTCTATCGCAGTCTCGCTCTATGCCAGCTGTCGCGCCGACGCCACGACATTCGCTGCTTATATTTCAGGGCTCATTCTATTTTTCTTTTTCTTTTTTTTATTTCTGGCACAAGTTTGCCGATTATACCTTTATTTTCAGTTTACGCTCGTCGAGCCTCTTTCCGTCTGCGATACTATTTGGGTAACCGAGAGACGGCGTTAAGTTTGAAGAGCAGTGTACATACAATTACGTAAAATTTCTTATACCGCGAGTTCACAAGAACGTTTATTGGGACCACAAAGTTACGTTAAAACGGGTTAGAGGTTTACTGTTAGGAATTAGCAAATTGTTTTAACATAATACTGAAGGACCATCCTTATGTCTAGTTTTCGTTCACAATTCGCGTACCTGACGTTAGTGACAGGACCGGTCTTGTACACTTTACCCGAAAAACATAATCGATCAGTATATTTTACAATTACTTTTTGTTAAAACGTATTCAATTATATTCCTCGTTTACTTGAAACGAAAAGTAATTAGCCGTTACTTCAAAAAGTAACCGTTAATTACTTTGCCGATTACTTCAGTGGTTCAAAGTGATAGACTCGTTTGCCCGTTTGAAAACGTTTTTTTCGTACTAGTCCATTATTAGACTAGAATCACCGAACTATAAAATACTAATCTACATAATACATAAATTTCGGTAAAACATCCTCCCGTAGAAAACTTGTGGGAACAAAAGGCGCCATTGGGAAGGAGAGGGAAAAACCGTAACGCCTACAGGTAACTTTAGCACTTCTAGAATTAATCGGATCACCCTTACGATTAATTCCTAATCAATGTATTCAAATATTCGCAAAACTTACCCAAAAAGTAATCGATCACAAGTAATTCAATTACTAGTAATGAGTGCCGAATAAGTCTGGACAGGACAAAGAGCCTTATGGCTTATTTCTAGCGTCTTCGCAGGAGTGGGCCAGATGTGCCGCCTAGCTTTTTCGGAAGAACATTTCCAGGCTTCAGGGGCGACCACCTAAACGAAGTCATCGGCACGCTCGGTCGTTTTGAAGTTCTGTCGACCTGCGGTTGTTGCAATGAGGCTCGATGCTTCGGTGGTTTCCACACTACCACGACACGCAGCTGGACTTTCCCCACATGCCGTCAGGGCACATATGGTTTACTACCTCGACGCCAAAAAAAAAACAGGAACGGACTGTCGTAAGTTTTTTCAAGAACATTCAGTCGTACCTCTGATGAAAAATGAACTCAAAACGGGGACGAGTTTCTTGATGCTATGGTAATCAAATAGCTAATCATCTACAGTAATATTTTTGTAACCCGCATTAAATACAGCTTTTCGGTCACAGGATACGTTCTTGTGAATTTGCGTTACCAGATATCTTGTAAACGTATGTACTTCCCTACCGTCTATGCAAGCTTTAGTTTTATTTAAAAAAAAAAAGAAACGAATATCTGCAGGTTTAATTGAGCCTACTTTGAATGTGCGTAGAGAAGCGAGGGTTGGAAAACACTGAAATTTCGTGCTAGGGCTGTCGGCACATCGAAAATATTTTATGTCGCACAATTTCTTCAGTATTCCGAATAAAATTTTTGGATGTAAGTATGTACAAGTTTTTAATTTTCACGAGAAAACTTAAAAAATTCATTTAATTGTGACTTCAGACTTTTTAAAGTTAATCAATTCGACATGTGTTGAAAACGCTCCTATATTAAACATAGCATCCCGTCTGCGCACCAGCCTTACTTGATTTAATTGTGCGTTAAATCGAAGCCCATGAAGCCAATGAACCTATTGTGCATGTGAAGGAACAAAACCGATTAATCAAATAATTATTAGATTAAATGGTGGCCATTAATCTGGTTACAATTTTTTCATCGACGCCCAGCTCTAATAATTAGGTAAACAAATGACGCCCAAGCTTCGCATTTTAAAATAGAATTTTAAACATTTCGTATTTTTAAATGTACGGATCAAAATGTCCAAACCATATATTACATTTGATTTTTATTGGATGTTTTAGACCATAATGAACGCTCTTCATTCGACAAAAAAATGATTCCCTTTTTGAGAACATGTTTGTTGGAATTCGTACTTTTATAGAGTCCTTTTTTATGCTAATGCGTTTTCCGTCAAAACACTTTATTTGATTATAGCGATATTGGGTTTGTTTAATCTATATTTGTTTAAGCTTTTATTGTATTAGTGTTACAAAAGTTATCATCATCTCAATCTCGTAAATTATTGTCAAACAAATCAAGTTCTGAATTTTTTTTAATAAATAAAGAAAACAAAAACATTTATGAGTAGCATGCACTTTTCATCTAGTTTATAAAGCTAACAGGTTTCTTTGTTGTGTGGAAGGTATTTTAGCTTGAAGAAGCTCCCAGATATGCGACCTGTGACTTTCGTCCTAGTCCCCAAATCCGCATTGGCCTTTCGTAAGTCAAAAACTATAAAACTAAAAATATAACGAAAAAACGGTGTTCAATTTTGTCCTATGGAATAATTTTCCCAAAATGTATATAATAATAATACAACCCTTTTTCGTTTTAAGAATGGACAGCACGGAGATAAAAAAAAAAAAAATAAAAGGAATGTTTTTTATAACCTCTGCTTTGATTTAGTGAGTTTCAAGTTCAACCGAATAACCGAGTAAAAAAATTAGATAGTTATTAAATAATATGTTTGATTAATTGGAAGCTTAGCCGATTAATCGCCCAGTGCCAGATCTTGTGTTATTACTGATAGGTAGATTCACTTTTCGACGTCTATGTGACTCTATTGAACGTAATCAAGAGACGTTTGCTTTACCAATACTAAATCGGTGCTTAATCATATATATTCATTTTTTTCACCGAAAACGACTCAACGTTACTTTCAACGGGATTTTACCTGAACCTCATCGGTCAGTTCGACTCTCTTTTCTCGGAAAACAGTACACTAGACACACTCAAGCAACGTCCTTCGCCATTCTGGTAGGTGTCTCCAAACTTCTTGAGTACGGGGCCTTATTAGAAATCCCTCACAGTCTTGAGGGCCGGGAGAAAAAAAGGAGTTATGAAAAACGAGCAAAAACTAAATAAATAAACCAAGGTAAGCATTCCAACACCAAAATCAATCTTAGAGTAGGTATTCAAAAACGCCAAGGCGGATGAATACATATACTTCTTTAAAAATTAATATTTAGCTAATTTCGACATTGTACCACAATTGTGAGCTAGGAAACTCACCAGGCTTAAATCAAAGCGCATGGAAACTCTGGCACATTCGCACAGTGCGAAAGTCTAATGAAAATGGAAAAAAAATCTAATCCTGACAATATGCAATAGTGCAATATGTCTTCTCACACTGTATATGAGAACGCAAAGGAATTTTAACACAATCACACAAACATGAAGCCGGGGGACTAAGAATGGTGGCGAGAGGACCCACGTTACGATGCCGTTTCTATCGTTCCGTCCGGTGTCTTCGTTTTCGCATTTGAAGCGCGTCGCGGCAGTTTGTTTACGCACACTTTGTTGTTTTTCTGCGCCAGTTGCAGCGCGTCTGCTGGAAGCGAGTCGCGGACCGGACTTTATGGAAGGACCGCTGCCGGCAGCGGGCCGGTCATAAGACTTCCGCGGCCCGGCGCTTAGAACCGCTATACACAATTCAACGAAATTAATTGCCAAGTTTCCTCTGTCTCTCCTAAAGAAGAACATTTACGCTGACTCGACCTGTTCGAGAGGTCAACATTGGAAAGGAACAAATCAACGACCCAACTAATTCATTTTCTCCAAAAGAAAACAAGGTTCGACCAAATGCTCTAGTGCACTTTTAAACAAAAAATCAACAACGCGTGTTTTTTTTTACTTTTTTTTAAATTTAATCTTTACATCCCTCCCTCCCTTTCCGAAACTGTAAAGTAGCCATCCCGCCAATTTCCGTGGGATAGCCTCTTCACACTTTCAATACAGATATATCTCAATGTATTTACGTTCTCATATTTTTTTTTACTCCAGCATATAGGATATGAAAAAAAAAAAACGAAGTCATGATGAGAACAGAAGCGCATAAACATATTTAAAACCGCCTCCTATAAAATGCATATCAACACTCTTTTGTGATGTTGACTGAGCCTTTGAAATTGCATGGGCGAGAATAGGCGAAATTGTCATGGGCGGGCTGTATATTACTCTGATACTATAATATACCACAACACAAGAAAAACAAACACCTTACAGATAATAAAATTTTAAAAATGTTCGTTTTTACTTAATGTTTTGTATATATATTATTCATTAAACAAAAATATGAGTTTATTATTATTATTATTATTATTATTATTATTATTATTATTATTATTATTATTATTATTATTATTATTATTATTATTATTATTATTGCTTTAAAAACGGAAGACGCTATTTACAGGATCGCAGCTCACACATGAAGCATGAGCTAATAGACACACGTTTAATCCTGAGACAAAACCTCACGAAAACATATAAGACCGCTTTAAATTGATGCGAAAAAGTTGCCATTAACATTGTACTGAAAACCGAATTTCACTGACTAGCCAAAGCGAAACTAACTTTCCCATTTTTCTGAAGCCTAAAATTTTCCAATCATTACAGTGTACGTATGCGAGACTATAGATACCACTAGCGTACGGTCTCAACTCTAAGATTCGTCGACGGAATGGGACTCCACAAAACTTGTTGGGTCGTTGAAAACCACGTTTAAGTTAACCTCTTTTATATAGTTTCGTCTAGAGGGTGTTACTGCATAAGCTTTAATATATACACCAACTCATGTTTACAAACAAACCGGATCGCCCCTAGCGGACGCCACCGGCGCCGAGCATGCGTGGTGGACAGTGGGCAAGAAGCTCGCCGTCGCCCATAAACAAACCAGGGTGTCGAACCGAACCCGAACCCGAACCGAAAACCGGATCAAAACCGTTATTTTTTACCGAACCGGAACAAAACCGAAACCGAAATCGAACGCTTCATATTGAACCCGAACCGGAACGAAACCATAATCTGATGTGGCGGTTACCGGTTCAACGAAAACGGTTCAGGGCCAATTGTGTCAATAATTGGTCGAAATGGGAAAAGTTGCGGGCGTATATTTTTCTTATGTTGCCGAGACTAATCCTGCACACTGTGACATATTTTTACATTTTGCCTTTATTGCATACGTAATAAAAAATACATCATCGTCTGGAGAGCTTCAACTTTCCTTTGTTTCTTACCCTGGCGGCGGTGGTGATTTCAAAGCACCGCTTGGCCGCTTGGCTACGAAATGTCCAAGTGTCGGAGCGGATTGCGCTACTGTAGGCACAAAGGCCTACGCGTCTACGAGTATTTGACCGCAAGATAGACCGTAGTTGCAGTCGATGAGCCATTTAGTCAATCGAGCACCGATAGCGCACCACGTGACCTTCCGCTTGAGTGCAGCGACACCCTGGAGGAGGGGGGAACAAGTACCGCGCTGCATCGGCAGTATAGTTTGTAGGGTCGCCTGTGGTCCATTTCAATGAAAAACAGTCCCTTCTTCAATGTGCTCGGAGTGTTACCTTATAGGCTTATATATTTAAAAAAAAAAAAAAAAAAAAAAAACATAGGCTGTTGGAGGCAACGTTACTCGGCGATGATTCGCCGACGCGCCGCGCCCTGGAAAGGGGCCAGGGGGAGGAGGTGTGTGTGTGTGGGGGGGGGGGGGGGGGGTGAGAAGTAAATGTGTCTGTTTATTTCTTTTGTATGTTTTTCACACTAGCAAGGCCAGCATGTCGCCGTTCAACCATTTTCTCATTTTTGTTTGAAGTCCTCTTTCATCGTCTTCAACTGAGCATTCGAGAAACGTCGTTCGCTGTGATGGCATTACCAGAACTTTGTTCGGTGGCTGATAAGAACAAATGACCCGATCTGAGTCCGTCGGACCGGGTCATTTGCATAGAGCGTTGTTTGCGATTAAAAGTAAAAGTGACTAGACAAAGCATCGCCACGAGATTTTTAGAACAGCGTTTTTCCGCCGGAACCCGAAGCGCTGTCAAGATGTAGTCACATTTCATTATACGTGCGTGTTGACGTGCCCGGTCACTGACACATCGGCCAGTCTGGCCGATACATAGAAGACCACAGCTTAACGGGATTCGATAATCTACCTCAACTGCGCACTCGACGTCCCTGTTTCTGTGTTTTACGGCACATCTGTTCCCTCTCGTTCCCCTGTCAGCCGCTCTGGGTCATTGCTGTGACATCTTACTGGGTGCCGAAAACAGGTAGCACGTATAAAAAACAAAAAAACACGTGTGTGCAGAACAAAACAAACCAAAACATTTGGAGGGCAAGCAATCTATACTTCGTCTCACCTTAGTATGGACTAACTGCGAAGGCTCTCCAAGCGCGAGCGGCTAGCCTTGACTGCTCTGACTGGAGCACTCGCCGCACGAGCGCGCGTGCAGCCGCCAAGGCGTCATCCAAAACAACTGGCTCGCGCATTTCGCATGCGTGGCTAACAATAGTCCATGCTAAGGTGAGACGAAGAATTAGCCCCGAGAGCGAACACAAGCGTCGCAGTGGTCGGCCTTCCACGATTGGCCGAACGCTGACTATGACGTCGGAAAGGGTTTATCATCGACGGAAATAAGAGGAATGAAAGAACTTTAATTGTGACGGTGTTGGCAGTGTTCCTTTGAGAGTGCAATGATTTCAAGCTTCCACCATGCTATTTACAAACACCATTGAACTTGTTGTTTGCAAGGTAATGACGTCACAAGGGGGAACCATAGGAGGGCGCCACCAAAACATCTCAACGCTAATCGCTAGAGACCTTTTGACTGTTCACAAAATCACAGCCCAGCATGTGCGTGTTTGTCGCTTCGGAAAGCGAGCAAAGCACGCGCTATACGCACGAACACTAAAGATGGCACGAGCCAGAAGCTCTTTTTTGGAAAGGTCTGTAGACCCATCCCGAAAATACGCCCTCTTCTGGGAGAGTTTTAAATACTGCACAGCTGCGTGTGCAAAAAGATACCATAAAAATGGAAAGCCGATCGCTTATATCTAATTCACTTAAGAACAGAAATATAAAAGTAATAGCCTTGCCTTATGAATGGTGTCCTTTGCGCAAGTCACTGTGCAGAGATTTCATATCTGCCTGAAGAGAAAGTAGTATTGGGAAGGGTCTATTGCAAGTACCTCGTGCTCAGAAAAGGCTGCAGGAAGTGCTCGATCAATATTCAAAGGTCGAGTTAAGAGCCGGTTCGAACCGGTTCGCGCTTATTAAAACCGGTAACCGGAGTGATATTATATGCGCTACCCTAAACCGGAACCAAACCGGAACAAAATACAATGCTACTGAACCCGAACCCGAACCGAACCAAAATAATGACCGGTTCGACACCCTGAAACAAACCATTGAATTGCGTTGTTGTCGGCGTCGGTGTGAGTCCCCGTGCTCTTTTTCGCGTTGGAATTGTTGATTCTACGTCCTCCTAACAATGCCTGACTACTTGAGTGGCTTCAGCAAAATTAACGAGACTCGTTACACCGCAAACTTTCGCGTGAATAATGTGACGTGCGGCGATTCATTTCACGTGGACGCCGCAGAATGGGCGATAAAGCCTGACTCCCACGATGAGATTCTGCTCGCTATTTTCAGTCGCGACGTCGCTCGGGCTGCAAGAGCGTGGACCGTAGCTGAGATGGTGGACGTCGATACTGGAAACCGCAAGTAGAATCGGGCATTACAAGTCGGTGATGGCCACTGGTAACAATGATCAACATCTTCTTGTATCTACTGTTTACACTTAGCCTACTTACCCCAACCAAACTCCAAAAGTATTTCGAGGCCTGCACTTACTTCTTATCGCAACTACCGGGTCAACGTTTGGTTTACGGGCCGCTATCGTTTGAAAGAGCAGCACGACAGTTCGAACGCATGCGCAATGGAGTGCACGCAAGAAGCACAGCGTTCCGCGTCAACAAACCAGTGGAATGTCACGTTGTCGGCATCTGTGTGAGTCTGCATACTCTTTTTCGCGTTGGAATTGTCGATTCTACGTCCGCATAGCAATGTCTTACCACTTTAATCGCCTGAGTGAAATTATCAAGGCTCGTTACGCCGCTAAACTTTGCGTAAATAATTTAACGTGCGGCAATTTATTTGCTTGAACGTCGCAGAATGGACGCCAAAACCATAACGAGATTCTTCTAGCTATTTTCGGTCGCGACGTCGCTCGCGCTGCAAAAGTGTAGAAGGTAGCGCCGATGATCGACGTCGATACTGAAAATCGGAAGCGGGAACAGACCAAGCGTAACAAGTCGGTAATGGCCACTGGTACCAATGATCAACATCTTGTATCTACTGTTTACACCGAACCTATTTAAGCCTTTTGAGGCCTTCAATTACTTCTTATTGCAATCACCGGGTCAAAGTTTGGTCTACGGGCCGCTTTTGTTTGAACGAGCAGACGACAAAACGCGGACAAGATTAAAAGAGCAGACGAAAGTTCGAAGGATCAGGCGGCCGTGTGAATTTGAAGACTCACTGGACCTGCGGGTGGTCCGGACAACTTGGCGGTTTTCTCTCGTTCATGTTGTAATAAAACAAATACATCTGGCGACCACAAAGTTTATTGTCCGCACAAGCAATCGTAGTTCGACAGCGTCTGGTTTGCCCTTTTCACGGCTACTATCCATGTTCTCGGACAAACGGAGGGGGCAGAAACACATGAAAACTGATCTTCAAAGCTTTCCAGACTCTCTTGGTATAGCCCCCGTCGCAGCATTTTGACGAGAAGGTAGGCTTTTTTGTCTGGTTTCTCCCAAAGTAACACAGGAATGCATGTCTCGTACGGCGACTTCTGCCCAACGCCCCAGACCGGAAGTGCGCCCGACGCGCCACCACCGCGGTGTGACGTAGTAGAGTTGAGTTCGTATATAGGTAGACCTTTTAGTTAACATTAGCAGTAGTCGATAAAGAGAGAAAAAAAAACATTTTGAGTTGAAAATGTGGTCTGTGCTGCAACGCACTGTGTGGCTTCCACATGCTAGGAGCCTCGGCGTAGTGGCAGTTTTAAGCCCTAACTTTATCTGGGACTTTTTCCGTAAATCACAACTTTGCTCAAAATATTTTTTTCTTTCTTCCATGAGTTGAAACGTGGTGGCGCCAGTGTGAAAATAGTTTTTAAACACTTTACGGTGTTTTTCTTTATTTCTCGAGTTCACATCGTAGGGGGCAGAGATAAACGCGTGGTGCCTTACAAAACCTCTGTTCCCTAAAGTTCTGAAGCTCAAGATATACATACATACATACATACATACATATGTTTATCGCATAATAAACGAGTACATAAATTACCCAGGCCCGCAAAAGCACGTGTGCGCTTTTGGGCGGGACAGTGTTGCAATGGATAGGAATAGCGTTATTACTCTTACACAAAAAAACGTACCGTCATGCTTCGGGCCTAAAAAAAATCGAAGTTACATGTTACAAATTACACAAATGCCACAATTAAAAAAAATATCAAAGCAAGAAGGAAAGGTAAGCAGCACAGCATTCATTGGGTAAAAGATACGATAAATTAACGTAAGTAAATGTTAGTCGTGTTTCAACTTAATACAAAAAAAAATGCAAAAAATCAGAAAACTAGAACACGATTATATCATATATCTACAATATGAAACACAACTAAAGATGCAGATGACAATGCAAAAAAAGCATATTTTTTTTAAATTTGCTGGATACATACTGACCAGTCTGCGAAATCCTGGCCTTCAGCGTTGAAAATGGGAGATACTAAAAATCTCAAACACAGGCTCTTGTGAAGAGAGGGGCCACACATAAGACAAGATGTTTGCTTCTTACAGCACTCTTGTCATTGGTGCTGTTCTTCGAGCCTCGTGATTAGGCATTTGGTGCGTTCTTGCACAGAATATGTGCGAAGGTTTCTAAATAAACGCCATCTCGCAAAAAGCGCAGCTCCCCCCCCCCCCCCCAAACTGTGTCATGGCGTCAGCATAAACAAACGTGGCGGCGCCCATGGAACAGACCAGACACTGGTCTATAGTGACTGTACTCTCGGTGTAATACGCTATACAGATGAAAACCCGATTTCACTGAACTTTGAACTATATCCGAGATAAAGTCTATGTTCCAGCTTCGAGAAATAATCGCTTCTACTATCATCAGAAATATTTCGGGAGCATCTCGCTAAGGCCGATAGTCGCACTACGGCCGAGAGTGCATTAAGGCCGAGAGGGGCGAAAGGGCCGGGGGTGGCTTTGAGGCCGAATAGGGCATAACGGCCGAGAACTGCATTAAGGCCGATAGCCTCTGAATGAGCTGGTGTGGCTGCCTTCTCGGGGGTAGCGTTGTAGTTGACGACTTTAATTGCCATCAAATAAGATAGATTGCGCCACATTGAGCATGGCGGATGAAATTAACATCTTTTTAGTCTCGTCAATCGCCGTGGTTTCTTCTCAGATTTCAATGATTGGCGCTGCGAATACTGTAAACTACTTAATTTTCGAGAGGACCTAGTTTTCGCCAATCGCCTACAATTCGCGAAAAAAAGGTCCCGCGGACAATTCCATTAAAATGTAAACACATTAGAATCTATACTGAGATCTTATCGCGTCGCGAAAATTAGAACCCGCAAATTTTTCAAAAACTCCAGCTTTGACCTAATCGCGAAAAATAAGTCGTCTACAGTATTCTGCGGGAAAGTAAACTTATGACATTATTAAGAGTGTATCTGTCGGTGACTGCAAATACTGCGGTTTCAAATTCGTTTTCACCCTTCACGGCCGCACCAGTCGGTACGCCGGCCTTGCCTATCCGAATTTTTCATTTATTTATTTGCTTTTCTGCGCTTTATCATTTCTTATTTGTTTGATCAGTAGTTCCTTCATCTGCATATTTGGATTATGTACACACACGCACATGTATTTCCAAATACATGCTAAGAATTTAGGTTGCCTTTTTGGTATAACATTCGTATATTTTCATCATCGGCTTTTTAAGAGTTCAGTGAAACATTTATTCTGTCTTCAATTTTCAGCACTTTAACTAAATTAGTTATGTCTCTGATTCGACCGGGCGGCTACGAAAATGATGAGTGAGGTTGATTTTAACTTTTTATTTTCAATCTTTTTTTTCAGCAAAAGGTTGAAGAAACACACACTAGGAAATATGAAAATCACATGGGTCATCAGAATGTCAGAACATGACAATGAACTCACCGTCGGAGTGCATTCTTGCCTTGAAGGAGTGTCACGTGCTTCGTTCCGTCTCTCCAATTGGCTCACGAGGGCTATAGCCTTCGCCCTTTGCTAAAAAATGTTGACACGGAGTGTAGCAAAAAAGAAAAGCTAGTCGATACGGTCAAAGCGCTACATGTTTAATTAATCGTAAAGGATGAAGCAATAAAACAAAAAACGCGGTATTTGCTGTCACCGAGAGATACAATGTGCACTGACAAATAAAATAAATATGTGGCGACATCTATCTTATTTGGTGGCAACTAAAGTCATCAACCACAACGCGACCCCCGAGAAGGCGGCCACACTAGCGCATTCAGAGACTATAGGCCTTAATGCAGTTCTCGGCCGTTATGCCCCAGTCGGCCTCAAAGCCACTCCCGGCCCTTTCGCTCCTCTCGGCCATAATGCACTCTCGGCCGTAATGCGACTATCGGCCGAAATGACAGTGACCCAATATTTCACTCTGACGTTAAAAGAATAAGGCGTAGGATATTGGGAAATATACGCCGACAGGAAGTGCGGCCGGGCCATGCGATAAATAGCGCATATAAAAAAAAGTATACCTGTTCCGGTTCCGGATCATAGTCGGATATAAAGTTTAATCTCGGACCAAATACGTCCCTTCCCCCATAAAAAAAAAAAAAAAAAAAAAAAAACAATCTGCTTCCGAACGTTTTTTTTTTTTTGTGTGTGTTTCAGTTCCGGTTTGAGTCTCCTGGTTTTGGCTTTGAATATATTTGTCATGTCGCGAAATAACCTGCAACCAAAGTAAAAGAGGATCAAAAATTGAGCCGAAAGAAAAAGACACACTAAGGATCGGAGTATTTCCGATCCCCAGGATCGGATTATTTCCCACGATTAATTCCCCGCCAGCTCGACTCCAGTCTTGCTGGCTTTACATGCGTTTGATATTTCAGTTCACGACAGCAAGTCTGTGCAATTCGGAACTCACTAAATTTACCACTGTGAGCATCGCCGCTTGGTCGCTTGCATTCTAGGGCTAGAGATCAATGGTCTTTAAAACCGCACTCGCACTTGCTAGCACTTCATTCAGAAAACTGTTTGGAAACACTGGCTAAGGCGTGATTCTTCTACGCATGACAGTCTTGTCAGATTGGTCGTAGATAGAGTCACTAACTAAGCTACGCTTCCAGAGTACCGCATTCTTTTTCTTTGACATTTTGCCGACAACACAGTCGCTCTATTCAGCAATATTCTGGTTCGCTGCGGCATCATTGGACAGTGGCAGTCACGTGAGACGTTATCATCATCATCGCGGTTTTTCAACGCCACCATCTTGGGTCCAGCGATCTTCTGCCTGCTGCTGTTTGCTGTTTACTGTGCGCGCACGCTGAAGTCCGTCGCTCGGCACGCGCGTTTTCCGTGTTACGTCGAGATACGAACAACACGACTTTGATTCGCTGCCACAGCTGCGGCCGCGGCAGCTGGCGCAGGCGACTGCTACAGCTCGGCTTGGCTCAGCTACAGTCACTCCTCCATCTGCGCGCGGACCCAAGATGGCGGTGCCTGGCGCGCTTTAGACGCGTAGTTTGGGAGTTTCGGTACTCTGAAAGCGTAGCTTTATTTAGTGACTCTAGTCGTACAAACAACTGCGTGCAGACTCGACTGTCGTCCCGTCTGCCGTGAACACTGTGCATTTTGTAGGATTTTGCATGAGCGTGTGGCTGCAGCTTATAGGGACATGCCCAAAATATCATGTTTGTAATTCCCCAAATCTTGTGCACCTATAGATTTTGCTATGGGTTTGCTCGTATGTTAGAGCTCTGTAAGAACATCAGCTGGTGGCGCCCACGGAAATGTTTACGGGACACTTTATAGTCGCTTACCTCCGTACTACATAATATGATTCGTCTTAACTTGATTTTATTTGCCGTTGTTGTTTGAAGTGAAAGTAATCAACTTTCTCAAGTCTGACCTTTTTTTTTTATCAGATGCCGGATGTGATTTGGACACTAAAACTTTTAAGTGCCGCAGAAGTGGAACGACACACGAAACTGCCAAGGCAGGTAAGACGGCTTATTCTTGACGAACAGAGAACAAACCTTGCAGCCCGCGTGTTGAATAAGACACAACGGCTACATTGTGTCGGAGTAAAGTTGCGCCGGAATCGCGAATAGGTGGTTTCGCATTTCGGACGCTCGCTTTTCTTCTTCCAGCTACCTCAACTGGAGCCACAGAGATATATTTCTCGAATACGGAATGCTCCGACACCATAATCGAGGCCTGCGAACATCCACCTCTTCCTCCATGGAACGACGTCACATGTCGGATGCCGCCAACTCAGCAATTGGACCACGAGTCCGACGCCAAGTTTCCTTCGACGCGTTGATTGGATACGACGGCCAGCCGAGCACTGACGCGGCTCTCGTGTCCAATCGGTGTCTTCTTGTGATCTCACTCGGGGATGACGTCGAAAATTTGAGTGCGCAGGCTTTTGACTATTTAAGACGGTTTTGGCTGCTTTCGGGGAACCAAGCGTAACTTAGCGTCCTCCTGCGGGAGCAACTAGACTCCGTGCCACGCCCTGACTGCACTCTGGTCGAACAAAGGACATGCCTCCGCCCTAAAACAGAGCGACGTACTGGAAAAGGAACGACGCTTCGCTAACGGTCACTCGGGTCTTTCTATATCCGCGAGTGTTAATCAGTGTGATGACATGAAAGCCACACCCCAATCCGACATCTTTTCTTCGTTTTCTATTTCAAGGGCCGCACCTGCCTTCGTCAACCGTCGCGACCTCGTGACTTTTGCTTGTGCCCTGTGGTGATCATAGCAACCGGTGCGTTTGTACGCGTGTTGATTCCCCATCTCGGTTGCCGCGCTCTCTTCCGTCCTTTCCCCCTCTTCCCTACCATCAAATAGTCTATGTCTTTATTCCAAATCAGAAATACTGAATAAAATAGCATTAAGAGGATTCCAGGACGAACACATATTTGATTTAGGCTTACACAGAGGGGGCGAGGGGGGAGGGGAGGGGGATTTTTGATGTCGTGCCGGGGGCCGCATGAAACCGCCTCGCGAGCCGTGGGTTGCTGACCCCTGGACTAGAGAAACTTTGTTCGGTTTTTAACTATTATATACATGCCCACCGCAGCTGTTCGAAAACCCCTAGACCGTATTACGAGTGCCACTTTACTTGAAAAGCATTTTCGGGGATTTTCGTTTGTTTGTTCTTTTTCTCGTTATCGTTGTCTAAAGAACAGTCACTATAACTTCAAAGAGTCGGAGTGCGTAACCCGCTGCACGTGTCCTCTGAACCCAGAGCAACGCAATTTTTAAGACGAGGTTAGCTATTTGTGTTTTTCTTTCTTTATTTACAAAAAAAGAGACAGAAAAAGGAGTGAGTTATCTTTTAGAGGGTGCTTTATCTCTCCGGCTATTACTGTATTTGGTGAAAAATAAAGTAGCTACAACGTGAGAGCAAAGGAAAAAAAAACATTGACTACTTAGACAACACCATATATATGCAGGGCGTATCCCTTTTTTTTTTTACAAAATATGAAGGGCCAATGTTATCACCCAAAGCGTGTCCATTTTTTTGTATTTTCACTGTCTCCTCCTTGATAGTGGAAAAGAGAAGCGATGTCCCTAGTCAATACGCAAGAAGGAGTAGATGAGATTTTTAAAGCCAACGTATGCCGAAGATTTTGATATTTAAGTCGTTATTACGCGAGTCTTTCTATAAAAAGTCTCATTTGAATCGAGCTCTCTATTACTCCTCGTCAAGCCAGCTCTCTTCCCGTGCAACGCAAAAAGAAACATAGTCCGAAAGGCTTTCTTTTAAATAATAATATATTTGATGGCGGCGATCAAGGAAAAATGCTGTATACGAAGCTTGCCGTCTCCTTGAACGCCTACAGTGCACAGCAAAGGACGCGCAGCGAGGAATAAAAATATAGAAGAAAAGCAATATACAAAAGTCACCATAACAAGTTCAACCGAGATCAAACGCAAAGGCAGTAAAGGCAACTAATAATCGTAAGCCTTCGTGAAATAACGATGATCAAATTACTCATACTGACATTTTGTCCAAATCCATATGTTTAGACTAATAAAAATAAAGTAAATTAGGGATATTGTATTTTAGTGCTTGTGTGCCACAGTTTGTTTTGCGTGGCCACCTCACAACACCTGACGCCACGTGTAGGGCACACATTAATATATTTTTAGAGACGACCTAGGGTTATTAAAAAAATTGTGAGTGAGCTCATTCTCTAGGCTAGTACTTAGTTTGTAGTGATATAAAATGTGAACGTTGATGATGCGGAATTTTTTTTAATATGTCAGACATATGATACTCATATGAAATATTGCCTAAAACCCTTACTGTTTTTTTTTGTTTTTTTTTTTTGCAACAGGTGCATTTTTTTAGAATTTGTTGAAGTGACTGAGCCCCAAACTAAATGGCACTAATTTAGGTGGGAGTAGAACAAGGAATTATAAACCATTAACTTAACGTTTATCGTTAAAGATGACTTGTGGCAACTTGTTTATAATGTAGTTAATGTGATTATCCCATGACATCATCAAGGAAATTGATGCCTAAACTCTTAGGAGTTTACAATATCAATCTTTGTTGATTTTATGCTCAGGACTTTTCGGAAGGGTGACTACTTTATTTTTGAGACAAAAGGGGGAACACGGATTTTGACTTCTTAATATTTATTTGAAGTAAATTAAATCTGCTCCACATTGCCAACCCAAAAAGCGTCAAATTTGCTTTGCCAAATAACAAATCAGGATTTTCTGTAGAAAAATATACTTGTGTCATCTGCATAATTTGCAAAGTTTGGTTATGGCTTAACAGTGATGATGTCTGTTACACATATATTGAAGAGAAAGGGACTTAATATACTACACTGCGATACTCCGGAGGAGATTGGGTTTGTAAGAGAGGAGTTGCCATTAATAGAGAGGTATTGCAATCGATGCTCCAAATACGATTTTATCAGCTGCAAAGCATGCCCTCGAAAACCGCGAGTATCTAATTTCGCAAAAAGAATTTTGTGATAGAAGCAATCAAACGCATTTGACAGGTCAATAAACATACCAAGAACCAGTTTTTTTAGAGCGCAGCTCTTAGGCGCCCGTTTCCATCTTGAGCGGTGTCGCCGTCGTCGTCGCCGTCGGCGTTACCGCGCGTTGCATCATGGGACGTTTCCCATAATGACGTCAAACGTGACGCCACTCAACCGGGAAAATATTTCCGCTAAATTTAGCGGGGAAATTTTCCTGCTAAACTTAGCGGGGAAATTTTCGCGCAAAATTTAGCGTAAAAATTACCCCGCTAAATTTAGCTGAACAATTTTCCCGGTAAATTTTGCTGAATAATTTTCCCGCTAACTTTAGCAGAAAAAAATCTCCCGACAAATTTAATGGAAAAAGTTTACCCTTGTGACGTCACACGTGATGTTACTTTTCACGTCACACGTAGCCCTCCGCTCCCCCTGCACAAGAATTGTGCTCTAATTTGGAATTACAGAGAATTGTGAAAATCTTCCATTTTTAGAGCGCAACTCATAGGCGCCTGTTTCCGCCTTGAGAGGCGTCGCCGTCACCGTCGGCTTAACCGCGCGTTCAATTATAAGACGTTTCCCATAATGACGTCACATGTGACGTGACGTGTGACGTCACACGGCGCCTAAATTTAGTGGGAATATTTCCCCGCTACATTTCGCGGGATAATATTCCCTCTAAATTCAGCGAGCAATTTTTTCCGATAAATTTAGTGAGGAAATATTTTCCGCTAAATAGAGCGGGGAAATTTTCCCGCCAAATTTAGCGGAGAAAACTCCCCGCTAAATCTAGCGGAAAAACTTCCCCGCTAAATAGCGAAAAAATTCCTCATCAAATTTAGCGGAAAAAGTTTCCCGCTGAATTTAGCGGAAATTTACCGAAAATTTTCCGCTAAATGCGTGGGGAGCAGATCAGGAGGGGAGGGGGAAAAGGGGCATACCCTCCCCTCCGTACCCTCCCATCCTTCTACTCAAGAGCTGAGCTCCAATTTGGCATTACAGAAAGTTGTAAAGACTCGTTCACACAGTTGCGTTCGGAGCGACCACTACGCTTACGAACGAATGCAACCGGTTGGAACGACGAGTTACCATAGCAACGAAGCGCCAAACGGTCGTTTCGTTCGTGTTCGTTCGCAACGCAAGGAGTTGAGCCGGGCTGAACTTTTTCGTTACGTTCGGGAACGACGGCAACGACAGACCAATCACAGGTCGAGGAGAGCTCGGTCGCGCGTTGCATGCCGGTCGTGTCGGGCTCCTTCTATTTGCAAACATGGCGTCGGTGGTGTTCGTCGACGTGGACGGCGTGGTGGAAGCTCATCGTTCCGCGTAAAAGTGCTATCCTTGACTGTGAATTTTCGTCGTGTGTCGTTATGATAACGCAGCACGTACTAGAAGGGAAGATCCACCAACTCGTGCGGCGATCTCGTGGCGGCACTCTCAAGACAGCAGAAACGCCCGTGCAGTCGTGTTTGTTTACTTCGACTACAGTGGTGCTTTCTTAGCATTTGTGTCCTCGAACATCGCCCGGATTTCTTTTTTGGCGCATTCCATGCGTGTGCTCAAGTTCAAGGTATTACTGGTGCGTACCGTATAAAGGATGCGAATTTTCACGCGTTTTCATCACCCGAGAAAGGTGATTAGTGTTAGCAATCCTGAACGCTCGCAGCGTCTATCTGGTCACTACGTTGCTATATCGCTGCTAAGATTACATCGTCTTTTATAATCGTAGAAAAGGCGTGTGGCGAGATTTGTACTGTTGGCAAAGTCGTGTATTAAAGTCGTGATCGTGCAAGCCGGCGTACTGCATCTTTTTTTCTTTTTTTAATGTACTACCCTGCAAGCGTATCCTGAAAAATAATAAAAATAAAGTTTGTGGTCATAGAAGACGGTCTGTCTATTTTCTGTTACGCAAGTGAGTGGCAGCGCGTCCCCTTCTTTTTAGAGGCACCGCTGAGACAGCTGATGGCGGCGGAGAGGCGGTCGCCGTGCTGCCGACGCACTGCGCTTATTGCAGGAGTGTACGCGCTGCGCAGAGCGGTCGTTCCGGTCACAACGGACGCAGTCGTGGATAACGGGTTTGTTTCAGATGTTTGAACCAGCCTTTACACAGCTATTGTAGGCGCACAGCAAACAGCAGATTTTCGTGACTCTACGCCGTAGCCGAAACCTCCGGCTGCTCCGGTGAGGACTGTGGACCTCGCGTCGGGCAGGAAACCGTCCGCCATGTTTGTAAGCGTAGCTGGGTTGCTTACTATTGGCTAGGAGCAAGAGCTGAAGCTCGTTTCTCATTTGCTGTTGATTCGTGTGGTTCCATGCGGTTGCATGTGTGTGTACACGTCGCGCACAGTTGTCGTTGAAGTCGCAGCGGTTGCATTCGTTCATAAGCATAGTGGTCGCTCCGAACGCAAATGTGTGAACGGGCCTTAAATGTCTTTCTTTTCTTTTTCTTCGAAAATTTGAAGAAGATATATTGTATATATATTATGGCTAATAGGGCAGTCTCGGTGGGCTTATGTTTGATGAATCTAAACTGTGAAGTATTAGTCAAGTTATGCTTGTTAGAAAACCTAGTTAACCATGTATAAACTACATTTTCAATAGTTTTCGAGAAAAAAAAAAAAACTGGTATTAGTGAAATATGCCGATAATTCCCCATTTCGTTTTCACTTTACGTTTTGTTCAATATTAAAACTTTAGCTATCTGCATATTTATCGGAAATGCATTTGTGGCTAAAGAAA
This sequence comes from Ixodes persulcatus, assembly GCA_013358835.2. Lineage (NCBI taxonomy): Eukaryota > Metazoa > Arthropoda > Arachnida > Ixodida > Ixodidae > Ixodes > Ixodes persulcatus. The sequence goes on along the minus strand of JABSTQ010011448.1, from coordinate 239,411 downwards.
GATTAGAGATATGGCATAGCGCAGGTGCTATCAAGTGGACAGCATGCCTTACCGGTCTTATCTGGACACCGTCCGCGTCATAGCTTACACTATTTTTTAGTTATAAAAGTACGGAACTTCTGGTTCGACCACTGACTCTAATAATATTGAATCATTGTTGCTTTTATCACTAGAAACTAAAGTACTAATATCAACATTCCCCGAATACTGGCAAAATGTTTGTTAAAGGCATTTGCTAAAAAACATCTAGTAAATTCAGTGCCTTCATATAATGTTTTTGTTTTAAATAGAGCTGGTGGGACGTTTACGATTTAAGCTAGAGTTCAGCTGCCTTGAAAACATCATAATAACGTTATCTGGCAAGCTTTAATCCTGTGGTTAAGCTATCGCGATAGATTTTAAATTGTTTGAAATATTTCTGGTCTCTAGATTTGGCAAACAGTTCGTACAAAACATTTTTGGTTCGAATTTCGCAGAACAAGTCCGGAGTGATTCATGGTTTTCCTATGTGTCTTGTTCTTTTCCCGAGGTTAAAGGAAGATCTGCATGATGTACGTAGTTCAAGAAATAGCTCCATAAATGCGTTGTAAGCCCCGTCGGCTGTATCTTCCTGGAGTACCCTATTCCAGTTTACGTCTAAAACGGCGATTTAAAATGATCAAGTTGATCGGGAGTTTTTTTTTTTTTTTTTGGTCACTGTCCGCAGGGTTTTGGTTCATTTTTTATTTTAATACTTTTGGCGATAAATATTGGCAGGTGGTCACTTAGGTCATATCCAATGACACCTGATTTTATACAGGCAGTCGAGCAATTTGAAATAAACAAATCGATCACCGTTCGTGCATGGCATGCGACGCGCGTGGGTTCAGTAATAACATTTGTACAACCATTTGTACAAGTTATCAAGTCAAACATTCTTTTAGCAGGTGTATCTACAGACACATCAATGTTAAAGTCTCCGCCGCAAACAAATGTTCACTTTTTCTTATTAACAAGTGCCAATAAAGTTTTGACAAAATTTAGGAAAGCTTCTAGATTGCCCTTTGACGGTAGGTACATGACGACAAAAATGTTCTGATTGCTACGTATACATAACACTTCGTAATGAGGAGTAATACAACTGTAATCAACGAAGCGTTCACACATCGGATCTATTGCTAAAATAGCCAAACCGCTACCACGTTTAGCAGTGCGATTGATGTAAAAAGAGCGTTACAAAGGCAATCTGAAGACATCTGCTTCATCCTTATACCATTTCTCTGTCAGCATTTCAACTTGGAATGAAAAATCAAATTGATCGAAAAGCAACTCAAGGTCGATAGCCTTATTTTTCGCTGGCTCCACATGCAGATGAAAGCATGTCGTGCACGAAATTTAATCTTTACCTAGGTGACTCTTCAAGTGTGGCGGCAGTATAAAGGTACAAACCGGAGCAAGGGCAAACCAACCGCAAACCTTCTCCCCCCCCCCATTCACCGATCAACCAAACTCGCAAACTGGCACGCCAATCGTTGCCGGTCTGGTGGCGACACATCGACGCCGGGCCCGGTCATCTGCGCGTCCTGAGAGCGTCAAGCCCTACGACCCGCGCTGCAGCAGAGCCGACGAGACCGACTCTTCCCTGGCCCCAATCGACCGTAGAACCGCTGCAAAACGTTTGCGACTCCCTGGAAACATTTGCCCCTTCCCCCCACTGCCTCCAGCGCCGGGCCCAAAAGACCCCCACGGCTCATTGAAGCGCCCGTGCTGCAGGCCGTCCGAGCCATCGATCTTGGGAGAAGAGTGGATGTCCTGCGGGAGACCAGTTGTGTCCAGGACCGGCCGGAGAGAGTGCCCGGGAAAGAAGGGAGGGACCGTCCGGGCTTTCGCTTCCTCCTTCCCACCCTTTGTTCCCGCGTCTTGCAGGCGTGACGTTGCGGACCCGTGGATCGAAACCGGGGTCCCCACGGGGACCAACCGTACTCCAGTCGGTCGTCTGTGGCGGTGACCGCCAGAAAGGGGAAAGGGCTGGTGCTTTTCCCATCCCCCGTTTCAACTTAGCATGGACCACTCAGGACGTTACGATCCATCGAAGCCAATCTAATTCCGTGTGAGTGTCACGTGATCTTCAGGGGACGTGAAACTACGCGCGGGACGCGTACGAAAGCGATACCTTCTCAGGGCTGGATTGGCTCGAGCGGCTCGTAGGGTTTGCTGCGGTCCATCGTAATGTGAAACGGGTCCATGGTGTGCGCACGCTTGACTGACGGCGTTCGGTCCGCTTGGAGGGAACTTCTGCTGGACCGCGGGTCGTTCGATTGGCTGCCACTGTGACGAGCGAGGGGAGGGGGGGTCAACCGACTCCGGATGCCTCGATCTGCGACCAGCTTCTTCTCACGAGGCGATGCAACTATTTGTTTTTGTCAGTTATGTGTGTGCGTTCACCGTTTATATCAGCGTGGCTGTCAACGTTTCTACGCTGCATGAAGGGTATATATTTTAAGACAAAACCCCGAGGTTGGACCGAATGACATCGAGACTGGAACCGACGGACGACACAACACGCGAAGGACGATACACGCGCGTAGACTGAATGTGCACGGGAATTAGGATAGCGTGGGAGGATGGAAGACGAAAGTTGAAACAGGCTGAATAGCAGCGACACCTCATGGATGACCGAGCCGTCGTGCTAAAATTACGATGTCACCTCGAGGAGCCCAGCGGATTGGATACGGACGCTGCGTCAGGCTTCGTTTGGTACTCGCGTACCAGCCGAACGCTGACGTGGCAGTAAGGACACACGGGTTTCAGCCAAACACTGACGTAGCACTCGGGCCCAACCTCTGCCCGTTTCGGCTTTTAACGCATTAGCATTAGATTAGATTAGATTAGATTAGATTAGATTAGATTAGATTAACAGACAGACATACAGACAGAGAGACAGACAGACAGACAGACAGACAGATAGACAGATAGATAGATAGATAGATAGATAGATAGATAGATAGATAGATAGATAGATAGATAGATAGATAGATTGCCTGTCAACAACTGAGAGGTCTACAAAGCAGTACACTTCGTCGAATAAAGCACAGTCACTGCCATTGCCAAAGGCAGAGTTAAATAAAAAGTGAAATAAACGTCATCAAAATCGAACAAATCAAGTATAAGGCAAAAGTGTCTGTGAGACATATAATGCTTTAGCGATACAATGCATGAATAATGTAGAAGGAACACTGTTGCCGAAAAGCACGGAAAAAAGGACTGAAGTAAATAAAAAATGTCGTGTTTCAAACATTTTAAATTGTATGTTTCTTGCAACCGTGTCAATGGACACTTGACGTGCATATCTGTATAAAACGTGTGCAGACATTTATGTGTTTTCCCAGATGGGACTCTGAACCACAGCGGCGGCAATAGCTAATCAGTCAAGTGTGCCGCGTGCAACATTGCGTAAAAATGTCACGTCACGTGCACGCCTCCTGTCATGAAGAGTCTGAAGGCCAAGGTCTCCCAAAATAGAGCTGTAGATATAACAACGGCGGCGATCAATGTGTCTGTTGTAAACAATAGAAATGAACTTCCGCTGGACATTTTTTATTACATTCCTATCGGACAAAAACACAGAGAGCGGATGCAGTGTGATCTGCAAAATATTCTTGTTAATCGTGAAACAGCACCAAGGCATCGTACTGCCCGACTGGCTATGTTGAACATATGCTGGTGAAAATCCAGCTTGGAGTCCAATTGAACACCATGGTCCCGTACAAGAGACACGCGTTGTATCTGACTGCCAGAGAGAATATAGTTAAACACGATGCACTCTTCTCTTCTGCTCATTGATATTACCGAAGTTTTCTTGAGTTTTAGTCGCAGTCTATTCGTTTTGCGATATTGTTCAACACAACATACGTCAGTTTGTAACAGAAAACAGACCTGCACATTTACAACCTTTCTTAACAATTTCAAGTCATCGGCGTACAATAGCGCTTTCAAGTTGTGCACCTGGGACGGCAAGTCAGTACCGAAAACTAAAAACAACAACGGTCCAAATGTTTGAGCGTTGGGGAATGTCTGATAATGATACGAATGACTCAAATATACGATCCGAAAAACTAACTCGATTCTGGCGATTTCCCAAGCAACTTGCAGACCATCAAGAGTAAGTCGTGCATTAGCCATACTTAATCAATTTGGAAAAAAGTATGTTATGTGAAACCTTGTCAAACGCCTTTGACCTATCAAAACAAATAGTGTCCACTTGACCGCGGTTATGAACTAAAAGCGCACTAAGCCCAAGGAGAACACTCACATTTTTCTCAATAGATCTGCCTTTCACAAAGACGTACTGCAATGGAATAATTTCTGTTTAAAATCAAAATGAAGACTTTCATAGATGACAACTTCGAAAATGTTTCAATATCCGCACAAAAGTAGCACTTGACGAAAATTGTTTACATCACAGGGATTTCCAGACTTCAATATCGGGACAACCGTCGACAGTTTCCACCAAGAAGGAAACACAGCGAGCTCAAATTACAAATTATACGCATGAGTTCAAGCTGGAACCAGGATTTTAGCGCATCCCTTCATAATGAAGTGAGATACCGTCGCGGCCGGTAGAAAGTTTTGATTTCTGCTTACGCGCAGCAAGTGACACCTCGTATTTTGTTACACGGTCTCAAACTAAACAGCAGTGTTGTACGAAACGGCGTTCCTGGAACGCGTTCCTTTTAGGAGGAACGAAGGAACGCCGCCGTCCCATTTTGCATCGGTGGAACTGGAACGGAAACTTGTTACATTTTTACTGGAACGGAAAGAGGAACGGCGTTCCTTTTTTTCGCCCTGTGGGTTTTTTTTTTTAAGTTCTTAGAGGGAAACTCTAAAAGTATAAAAAAAATTATCTTTAAGAAGAGCAGAATCTCGTTAACTTCTTGGTTACTTATCTTAGGGTCTATTTTGTGTGGTTCTCGTTTAGTAACAGTCGGGTGCAGGAAAGCTAGTGAACAGTGTTTCTTTTTTTCAGTGCCCGAAACTGCGGTACGAAAAGCAAAACTTTTAGTCAAAGGAAAAGATATAGAAAAAGGGACGTTTCAAACTCGGCTAATTTCTTTGCTTCCACGAATCCTCATACACCTAGAAATATAAGGCGGACTATAGCCATCACTAAACGTTCACAGAGACCTAGAGTTACAACAAAAGAACATGCTACCAGACATAAAACGCACCCTTGTACCCCGAACAGTGGTCACTTAAACGATACACACAAATTTACCTTTAATCATTTTCCCCTAGTCCCCCACCTTCAAACAGAACAACTAATCCAACCTTCACGAAGAAGGACTTGTAGCTTTCAAGACTGACCTTCCAAAAGTCGTACCCCCTTCTTCAGTTGATCGTTTTGCGAACAGCAACATCGAGAAGCAACTGTTTTTAAGTTCGAACAAGGGCAAACATATTTATGTTTGCCCACCGCAAACATGAATATGGTTAAAACTTAAAAGCTAAGATTTTTAAAGGTGAATATATCAACAAATAAAACCCTGCTTCGCTCGCTTTCTTCTCCTGGTGCCCTTCCATGCGGCATTCAAATTCGTATGTTGCCATTTGATGGGATAGATTAAAAAAAACTATGCTTTATCTAATTAAATATGGTAATGAGCAAAATACAAATGTAACGTATATGTAACCATACGTTCCATTTTCTTAACTGTAACGGGAATGAGCTCCTTTTTCACATATGGAACTTGTAACGAGAACGCGTTCCAAAAATCAGAAGGAACGAGGAACGAGCTTTCGTTCCTTTTATTGAGGAACGTGTACAACACTGCTAAACAGTCAAAACTTTCCACAAGGTTCAAACCAGCGGGCGTGCTATCTGACTGCAGAAAAGAAGAAGTGAAATGACAAGCGAACGTCTCACATACCTCTTTCGGTGTGCATCAAAGCTTACCATCGGTTTTCAACACAGTTGCGCTGACATTGTCCTTACTCTGTGTTCGTACATGACGCCAAAAACGATACGGTTGCTTTTTAAAGTCCCATTCCAGGCTGCCCTGTTAAAGCCCCTCGTCACGGGCGAGAAGCTTTTTAATTATTGTTCTACAGATTGACAATCTGCACTGCCAATACTCGCAATTCAGCTTCTTATATAGTCTGTGGAGGTGACGCTTTTCCACATATAACATTTCAAATCTGTTGAAAACCAACTGGGGAATTTTGACTTCATTGGACAACCTTTAGGTAAAAACTTTTCCAAGGCATCCTGCACAATCGTCGTCAACATATCGACGGAGGAGTCAACGTTTGTGATGCTGAAGAAACCAGACCAGTCATGGCTACATAGGCGGCCATTAAGCCCCGCGTAATCGCCATAGGCATGTCTAAACTCCGATAACTGTTGCACGCTTTGCACTTGGAATGACAAGAAAAAAACACAAAAAATGGCGGATAAAACTTGTCAACTGGTACAAGCGTGCCGCATGAGTGACTCACGTCAAAGACAGTGTAGAAAACGCAGCCCCATGTAATTGTTTTCTAGGAACGTTTTCTTGTGTATTTTGTAATCATGTTCGTCTCGTGCCAAAGCACGTGCACATATTTTATCTATCTTTTGATCGTGTGGTTCTTCGCTTTGGCACGTGGCGTTCGAACCTCGTCTTCTTTAAAGCAGAGATAAACCTTGGAGTCGTTCAGCCACCACCGGACGCCTGTCTTACTCGCGACGGGCTCTGCCACATCGTAACAATGGCGACAAGTTTCAAGCACATGAACCAAGAGGCGGGGGATGAACAGACAATGGCAGCGACGGTATCTGGTGACGCAGGGTTTCCAAGGATAACCGGCAACGCTCCAAGCATGGCCCACCATCTGGCGGAATTTGACGACGAACAAGATAAGTGTAACGCTTACCTCGTGAAGATAGAATTATATTTTGAAGGCAACGATGTGGTGGATGATGCTAAGAAAAGGGCTCTGCTGGTGTCAGCGCTGGGAACAAGTACGATACAACTGCTTTGCGGAAGGGTGGCGCCCAGAAAGCCAAATTCACTAACGTACGACGAAGCGGTCCGTGCTCTGAGCGATTACTACGACCCGAAACCAAATGAGATTTCGGAGACTTTCAAGTTCTTCAATCGATGCCAAGAGAAAGGAGAATCAGTGCACGCATTCATCGTGGAAATACGAAGAATTGCTAATAACTACAACTTCGGGACGACATTGAACAGGACGTTACAAGACCGAATCGTTTGCGGCGTCAGATCAAAGAATCTGCAGAAACAGTTGCTGGCCAAACGAGAGCTGAGCTTTCAGGACGCTGAAGCACTAGCCGTGGAAGCAGAAACGTACTGCAGAGCCGACGCACAAAAAATGTCACGGGAAAGTGGGCCATCCGAAGTACACACACTGAAGGGTCAGCAGAGGATGCCTCCCGCTGCCAGGAGATCGCTGCATCCAGCAGTAGGCTGCGAACGCTGCGGTAATGCCAATCACAGCAGTAGCAACTGTAAAAGGCAGAAAGCAAAATTTTTCCAGTGTGGCAAGCAAGGGCATTTGGCTTGCAAGTGTCGTAACCCTAAGAGTGTCAGGAGACAAAACAACCAACTACGAGCAGTAGAGTCCCTGGACGAAGATGAAGACAGCCTGACCACCCAGATTTGGAATCTGTTAACCCTGAAAGAAATGAAGGTTGTGCCGCCAGTGCGACGCACGTTCACGTAGGGTGGAATTGATCTGGTCATGGAAATTAACACGGGGTCACCTGTCTGCGACATAACGAGAGATATGTACGAAAGGCATCGCAAAACTTGGCCAAGACTTCAAAAGCCTCAAGTGAAGTTGGGTTGCTACATGGGATCAATTCCAGTTATCGGAGAGTTAACCATGAAAGTGGTATACCAGTCGACGACCGTACAGGGTACATTGATCGTCGTGGATTGCCGAGGTCTATGTTTGTGCGGAAGAGACTTGATTCAGAAATTGAATCAACGTGACGTTCCTGTTTTGAACCTGACAGCAATCCTGAAATCTCCCTTTGGCCAGCAGCAAGGTTCCAGAGCCTACTGGACGAGTACGAAGACCTCTTCTCTCCAGAGCCTGGACTCATTCAGGGACGACCTGCGCATCTGTACCTCAAGGATGAAGCAACTCCAAAGTTTTGCAAGGCAAGATCTATTCCGTTCGCCTTACGAGAGAAAGTATCCCTGGAGTTGGATAGGCGAGAACAGTCCTTGATTATTTCACCAGTTGCATACTCGGAATGGGCTACGCCCATTGTGCCGGTTCTAAAAAAAGATGGGACCGTACGTATTTCTGGGGATTTTAAGGTGACTCTGAATCCTGTTTGTGCGTTAGAACAGTACCCGCTCCCGGTTATCGAGAACATGTTTGCTTGTCTGAATGGCGGTGATCATTTCAGCACACGAGACTTGTGGGACGCGTATGATTAAGTGACTCTTGATGAGGAATCGCGGAAGCTTGCGGTTATCAACACGCATCGTGGCCTCTTTTGCTATAACCGATTACCATTTGGAATAGCCTTAGCGCCCGCTATCTTTCAACACAAGATAGAATGTGTCCTCTAAGGTCTTCCAGTTGTGCAAGCCTACTTGGATGACGTCATACTTTCGGAACAAAGCCCTAACGATGGAACAAAACTGAAATGTCTATTGCAGCGATTCCGAGAGCACGGGGTGAAGTTTCGCAAGGACAAGTGCAGATTCAGGGAGGAATCGGTCACCTACCTTGGCCATCAGATTGACGGAGAGGGACTGCACCCGGCAGAAAAGAACCTTGAGGCCATCGCTGGGGCTCCGTGTCCGAAAAACGTGAAGGCCTCTGGCTGCCGGCGCTTTTGGCGCTACTTGGCGAGTGCACTGCTTAGCAGTGCCAAGCGTAGCTGGATTCCTCGTGGGATTGCTCACCGGTTTCGCTGAGGGGTGGTGGCCCTTGCGCAGAGGAGGAGCAGTAGAAGGCTGGGACCGTGCGTCCTCACCCGAGAAGCCTGGGCTAGTCGTGGCGACACAGGCGAAACTTTGCGCTGGCGTTGCCGGTTGACCGGTGAAGCGGAGCGGTGGAAAATCCGTTTACTCCACGACACACTCGCGCAGATCGCGTATTTCCACACGAAGAGTCCCATTTTCGGCCCGTAGCTCTCGCACTTCAAACGTTAGAGCGTCCATCTGAGTTGTCATCTTCTGCATCAGCGTGACGACGTTCGGGGATAAAGAGCGCCGGCAGTACTCGCAAGCTCTGGGCAAGACGCAGATTTTTCGGTGCGTGTGTCCAAGCTGCCGTTAGCGCAGGCATGATGGGCTGCAGAGGAGTCAGGCCGCTTCACGCACTTGCATTTGTAGCTGCTGGACCCAGACTGCATGAAGAAATTGTACATTCCTCGGATCGAATAGGCCGTTAGTAGAATCTGAAAAAAGCACATCATGGCATTGTTGTGATAGGCCGTGGACAAGGTCACGTTTCTTCCTTTGTCCCCATTTTCTTGCACCACCATCGGGGGTATGCCGTTCCATTGAGTGTCGGCGAGCGGCTGTCTTGGCCATTAATGACTAGCAACCTCGCCCTGCGCCTTGTTGACGTCGCGACACCTGGGCGAGAACTTAAGCCGCCTACTTTCCGGAGGTTGAGTGGAGACCACGACGGCGGAGCACCTGGCGAGGATTCCGAGCGACGGCGCCTACTGCGGGGATCAGACCTCAGACACAATGAACGGGGTAAGCTCCCAATGTGGACTTGCGCGAAGGTCGACCATTTTTCGAACAGTTCAGATTATCGTCTACCCCCACCCGTGGATTATCCGGAAAAACCCCCTCTTGAGTCACGGCGCCGCCTAATGGAGGGAGCCATCACAATCCGTCTGCTGCGACATTGTGTGGGTATGTGTGTATGTGCGTGCTCGAGGGGTGAACAGGGGCGGAGCCAGGCCATATGACGTTTTTTGGCAGCTCGGTCAACATTGGCTGCCAACCGCTGGGATAAAGAAGAGCGACCTTTTAAAATAAGCGCACAAGAGGTCGCAAACGCGATCTCGGACGATATATATACATCTGTAAATATGTATTAAACAGAGTTTGTCGCGAGGGACCCTCGCGTCACCTGGATAGCTATAGGTTCGACATTGTACATGTTCTTTTTAAAAGTACACGGAAGTGACGTTATCACGTCTGATTGGTTAGAGGCAAGCGTGATGTTATTTCCCTACAAAAATGCAGGCGGAGTCGGCTCAGCCGGGCGTAGTCAGCTTACCGGACGTGACAACATCGTGACGTTTCGTTTTGCACCGAGTACGTTTTAAAAGGTATTATCGCCTTATTAGGTGCCTTTCGTTAGTCATGTTTTCCAAACCGCGTCGTTGACGGGTTATTATGTCATTTTTCAACTAATTTAGTTATTGTTTGCGCCGCGAAGACTTACTGGCAGCACCGCGCTGCATTCGAGCTCCCGGAGGACTGGAAGCGTGCGACGCAGCGCGAAACAACGGAGCGAGGAACCGGAGGTGAAGAGACTACGAAACGAAGCTTGTGGGCGTTAATGACTGTGAAGCTCCAAGTGCTGTGTACACTTTGTTTTTACGCCACGGTGTGCTTCCAAAGTTTGGTGGCGAGCGACGAGCACGTAGCGTGGGACTGAAGACAGTCGGCGTCTCTGTCCGCGTCGTGTCCGTCGCTATCGTGCATTGTGTCGAGGACCGGTGCGGCTGGCTCCGCTTTCCCGAGACGCCGAACGAGAGGTACGACGTGGAGACGGGCCTAAGGCCCCTCGGCACGATATTCGGCGTCATCGGTTGCGTGAATGAGACGATGATCATCATTGTCGGCCCGTCCAAGAAGGCGATGTACTGTGCAGCAAGCCTTTCTACGCTCTCAACGTGATGGTGGTAAGTACGCTCGTATTACGTACTCAAAATCAGTTCCATGTGTGTCAAAAAAAAAATATACAATGTAACGCCTGTACGAAACGTGGATATGCCATTTTGTAAATCAGAGGTGCGGGCTTGTGTGCTCCGATCGCACGAGCGTGTGCTCTAGGTAGTATGTCATGACTTTCAAAACGTGCATCCTTCCGCCCGCCCCATTATTTTTGTTTGAAGGAAGTGCCTGGTTGTCATCATATCTTGCGTTCATGATGGTGTGTTGCAATCATGTTAATAGTGTCAAAAAAACTTGACAAGTTTTCGAATCGAGACTGCTTTGTGAACAATGAGTATAACATTCAGGTAATTAATGTCAGTATATCTCTCACGCTTCGAGATGTGTGACGCCGAATGCCGGGTAAGATGCAAGGAGCCATGGTGCCCTGGGACGGTGCACGACTTCTTTGTGTGGTGCTTTTCTTGGCTCTGCGGCAACATCAAGCAAGGACGGCTGGTAGACGACGACAGGCTCCTCCTCGGTGAGCGTACTCGATTCATCCCTCATGCATATGGTGGCTGTGTACTGCTAGAAAACCACAGTACCACAGAATATGTGCTGTACCAAACATTAAACACTGTGCAGTCCCTGCGTCCATACCTTTGGCACGTCTTTTTAAATAGAGTCCTAAAAAGCATAGTACCAGAAAAACGCAAAGTTGCAAACAGCTCTTTTCGCTGCTTTCTTGCCATCAATTTTAAAGAGAACAAATTATAATAGGTTCTGTCCTCTAAATGTGTAGGCGACTACGGATACGGCTTAGAATCGTGGTTCATCACGCCTGCCCCTGGGATCCACGTGACCTCCATTGCTTGTTGCCGGTCTAGTAAGGCACATTCCGCAATCAGGTCCGTTTGTGGAGCGCTGCAGTGGGCTATTGAAAAACAGATTTTGCTGTCTGCAAAGGCACTGGACTCTGCATTACCATCCATCAATGCCCACCACCACCATTATAACGGCACGTGCAGTGCTGCACAGCGCCTGCATTGTATTGAGCGAGCCAAAACCGTAGTCAGGTTTCCACCTTGAAAAGTCCGAGTTGGAGTCTGGGCCGAGCTTGGAGGGGTCAGCGTCTGATGGCGAGAGGCTAGCTCCTGCCAACCTTCCGGTCGTCCTCTCGAACAGGGCTTTGAAGCAACGCCTTGTCGCCCGGTTCGAGACCCGCTGCAGCCGTGCCCCTGCGCAGCGCCGCACACGCCAGGATGGCAGTCCCAGCCATGAGGGACGCCGTCGGCATCAAGGAGTCCGTCGCCACGACGGTGGTCCCGTCCACCAAGGACACTGGGAGCCCCTAACGCCCTCGCCACGGTGATGCCAAGCACGGACGCCACTGGCGACGGGGAGCCTCTTGCCGCCACGACTGAGGTCCCGACAACCAAGGACCCGTCTGTTCCCTAGCCGTCAGTGAAGCCCTCCCCGTGAAAGCCGTCAAGTGCACACTTCGCTTCCTGCTCCACAGTCATGGCCGTCCATAAGCTGTGCAGTCTCTTCAGCTCCAACACTTTGCACAGTTTATCACACAGCCACCGTGGATAGGGTCCACTTGATCTTGAGAAAAAAACATATCGTAGGACTATCAAATATGGTTTAATACTTCTTCCTCTTCAAGTGCCTTAGCTATCTGCTCCTTTTTATTCTTTATTCTGAGAGCTATACAATTTAGTTTGAAACAACCCGCATTTCAGGGGGACGTAGAACACCCCAAACACTATTGCTTTTCTTGTCGAATTTGATGGAAGGCACACTGACGCATGCTGCTTTGTTTCCTCCAATGGCCATTGTTTTAAGCATTTCTCGTGCATACAGGCTTTTGTTACTTGCAAGAATGGTGATGCTGCTGAACACGAAACTGCATTTACAGGTGCGGCTATGACCTGCTGTAGTTCCCTTGACAGATGATGCATGCTTTCTTCTACTATCATTTACGCACCTGCCAGTTTGACCGATGTGACATTTGCCACGTGGTAGGGGAATGTGATAAACAACCCCTGTGTCACACGGGGCATATTGTGTCTTGTAAGAAATGTTGCACATTTTCTTCTGGTTGAAGTTGCAATTTACTTTGTCTTGTCTTGCTAAGGTACACTGTGTAGTGGGCGACGAGGTCGTTTGAATTGTGAAAGAGGTCTGGGACATGTATATAAGGCGATGGTTGTTCAATAAATTTCAAGCTGTGTTAGAGACTTCGTTGTTCTGTCCGTTGTTTTATTGCTCCTACGTCTCAGGGTTACTACGAATGTCATTCACCAACTCGCCTGCGTTTTTTTACCTTTCTTCATACTATACGCCTTGTTTGGAGCAGAGCACACAACCTTATTGCCCTGCCTCGCAGCTACTTCCTTTTAGTTTATGGGTTATGTCATGAATGTAGGGTACTACATTTTTTTGTTTAGTTCATGTCATCTCTCTTCCATATCTGTGTCAGCTGATTTGTGTTACAGTTTGGTGCAGATGTTTTCAGATGCGCATACCAGGAGACCAATCGGATACCCAGAATCACGTAGGCAAGAAAATGGCTTTTCAAACGTATGCCCATTATTCTGGTGTCGATATTTCTCTAAGGCCAATAAAAGAGCAATGTAGGAAACACTGCGTTTTATAGTTTTGGAATGTCGAGACGCAAACGAAAAAAATCTTTTGCACGACCTTGGTTCATACTTCCAACATATGCGTATATATCTTTAAACTCCAATGTGAGTTCGAGGAACATAATGGGCCTTTCCACATGTATTTCATTTGCTATGTTTAGAGACGGACGGTATCGCCCCCGGATATGTGTTGAGTGCATGGTGGTGATATCGATAGCCTTTCCGTTTCATGAGCAGAAGGCATGAAATACGTGGGAAAATGACAGAGAAGGCTTGCGGGTTTAGTTGCCAAACCGACAAAGGTCACCTGGCTTGCCCCTGAAAGAGCCGAGAAATACTTTATACCATCTGTAGACCTGTAAAGACCTATTTCTTAGTGTTGATTAAACCAGGGGTATTGCCATTTTGGTATTGCTGCATTTCCCCCGTGGTCTTAAGCATCCCATTATTACCTTCTGTATTATGAATGTACATCACTCAAGCGTGCCTCCTGATGTTAGTATTGGGATTTGTGTCAGTTAGGATCTCTCAAGACATTGCAGAGCTTGTCTTGGTTTGTCCCCTCCCTTAGTTTTGTCAAGGTGCCTATTTGAGCACTTTTGGGAAAATAAAAATTTCGGCTGTGTTTGAGACCTTTCGATGTATCTGTCATTTTCTTACGTACAATATTGGGGTTTATGTTATGTTGCACAGCTACTCTATTTTCGAAAGTGCTTTATTTTTTAAACTCAAAACCGTAATTTGAAACAGTAAAATGATATAAAAACGTGTGTCGCAATATTTCATTCTCGAAAGTAAAAATGAGCACTGGCTTGCATAGCACAACGTGAACACCTGGACATTCTTAAATCACAGATTTTATGTCAAACATTGATCTCTTATTCGAACACGTTTTGCAGCAAACTACCTCTAGATTGTATTTCGTAACATATATATTACTATACGCGAAGTCCTGCCATATCCGGGACAAGATGAAAGGCAGCTAGACAATAATAAATACATAAAAAAAAAAAAACGTGGCAGAGTTTTCTACTGAGATATTGCAGACAAGATGCAAGTAGTTACTGTTGCAAGTTATGACTAGACTGTAGGTCTGAAAAAAGGTGAGCGCGCAGGCGAGCTCGTGAAAAGTAGACATACCTTGACCTGAGACAGGGAAGGAAAAGGAAGGCACGTCTCCGAACGCACAGCTGTTTTTGGAGACGCCGTGCGTTGATCCTCCCATTAACGTATCTTGTTTCTTCCCTGTCTCAAGTTACGTATATCAACCGGATGTCTCTTGGGTTCAGCAGAGCAAGTAGACGTCTTTGTCCAGGTAGTCTGCTTCGTTCCGCGCCTTCATTACGTGCTGGGACCGTAAAACTCTGGTAACGGGAGTTCTTTATGTGCAGCCGTCAACCGCGCGATTCTTGTCTGCTTCGACATGTTGCTTTAAAAAAGGCGCGTAGCGCTCATCTCGCATTCCTTGTAATATTGGAACAACTTTTACTCCAATTAACTCTTAAATGTATTTCAAAAGGACACAAAAAAGCGGTTTGTTTTAACAACATCCATTAGGTTATTAATCTTTTTAAATACTTTTACCTGTAGTTGAACAGATGCGACGGCCAGCGAGGCACAGGATTGGTTGCCGTTCCTTCACTAAACGCAGAAACTGCTCCCCGCATCCTAGTAAATCCCACCCCGTATCCCGCGCATAGGGACGCCTCGGGGAATGCGTAGCTCCTTCCGCTCGTCGGGGGTTGGCTCCGGACGTCGCTCAAACGGGTGACAGGTGTCAAGTTTGCGATGACGTAGAGGCGTCAAAGAGGGCAGAGCCGCCACGTGAGTGTTGCTAGGATACGTTCCTCCTTCCCATTACGTCACTTTCATGTACCTTTTCTCAAATGTCGTACCTATCTATCCGGATGTTCTCGCCTGGAGTCGTCTTGCGGTTCCTGACCTGGCCTGGCCTTGCCTAATCCTGCCTGGGGAACTTAACTCCTTGGTCACAATAGCATCCTTTAAAAACCGTTCAGCTTCTTTTGATTTTTTTCTTAACTTTAACTAAGTATTGCTGGGCACAAATCCTTGGCGGACACAGCCAAAAAAAGGACACAATATTTTCTCACTCCATTCATTAATGGTAACAAAAACAACTGAGAAAAAAAAAACGAGTTGCGTTCACCCTGTGAGCTCGCCGTCCGAACGAACAGCGACGTAATCTATACTGCGTTCACCCTTAAAGGTACATTTAAATAATAAAAACAAATTTCAAAGGTACACGTATGTTAAAAATAATTAACACGGAATTTTTGTGTTCAATATTTACGCCATTAGACGCAATTTAGTTGCAGAATGTTGAGGTCGCAGCCCGCTAAGCCCCGCTCCGTGCTTACAAGGTGCTTGCATCTCTCATTGGCTGGAGAGATAATTGACGTGTGAAAGGATGGGTTGTAAATTTGTATCTCAGTGCCGTAAAAAAATCGTAATCAACGATTCTTTTTTTAAATTTCAGAAGCAATTATTTAAACTAGAGTTTGAAATGTTTGGTTTGAAACGTTAATAAACATGGTTGCCGGCGTCTGCGGAGTGCTGAACGAGCGTAGCTGGTTGAGCTCGTTACTTTTTATCCGCGCCGGTCGTCTTGACTTCACAGAGGTGCTTAGAGGGAGATCGCATCAAACCGACACAGTTTGCAGCAAACAACTGTCGCAAGTACACGACTTCGGAAGCGCTGTGCGTAGGCTTGTTTTCGTAGCGGGACTGGTCTAAGACTAGAGCCCCACATCAGTGCTTTTTGCTTTTAATTCGTCTTGAATTGTGTAACCGTCCTGATTGCGACCATGGTTTCAATGCCGAGAAGATACCGACACCGGTAAGAATTTCCGAGCCATTTGGCTGGAGGCAATTAGACGTTCGGCTCGCATCAAGTTAGTCCAGATATGTTTCCGTCATTTCGCTTCGAAAGGCAACTAGCTCTTAAGTTTTGTAGTGCACCTGGCCTGCCAAACCGAATGATTTTGAGTCGCGTTTTCATTGTACGTCATGACACTCTCTCACCTTGCTCGCAAATGCCATTCTAAAAAAAAAAAAAACATTAAAATTGCAACGACTGCATATTTATTTTGTTGGTTTTTTGCGTCCTCGCGGTCGCTTTCTACCGCACATCGGCAGCCGCGGACAGACCCTTGTATTGGACCGTCGCTCGCGCATGATCGAACTCTAGAACACGCTTTCGCGGTCGAGTCTCGCGAGCGTTGTAAAAGTTTTTAGATCGGGGCGGAATTGTAGACGGACTACGACGAAAACGGACGCCGACGGGCAGCGTTCATGTCCGCGTCCTACGGGCTTGGCAGACGACGATAGACGGTGGTGAAAGAGCGGACGAAGCTAGAGGTTACCACGCGTCTGCCAGCACGACTATATTCCGTTTCACGATAACTTGGTGGGCGAACTGTGGAGGCTGCGGCCGCCGCGACCCAATAAGAGCGTCGGAGCGAGGCGAATGATAACACTCCATGGTCGAGGCCAAGGAGGCCTTGTTACCGCCACAGCAACAGCTTCGTCTGCGTCAAAAAGGAGTTCTAGACTTCTTTTTTTTTTCTATTTAACAGAGATTTATTTCGTTCAATTTCACTTCTATCGAGACCACATAAAAATAAGGAATAGATATTCACGACTTTATGAGTTTCAGCTACATGTAAATAAAAGAGGGACGCCACATCAGTGTCCGCTACGGATTTTTTCTCCTTGTAGCTCCGTGGTTGTTGGCGGCTGCAGCCGTAAAATCGAGCGCTTTCGCTCAAAACATCACACTGGGCCCTTGCATTAGCCCCCAGAAAGAGTTGCGGGTAAACTGATCGTATGGTTGTCTCATGAACTGTTCACAACGAGGGCACTGCTGTAGCAAACGGCGATGTTGCGGCGGTGAACGTTCATCCGCACGTTGTTGGTTCCGCTGCAGACGCCTCTTGGCCAGCAGACGACAGCCGGTGTTTCCAGGCCTCGCATTTGGCGCAGTGACACACACGCTCCCGTCACGTGGTATCACGTGCATCGCTCCGACGCTCTTATTGGGCCAAAGGGGCCTTAGCCACTACAGTTCGTCAAGTTATCGTGAAACTGAGTATAGCAGGCAAAGTCAGACGGCAGGTTAGACGCACCGGATGTCGCGAATTGGAGACACTAGGCTTATTAGCGTGTTCCGTCGATCAGCCAAGGCAATCCAGTAGTAATGAGTGGCGCCACTGATGTATGGGCGGAGCTTACAGCGGGTTGTGGCCTACACCTAATTTGCGTGTAACAACGTAAATAGTGCGGAAAAAGAATTTCGTGGAAAAATTATTTTAAAAAATACGTGTCTCGTTTATGCTAGGGTGGCTTCATGCGCGCTTTGCTTAGGGTAATGGCATCTCGCCATTTTGCCCACACGTTCATTTATTTATTTATTTATTTGTTCAGAAGCGCGTGAAAAAGCGTGTCCCTGCACGCGTTTGTGGCGCTGACTGTGCTGTGGCGACATTTTGTTTTCGTCGATTTCTTTGTATTTTCCCTGCGAGCGCGTGCTGTCGGCATCGAGTACTACAAAGGGTGGCATCAGCCTAAACAGAAAGACATTTAGGCACCCTAATTTATGCCTTTCAAGAACTTTTTATTGCAGTGTCCCTTTAAGCTGCGCCTGCAGCCAATGCCACAAGCACGATAGCTCGAGGTCGCTGCGTTGAAGCGTTCTTCCGCAGAACGAGCACTCGCGTTAGATATGCACGTCCCAAAGCCAGGAGCGCATTCTAGGTCGCACTTGCAGCCTTGACCACAGTCTCAGCTTAAGAATGAACAGAGTATATAGCATATGCAGACAACATTCGTGTTACTCACGCGCTGGTGTTAGTCATAAGCAAGGTCCGCGCTGTGCTCAAGTTACTGTAGAAGTTCAGCTATTCTCGTAACTTACCCCATCCTGAATTTTCTCTCGAGGCTGAACTCAGTGGAGCGAATTATGCGACAAATACATGCGTGCAAAGTCCATGACGTCATGGAATTCTCATACACTTTTTCCATCTCAATAAGATTGTCATACACTCTCTCCACCTCAACGTGATGGCTAAGCAGATCCACCTCTCCTCCACACGCCCGAAATGCCGAGAGAGAAAACAAGTGAAAGGGAGGTGACTATCGACTAAAGCACGTATTGCGCCGTCTGTATTGCTCTAAAACAAAATCGGGTCAGGTGATTTTTTTTTTTTAGACGCGTATCCCTACCAGACTGTTTAAAAAGGTTATTTTCAGTGGTTCTTTAAGGCTGGACTCTATGGAGCGAATATGCTGCGAAAAAATCGAGTAATTTTGCTGCCACATGAATACATCAGCAATTAATTGTGTCAAAATGTTTGTTTCTACAGGGTTAAATAAATACGTTTCAGTTAAATCAATACGTTTCAAAGAAAAGTACAGGGGAAGCCGGTCAGTCCTCATGGGTGTCTGGGGCCTCCACTGTAGATGAGAAATTTAGCCAGCGCACTACCACTGATAGCGCGGGGTCACTAATGTAGATCACGCAGCACCGACACAACCAGACTCCGGTACGAACCCTGGATCTCTGGTTATGGTGGGCACACTATATTGCTTCCTCAGCGCGAGCTTTCCGCTTGACGTGCACCGAGCTGCGATGACGCAAAGATTTTTTACAATGTGTCAGCATTAGTACGTACATGACAAGGAAAAGCCCTCCGCGGGCAAAGCATTGAAAAAGAAGGCGCACCGAGTCTAGAGGTGGAGAGCAGTGAAGGACATAGGCGAGAGGAAGGCTACGTCACGAGGCGGAAGCCAATGCGCGCTCACTGCTCAGATACCGGGGCGAGTCCGAACTTGCAGGAGTGCGGAGCGCTCATGCCTTGGTTTGTGCTACGAAATGGAGTGAGAACCAAGTACTAGCGCTCGTCCAAGAAGGCGGCAAAAGAAGACGGATTGTGAACGAAGGAGACGAGCTGCCGAAACCGGTGAACAGCGAAAGCAGCGTCAGGCAGCAGATTCCGCTGGGGTTTCCCGAGGGTCATGCTAACGCAGTCTCTAAGGATCCAAAAATGGGTCTTCTTTAACCGAAATCATGCCGGGTATTCTCGCAGTATTCGTGTCCAATACAAGAGCTACATTTCACTGTCGTCACACTGTTAGCAAGTTCCGTGTATTTGGTAAATATTTGGGGTGAAAAACACGCTATTAAAACAAATTAGCATAAATTTACACGTTGAGTAATGGATAATTTGTTCAAAAATCATGCGAGGTTGTAAAAAACGTGTTTTGCTTCGGTCATACACGGATAACCAGTGTAGCCGACCTCGAAAACACTCATCACCCCCGGTGACGACCGCAGCATTGCCAGCTATCGAAGCACCGGAATGCTTGGGGACACACCTAGAAAGAACTGTGGAGACGAATGCCGCGGAGAAAAACATGTATCGGAGACAGATATGCACCAAAAGCAATTGCGCCATGTCGCAGGACGTTGGCGAAGCTCTCACTCCTCAGGCGCTGCCATTGATTCTGGTCGATGGCAATGCAGCTTCCCTCATGACGCCCATGTTCGTGTTTATTTTAGGTGTCTTGATAATAGTTTTTAACGCACCACAAATAAAATTGGGGGTCTAATTACTCGTTCTAAACAATTAAAATAGATATAAACGTGTCACTGATCTGCACACGTGACATAGCAGTTGGTTTCGTTTTGGCTTCAACCCTTCAACTGCAAGCGAAATGGCTATCTCAGTTCAGTTTGGTCGAACCGCCGTGGTCGAACCGCCGTGGTCGAACCGCAGTCAGCGGCCGATGGCTGGTTACTTCATGCCTATCGGGTTTCAGTGCTATGAGGCATCTTTTTGCCGCTGTTATAATCGGCCACCCAGACCGCAACGCAACAAGTCAGGTAGCGGCGACCAGACGGCTGGGTTCGGCTCCTGGCATCGCCGAACGAGTCGGCCTTCACGGGGACGCACTCAGTCCGCTACGCAACGACCCAGCCACCCAACCACCGGCGCCGACCAGCCAACGACGACCAGACGGCTGGGTTCGGTTCCTGGCACCGCCGAGCGAGTCGACCTTCGACTCGCTCGGTCGACTCCTGGCACCGCCGAGCAAGTCGACCTTCGTGGGGGAGCCATATGTTGAATTACAAACCAGCGCACAGGTAGACAGTTACTCAAACTCCAAACACAGAAAAATACACTCACACAGCGCTGAACTATCAAGTGATTTGTATTTCAAACTTCCTCTTTTTCGACCCCAAGGAATAGGTTGCCAAGGAAGAAAAGGGAAAGAAAAGGCAAAGGGGGGAAAGGCGAAAGAAAAAGAAAAACAGAGATGAATAGAAATAGAAAAAGAAAAATAGAACAAAAACAAAAAGAAAATAAATGAGAATAATACTAATACAGCCGAGTCCAAAAGTTACGAAAATTACAAAAATAATTACAAAATTAGCCACGAACATATATAAACCAGGTGATATGCTGGTCTACTGTCGACTACACTCTTGACGTAAATAGTTCGTGTGATTCAAAAAGTCCAAGAGTTACAAAAATTAATTGTTAAATAATATCACAAGTAAACAAAAAGAAAAAAAAAACAGTGGTTATGCTGGCTTACTGTCGAAAACACCTTCTGTCTAAATAATGCAGTTCTTTCTCCGATAAAGCTAAGGACGGAGTGCTAACTCACTGGGCTTCCCGTCTTGCAATGTTCTCCGCTTCTATATTTTCTCGGGTGAGCTGGTTTTTACTCCTGCCTAATACAGCACAGTTGTCCATTAGTGCAAAACAGCCACAATCCCTACAGTGAATACCTAGGTGACCGGAGATGGGATTGGCAATGTTGTTGTGCTCTCGCAGGCGGTCGTTTAAACACCGCCCAGTTTGTCCAATGTACTCTTTTCCACAGGAAAGGGGGAATAAATAGACTAGCCCGTCAAGATATGAGACAAAGTTGGATCTGTGTTTCCTTGCGCAGCTGACGATGCTGATTGAGGGGGTGTTTACTTTTTTGCAGAGGCTGTGAGGTTTGTGTGGTGCTGATAACACTACATTCACATTTGCTCTGTTTGCTATTTTCTTTAGACCATGAGATAGATTATGCATATATGGCACGACTACCGGTCTGGTTGTCCTGTCTCTGGGTATTTTTGCGGCACTACCGAGCTTGATTTCTCTGAGGAAAACCTCGGTTAATGGCGTCAATATGGGTAGAGGATATCCAGCGGACCTTAGCCTTGATACTTGTACGTCGACGCTCGTCTGCATTGAATGTAAGCATGACTTGCTAATAGAGTTCTTAAGGCATGACCTCACTATACCTCTTTTTAGAAGCTTGGAATGTGCAGAGTTGAATGGTAGAAGAGGTTTCTTCCCCTGGGCTCATAGGACCTACAGATGTGATATGGTTGCACATACAGTCGAAGATCCAGGAATCGTAATGATCTTTTGACCGGGGTCCTTGGGGTGGAAGAAGAGGAAGTTTGAAATATAAATCAGTTGATAGTTCAGCGCTGTGTGAGTGTATTTTTCTGTGTGTTTGGATTTTGAGTAACTGTCTACCTGTGCGCTAGTTCGTAATTGTGCCTTACCAACTCGCCCAATCTGCAGTATTAACAACCATATGTTGAAGACAACAGAAGTTCTTGGTAAACTTGCTTCGCGAATAGTCGGCTACAAAAAAGAAAATTGAAGTTGCCTTAATAAGCTCCATTTCCCCACAACTTGCCAGCTGCCAACTTATGTGCTTTGGCAGCTTGGTTGTTGGAACGAGGCATGTTGCAGTGCACCAGTGGAGCGCATGTTGTTCTTTTCTTCCACTTCTGCATCTGACACCTTGATAAAATTATGCTTTATGGGTAACATGATCAGGGACTTGTCAGTGTCACATGCTGCATCACTGACTTCCGATGACACCTCAGGAGTGCCTTCACAAGATGTCTGAATGCAGCATACATATGAAACACAACCATGTGTCGTTTTTTCTGCAACAACCTCCATGACATTGGACATATCATTATTCCAAAATGTGTAAAAGCAAGTGCTGAGGAGGACGTTGCTCAATGTATTACAGCCCCATTTTTTGGTTGGGCCTATTATTTCCTATGTCAAGATGCATCTTCGCTTGCAATTTCTGCACATCCTTTCTATGGGCTCTTTCGGCATTACGTCATCTGGTCCTAGGACTGTGTGTGGCAAGATAAAGCCGGCCCTGTCGTCTTCGCCAGTCTTTGTTCACCGTACTTAGTAACACGTTAAGAGTGCAGCAGAAGCTTCACCTTGATACCATGTTGGAACTTAACCCGAGACTGGGGTACAGAGACGTTCTCTTCTTCACTTGTCTCTGTCCCTTCTACTTTTAAGTTTCCTATTTCTACCCCAGTCTCGGGTTAAGTTCCAACATGGTAAATATCCACCAGCTCGCCTGTACCTTAAGCGTTTTTTCACCTAGAGCCTGCAATTGTTCCCTTCCACCGCACTTCGGGATGGTGCATGGTTGAACTATCAAGATTAAAACAAAAATCTCGAGCCGAGAGTGGAGGTTCCACTGCACTCTTAAACTGTCACTGACTATACGACTCCAATTCACCCTTACCGCTGGCATGCATCAGC
Organism: Ixodes persulcatus; assembly: GCA_013358835.2. Taxonomy (NCBI): domain Eukaryota; kingdom Metazoa; phylum Arthropoda; class Arachnida; order Ixodida; family Ixodidae; genus Ixodes; species Ixodes persulcatus. The sequence continues at coordinate 216,308 of JABSTQ010011448.1, read as the reverse complement.
TGATGTTCTCGCTGTGGTTCTCTCTCATGTGACTCCAAACGGCACTCTACGACCAATTGCATATACATCTCGCATTCTTACTCAAGCAGAATAAACATATAACTAGGGTTCTGCCTTTTCAGAGTTTACTTTTAAGCAATTATTGAGATTTTCAGGTCAAGAGTTTGTTTATTTTCGTCGTTCGTGTGAAGTTCTAACATCACCACATCATCAAGGTAGCAATGGTTATGGGGAATGCTAACTTTGATCTATGAAGGGCTCTCTCCAAATGGCTCCTGTGACCACATTATAAAAGGGCTATAGAACAATTGTAACGTGGAAAAAATTGTCGGCTTGTAATTTTTACATTGTTCTTGTTGCCACAAAGGGTAGAAAAAGCATCTATTTCCTTTGAACAATTGAATACCGGTGAGTAATTGCAAAGCAAAAATTGAAATATTTCTCTCTCTGCAACCGTGCCAGGACGGCCATGGAATCCACGACGTGACAACATGTCGCTGCAACTCATCACCTCACGAAGAGCGTTAGAGAGAGTGTGTAAACGTCCTTGGGGAGAGCATATGAGGGTCCGTACATCCCCACGACGTCACTGAGCACGTCATTCAGAGAGATAAGGGGTGCAGGAAACTTCAATCTATTTGTTTTTAGTAGAAACTAGGACAAAGGCAAAATCGGTTTTCTGTTCTTTACTTTATAATTGTCGGAGAACAACCCACATAGTTACTTGTCCATTCTCCGGAAATCATTGCATGGGTTTTTTTTTTTTGTTTGTTTAAGTTTGTTGGCCTACTGCATCACGCCGGCTGTGACTACACGGGGCTTTCCTGCCTTTTGTGGGTCGCGGGTCTGAAAAGTTTGCACACCTCTGGTCAAGGCCATATTGTTTGGTTCAGATTTTGTAGAACAATAGCAGAGCATTACTTCACTTTCGATAGCTCACTAAAGGTGGTCATAGTATGCATCAACCACGATCACTTTGTGTTTTGGAGAAAGCATAGAAGTAGTTGACACAAGGACTCAGCCTGGCATGTTTTTTATGTCACAGTCCTATCATGTGATTATTTACATAACTCTGCACATGTAACCAGACTGCTAATGTTCTTACACTCGCAACCTGTCAGCAAATAGCTCTCTCTCACTGGTTGAAGGCACCACCCCCTTTTCACGTTCTACAGTACTTTTCTTGGTCTCCTAAGAGAAACAGTTGTCCCCAGTGATGAAACTGTACCGCACGCTAATGTATCTCTTCTTATTAAGTCAGTACACAGAAAGCAAATCATGAAATTCACTTCTGTGGTAATAGTCTTCAACGACAACAGCATGTGTTGTATAATCGACCATGTACGCATGAAAATGGTTATCGAAAAACCTCGTTTGCAAGATTGTGGCAACAATGAACACCCTCTCATTAGAGATGACAATCATGGTCACTTCAGCAAAGTCTGGGAGGTCATCATCAAAAGTCGTCAGAGGAAGAACACATCCTTTTCTAAATGTCCGCTGGGACATGGTGACACGATTCACTGTAGTGACTTGTACACTCCAAAGTTCCAGCTGGTGAAGTTTGTCTTGCAGTAACTCTGGCAGCTCTTCAAAAGGCACCCGCTTGCATCCTGATGTGGTGATCTGTTCTTTTGGCTGGGAGAGATGATACATCTTGTAGAGCTGATGTCTGGTGCTTAAAGTACGACATATGTTGAGAAGTTCGGGGTTTTTCTGGCAAGCGACTTAAAGTACTGATGTTTTGCTTCGAACCTCATTGATGACAACTTGGACAGTGGCCCGTACAGCCGAATCAAACGAGGGTAATGAATCAAGTAGTGCATCTTGGGGATGACATTGACCTCAGGAAATACTTGTGTAAATGCACTATAGAAGTCGCTGATCAAAACCTTCAAGTAGGGGATCGTGTTGGTAGTGAGCTGAGGGGCATATACAATGTCGACAATTCTCCTCAGAGCGAGATGTCACTGTATGCATCATTGTCCTTTGGCACAACATCTCCTACCAGCAATGAGAAGAAACAAAACAATCATAGCTTCTCGGCTGCCGACCCCTTAATGCCGAAATTTCCCATAATGCTTGGACGAGACAGAGGTGGTGGCTTAGACTTTTTGTCATTATCGTGATACTCAAACGCCTCAAGTCTCCCATTTAACAACTTCAAAGTCAGCGTACTTTCGGAAACAAGTCTCTTAATCACGTGCTTCAGTACAAATGGGATTACTCCCTCATGCAAGTCGTGCATTATATCTGGTGGCAAGCTTTGTGTTTCCTCAAACGACCGAACTTCTGCCATGCAGCTTGGGCCACAACCCCCTAAGCGGAGACAAGACTTGGGTCACTCTCAACCAAGAGCACATGTCGGGCATGAAGAGATGATGTACGTAAGACAAATTGACTTTCGTCCCACTTGTAGTTCAGATCGCTTTTGGTAGCCAAACAGAACCTGCATATAGAGCCACTTGAAAAACACTCCCTGAAGGCCCCAATTTGGTGACTTGACAGGTTGTCACCGGTGACACAGAACAAAAACCATACAGTGTTTTATTGTTTATGGGGATTCCCTCAGCTTCACTCTTCTGAAGCTCCTCAATGAGTGGAGTCAATATTTTTTTTTAGTCCGTGCTCCTTCACTGTGGTGCTCTTGACTAAGAGAACAAGATGCTTGTCTGTTGTTCTTGAACGACATTTGGTGGATGTGTTCAATACAGTGAAATACCCATCAAGCAACTTGTGCACACCTCTCTTGCTTCCAATGGGATTACAAACTTCAAACTCATCAAAGTACTGTTGCAGAGCAACCGACTTCTCACGGCGAACATTGTTGAAAACATCATTGTTCCTAAACAATTGCCCGTCACACACTACCTGGAGCAGCTTGGAAGTTTCTGTAATATCTAATGCCTTGTAATGCCCCTTTGATTTCAGAAGGGCAGTGATGGTTTTGCTGATTGGTATATACTCAAAACTGTCCTTGTTACTATGGCCTTCACCTCTGTCCAAGGCCGCTGTGACAGGCGCGACGTAACCAAGCATGCGTTTCTATGATGTCTCTGGCCCTGATTTGCTAGTCAGTTGATTGAAAGGTCTTGCATTGATCTCTTCCAACTTCTCTTTGTAGATGTCAATATATGCAATTAGATCATTTGAGATCTCATCAACTGTTGCTTCGGTCAACTGCCTTTTTTCTTTTCATTTTAGCAGCAGCAGCGACAAATATTCAGCAGGGTCACGAGTAACAGCTTCACATCCACTTTCTGGTGTTCCCGGCAGTTCATCTGCAATGCCAGTGCCTTCACAGCTGTCGTCCTGAGGAGCAGTCGGGGCAGAGAAACCTTTGCGTGTTGAGGTCCCTTGCTCCTCAGGGGCGCTACGAGGGGCACAGCTGCCAAAACAGTGCTGGTGATGTCGATTGACATGTTTCTTAAATGAAGAGTACAACCTGAATGTCTTCGCACAGCCTTCCAAGCCACACTGCCAATCACCTTCGTGGCTGTGCCATGTACCAAAGTGCCGGAAAAGAGCCTTCAGGGAAGGAGGGGAGCTCTTTGATTGCACTTAGTGCACACAAAGGTAAAAAGAGGGAACATAGTAAAGTTGGCAATCCACTTCATGTGTAGAGATTTAGCAAATAAGTATTGCTGTCGTTGTCTGCTATCTAAAGGCTGGTTCACACATTTGTGTCGGATCTGTCTGCAGCAACCAAAACAAAAGGAGCGATGGGTCACCCTGACAACCATAACTCATGATCGCTTCACAAACCTATACTTCTTAGATTGCTTGTCACACTGGTGTACGGCGAGCAGTTGACCGAATGAACGTGTCGCTTCAGTCACTTTGAATGCAACTGATGAAAATGTGTGACGCAGCCTTCACGTCAATAAATGTACAGTCGCAGACAATGTAATGTGAAATGTATGAGAGACGACCTAAAATCGGATTTGTAAGCTACGACATTGTTTTTTACCACATAAATGTGGCTAGGTGTTGAATTCAATTTGTGATATTAAAAAAATATATACTTGCCTCAGTCAAAAGTTAAAGGAAAACGATCATTTCTATGCATTCCAATGAAATAAAAAAAAAACTGCGACCCGGTGGACACCGTTCTTATACCCTTTGTTCGCAGTGGTCGTTTCGCCGACAACAACTCTTTTTTGAACAGGATCTCTCGCCCATCAACACTGCGCGCACCATGAAGGGCCACTTGCGGCAGTGCGGCATCAATGACTTGCCGTGGGTTCCAAAAGGCGCGGACCTCAACATTATTGAGAATGTGTGGGGTCGAATGAAGGCAGCCATGGTCTGTTTTACAAACCAAATAACGAAATAAATTATATGAAGACCACGTCTTTTCGCCGCGCTCATATGACAGCTCTAACTAGCCTGTAACTTTACCGTTCGTCTTTAGCCTTTCTGCGGCAGTCGCCTCGAAGCAAAACGAAACTAAAATCGTTGATCATATTGTGCGTCGCTCTAGTCTAGTTGAGGTTATACTATTGGACATTTCTTTACGTGCGGCTTATATTATTGTTGGGGACATATTACTGAACAGTCCTTCGCATGTCGCTATTATGCATGCAACTGTTATCGATTACACGACGAACCTTTGATCTAGTACTTTGAATATGTTCTCGGTTTCTTACTATTGATGCCCTGCAAAACGTGTCGGAAGAAAAAGAAAAACTTACCGTCCTGTAGTAGCGTCACAATCAAGATGTCTAATTATTTTCTTATTTATTTTCTATAAGGGAATATTTAGAAGTTACCGACTGCTGTCCGAGCTCTGACACCGCGCTGTCCTGCGCTCCAAGGTTCTGTTTTTTTTCATTTTGTTTTTGTTTTCTTTTTTAATCTTGACTAGTCTTGGCTTCTGGCCGGTTTGGCAGTCGGCAAATCGGATGACTGTATGGACGTCGTCGTTCAGTAGATAAAATAAACGAAATTATGATTAATTGCCTTACCATTATTCCCAACGTAAGAATAACATAATCAACCCAAATTTTACTAAATATTGCCATGGGTGATGAATTTAGAATATGTTCACAAAACGCATAAATTAAAAAACAAAGCTGTACTCACTACAAAACCCCAAAGACGGAATCCGAGCCAGAGAGCAGAAGTGTGTGTGTTTTTTTTTGTGTTTTTTTTCAAAGCAACTCGTGACGCATTTGACTTTATGTTAAAATACAGTGTTTGACTGTCTGCCTATCTTGATAACGATCTCAGTTTTTCATATGCTAAAAAGAAAACAAAATGAGACCTTTCTGGAAAGACTGTTATGATTAAATGGCGTATTTTTTGGGATCTTGGCGTTTATTGGGGCCTACATTGCCGACATTTGTATTAATAATAATAATAATACATTCAGATATTTTAATACGTAGTTTTTCAAGTTCTAATATAATTTGTTGCTTATGATCTAATTTCAAACGCGCGAACATGTATGACAAACAAAAATGTTAAAATCATTATCACTGGTGCCAATTGCAGAATTTTAATTAATACGCTAAAAAATAGTCTAAAGTCTATGAAAACATTCTAGCTAATCTGAGAAATCCATGTAAAATTACAGTAATTGTGGCTAAAGCATATATGGTGCTATCAAAGTCGCGACTTTTGTCAAGAGTCAAAACTTCCAAAGTAGCCACCAATCCTTCCGGACCAAATCCCCCCCCCCCCCCCAAAAAAAAAAAAAAAAGTCAATAATAAACAGATTCCGTTGCCTTCTTTCTTTTTTCTTTACTTACCAAACTTCCTACAACATTTACTTTGTTTAATTTTTCCGCACCGTAGTTTTGCCTACCTCAGCCTTTCCAGTTCGAAGGAACGCCTACCCGCTTGCACGTCTGCTCACTGCAGCACCTTTCGTTGGCGTTGGAAGCCGGTAAAACAGTAGTGAGTTTTAGTATTGCGTATATGAAGCGAACGCAAGCTTTATGTGTTTGCGTTAACGTTGCGTGTTCCGCACTGCGCGTACGCGGAGACCAAAATTGATGTCGGAGCATGGCGACAACGCTCTCAAACGCACAGCGCTTGCGTTTGCTTCTATACGCAATATTAAAATTCTTTGATAAGGTACAATCCCCTACCTGCTGCAGCTCTACAGTGAAGAGTGTTGTTTGCATCCGGAAAGGTCATTTCGCGAGCCATGATCGCGAGCAGTTCCGCCGTGCCCGCTGAGCAGGAGAACCGGCGGACCCTCACGAGCGCTTCCCGTTTCCGCCTTGGGAGGGCGAGCAACAAGCTAGAGACGCGAATAGTTCTATGGCCGTTTAAAATAATTTTTATTCAAATATTCGATAGTTTAGGAATTATGCCTCCGTGCAATCTGAGAATGTGTCAAAAAGCTTCTTATGGGTCGTGAATGCGAAAGCATGCTCGGTGCCGAGAGGATCAGAAGCGGCCGCAGCGCCGGCGGGGAGTGCGGCGGTGCGCCGAGCAGACCGCCCAGGCTCGCTGGTGACTGCTGCGCCGCAAGCAGCGCGCCGAGTCTTGCTTTTTCACACAACGCTCCGGCGCTGACACACGCTCCCCCACTGTGCAGGCACAGCGAACCCCGCCGGCTCCACGGCTTCCGTGACCATGCACCTGCGTTACTCCGCTTTTATTTGCGTTTTACTTCTGAGGCGCGTCCACTTTGACCTTGAGCGCCCCGCCGACTTCTGAAAATAAAATAAACCCCATGGTGAAAACAGCAACGGACGCTTTATTCATCGACCTTTCGGCCGGAGTCCGGCCTTCGTCAGAAAGTCGGGGGCATCCCGAATGCCTGTGCTTTTGCCGTTTTGTTGTGGACAGCACCTTTATTCAGTTTGAGCGTCCAACTCTCGTCTATTGTACACAATCATACAGGTCGCGGCTGCCCGCCCGGACTCAAACTCACCCTATGCATCCCTTCTCAAGGAATTACAACCGTCATCCCACCGTTTTTGCAACTCGGACCTGACCATCAAGCCTCCCCACCCGGATACGAACTGCCCCCACGCTTCCCTCTCACGAAAACTCCAACCGTCATCCCGCCGTTTTTGAAACTTGGACTCAACCGTAGCATTGCATAAATACCACCCACGTTCATCTTAATTGGGTTCGATTCCCACCGCCCCCGCCCGTTTCCATCTGGATGAGTTTCGTATCGGCACGCGTTCGTGTAATCACTGCTGCGTGATGGACGTTAAAAACCCCAGGCTAGCAGGTTGTACTGCGCTGGCTACATTTATCATCTACAGCTAAGAGTCAGGTTACCCGTTGAGGCGTACCATCACGAAGGCTGTATAAACATACATGCAACACTTTTTTTTTTTGTAAACTTTCTTCTTGGCGAAGGCCGGGCTCGGGCCGAAACGTCGAAGAATAAACTGTCTGTTGTTGCTGTTTTCACCAAGGGTTTTCTTTTCTTTTCAGTTATACTCACCCCTCCCCCTGGCTGTTATATATATGTGTATATGCAGTCCCTCGGCTCTCAGGAAGATCGCCGGCACTAACAAAGACACGACAGCTTCTTTCGACTGCGAATTGATGTCAGATATGACTGATTTTGCTATTTTTGTACATTCAATCAAATAGGTATTTAACGAAAGTTACAAGCACGGTGCACCGTTTTTCTTCAATTTCAGCGCTGTATCAGACCCTATAACTGACCCGAACGACGTACCATTTTCGAAAAGATAGGAGTTAATCGTTGGAATCGAATTACCTTGCCTCCTTCATAACCTTCACAATAAAAAAATAAAAAATCTACGACAATTGTTTTTTTTTTTAGCTATGTTGAAGCTAGGGACGACACTGCGTAATTCGATTCCAACTACTCTCGCACACCCATACTAAAAAGTGCTTTCTTCCGTGCAAGGTTTGTCCCAAAACAAAACATTTCGCAAACTCACTTTGTTGCGTCTCTGTCTTCGTCGCATAGTGCAGAAACTCGTGAAGCGACGTACACCAACGCGACACTGTTAGCGCGAACAATCGCTCGCCGCTTATTCCTATTTTTTTTTTTTATTATCTAAGTTTTGTCATCAACATTACTATTGTGGTGGCAAATGCTCGTATGGGTAAGTAACCTGAGCGACAAGATTTAGCGCCCACCAATACCTCTTCGAAGTAAAAATTAAAAAAAAAACGCCAATATCGCATTTGAGCTAACGGTGTCGCGCAGTGTACTCTCTTTCTCAATCGACACCGAGAAAAAATAAATCCTCAATCTTCGCAATAAAACCCTGCATTCCCTTCAGAATTAACAGTTGGGTTGATCCACGGGGCTCGCTGCCCGACGTCCTCTCCCGAGATGTGGGCCCGAGCACAAGGAGCTCCGTGTCCCCCTGGGGTGCACCTCTCCCCACCACCGTGAGGGTGTCGCCCCTCCATGAAGAGTTCAGCGGACGACGGGCCAGGCGCGTGACGCCACCTCGGCGGCAGTAAATCGGGGTTATCGTGCCTCCCTTTTGTCCGAGATGGCCCGCACGCGTCGTAAACCAGGGAAGACGCCCGCAAGTGCTCCGTCCCTATACGGCGGCGGCGGCAAAGACGTCTTCTTATTCTCTGAACCCTCGGAGATCGGGAAGCGCAGCAAACGGCAGCTGCGACTGTCTCTCGTAGTTGAGTCGCGGGGCTTTTGTTTGCTTTGCACCCGCAGTTAAGAGACGGTAAAGAAAACTCCTGCAATAACAGCGGCGCGAAAACAAAGAGCGAATAAAACGCAATGGGAGAGCCGTCCCATATAAGGGGTAGAACAAAGCAGAAACGAACCAAGGCAAAAAAAAAGGACAATATACCGTCAAAACTGGCTGAAACAAAGCAGCATACGTAAAAGAGCATCGCGAAAACAACCGACCGCGAACAAAATATAAAAAAGTACTTTATCTTTGTACCTTCGTACCTTGTAATTGTATGATCTGCACTGACACAATACTTCTTCAATAGGGAAAAGAAGAAGAAATGACAGAAGACGAAGAACAAACAAGTACGCACACCTAGGTAATTGTCCAGGTTGACTACTTCTTGCAGAAGGAGGGGGTTGGCGGTACGAAGCAGATGTCAGATGAGAGGAAGGAGAAAATAAAGGGCGTATTATTAGATTTGCAGGATGTTAAAAGCCGGCCTCACTTCTCGCTAAAACTCCTGAGTACAACAAAATGATAGAATCTTATTTCCCCACTACCATTTACTCGCATCTAGTCCTCGATGATCTCATTTAGGCATTAAACAATAAGAGAATATCCTACAGAAATATCAAGGTTTGGTGCCGCCTGCCTGCAACTGCCACGAGCCACTAACGAAAAGTGGAGCAGGCAAGTTTTACTTCTGAGGCGTTTCATTGATTTGTTTCATGGTGCACTGTTAAGCGCCCCAGTATTTTCACAGTGGGGCCTTCGGTAGCTGAGTTCATTGCCTTTCATAAACAAAAAATGTTAGCTCGCAATATATTTATATATATATATAATATATATAATATATATATATATATATATATATCAGTGTGGACAAAATACTCGATAAAAGTATTTAAGTTAAGTTACTAAATACTTGCTTCATAAAGTATTTAAAATACTACTCAAGTTACTTTCACTGTAAAGTATCTTGAGTAGAGTACAAATACTTAGAAATGTATTTCAGTTACTTTTGAAGATACTTCCGCATTGCTTAATTTGTATCGACGTCATTGACAACGACAATTATGCAGCTCCGCAAATCTGGGTTACCAGAATGGTTTATTAGCACGCAACAACACAAAATGGGGAAAGAAAAAGTATCGTAGGGCTATTTTATATAATAAAATAAAGCTATAAAGAGCAAAATATTGTCACGAATGATAAAAGATGAGGCAGCGAATAACTGAAGAAACTAAAACGTTTAATGGGGCGAACTTGTTCCCAAAACAAAATAGAGAAAGGCTAGCGTTGCAGGCGTCGATGTCGGCGAAACAGCAGGATCGACCGCTGGGGCGAGACTGACTCCGGACCGCCACTCGGAGCACCTTTTGTACCCGCGTAGGTTTCTGGAACATTCGGCGTAGAAAGTTCGGCGCGTAGAACATTTGTAACTCGATCAGACGACAAAATTCTCGAACTTACCAGAATGTCAAGTTGAAGGAATAAATAAAAGAGAAGTCCGCTTTCTGGTATCGAACCCGGAGCCTCCGCGCGAAAGCCAAGCGCGTTAACCATTCGGCCACGCGCTCGCTGGGCAGCGAGCGTGGCAATACCAGTGGTAGATGTTACAAAACATTTCTGGGACAACAAGAGGTTGCTTTAGCTATTGGAGAGGAGATCAGACCGTGGCGCCCCAAGCGGTTAACTTTAGAACTAGATAGATGGGGACAACCAATATAATGGCTCAGCGCTCGGCTGACTTAACCGAACGCAGCGTCAGTGTTCGGCTGGAGTTCGTGTTCTCCGGGGAGGGGGAGGAGGGGGCTCTTTTGTTACCACTCCGGCCTGCTTGAACAATGCAGCATGCACTGTGCCCAGCTCAGCACAAAAGCCCAAGTGGGTCAAGTTCGCATCCTCTGACGACTGCTTTCGGGGGAGATCCGGCACTTAACGTCACTTCACTAATTGTTGGTATTTTTTAATTACACTGTGCTCTGCGCTCTATTAAAAAAGATGATACGAACATGCCCACAAGGCCTGTCTGCATGTGCACAGGCCTTGTGTTGGGTAAACACCGAGGTGTGGGGTGACAAACGGGTCAGAGCGCTTCGCCAATAGTGACATCGCTGAATATGACATCCTGCGGCGCACCTTAGACGCATCGTTTAACTACAATCCATATTCCCTATACGGGGAGTTCACTATAAACGAACTTGGGACACGGATATGAGTGAATGGATAACAAAGAGAACCCATATAATACCAGGGCAGTGGTCGCACCTTCTTCAAGTAGGTTGCTTTCAAAAAAGCACTCAACGTCGCGGGACACTTTGTTGGCATTTTGAGAGGCCATCCAGCTCCTAGTTCGTTTCCTGTACTGTTCTCTGCTTATCAATGTTCGCGAGAGCAATAAGTGCCGAACTGACAACACAAAGAAACGAAAAAAAAAAAAAAAACCTCGACGTTTTGCCTTAGCAGGATCAAATATACAAAAATGTCTACTTTTTTGTGTGTCCACTTCTCATTTTCTTCTATTTGTTATTTTCTTGATACTCAACTCTGCATTGTTCTCGTAGGTCGTTTCCCGGTCTGCTTGGCCCTCAGGGTGGCATCTTTACTTCCGTAAAACCACACCTTTCGTTTGAGGATTTTTTGGGGGGAAACTCGATAGAAACAAAAGGCACCTTTGGGAAGGCGAGGGGACAACCTTCATTGTACGAACTTTGGGCTGAAATATGAGTCACAGTCGGCAAAAAAGCGATATTTTCACGAGCTCAGTTAAAGTCACCGTAACTAATCGGAGCTAGCAACAGGATGCGGTTGCTTGAATGAATGTTCACGTTTGCTCGTGCCACGCCCACGCCACTTCATACCGAAAAACTCAGAAAATGGCGGAATGTCAAAAATGTATTTAAGATAATGAGTACAAGATACTCAAAATTGTAATTAAAATAGAGTATTAAATACTCTCCATCAAAGGTATTTGTAAGATACCAAGATACTCCAAAAAGTATTTAAGATACAGTATCTTGAGTAGAGTATTTGAGATAGGCACAAGTCTGATATATATATATATATATATATATATATATATTACTGCTTATAGGTACATGATGAATTAAACCTTCCAAGTTTGTTTGACCCTCGGTGGCTTCTACTTTTATTATATATATATATATATATATATATATATAGGAGAGAGAGCGATACAGTGAGAAGGTTCAACGGGACGGATGGACGTGAAATAGTACTTGAGAAGTTCCAGGAAGGGCCTTTAATTCACCAGCGTTTCAAGCGACGACCGCCTTTCTTCAGGGTAAGATGGTTTGTAAAATGTCTTCTTCTTGTTGACGTTCGTGTGGAAGAGGAAGAGTGGCTATGAAGAGTATTAAAACTATTCGGAACAGGAGCGACAAAATGATCAGTAAGTCATTGAAATAAGTAATTATAAAAAACTAATTAAAATCATTAAAACTGAATAAATTGATTTGCAGTATTTGTCAGTCTTTGTCACAGTTCATAAGCACAATCTCCCCCGAACAACCGCAGCGCACACAGAAGTAGCAATGATGTAGCAATGAGGACGATGTTCGGGTTTAGCGCCGCTTCGAGAGCGGAGATCTAGACAGCGCAAGAGTGCCGCGGCGGTTTTTAATGAAGTATTTATGTCATATTTTAAGTATGCTTACGCGCTCAGGAGTTTAACGCAGTGGAAGAATTTTCACGGGACGCACGCTCACGAGGATTTTCACGAGAGGCCTGGAATGAGTTCCACAATGCCGCTATTCTTGAAAATGAGTTCCCGGTCCCGCGATGCTTTAAAACAGCGGGGTTGGCAGCTAATAGGGAGTTCTCGTACATCGTTTTGGCAGTCCCGCAACGCTCTCCGCGACCCGCTACGATACCCGGAACTCTGCAGTCAATGCCCTCGGTGCGCAGGCGCAGTAGCGGCCTCTTCGTTGCGGAGGGCTTAGCGGAGTAGGAAACCAGGTCTACGACAACTCCCTATTCTTTGTGGGAGCGCGCGCACACCATGAATGCCAGCACAAGCATCTTGCTTGAAAACGTGTTATCGTGGTTGTTAATGAGTTCGTAAAGCGCAAGCACGTCTGCATACCAGAAGCTGTGCATCTATAAGTTTCTACGATGTGAAAAGCTGCTCACCAGCAGAAAGAACTATTTTTAAAAACAACTGGGCACTTCGAACTAATATGAACGATTCAATAATCGATATCGTAGGAACATAGCTAGACTATGGAGTACTACGAAGTAACGACAACAAAGTGACATATGAAGACGTATGACCTACGTAGAACATAGACGGAAGTTGCGTAACTGTGGCATTACTAGACACACCTTAAGGCTCGTTCACATTTCCCAATTATGTTACTTAAGTTAAGTTACGAAATATTACACTGTTAGGAAGTCCAGTGTATTTTGTGAATATTTGGAGTAAAAACACGCTATTTAAAGAAATTAGCATACATTTACATGTTGAGTACCGGATAATTCGTTCAAAAATCATGCGAGGTTGTAAAAAACGTGTTTTGGTTAGGTCATACACGACCGTGTAGCCGACCTCGAAAACACGAATCACCCCCGGCGATGACCGCAGCATTTCCGGCTATCGAAGCACCGGAATGCTTGGGGACACACCTGGAAAGGACCGGGGAGACAAATGCTGCGGAAAGAAATATGTCTCGGAGGCAGATATGCACCAAAAGCAATTACGCTATGATGCAGGACGGGGCGAAGCCCGCGCTCACCCGCGCTCCTCATGCGCTGCCATTGATTCTGGTCGATGGCAATGTGGCTTCCCTCATCACGCCCATGTTTGTGTTTATTTTAGGAGTCTTGATAATAGTTTCTTACGCACCAAAAATAAAGTTATGGGTCTAATTACTCGTTCTAAACAGTGCATGAAGTAAGCATAACATCTGAGGCCAGACCCAAGATTTTAACTTGAAACATCGTTTATTCACAAAACACGTGCCATCAAAAATTTCGAAGGATACATTACGAGCAACGCCTCTGAGAAATTGAAGAGCATGGTTGCGGTCATACTCTCTAGCGAGTGTCTGCAGGCGCTCGAAACCTTTACATATTTTGTTACCGGCTAAGCCGGTGAAGCTGCACGCAGTTCTCTCTTTGTAGAACCTCCAGGAACCTCCAAAGGGACGGGTGGGAGCATTGCACATGAGCCTGGAAGCCCCAGTGACGTGCTTCCACCAAGTTGGTGGTGTTGGAGTCGCACTGGAGCACGGTGTCATGGTGATTCCAGAGTTCCACTGGAAACTGTGAAGGTATCTTCGAAGTAATCCATCACTGGTTGCAGATCTGAGTGTTCGCTTGACTCCAGTTCGGTGAAGATATCCTCCACGTCACTCCGGGGTACCATGGAAAGAGCAGGTATCATGCGGGCCTCCAAGTTGATTTTAGAATCACAGGCATATAGTTTTTGAAGTCCTTCAGATTGAACCTTGCGATAAACGCACTGCGATAAATGAAAAAAAGCACCCACGCACGTCGGGTGTTGCCAAGACAGTCTTGAAAGCGTTAATCGCTGCAAGTTCGTAGTCAACTATTACGGTGCATGGCTCGCAGACCCCTCCACACTCGCCAATAAGGGCGCTCAGAGCTCGCGTGCACGTAGGACAGTTTTTACGGGTTAGCAGCATATAAGCCGCGGGGAGAACAGATTCGCCGACTTCACAATGTAGGCTGTAGACTTGAAAAAACATTTCTGGTGCAACGATGAGTTGGCAAACCATTTCTTGGATGTTTGAAGAACTTCAATCATCTGCGGACTGCAGAAAAAAAGGAAGCGGTCCTGGTCTTGCACACCGGAGTCGAATACAAGACACCTCGAGCCGTCTTTCTTCGACGCGTAGTCAGCTGGAATGGCAACGTCTTCTAACCTCAAGGGTAGGGGGATCGGCCTTTGCTCCTTATGAACTCTCCTGCACGTAAAATAGTTGGGATATCGTTGGCATCACGGTTCAAAACAGTGACACATGTGAAGAAGAAATGCGTGCAATGTACGATTTTAAACACTACGAGGAGCTACGCGGTAAACACCTCTAGACTGTGAAATAAAAATAGCAAACGACTAGAAAAATAAGAGGGGAACAAGACCGCTCATGGTCGTCAACTGTTGCGCGCGCCTTGTTACTTATTCTGTTTTTATGTGGCGCGCCATGCAATTAAGCCCCTGTCCTGTTCCCCTCTTATTTTCCTAACCTTTAACACCGACTAGCCGATCAGAGGTACGCGTTTAAATGTTCTTTTTAACGGTAAAATAACGAAAGTATAGTAAGTATTGATCCCACTGCCATTTTTCATACCTCTTCTAAACTTTCTCCTCCCAAAATATATTATTAAGGTCTATATTTGCAAACTGGGTAGTAATTATAGTAGCCTAAATGCTTACCTCAGTGTTCTCTTGATGGTATCTTGAGGTGGCAGGTAGCAACACGCTTCCGGCGTCATCTCGGTGATGAGGCGTCCGACAACGGCTTGGTTGCATTCTTCCGTCGTTCTGGCTCTCTCCTTCATCGAGGAGTAAGCCAACTTGGCTTCTTGTTCCATTTGGCAGGTGGCAGGAGTATGTTCGTTGATGCGTTGCACCACTTCCCCATCAATGGTATGTGCTCTCGCCTTGCCTTCGAGCTTCCTGCAGCATTTCCAATATGTCTGCGCGAAATAAAAGGTTAATTAAATCGAAGTCTTCTAGAGCTTGACCCTTAAGGCCCGTTCGCACTGCCCCATTTTCTTACGTTAAGTTAGGTTACGAAATATTACGTTGAAGTCATCCGGACTTCTGTGCTTCATATTAAACGAGGCTACCAGTTCAAGGAGAAAGCATGACACGCGACATTCGAGGCAGGAATGTTACGGTCGTAACGTAACTTAACGTAATGAAATGGGGCAGTGTGAATCAGCCTTTATTCTAATATCAAAGGGAAGCTAAAACACTTCCTAAAAAACAAAACTAAAAAAGGAGCGAAAGGTGAATTTTAGCGTATTTTTATCCCTTGAATCGGAATATCACATTCGTTTTCTCCGGAGATGTAACTAAACGCGAGAAAACACGAAAAACCTCCGACCAGTCGTGACGTCATACCCAGATCTTTGGGCCACCAAGCGCGTGTCGCTCGTGTGGGCAGCGCGTGCACTTGCAAGCTTGTTAGGTATATTCCCCCACACCGGCACCAGTCGTAACGTCTCTTTCTGACTTAAAAAAAAAAGAGTGCGCGTGCATAGCTTTGACAGGTGCTGTAGGTGCGCGGGAGCGGAGGTTCCGAAAACTCCTAACATGACGCCCCTCCCCGGGAAAGGGGGCGTGAGTCGTACTTTAAAAATTAATTTCTGCAGCCTCCGTGAACCATATTGAAAAATATACTCGATATTTGTGATCCTGGAGGCCAAATGAAGACGATTTAGGTGTTTTCCTTCAAATACAAGACCGCTTCAGTTTTCTTTAATAATATTTACTAAGAGTCATATCCCATCATAGTGATATTATTCTATTCCATATACGATTAGGCCACAAAATACGCTAAAAAGAAGCTAAACAGATTGATTGACTTTGCAGTCTTTCTTACAAATTTGAAAACTATCGCTAATCAATGCATTAGGCAAACAACACTCACCTTCTCTTTGAAGCAGCGCTCCTTGTCGCATTCGAACCCTTCGTGCAGAAGTTTGGACCCTCCACGTTTACTTCGCAAGTAGACCGTCATCCTAAAGCTAGCACCTCGACTCAACCAACATCAAACGAAATAGGACGATGACATGCAGAGGCCGCGCTTTTATCCTTTTTGGACAGTAGTTAGCGCTGTACCAACGTTCCTGGCGCACCAGTAAGTTTTGTTTCTAAGCGGACGTTGTAGACAACGAAGTTTATGGTTTAGGATTGGTTTGAGGTTCTTAGAAGGGAACAAAAGATTGTGTTCCGGGTGTACCTTTTCGTTTATGTCTTTATTGCTATTTCTAGATGTTTTTGTGAATGTTTTTTTTCTAAGCGGACCTTGTAGATGACAAAGTGTGTTTGGGGTTGGTATGAGGTACTTAGAAGTGAACAAAAGATTCGTGCTTAACACACTGTTTCTGTAACTGCATAATGTTCGGAAAAACAAACGAGGTAGCTGTGTTTGACACGTCACTGTTTTCGTTTCTTATCTTCTCGGCTTTAATTTCAACCCACTCTATTTTACACCAGTCTCGGGTAGTTTAGAAACATGACCCTCATTGTCCTTTGTGCGTCCCCGTTGCCCTTCTTTTTTGTTTTCTAGTTTAATTCTTGGAACTTTCCAGTAACTTGAAAGAGTTTTGCTCTTTTGTGCCCCTAGTGTAAGGGTTCAAAGTTGCTAATGGCTTGAAAGGATTTTGACCAATTCACTGTTGGTGCTTTCGAAAAGGTGTGCACGCTTCGTTTAGGTGTTATAAAAAATATGTTTGAGAAAAGCCCGTGCACCGAAAAGTCCGTGCACCGAAACGTCCGTGCACCGAAAAGTCCGTACACCGAAAAGTCCGTGCACCGAAAAGTCCGTACACCGAAAAGTCCGTGCACCGAAAAGTCCGTGCACCGAAATGTCCGTGCACCAAAAAGTCCGTACCGAAATGTCCTACACCGAAACGTCCTACACCGAAATGTCCTAGACCAGTGTGTGTGTGTGTGTGTGTGTGGGGGGGGGGGGGGGGTGCCGCCGCTTCCCATGCACCCTCCTCAGAATTTACGGCGCTCCGTGGTGGCCGCCATACTAAAACTTTACACCACTGTTGCTGCATCTGTAGGTCATCTTTAAGTTAGAGCTGGAAGAAAAATCTGGCCAAGGCGCAAGCCTGATGTACGCTGGAAGCTAGAGCCGGTTTGCTTTCGTTGTTTTTGTTTGGTCGGAGAAAATCTGGCAACACCGCACTTTTAACATGGCGCCGGTATTGTTTTGGTTTGATGGGACGCGAGAAGCGCCTCGGTTTGCGAGCACATTTAGCGATGACGTGACCGGAGAAGTGCCCCTGTAGTGTTCCCGGAAGACGAAAAGTATCATTCATAATCGTCGTGTGCGCTTTTGAAAGCGAAAGGAGTCACGGGGTCTACGAGTGCGCAACCACAAGCCAAGGTTCACGACAGCGCTGCGTTGACTTCGGCGATCTCGTTCTGTTTGGTGCAACACGGCGATGGGAAAAAGAGCTAAAACGTTCGTGGTGTGTGGTGCGGTGCTTGGAGGTAGAAACCCACACTAACACGGAGCGCAAATTGGTTGCTGTGGGGTTGAGGTTTAACGGGTTGAATCCCGTCGTCGTCAGCTGATTCGATCCAGCTTATCCGGGAGGACGCAGCGAGTGTTTTTAAAAGTAAATCTTCCTTCGTTCCGTTTCAAAATGTGGAAGATTCCCGAAGCATACTGTGAGTAAAAAGCTGCGGGCGTTTTCAACAAAATCACGTCGTTTTAATTGAACAATGGACTCCAGATTCATGTCCTAAATCTGCCGTTTTTACGCTTCCGGTTGTTGGACTGCGTTTGCATAGCG
Source organism: Ixodes persulcatus (assembly GCA_013358835.2). Classification (NCBI taxonomy): domain Eukaryota; kingdom Metazoa; phylum Arthropoda; class Arachnida; order Ixodida; family Ixodidae; genus Ixodes; species Ixodes persulcatus. The sequence goes on along the minus strand of JABSTQ010011448.1, from coordinate 198,183 downwards.
ACGTGTTTGCACAGCGACGCACGCCGCTCGAGTAGATGATTCGGTCCTGCAAACGAACGGGGGGTACAAAATTTCAGGGAAACTTAAGTCACCACCGATATTTTAACGTAAATCTCGTGCGATTTTGTTGAGCTCATCATGCGGTGTGAATAAATTAGGGCAAGATTTCCTACCTGCCCAGAGATGCATAAATTGAGACCATTTTTTACGTAGTGAACATAGTCCTTATTCTTTATTTTTGGAAGAGGCGTTGGTGAATTTATTATGGTACAATCACTTGAGAGTTGAGAAATTGGGGAGAGCGAGCAAGCTTTCCCAACTTTGTCGCTTTTCTCTCTGGCACTGCCCCTAGTTTCAAGTTTCAGTTTCAGTAAGCATACCTACTAGCAAGCAGGCAAGGACTGGGAAGTCAGGCGGTGCGGACTCCGTGTTTCGCGCTTATCGCAAGGTGACTGGGTAAGTGCTTTTGCGAGGTACTCGGAATATGCAGACGATTTTGTTATGCCCGTCGTTTGCGTCTCTCCAGCAAAACGAATAAGATGATCTACAAAGGCGTAATCACAAGCCAAGATTTACGATAACACCGCGTTTGCTTCGGTGGTCCGTGCAGTTCTATTTTAGCCTGCTCTTTGCAACACCGTGTCATGATGAAGAGCTGGAACGGTCCACGGTTTGTGCTGGCCTACCGATTGACAGAAACCCGCATCGCCCGCATAGGCACCGAGTGCACTTTGGCTGTTGATGCTCAAGCCTTTCATCCTCTGGTTGTCGCCAGCTGATCCTGCTGCTCGACGGTGAGGAAAGCGGCGAGAGTGACCTCTGAAGTAAATGTAAATCCTCGTTCATCCAGTTATCCGGTGTCAAAGTGTGGAAGATGTCCAACGTGTACTGAGGGCGGAAAATATGAGCGTTTTGCCTTGCTTTTCTAACGGAAACCAGAGCAGCGAGATAACTGCCTTGCATACTCCAAAATTACGGAAGCAATACGTTTCAACAGGTCGAGTACGTCACCGGGGATGTAGGCTAGATGGTGCACACTGTTTAAACGCTTGCAGTATCCACGTAGTAGTACCATTAAAAAAAACGTCAACAGAGAAGGAGCTCACGATTCAACATAATGCAGTGCCACGGGCCCGTGAATCTTCAAAGTTCGGGGTATATGCGGTATAAGACAAAACGCATCAGCGCCACACCAGCGATCACGAATAACACCGGTCACAAACTCCCAAACCCCACCGCTCCACTTGAAACCGGCACGACATACGACAACAAACTGCATCAAAACGCCCCAAAGGTGAAGGCGTCTGCTCCCGTACGCGTACTGCAACTAGCGGAAGTGAAGTGTTGGGCGGATGTCCTTCACAAGAATATATAAAAAATGCTTTGCGTAAGAATCATTTCCATTGATTATTGAATAAATAATCATAAAATCTCAATAATTTGTTTTTCTATCTGATTCAAGCTAGTTGGACTGCTCATAACACTGGTACAAGCAAGAAAATAACAAAATTTGAACTTTTTCATGACCGGTTTAAGATTTATTGCTAGGGTGGTTATCATTTGGGCCAGTTCTCGTTTCGACCTTCTCGTTTGGACTTTCTCAAAAGGACCATTCTCAAAACGTCCTTCTAGGCTGGGCCCGCCGCATTTGATCCGTTCTTGTTACATCCTTCGCGTTTCATCCTCCAAGAAAAAAGATCAAATGGGGGCACTTCGAGGTGTCGGTGTTGTGACTGGGTCACCATATATCCCCGAAGAAGCTTCTTCGAATCCGCCCCTCCCTCCTCCCAACTCGCTTATACGCACGCGCTCAGATACACACGCACACGTGCTAATTAGTCCCGCGGTTTGGCTAATAGTTCCTGGAATACGTCTCTTCTGCTCTTGAAACATGCAGTGAAGGTCATGACCCGCCCGTTGGGTTGTCCGGAAGTGGCAGGCGCTGGACAATAAAACACCGTACTGCTCTTTTGTGTCAAAGCACGGCTCCGATAGGTCTCTCTTTTCCCGGGTCGCCGGACGGTGCTCTCGGAGTGGTCCCTTCTAGTCCATTCACCCCCCCCCCCCACACACACACACACACGCACGCACTTTGTACTATATTTTTCCTTAAAGTGGACTGCAGCATACGGTACGAACCATCGGGCCAATCCAGGGCTGAAAACGTATCACGCGCTATTCGGTCCTAGTGCGAACGGGATCAAATGCGAATAGGCCCAAATGCGAAAAGACCGGTTTCGGATATTTTGAGAAGGCTCAAACGAGAATGGGGCGAAACGAGAACGGGCGAGATGCGAATGGGACGTTTTGAGATACACCCTTATTGCTAATACATCGTTATTTTTCGCAACAGACGAACATTATAGATTTTGCCTCCATACTTTTTAAATGCAAACAGTTCTTACACATGGCTGTCCATCGCGCTTTGTTTTGTGTCTTTTCCTATAGATATGTAACGGTCAGGACCAAAGAGCTCGCCCGCATATGTCAAGCTTATATGCGCCACGGGGAGAAAACCACGTCGAGCAGAAAGTGTCGGGCACAGAATCGTTGTAGTGTCGATGTAGTGTTTCTGTATATGTCTATGTCGGTGTGGTGTAATATCTGGTGCTGTTGTTCTCTGTGATTTATGTAGGGTTCTTGTCTACTTGTTATCGTTCTCAGAGTACCAACAAACAAATTCGATTTAAAAGGTTAAAAAGCGCGAACAAAACAAGGACAATATAGACACAAAGACGACAGGACGGGCGCTAACTCACAACTGATTTTATTAGAAAAAACACTGTCACTTTTATACACAAGATCATATGCCACACCCACACTGCAACCAATCACCACTCTCACAAGCAGCCATCTAGAAACATTACTTCTTTCTGGAGCAAAAAGAGGGAAGGCATGCTTATGCAGTTGTCATCGTTCCTGTTGATATAAAACGCCTCTATAATCTCTCTTTGATATAAAACGCCTCTATAATCTCTCAGATTATAGAGGCGATTATAGAGGCGTTTTATATCAAAAGGAACGATGACAACTGCATAAGCATGCCTTCCCTCTTTTTGCTCCAGAAAGAAGTAATGTTTCTAGATGGCTGCTTGTGAGAGTGGTGATTGGTTGCAGTGTGGGTGTGGCATATGTTCTTGTGTATAAAAGTGACAGTGTTTTTTCTAATAAAATCAGTTGTGAGTTAGCGCCCGTCCTGTCGTCTTTGTGTCTATATTGTCCTTGTTTTGTTCGCGCTTTTTAACCTTTTAAATCAGTATGAACCAACTCGCCCAAACACAAGTTTTAATTAAACAAATTCGTTTTTTTTTTTTTCATAGGCTGCTAAATATTTTACCAGGTGGCGCAAGTTACCACCCAATTCCAAATAATTTGCTCTAGTTATTTACCTATGTAAGTTCGGCATTCGTTCGTCTGTCTTAGAGTCCCGTCGTTGCTACCGAAGCCGCCGACGCACGTACATACCTTTGCACGTAGCTACGTCCGCCGCTAGGAGACTGTTAACTGTGTATAAAAGACATCGAACGGGAACCAGCCTGTCCTGTGCGCTTTCACTTCGGCGGAAAGGCACGCGGCTCGCTGGGCTCGTCTCTCGCCTGTTCTCGGCTGCCGCCCGCCATGTTTTACGATGAACGCGCTCAGCCGTGTTTCGCGAAAAGCACACACGGTGTATTGTGTTAAAGTTTACACGGCACCTCATGTGTAGACGAATAACACACATGGCTGCGTGTAAAGCGAACACGTTTTGACGTGTCCGCTATGGGACAACGGTTTACACGTCTGGGCGTGTTGTTTTTGCTAACACTGTACGTTGAAGTCACCGGGGCCTCTGTGCTTTGTATTAAGCGAGGCTACCAGTTCAAGAAGAAGGCATGACACGCGACATTCGAGAAACGAATGTTTCGGTGACTTATACGTAACTTAACGTAAGAAAAGGGGGCAGTGTGAGTGAGCCTTTATTCTCTGTTTCATCATGAGTGCGAGGTAGTCAGAGTCGGTGCGAGTGTAGAAGCTACAAGAACGTGCTCCGGGCTTTCAACGTCCCTGCCGAGCTGGCGCGTTTGCGCAGTGCGAGCCAACGCTCGTGCAGGCATCGTTCGGGGTTTTGTGCTCGTGCTTCTAGCTCGTGTTTCGATTGCATGAAGTGGAACAAGTTTTGGGCAGGATTCCGGAGCGTAAAAAATGGCGGCGATGCTTGTTGCGTAACGCTGGCTCTACAAACACGTACAACGAAGGTTTTCTTGCGAGCACGTGGATGCCTTCGCGATACACGACGACGCCTTCGCGATACTCGACGACTGCTTCTGACGAGAATACCGCTTGTCGAAAAGCACAGTACGACGTCAGTGTGACCAGCCGCGCGACGAGAGACGGCGACCATGATGACTGTCGATCAGCGGCTACTAATCGAATCGCTCTGAGATTTTTCGCAACGGGGAGCTACAAGGGCATAGTAGCCACCGATAATCACATCGCTAATGCCCAGTCGATGGTGATCGGAGCCGCGACGGCCGTCGTGGGTGTCGTTGTTAATCGGCTAGGAAGCGACGGCTGGGTCTACAGAACCCCGGACCGAGGCAGCCAAGGCACGTGCGAAAGAAGGCTTTTGTCGCAACCACGGCGAGCACACCGACGTCGTGGGGTGCGTTGACTGAACCACGCCGGTCATGAAGTAGCACCGGTTCATTTCACCGGGGCATAGTAAGATCACTGTTGAAAGAGATGTTCATAACCGACAATAGCATAGTGAACTCCCGAGGTTATTTATGAAGACACTAAAGTTATTTAGAAGTTCCTCTGACTTTGCCTAAAAATTAAAAAGGTGAATCGAAAAAAAAAAAGAAACGTAAGCCTCACCTTTGGTAGAAACGTATTTTCTACCTACTGATGATCTGTTTGGTTTTTTTACCAATCCTCAAAACGGGAAGTGCTAAATTTACAAAAAAAAATTGCTTCGGGCGCCAAAACGCTAACGTCGAAATTCAATTTGCATCTCAGAGTAAGCACCAGTTTGTTGGTTGAGAAAATATATCGTAATTGTCCAAAATAATAAAAATCACGCTTTTTTTTTTCTTCATATCCACTAGCCACCAAAGCAGGTCTACAGAGTATGAAAATATCTGGAATAATATACCATAAAATAAATGTTGTTCGGAATAAATATTCTAGCCTTCTTTGCAATGCATTCAACTTTTTTTTTTAATTTCCAAATACATATTCGGGTATTGGCAGTGTTGCTTTGAAAGCGCTATGATTTCAGGCTTCCATCATGCCCCTTACCAACACCATCGAACTTGTTGTTCACAAGGTAATGACGTCACGAAAGGTAACCGAACGAGGGCGCCACTGAAACATCTCGCCGCTAATTGCTGTTCAACCCTACACGTTCTTAGGGTGCTTACGAGTCAGGCTTGTAGCGTATGCAAGCGTTTGAACACGCGCGCTAACATACCACAAAAAAAAAATAGAACCAATAAAAGTCTTGCCATCAGAGCCTTATCAGGCCTTTTGCTATAGGAAGCGAGCATGCCGGCCGCGTCGCGGCGGTCGCCTATTGTTTGCCGCATCAATTGTTGTGGCTTTCTTAGAGCGGAATAGCTACCTTGGAAATTACAGCGCTAACCCGCTACAACGCACAACCAACGCAGCGACTGGCAGAAGTTCCTTGGAAGTTCCCCGATGCAACGGACCCGTTTGCCGCTAGGGGCGCCCTGGTCGGGGCTTGAATTAGATCCGCACCTTTTCTATGCCGCGGAATAGCTACCTTGGAAATTACAGCGCTAACCCAACGCACAACCAACGCAGCGACTGGCAGAAGTTCCCCGATGCAACGGACCCGTTTGCCGCTGGGGGCGCCCTGGTCGGGGCCTGAATTAGATGTGCACGGTTCCTATATATACTCCGTTTCACCTTATGTTGTACCGCAGAGAAAGCTAGAAGCGCGAGCTCATAGCGTTGGCCGCTGCACCTGGTGCACGAGAGCGTGTGCCACCGAGATGTGCCCTACAGCAAGGAGCTCGCGCTTGTAAAATAAAATTGGGTTGTTTGTATGTTTATACAGCCTAGAACTTGGTCTGCCTCAACGGGCGACGAGTCTCCCAGCTGTAGATGAGAAATTTAGCCAGTGCAGTACAACCGCTAGCCTGGGGTCTTTAACGTGCACCACGCAGTAGTGGTACACGACCGCACGCCGGTACGATGCTCATCCAGATCGAAACGGGCTGGGGTGGGGATTCCCTGGGCTCTGCAGCGCGAGCTTTCGCTCCACGTGCTCCGAGCTGGTGTGCGCTATTAGCGGCGAGATGTTTTAGTGGAACCCTCCTATGGTTACCTTTCGTGACGTCATTTCCTTGCGAACAACAAGTTCGACGGTGTTTGTGAGGAGCATGGTGGAAGCTTGAAATCATTGCGCTCTTAAGGCTCATTCACACTGGAAGCGGATCCGCGTTCGCAAAGCGGTTGCGAACGCGGTTGTATAAGGATTCAGTACATTTGCACGCGCATTGGATGACATCAAATGCGCGTGCAATTGTACTAGATCTTTATACAACCGCGTTCGCAACCGCTTCGCGAACGCGGATCCGCTTCCAGTGTGAATGAGCGGTAACCGCTCATTCACTCTGGAAGCGGATCCGCGTTCGCAAAGCGGTTGCGAACGCGGTTGTATAAAGATTCAGTACAATGTCACGCGCACTTGATGTCATCGAGTGCGCGTGCAATTGCACTGGATCTTTATACAACCGCGTTCGCAACCGCTTTGCGAACGCGGATCCGCTTCCAGAGTGAATGAGCGGTCAGAACAACACTGCCAACACCGTCGAAATTGAAGTTCTTCCATTCCTTTTATTTCCGTCGATGAGAAATCCTTTGCTGACGTCATAGTCCGCATTCGGCCAATCAAGGGAGGCCGACCACAGCGACGCTTTCGATCGCGCACGTCGCCAATACTCGGCGACAACCTTTCTTGGCAATAAAGGGAATGAAGGGGGGGAGGGGGGCGGATCTCCTGCACATGTATCACTCCGCCAAGCATCCGGGCTTTCATTACGTCAGTTTTGGTTTCGTCGTCGGCATTCAAGGCAAGCACTCTATACAGCTCTTTAGTGTCTATGAAACCGTTTCCAGTGGACATACCCGGGCTCAGAGCAGATGCCATCTGTTAAGGAAAAGATCCCGGGCACGTCCGTTTCGATGGTGTCGGTTTATCGTTCCCTCTCGTGCTGTTCATGATCTCGTGGTTCTGTGCTCCTCTAGCTCCTTTTTCTCTAGTTACCTACTGCCAGATCTTTAGTTACTAGAAAACTAATTTCCTTTTTATATTTTTATTGTTCAAGATTCATAGTGATGTGACAATTATTATTCAAATGACGAATATTAAGATTACAATTTACGTTACAGCCAAAACACAATTGAGACCCGGGGACTGTGTTCAGCTGCGTAAGAAGACAGCGTGCTTCGGCTCTGTAGCTTTGGCAGCATTGCCAAGAAAAGTTGTCGCCGAGTATTAGCGGCGAGATGTTTCGGTGGCGCCCTCGTTCGGTTACCTTTCGTGATGTCATTACTTTGTGAACAACAAGTTCGATGGTGTTTGTAATGGGCATGGTGGAAGCCTGGATCATAGCGCCCTCAAATCAACACTGCAAACACCGTCAAAATTGAAGTTCTTACATTCCTCTTATTTCCGTCGATGAGACATCCTTTGCTGACGTCATAGTCAGCATTCGGCCAATTATGGTGGGCCGACCACAGCGACGTGAGTGATCGAAAGCGTCGCTGTGGTCGCCCTGCCACGATTGGCCGAATGCTGACAATGACGTCAGCAAAGGATTTCTCATCGACGGAAATAAGAGGAATGAAAGAACTTTAATTTTGACGGTGTTGGCAGTGTTTCTTTGAGAGCGCTATGATTTCAGGCTTCCACCATGCCCATTACAAACACCATCGAACTTGTTGTTCACAAGGTAATGACGTCACGAAAGGTAACCGAACGAGGGCGCCACCGAAACATCTCGCCGCTAATAGACCACACGGCCACCGATCCCCCCTCGCGCTTGTAGCATTTTCTGCGGTACAACACAAGGTGAAACAGAGTATAGGGGTCTGCTTACGTCTATTGGCGACGTGAGCGATCGAAAGCGTCGCCGTGTTCGGCCCACCAGAATTGGCCAAATGCTGACTATGACGTCAGCAAAGTATGTCTCATCGACGGAAATAAGAGGAATGTAAGAACTTCAATTTTGACGGTGTCGGCAGTGTTGCTTTGAGAGCGCTATGATTTCAGGCTTCCACCATGCCCATTACAAACACCATAGAACTTGTTGTTCACAAGGTAATGACGTCACCAAAGGTAACCGAACGAGGGTGCCACCGAAACATCTCGTCGCTAATAGTTACATGTGCAACACGTGCTGGCGTCTGCAGTCATTTAACCGCTTGAAAGGAAAAATATACTTTTTCTATCTTACGTTGATTATTTACTTCTAATTACTTATATAGAAGAGATGAGCGCGTGCAGTGCATGCACTTATACTCTGTTTCACCTTGTGTTGTACCGCAGGAAAGGCTACAAGCTATACTTCGTCTCACCTTAGCATGGACTATTGTTAGCCGCGCCTGCCAAAAGCCCGAGCTAGTTGCTTTGAATGAAGCCTCGGCGGCTGCACGAGCGCTCGTGCAGCGAGTGCTCCAGTCAAGGCAGTCGAAGCTAGCCGCTCGCGCTTGCACAGCCTTCGCAGTTAGTCCGTGCTAAGGTGAGATGAAGTATAGAGCTCCTTGCTCTAGGGCACATCTCGGCAGCACAAGCTCTCGTGCATCAAGGGCAGCTGCCAACGCTATCAGCTCGCGCTTCTAGCCTTCGCTGCGGTACAACATAAGGTGAAACGGAGTATAGTAATGTTTTTAAGAAAATCTTGTTTTTTGGCCGTGTAGATAATTTGCTCATCGCGGGAAGATTAAACTCTGAAAATGGGACGCCAGCAGTTGGAATAGAGTGCGAAAATTTGAGAGGAGGACGTCAACTGGATCACAAGATAAAAACGAGAGAAAAAATTTCTCTACGAATGACGTCCAGGGGTGCTATTCTGGTCGCGAACGGGTACTTTCGAGTTGTGGCGTATCGAGAGAGAAGGGACGGAGCCTCAAACTAGAATAATTCTTCTTTGAGGCTCCGCCCCAACGTTCGGGTTCAAAAATTTGACGATCACCCTACGTCGCGATGACGTGTCCACGCAGTTGGGGCGCAGAAATCCCCGCATTTCCCCCTGTTCTTTTTGTTATCTTCTTCCTTTCCTCCGGGAGTTAGAACGAGCGAATAACGGAAAAAAGGCTACCTTCCGGAAAGTGGAAGGAAACAGAGAAAAATAACATTATCCTTTTATAAAATACGAAAGATTATTTCAATAATTATGACGTAAAGTAAATTTAGCTAAGATATCTCAGCTTGTTTTCTCGAAGTCTTTCGCTACGGTCTTTGAAAACAAACATAGCGAAAACCGCGGTAATGACCTTGTGGTGTTTGTGTCTCGTTTGCGTCATTGCTTTCCCCGTTTCTGCACGATACGGATGGCATTACGAGAAGAAAATATTATGTGAAGGTACGCTGCGACACCGATCATTCTCTGTGAAGCCGCCGTGAACATAAGCTGCAAATGAAATTTGCTGTTTGCCTGTGAAGGAGACTCCAAATGGATACAGAGCTGACGACGACTCTGTCGTAATATTCGCAACTTTCACGACCTATAGGGGGCGCACTGGTGCCTATCAAAATGGCTGTCATCTGGATGATCGTCGTAGAACAGCAGTACGAGGCTGGATCTGCAAGGCGTGAGTAATTCTAGTGTTGCTATATATGAGCAATATTAGAGCCCTAGTTTATTTGTTCACGTCAGGAAGGTGCTGTCAAGCATCTTTATTGTTAAGCCGATCATCCAGGAGCTAGGGAGCGCGATTCTCACAGCGCGGTACCACCATCGCTGAAAGTTGCGAATATGACAAGTCATGAGATCCACGCAGAATCCACCGGTTGTGAACATGCTGTGGATGATGCAGGGACGTTTCTTCGGGCAGTTTTAATAATGCTTTGCTCCCTTTGCTCACTGCAGTGATTACGACGGTAGTCCCCATAAGCCATGCTCTTCTCTTTCGGCGCTGAAGAAATGGACGCGACCGCATGATCTCGGGCAGTCTTTTTTACTTATTTTTTAATTTGAAGAAAATCTCGTGCAAAAAAAAAGAAAAGAAAACGGCGTTTTTACATGTCCCTAAATAGGTACCTCGCTATCCCATTGGCTTCATTGCGCGTGACGATTTGACGCTAGTTGTCATGGGAACGTTCGTGAAACTAGAAAGCCTCTGTTTGCCGCTAACAGTCATTTTTCGAGTTCGGGTTGTGACGACAAAATGACGTAAGAACAAGAATGCACGGGACTATTTGCATTGTTTTAACTCGACAACCGTACCCTTGGCGACATAAACTCGAAAGAACATGGCCGCGATGCTCGTCGGATCGACCGCGGCTGAGGTTTGACATCCGATCGGTCACTTGATCAATGCGCACACGAATGCTTTCGTGCTGTTGAATGAGCCCATTCGGCGGCAGGACCGGGTCGAAGAGCACAGTGAGCTGGCGTTCAACGTCTCCGGTATAACACTTGACGAGATGCAAGACTTGGCTTCTATTTGTGCCGGTGTTATGAAGCTTGAATGTGGTGGTGTTGTGGCTCGTAACGGCAGCCTTGCTGAGATTATGAAGACGGTAATAGACCTTCATTCAGCGTTGCCATGCGTCAAGATTCAAAACCTCACCTTGACACAAAGTTAACCACGTTTCTGCGAGCACGGAGGCAGCAGCCAACGGTCTAAGAAAGAATTGTGCCGCCACCACGACCGCCAGCGATCGCCCCCACGGCAAGAAAACAAACGACAAGCTCATTGAGGTTTGTGTAGTGCTGACTGCTGATTCATCGGACGAGAAAGGTGAATGATGTCAAACGCAACGTGAGTTAGCCAGCGTTTTGCAAAACAAATGCGTTTCGTTGAAAATTTAATTTGTGGAATTCATTAACGCCTTGAAAGTTTGACGGGGACTGCATTGTGAACGCAGTCTTCACACAAGTGTTTTCTACAGTGTGTGCTTTGCCTGCATGCATATAAAGACAGAAACACTGCCTATATGATGCATAAAATAAAAGAAATTTCGCTTATCTTGATAATGTTGACTACTTATTGAGTGCTGTTGATAGTAGTGGCACAGCCAGGAACTTTTGAGGGGGTGAGGGTGAAGGGGGGTTGAGGTGGCTGGGATGTTCATGACTTGGGGTGCGGGGGGGGGGGGGGGGGGATTGTGTCAAAATTTGTGTGTATATTCTAGGGCCTGAAGGATTTTTTTTTTTTTTTTTTTTTTGAGGGGGGGGGGGGGGGGGCGAAGCCCCATGAGCCCTCCCCCTGGCTTTGCCACTGTATGATACCTTAAGGGGAGCATCCTACATTCCCAGGCTGCCATAAGCATGTGCATAGCCACTGAGCTCGAACCACAATGGCAAGATAGTTGCTGACATTCTTCACGTTACGCACCAGTTGTTTCTTTAGTACATATGCTCGCTCGTTTCCTTCACACATCTACTCTGCTTCCGCTTGTCGTTTATGCTTGATGGTGATAAGTCAACAGTGCGTATTTGCTCTGCATTACAGGAAAATTTCGAAAAGTCCAGATCACACTACTCTTTAATTTCAATGAGTTACTGTCACTTTTTAAACAAATTTTTTAATTGTTATCATCACCTTTACATTAAACACACGTGTGTTGAATGTAGGACAATTGTATCTTTATTATTTTTCATGGTCACGGAGATGATGACCATCCACAAGATTGCACTGGCTACATTTCTCGTCTACAGTGTGTAACAGTATACCCTACTCTCTCAGACTAAACTTCTGCTGTCTAAACAACTAACGATTCATTTTAGGACACACCTGTTCTCAGTTCATCGCAGGGCATCGAAAAGTGTTTCTTATGACTGTCCGATGACTGACATGCAATTCCAGAAGCTTGGCGTGAAAAGGTAAAGTATCTAATTGATACAATGAAATGCCATCAGCAACCCATCCAGATTTTATTGCGTGATTGACAGTAGCTACAAACCGCAACAAATGGTCAACTGAAGACATAGGTACTAAGCGTGCACTAACTTCGAAGCGGTAGAAACCCTGAAGTTTTAACGACAACTTACCACCATGTTGTTAATGGCAAAGTGGTGGGCAAAGTGTTGGAGTCCTTCAGAACGGTGACGATCTCCTTCAGACCGATGATGATGGTGACAAAGGTTCATTCAATTAGATTCTAGGTTCCGTCAACGCACCCCACGACGTCGGTGTGCTTGTCGTGGTGGCGACGAAAGCCTTCTTTCGCACATGCTTCAGCTGCCTCGGTCCGGGGTTTCGTCGACCCAGCCGTCTCTTCCCAGCCGGTTGACAGCGACACTCGCGACGGCCGTCACGGCTCTGATCACCGTCCACTGGGCATTAGCTATGTGATCATCGGTGGCAACCGCGCTCTTGTAGTTCCCCGCTGCGAAAAAGCTCAGTGCGATTCAATTAGTAGCGGCTGCTCGACGGTCATCATATTTCATCGTCGTCGTCTCTCGTCGTGCAGCTGGCCACACTGCAATCACACGGTGGTTTTCGACAAGCGGTACTGTCGTCAGAAACAGTCGTCGTGCATCGCGAAGGCAACCGGGTGCTCGCGGAAAACCCGTCATTGTACGCGTTGGTCGAGCCCAAAAAGTCAAATTGGACGTTTTAGTGATTTATACAGCGTAAGGTTGGTCTGCCAGTAGGGGCGACACTGGTTTACACTGTAGATGAGCAATTTTGCCAGTGCAGTACGGCTGCTAACCTGGGGTCTTTAACGTGCTCACGCAGTAGTGATACACGACCGCACGCCGGTACGATGCTCATCCAGATCGAAACGGGCAGGGGTGGGGCTCGAACCCAGGATCCCTGGGTTCTGCAGTGCGAGCTTTCGCTCCACGCGCGTCGAGCTGGGTGTGCGCTTCAGCCCACTCGGCCACCGATCGAGCCATCGTTGCGCAACAAGCATCGCCGCCATTTTCTACGCTCTGCCCAAAGCTTGTTCCCCTTCGTGCAAAAGAAACAGAAGTTAAAAGCACGAGCACATCACCCCGAACGATGCTTGCACGAACGTTGGCTTGCACTGCGCAAGCGCGCCTGCTCGACAGGAATGTTGAAATCCCGGAGCACGTTCTTGTAGCTCCTACACCCGCACTAGCTCGCACTCATAGTGAAACAGAAAGTAGGTGTGTCGAGTAATACCGCAGTTATATAATTTAGTTACGCGACTTCCGCTATGTGTACGTAGGTCGGACGTGGTCATACGTCACTTTGTCGTCACGGTCCGAACTCAGAGAGTGACAGTTACGGCAAACGGTTGCTTTCGTGTTTCGCGAACGTTACCATGGGAACCGCGTGGAATTATCACGCGGGCTGTGGCCAATAGCAGCGCGCGGTTCGTAGGGGGCAGGAGTTTTCGAGAAAGACGAACGTGACCGCTTGTGACCAGAATAGCACCCCAGCTGAGCCTAATATTGTCAAAACAAGAGCTGACGTTCTCCCTTACAAGAAATGTTTTACACTTTTTTGTTGAAAAGCTGTTGAAAAAAGTCAATAAAGGATATAGAATGTCAACAGATTTTCTCTTTTCTTTATTTTGAATATTAACCCACTTTTTTAATAAAAGTCAACAGACTTCCCGTGATGCTTTTCTGTTGTTGAAAAGCTATTGAAAAAGTGATCAGAGGATATAAAATATCAATAGCTTTTCATCTCACTTTCTCTAGCTTTTCTGTTGACTTTCTTTTGAATATTGGCCCACTTTGTAATAAGAAAGTCAACAGACTTTCTGTCGCCTCCAAAGTGCATTTTTTGCAGCTTTTCAATTGAAAGGCTACAGCTTTTCAACTGAAAAGCTACAAGAGAATAAAAAGAAAAAAATTTTTACAGTTTAGCTATTCATTCAACAAAGGTTTGGAAGTTTACTATGGCTTTCCACTCTCCTTCAAACTATCTGCAGCAAAATAAATTAAAAAAAACGAGATTTTCTTTCAAATTTTGTTAGTAAATGGTGTTTTAGTGGTATCTGAAAACATACATACATCCCACGACAACACATTAGAAACGAGCACAAACACCCTCAAGCACTGAACACCTGATTTTTTTTATTCGCACTGAACACCCGAATCACAGTTCCATTGACTGCTCCAGAGCCTTATATACCCTACATATTGAAGGTAATTAGTTGGCTGGTGGCCACCTCAGCACTTATTAAGGTGTAGTGGTGATGTCCGGTACATAAAACTATTTATTATACTTGACTACACAAGGTACAGCAATACATGAGCGCGTTGGCCCCGGTGCGGGCGTGTCTCTCTGATCCCGAAAGTGTAACCCGAAACTGTTTACTCAAACGCCCGCGCCCTCCGGCGGCATACCTCAGCAGGCTCTAGTTGCCAGACGCCGGAGGCGAAACCGAAACTAAACGTGTAGCAAAACCGAAACTAGACATGCGATGTCCACACTACTCCCCCTTCCAGAAATGTTGAAAAATTAAAATGATACATGCACAAGTAGTTACGGCACAAATCGTACAGGTTGACGAACCCGTCGTCCACCACGCGTCGTCGGAGAGTCTGCAGAATTTCTTGTCTGCGCACTAGTTGGAGTGGTGGTGGAATGCTTGAGGTGAGCCGGCTTTAGTCGATCCACCGAAACCACTTCTGATCGTCCGCGCACTTCGATTGTGTAGTGTTTCGCGCCACGACGAAGGACTTTAAACGGGCCATCGTACGGCGGCTGGAGAGGTTTTCTCACAGCATCGCGACGCAGAAATATATGGGCACAAGTGTCAAGTTCCTTAAACAGGTACACGGTAGGACTCTGTTTAGCACGGGTTGGTGTTGGACGGAGGCAGTCCATGATTGTCCGTAACCGTGACACGTACTGGAGGGGATCTGGAAGCTGCTCGTTCACGTTGGCTGCAACGAATTGGCCGGGGAGCCGCAGGGTAGTGTCGTAGAGCAACTCAGCGCTGGTGCACTGCTGGTCACTCTTGAGTGTTGTGCGCATGCCTAGGAGGACGAGTGGCAGCACTTCGGTCCAGCGTGAGGGCTCGCCGTAAGCGATGATTGACGCCTTCACCCTTACAAAAATTTCTAGTTAAATTCTTTTGAATTTCTGTTGAAAATTTTCTGGAATCGTATTGAGTTTCTTTTTAAACTTTTTTGATGTTTTTTAGACTTTATTTTGACATCCTATTTAACTCCTATTTAAAATTGGCCACTTAAATTTTTTAGAATTCCTTCTTACATACATTTTTTAGAATTCCTTCTTACATACATTTTTTAGAATTCCTTCTTACATAAATTTTGTTGAATTCCTTTTGACGGAACCGCAGATTGCCGTTAAAAAAAAAACACTAACTTTTTTTTAATATATATTTTGAGTTTTGTTAGGAAATAGTGTCCCTTTGGAACATACACATACCACAAATAAGTATTGAAAACAAACACAAACACTATAAAGCACTCAACATTAGAATCACAGTCTCGTTAACTGCTCCAGAGCCTTATATAGCCTACATATTGAAGGTAATCATTTGGCCGGTGACCACCTCAGCACTTACTAAGGTTCCAAGGGTCCGATCTCCTTCTCGAAAGTCTTTTAAAGGGAAGACAGTGTTTCGAGGTTTGTGGACTCTATCTCTTACTCAAAAGCATTGGTACAACTAATAATAATTCCACGTAGTCGCTATAACAACATCCACAAAAACGGCTCCCCCGAACGCCTGGCTTCCAGCACGCGCCCCATGCCTTCCGTGGTGCTCTGACTGCGCGCTCGAGCTCGAGGGGCGCGAGACGTCGAAGCGCTGTCAATGATAGAAGGCTCGGGCTGGAGGCAGGAGGACTGAAGCACCTCCCTGCGGTTCTCAATTTGTCAGAGAGTATTGAGAAACTCAGTGACTTTTGACATTTAGTCAAGATGTAGCATGGTCAATAAAAAGTCAACAGAAAGTCTGTAGCGTTTCTGTTGACACTGGCTACAGAAAGTCAACCGAATACGCCTTAGCGACGGTTTCCGCGGACATGTCTCGCAGGGGTATAGCCTCCGGCCAGCGGGTGAAGCGATCCACACAAGTGAGTATGTAGGAGCAGTCTTGTGAGGGTGGCAGAGGTCCCACAATGTCAATGTGAACCTCGCTGAACCGGGCATCGGGCGGCAGGAACGGAGAGAGCGGAGAAACAGTGTGACGCTGCACTTTAGAGCGCTGACACTGGGTGCATGTGCGAGCCCATTTTCGAATGTCCGTGTTCATGCCCGGCCACACATATCGGGCTTTCACCAATGCTTGTGTGGCACGAATTCCGGGATGGGAGAGGTTATGCAGAGAGTCAAACACTGGGCGTCGAAAGGACTTCGGCACGAACGGGCGCGCGGTGCCTGTGGAAATGTCGCATGTGAGGAGCTGAGTGCATGTCGGTAGGGGCACGTCTTGAAAAATTAGCGTCGCTGAAGAAGCACGTAGATCTCTAAGCTCTTCATCTTCTCTCTGAAGCGTCGCCATCTTGTCAAAATCAATGGGAGTAGCGGACGTAAGGCTGCCCACGTTGGCGCGTGAGAATGTGTCAGCTGTGGTGTTCTCAGTACTCTTTACATGGCGGATGTCGGTGCAGAACTCCGATATAAACGCCAGATGTCGAACTTCTCTTGGGGAGAGCCCATCTGTTTTGGTGGTGAAGGCGTGGATCAGGGGCTTGTGATCTGTCATGATGTGAAATGACCGTCCCTCTAAGAAGTGGCGGAAGTACTTGACTGCCATGTAGACTGCTAGCAGCTCGCGTCCGTAGGTGCTGTAGCGAGTTTCCGCAGGTGACAGGGACTTCGAGAAAAATGCCAGTGGCTGCCAAGTCTCACCAACAAGCTGCTGTACCGCGCCAACGCCGCCATCAGATGCGTCCACCATGAGGCGTGTAGCTGCATCTGGTTGAGGGTGGACGAGGAGCGCAGCTGCCGCTAGGTCTTCCTTGATCTGTACGAACGAGGCTTGGGCCTGGTCCGTCCACTCCAACGGAGCGGTGTTTGGTCCCGGGGATGACAGGAGATTGTTCAGAGGCTGGAGTGTGCGTGCGCAACCTGGGAGGAATCATCGGTGGGAGTTAATCAATCCCAAAAATTGCCGTTGTTGCCTGGCTGAGGGTAATCCCGAATTGCTTGCACCTTATCGCCGAGAGGGCGAAGACCGTCGGAGTTGATGCGATTTCCCAGAAAATTAATTTCACTCGCACCAAACTGACACTTGTCTGGGTTGATGAGTACACCATATTCTTCGAGGCGAGTGAAGAGTTGTCGCAGGTGTTTTGCATGTTCTTCGGCAGAAGTGCTGGCGACGAGAATGTCATCGACATACGCGTAGCAGAAATCCAGGCCTCGTGTTATCTCGTCGATAAACCTCTGGAAAGTCTGCGACGCGTTCCGAAGTCCGAAGGGCATTCGGGTGTACTCAAACAACCCAAACGGCGTAGTGATGGTTGTTTTTGCGATGTCAGCTTCTTCCTCTGGTATTTGGTGGTATGCTTTGACAAGGTCCACCTTGGAGAACACGGTTGCTCCGTGAAGAGTTGCTACGAAGTCGTGCAGGTGGGGCACAGGGTAGCGGTCGGCACCTGAAGGCGTCAATCACCGCTTACGGCGAGCCCTCACTCTGGACCGAAGTGCTGCCACTCGTTCTCCTAGGCATGCGCACAACACTCAAGAGTGACCTGCAGTGCACCAGCGCTGAGTTGCTCTACGGCGCTACCCTGCGGCTCCCCGGCCAATTCGTTGCAGCCAACGTGAACGAGCAGCTTCCAGATCCCCTCCAGTACGTGTCACGGTTACGGACAATCATGGACTGCCTCCGTCCAACACCAACCCGTGCTAAACAGAGTCCTACCGTGTACCTGTTTAAGGAACTTGACACTTGTACCCCTTCTCCTCGGGAGTCTGTCAAAAGGAAAACAGTGGTTCGAAGTTCGTCGACGATGTCTCTTACTAAAAAGCATTGGTACTACTAATAATAATTCGGCCCAGTCGCTAAACCTACATCCACAAAAACGGCTCCTATGAGAAATATTATCGATTCTCTGCCTAGCACCACTCAGGACTAAGCGACTCCCAATGCAGTTTCTTCACTTTCAAATAGTTATTTTGCTTTTCTTTACTAGTTGACTGTTTAATATGGTCATTAAAGTCACTATAGTCACTTACAACATCAGAACGGCAGGTCATGCTTTTCGAACGCCTGGCCTCCAGCTCGCGCCCCATGCCTTCCGTCGTGCTTTGAGTGCACGCGCGCGCTCGAGGTGCACGAACGCCGAAGCGTTGTCAAGGGCAGTAGGCTCGCGCTGCCCTTAGCGAAAAGAGGCCGTACTTGAAACGAAGTTGAAATATATTTAATATGAATATTAATTTTGTATTTATTTTGTATTATTTTGTCCGCATTCGAAATACATGCGTAAGGTATTCAAAATATATCATAAATATTAATCAAAACAGATTTTAGATATACCAAAAATATAATTCCTTCCTCCTCAAGATGCCATTCGTGTATTAAAAACCGGCTACACAATTTTCTTAATTTTTTTTTTTTTAATTTTGAACTTTGTTTTTATATCTTGTCCCTGTGGCATTTGAAGACACTACTGTTCTATCGCAGCATCGCAGACAGACAGGCTCTCAGGGTAGCTGGAACGTACTGTGTCTTTATTAGGCCAGACATTCTGTTTTATAGACGTAAGCAAGAGTGACGTAATAACGTTGGGCGAATCACATGCGACCTTTACAGACATAACATTCCTTCCGCCTTTAAAACCGCCATACATGTCATTACGGTCGAGTCTACTTGGCTTAACGACGAAACTCGTACGATTGGTAGCGGTCCGGTGCTTTCCGGGTCCGGCTTCCTCTTCGAAGCGTTGGTGCTGTGGAAGACGCAGAGGCAGATCCGTCGCCTTGATCTTGCTGAGCAGCTGCAGGAGGCTCGGAGGCAGAAGCGTTGTGTTGAGTGTGCTGTCGATCATCGGGCTCGGGTACCTCGAGGGGCTGCTCTGGGTTTGGAACCGAGCCGGGGCCTTGACTCGGGAGCTCAGCGGCGTGGAACCTCGGAGCAGGAGATTCCGCCCTGGGTAGCTGACCAGCGCGGCTGCCCTCCGGGACTGCTTCCGTTGTGGCGCTCGGTGTGGGAGTTGGGATCTCAGGAAAAACAGACCCAGTCGAAGAAGCCCAACTTGCACGGAGATGGTCCATATGGATGAACCGTGTTCGATTATTCACATTCACCAAATATGTAGTGGGGCTCACAACTTGAGTTACCAACCCTTCTTCCCAGGACACTTCCTCGCCTCTAGTCGTTTTTACTAGTACTTTGTCACCTGCTATGAACGACTCTCCCCGACCTCTCCGGCCGTTTCGTAGTGCAGTTTCGCGTTCTTGCTTAGTCCTCATGTCTCCTGCAAAGTTTGGTCGTATCAGTGAAAGCAGTGTACGAGGTTGACGCTTCAAAAACAGTTCTGCTGGAGTCTTCCCAGTGACCGAGTTTGGTGTATTCCGGTACGCCAACAAAAAATCGTTTACTCGTTCCAGAATAGTCCTTTTCCCCCCGGTGATTTGATCATGTCTTACTTGTTTCAACAGGGTAGTCTTCGTAGTTTGTACCAGGCGCTCAGCGGCTCCATTCGAGGCTGCGTGATACGGTGGTATCCGGGTATGTTTTATGCCATGCCGCTGCAGGTAGACTCCAAAGTCCTGGGCGGTGAATTGTGGGCCGTTGTCGCTCACCAACTCTTCTGGGTAACCGTAGGCTGCAAAAACAGAGCTGAGGCACCGCACAGTTTCTTCAGTGGTCGTGCTTGACACTACAAACACTTCAATACACTTTGAAAAAGCATCCACCAACACAAGAAAGTTCAAGCCCTCCTTCGTTGCGTAGTCGACGTGTATCCGTTGCCATACGCGACATGGATACGCCCAGGGCTGCAGGGGTCCGGGAGGTTTTGCTGGCAGAACACTTTGGCATACCTTACAGTGACGAACTCTCGCTTCAATGTCGCTGTCCAAAGTTGGCCACCAAACGAACGACCTAGCAAGCATCTTCATCCGCGTCATTCCGGGATGTTCTTCATGCAAGAGTGTCAATACTTGCTCTTGGAGGGTTAAAGGGACGATAACCCGCTGGCCCCATGACAGACAGCCCTGTTCCAGGGAAAGTTCGTTGCGGCGGACGTAGAAAGGCCTCAGGTCCTCGGAGACGGACGATGGCCAGCCGTTTAAAGTAAAGTCAGCAACCGCTGATAAAACGCGGTCGCGCTGTGTAGCAAGTGCCACCTCTTTCGCAGTTAACGGCGTAGCCGCGAATAAAGCAAAGCATTCTTCCTGTTCTTCCGCAGCCTGAACAGGGAGCGGGAGGCGAGATAAAGCGTCGGCCACTTCCATGTTTTTGCCTTTGCGATACTTTAAGCTATACTGATAAGCAGATAGCGTGACTGCCCAACGCTGCATCCTAGCAGCCGCTAGTGACGGAATAGGCTTGTCTGGAGCCAAGATTCCAAGAAGCGGTTGATGGTCCGTGAATAAGCAGAACTTCCTGCCATACAGGTATCTGTGAAACCGTCGCAATGCGAAAATTATGGCAAGAGTTTCTTTCTCTCCTTGCGCGTAGTTTCGCTCGGCCGTGCTCAACGCGCGCGAAGCAAAAGCTATGGGTTGCTCGCTCCCATCTGGCAAAAGATAACGGCCCCCAGACCGTACGCTGACGCATCAGAACTCACTCCTATCGGTCTATGGACGTCGTAGTATGTCAATACCCGACTGTCCAAAAGAAGCTGCTTCGTTGTTTCAAAGGCTTTTGCACATGCCTTTGTCCATTTCCAATGACGGTCTTTTTTGAGGAGCTCGTACAAGGGTGCAGCTGCCGTGGCAAAGTTCTCAAGAAATTTTCCGTAAAAGGTCAACAACCCCAAGTAGGCTCTTAGCTCTAACATTTGTCGGCTCTGGGGCAGAAATGATAGCCTTTACCTTGGTGTCGGTTGGGTAGATCCCTTCTGCCGAAACCTTGTGTCCGAGGTAAACCACGGAGTCCTGGAAGAACCTGCATTTGTCTTCCTTCAGGGTAATGTTATACCTCTGTAAGCGTTGCAGCACTCTCTCCACGGTAGCTTGGCAAGTTTTCATGTCGGTTCCTGTAACGATAACATCGTCAATATAGCATCCGACTCCCGGAATGCCCTGGAAGACCTGGTCCATCAAAGACTGAAAAATCGCCGGTGCGCTGGCGATTCCGAAAGGCAAACGCTGATACTCAAAGAGCCCTAGATGAGTGTTGACCGTCAGCAGGCGTTTGGATTCCTCGCTCAGGGGCACCTGCTGATACGCAGACGAAAGGTCCAACACACAAAAGACCTTTCCCCCAGCCAGTGTTGCAAACAAGTCTTCGGGCCGCGGCAGTAGGTAAACATCCATCTTGAGCACGGGGTTAACTGTTACTTGATAATCACCACAAAGTCTAATGCCCCCCCCCCTGCCTTCTTCGGCACAACCACCAAGGGTGTAGCCCAGTCGCTTTTAGTGACGTGCTTTAATATTCCACGCTCTTCAAGCCTGTGCAGCTCTTTTGCTACCTCGTCCTTGAGAGCAAACGGAATAGGTCTTGCTTTGCAGAAAACCGGCCGACTGTTTTCCTTAACCGCTATGTGGGCTTCATAATTTTTGACAATGCCCGGCGAATCCCTGAAGGGCTCAGGGAACTTCTTCCGCAACGCAGCTACCTTGTCGGGCGCCGTGACAAGGCACACTGCATTCCAGTTAATTTTAAGGTGCTCGAGCCAACTCCTACCCATCAACACTTGCATTTTCTTATCATCGTTCTTCACAACAAAAAGCGGTAGAGTCAGGCTTTGTCCCTCGTAGTCAACTTTTACATTCGCCTTGCCAACTACTGGCACCTTCTCTCCAGTATAAGTTTTCAGCGACACATTAGTTTGGTCGCAATGGACGTGGGGAAACTTTTCTTTAAACAAACTCTGAGGCATCAGGGTTACTGCTGCCCCGGTATCCAAAATCATTTCCACCGGTGTTCCTTCAACAGAAACGATGACGCTGTAACCGGGTATCTTTTCTTTCGCGAAGAACACCACGTGGCTTTCTATGTCATCAGATTCGCTGTCAGTAGTTTCTACTGCTTTAACCCGGTGACTCCGATGTTTAGTTCGACACATTACTTGTAAGTGTCCCGTCTTAGAACAAGCCTTACATTTATACGTGCGGTACCAGCACTTATCAGGCTCATGACCCTTTCCGCAGCGATAGCATGTACTCGCTTTTCCCGAAGCGTTTTCTTGTTTAACTTGGCGCTCATTCATTGGCCTGCCTGATTTTCTCTTGTTAACGGCATTTATGGTACCCGCGGGCCCGTCAGGCGCGTGCATTTGCTTTGTCTGCTTTGCGGCTAGTTCTTTCTCTAGGGCGATTTTGCAAGCCTCTTCGAACGACAGTGGCGCAGTTGCGAACAAAATCCTTTGGGTCTCTTCGTCCCGTAGTCCGGCCACCAGCCTATCGCGTAAAGCGTCGTTTAAGAAAGTTCCGAAAGAACAGTTCCTCGACAAGTGCTTGAGTTCTGTAATGAATTCTTGCAAGCTTTCTCCGTCACGTTGATGTCGGCGATTAAACTGACACCTCTCGGCAATTACGGAGTATCGCGGGCTGTTGTGGTCCTCCAGGAGTCTTTTTACTTCAGCATACGATTTCGCGGTAGGGACGTCTGGTACGACAATCTTTCTTAGCTCTTCATACGCCTGTGGACCAAGCACGTTCAGAAACAGTTTCAGTTTTTTTTCTTCTGGTACGTCGTTAATGTCAACGTAATTGTCGAACCGCTCGAAGTAAGACTTAATGTTGTCAGTCTTCGGATCAAATTCCCGCATGCTACCGAGCCTTTGAAAATGCCCTGCCGGTGGCTGCGCCATGTTCCGGCGGATTGTTTCCACTTATCTTTTTTCCACGGTGTTTCGTCTGGTCCTTTCCGCTGGCCGTGCTTGAGCCAGCTGCCGACGAACGATGACTGGCGATTCAGGCCCTGTTGCGGTGACGGCGCGTCGGGGAATGTGCTGATCCTTTATCCCATCTTCGTCGCCAACTTGTTCTATCGCAGCATCGCAGACAGACAGGCTCTCAGGGTAGCTGGAACGTACTGTGTCTTTATTAGGCCAGACATTCTGTTTTATAGACGTAAGCAAGAGTGACGTAATAACGTTGGGCGAATCACATGCGACCTTTACAGATATAACAACTACAAATACATCCCACAACTGCACATTAGAAACGAACACAAACACAAACACAATGAAGCACTGAGCACCTGAATCACAGTCCTGCTGACTGCCCTACACTCTTAAAAAAAAGGGTACTGTAGTATCCTCCTTAAGGGGGTAACTGACTTGCACACAGGGCAACCCCTTTTGGAGGTATCGTTACCCCCTGCATCGAGGGTGCAAACTTACCCCCTGGGTTAGGGTGCAACATTGCCTCCTTTTGGAGGTAACCTTAGTTCCTTTTGGTGTTAAAAGTGCATCCTTTATGGGTCAGCCTTTACCTCCTTTAGGGGGGAATTTCAACCCTTTTGAGAGGTAAGACGACGTAATTGAGGGCGCTGCTTTTACCTCCTTTTGGAGGGAACTATGATTCACTTTGGGGTTGAATGCACACGATGAGGAAAACAGCTCAGAAATCGCGAACTACGAAGAACAAACACGACAGAAAAGTGCTGTCCTGTCATGTTTGTTCTTCGTAGTCCGGGCTTTCCGAGCTGTTTTCCCCATCATGTATAACAGCAACCAACTGGCCCAGTTCACCACCTTATTACAGGTTAAATGTACACTTGATGGAATCACTTTGGAATCACATGACAATGTTTTATTGTGGCTGTCACAAACAAAATGGCATAAAAATCAATGGCATGACTAGACATCTTATAAAAGTTCTAAGATTAAACCACTAAGCGCAATAAAGGCATCTGGAACAACACTTTCGGGGCTCTAGTCGTAGCTAAAGATGAACTAGAGGCAGAATGCAACCAGGACTGCCTCAGCAGGCGACGCGGCTTCGAGATCTCCCTCCATTGCCGCATAGCTGGGCGTCTCAGGATTAATTAGGCTTGAGCTGACAGCCACCGGGTAGATTGCACTGCCTGCCTGGAACCAAAAAAATGTGGAAATCATGTGATATGAAGTTGAAACATATCATCCCCAATTTGAAGAAACTGTGAAGAAATATTAGATTTTTCTAAGACGCATTTGGAGCATTTGATGGGCCACTGATTCCAGCATTATAAAGCATTGACCATACTTACAGGACGTGACCAGTTTAACTGTTGCCTAACTACCACTGACTAAAATTATCACATGGCGGGTGGTAATCATAGATTAGTAAGCACTTTGTATTCACCGGTCATGTTTAAATTTGTCACCCCGATTTACTTAGGTGATTAACAAATCTTAGTCAAAGGTGTACAACTACTGTAGCAGGTTAGTATATACAAGTGCTGATTGTTGGGCGAGTTGGTATTGTACGTGAAAAAAACATGATTGCGCTTTAAGACAAGGACTGAGGAAGAACATACACCACAGAGCGCTACACCACATTAGCTACTCAGCACCACAGCAGATCCCTATGACCGCCAACCCTAAGTACCGAACTTCGGAAAATATGCAAATATTTTTGCCGAAGTGCTCTGCCAGATGAAGATTGAATTTGTTTTATTCAGACATTAGAAGAACAGCACACAAGGACGAGAAAACATAAAAAGATCAGGCCGAAAAAGACACACTCAAGCGCCTTGTGTGTCTTACTCTAATTTATTTACTCGAAGTATACCCTCAATTTTCTCTGGAAAATGAACGAACACCACACACACAAATAAAATTAAAAAATCAAGAACCTCATTTCAATTGCCCAAATGCAAACAAGAACATCAAAATAATATATCTGACTACGCATACCTGCAGTTGCGTCCAAGGTAGCAGGCATCCAGTACCCTCGACGAAATCACCCTACAAAGTTGACGCAGTAGGAAAGAAATATATTCAATCAACTTCAAATAATGCAAACTTAGCCATCTGACTCGCCTATTGCATGATCAGCTTTTAAAAATGCCTGCTCACACGCAGAAAAAGAAATGCCAAGACGATATACTTGCTAGTCTCTCTGCCGGCAATAACGTAATGACCTTATTCAGTAATATACTACTATTAATGTTTGCGAAGCGCACGAATAATTTCTAACTGCCGAATGTCGAACTTCGGCAAATATGTAAATATACTTGCCGAAGTAATTTACCAGATTAAAATTGAATGTATGCCTTATTTAGACATGAGAAGAACAGCACACAAGCACGAAAACACACACAAAAAAAACACAAAAAGAGACACACTCAAGCGCCTTGTGTGTCTTGCTCTAATTCATTTACTCGAAGTATACCCTCACTTTTCTCTCGGAAATGAACGAACAGCACACACATAAAATCAACATAAAAATCAAGAGCCCCATTTTAAGTGCACAAACTGGAACAAGAAAATCAAAATAAAATATCGGACTCCGCTTACCTGCAGTAAGCAGTGTTAAGAACTGTCACGAGATGAGTCCAAGGAAGCAGGCATCCAGTACCCTCGACGAAATCACCCTACAACGTTGCCGCAGGACGAAAGAAATATATTCAATCAACTTCAAATCATGCAAACTTGAGTTATATCTAACTCGCCTACTGAATGATCAGAGTTTTAGAAATGCCTGATCACACGCAAAGAAAATGCCAAGACAATATAATTGCTAACCCGCTGCCTGTAACAACTTCATGACCTTATTCCGTAATATAATACTATCAATGTTTGCGAAGCGCACGAATAATTAGCTCAGACATTTCTATTCGGTATTTCAAGGTAACGTGACATTTTACCAAACTATTTATTAGACCTCGTTAAATTAAAAAAAAAAAAACGTTGATATTAAAAATTAGTGTTTAACACTGATTTTTACAAATATCACCGACATTGAGAATAAATCGCGCCGGTTGGCCGGTGCCGCCAATGAATGCCTGATCGACTACTGCTCTGCGGGGAAAAAACAAAATAAAACAAAAAACAACCACCTTATGAGATTTTCAAATATCTGATCAGATCCTCAATTTAACGTCCGACGCGACACACCAACGGCCCCAAAAAGAGAAAACCTCCTACCCCCTCACGCCTTAAACGTAGGCGACACCCGATTGAAAAGGCGTCTTGCTGCCCGGCTCGCCGAACCGCCGCTCTCCCCCTTCGTCCACCCGCACACACATACACCAGGAAAAGCTGCTGGCTAAGCCACTGGTTAGCGTATGTCAACCTTCTAAATGTGCGCTAGTGCAAGCGACAGTCATTCCTGTTCTTGCTCTTTATGAACTTCGATGGTCTAAACCGTGTCTGCGTTCGCGCCACACACTAATTTTAGCGAACGCTCGACGCCTTCAAACGTGCCAACATGTCCGCCAACCCTTTGTCTAAGGAAGACGGGAGTCGCCTTCCCGGGCGATCATAACCGACGCCAACTGCCGACCGCGCAGAACATTTCCTTACCTGCATACGGAGCACACGACTTGGATCTTCGACTGAAGTCAATGCAGCGCTCTCGGTGACCTCGTAAGAAGAGACTGAACCGAACAGAACAATAAAGAACGTTCCTGCACCGGGACGCCTCCGTCGAACGTTCGAGAAGAAACACCGTTATGCCGTCTTGACCGGGCGCGTCGGCGGCGAAGGCGCGGACACTCTTCGGCCGGGCAGGCGCTCTCCCACGCATGCGCGAATAATCACGTGTCATACGAGGAGACCAATTAGCGAACTCGTTTGCGCCTTTCCACAGCCAATCGCAGCGCCCAGGCTTTGGCAGTGCAAAACAGGTGCACCCTCTGGGAGGTAATACATGCCGCCTAGGGGCCCCTTCGCGGCGAACTTCACCTGGTAGCACCGAATCCTTCGTGTTTGCTGCGCTTGAGGAGGTAGAAAGCGGAGCGCTTTACCCCTGGGCGGGAGGAGGGTGGTAAAGGCGGTCTGTTACCTCCTTTTGGTCCCCTTTTTTCTAAGAGTGTAGAGCCTTATATAGCCTACATATTGAAGGTAATCATTTGGCCGGTGACCCCCTTTGCACTTATTAAGGTTCCAAGTATCCGATCTTCTCCTCAGGAGTCTGTCAAAGAGGAAACAGTGTTTTGACGTTCGTGGACGATATCTCTTAATAAAAGGCATTGGTACAACTAATATTAATTCGGCGCAGTCGCTAAAACAATATCCACAAAAACAGCTCATAGAAGAAGTGTTATTGCTTCTTTGCATAGCACCACTCAAACCAAGCGAGTCAAGGCAGTTTCTTCACTTTAAAATAGTTACTTTGCGTTTCTTTACTAGTTGACTGCTTAATATGGTCGTTAACGTCACAATATTAAAGTCACTACTCACATCACGTACAATGGTGAGTATACACATTCAGTGAACTAACATTGTGCTAACACAACCACGCGAAACATATCTGCTCACAGCACTTTCTGAAGCTTTCCAGCATCAGCACGTGTTGTGGTTGTAGTTCCCGAACCCCGTTTGTGACTGGTGTGCAAGAAACTCACCAGGTGTGTTCTTGATACAAAAATGTAAACAAAAAAACGAACTGGGCTGATTTATCAGTGCGATGCTGCAAAACTCAACTGACAAACTAATCAAATGTTGAATTTAGGCACTTCAGTGTACTCCACATCTGCTTGAAGTGAACTTCTGAAAGGCGAGCTTTTCAATATTTTGGTAGTTTAAGTCAGACTACGAAAGTATTGCAGTCAAAAGATACTTAGAGTAGAACACAACAGTATTTACAATTTCCAGGTATTTTAAGAGTATTCTGCACTTATTTTTAATCGCTGCATTTTTATTAGGGCTGGAGTATATTTTGCATGAAATAAATATATATTTTAAGAAATCTATGTGAAATGTATTTTGTGCCTACTAATTTAGTATTTACGTTTTTCAGAGCGCATGAAGGGAACTTCAAATGTAGTTTAAATAAAGGTATTTTAAAAAGATTTTCAGAAGTGTATTTTATTACTAAGTAAAAAAAAAGAAGTGTATATTTTCGGTCGATTTTTCGTGTACTTAGAATTATGAACTTTACTTCAAATACACTCAAATTAGAATGTGGTATATTTCAAACGTATTAGTTTTCGCTAAGGGTGCAGGCGGGACAACTGAAGCCGCTCCCTACCCTTCTCACCTTGTCAGGGACTATTGAGAAACTTAGGGATTTTTGACATCTAGTCGAAGTGTACTATGTTCAATAAAAAGTCAATACAAAGTCTTTAGCTTTTCTATTGACACTGGCTACAAAAAATCAACTGAAAAGTTTCAACAGGAAGAAAACAGAACGTCTGCAGTCCTTCTGATGACCCTGTCAACAGAAAGTCAGCAGAAAAAAATCAACATAAAGTTAATAGAAAGTCATCAGATTTTCTTTTGACTCAGGTTGAAGAAAATCATCAGAAACGTTTCAACACAAAGTCAACGAACTTTCTCTTTGCCATGTCAACAAAAAGTCAAAGTCAAATGAAAGTGATCAGAGTCAACAAGAAATACACGTTTTCAATAAAAAGTCAAAAATCATTTTTATAGAGGTGGACACATTTAGGATTTATTTAATTGAAAAAGAAGCTGTCAACAAGAAATAAAACAATAGTCTTTTTTTTTTTGCATCTTGCTGCCCAGTGCATTTCATACAAATAAATGTCGCATGCGTTCACAATGTTAGTTCTGTTTGTTTTGACAATATTAGACTTAGGTGGACGTCGGCTGATCCACCGCACAATGGCGGAACAACCGACATTGCTGAACGTGAGAATCTGAAACTTTGGGAGATAATCAGAAATGCTGCGAGCGCAAGCGTGTATGTACCTTTGGCTTGAACTCCCGCTGCACGAGTAGTGTTGCAGCTGACGTGCAAACCCACACAAAGAGCTGACGCTTGTATACCACACCATGGTTCACGCTAAAGACCCCAGGCTATCGGTTGTACTGCACTGTCTATACTGCTCGTCTACAGCTGAGAGACAAGCTGCCAGTTGAGGCAGACTAACTTCAGGAAGTATAAACACACACGCGAAAACAAATGAAGCACAACAAAGGTATCTTTGACAAGCTTACTGTCTTTCGGTGCTTTTGAAGTAAGCACGGACGATTGTAAGCCTGCCAAAGATACACTCGCCTGCGTGATTCATTTGCTTGGGGTCGTTTTTGATTAGTCACTCTCGTTGGAATTGGGCATGAGCGCATGAGCATAGCGATCCCGCAACTGCCCAGAGCGGCGGTACAACCGGGAACACGCGCTATTACTTCGAAGCATGCTCTATCATCATCATCATCATTCTAAACTCTAATATTTGAAAAGTGAAAGGAACTTGCGGTCCCTGGTCGGTGCCCTTAGTCCAGGGCTCCGTTGGCCGCCCAGATTCGGCGGGCTCGCTCAACCAGTCGCCGCTGGTCACCGAGCTCTGGGCCGGATAGGGCCGACTCCCTAGAGAAAAAAGTGGGGGAAGGAATGGGGGTTATACTCTCAGCGGGGGAGAGGGGGGGGGGGGATTGCCAGATGGAGGGGTACACGCTGGTAAGCATCTCTGCTTCTTATGTCAGGTGTCAAAATACTGTTTACGTTGAATTCTGCGCTTCATACGAAGCATATTTGTGCAGGTGACTCGCTTCCGTTTCTTGACGCAGCGCAGTCAAGCGCACTAAAACGCAACTTTGTGTATGGGAATTTAAACAACCTATTATGCGTGGCATTAATTCTTACTGTTCTTCAGAATCTGGTTTCGGCAACACTTGCAAACATAAATATTTTCCCCGTGTCATCAAGGAACACGACCGCTCTCACTGATGTAACACATAAAACCAAAATATTCGTTTGTAGGTAGGTAGGTATTTATTTGAGCTCGTAAACGCAGGCACCACAGAGAGGCACGTAGCCCATACAATGTTTGCCGGAGAGACCCGTATAAGGAGTGATGACGATAATACAGTG
This sequence comes from Ixodes persulcatus, assembly GCA_013358835.2. Taxonomy (NCBI): domain Eukaryota; kingdom Metazoa; phylum Arthropoda; class Arachnida; order Ixodida; family Ixodidae; genus Ixodes; species Ixodes persulcatus. Next base: position 168,000 of record JABSTQ010011448.1, on the reverse strand, counting down.
CGATATAATGCGAGGCACTGATAGTGTACGATGAGGCATCACGAAGGAGGGGTCTAATGGTACGTTTACACCTGAGAAGAAATCCGCTGCCGCGGGAGTGGATACGCTCTTGGCGGCGGCGGCGACGAGCGGATTGCGTTTACATCTATTTCCTTCGAGCAGTGGCGGCGGCGCCAGCTGCGGCAGCGGTTTCCGTAACATCTCGTCAAATATGACGAGAAGGCGCGAGACTTCCCGCCTCGGCTCTCTTTCCCGGGCGTAGCTGCTCCTGGAACTACGCGTGCTCATGACGTAGGCAGCGTCGCGCTGCGCAAGAATGTCACTTCCGGTCAGCGAAACGCCCCGTTCGGCGGCAGAAATAGGTCCTGGACCTTAACGGCTCCCCGCCGCGTTTTCCGCTCAGCGTTTCGCCCCAGCGGCAAAAGCTGGGCGGATTCGCTAGCGGATCCGCAAGTGTAAACGTACCATAAAGCGGACTTCACATGCAGCGATTCCAGCGATTCCGCGGCCGAAATCGCTGCCGCTAGCGGCGCGGCGGCACGGATCGCGAGGATTTATTTCACATGAGCGTTTTCTGCCGTCGCGATGGCCAATGTTGCTTGCAGCAAGCAGATGCGCACAGTCGGTTGAAGAGGCTTCTAACAACGATTTTAATGCCTTAGTTTTCAGTTTCCCCTTTAATTTCACCTTAATAAAACAAAACAAAACGCGTTTTAAATACTAAATAAACCACGACCGGTCGTGAAATACACCTTAGTCTTATTTGTTGTTGTTTTTTTTTGTTTTTTTTTCAAACTTCGTTGTCGCGGAGGATAAAACCTCGGATCATCCTCGGCAGCTTCACGGGCAGCGCCTTCCTCGAATGTAAAGACTCCAACTGATATGGCCGACCCGAACCTCCTGGTCGGCGTTAAAACCCGTAGTAGTGCAGTGGTTTCATACCGACCTTGTGAATCACCTTCACGGCCTCAGTCACCTCTTCCCAGAGTTTCTGTTTGGTCCCATTGTTCCTAAATTCTTTGTGCTGCGCGTCCCAGAGAACCCGACGCTTCGACACTTCACTGATTAGCAGTTCATTGAACTGGGCGCGATACATTTTGTCTTACTTGGTGTGACGATCTGTGTTGAAAAAGACACGTCAGTGTCGCCCAGTTCTTCTTCTTCTCCTTCTTTTGTTTTCCTCACTAGCGCTCGCGCAAGCCGCTTTTGATTAGCGTCTCTTGCGCTCGCTACAGCAGTCGCGTCGGAACTGTTCAGGAGATTATGGAGGAGGCTGATTGCTGTCCCCTTCCTCGGAATTTTTTTTTTTTTTTCAATGAATTACGCGGCTCTTTTTTACTTTCCTCGCCTGAGTACCAACTGTAGCGAGCGCAAGAGACGCTGGTGGAACCTTGCCGCTCAGCCGCTGCGGCTGGCCAGAGCGCCGCGACGGCTGAAATCGCGCCGCTCTAGGGTCAAAATCGCTACATGTGAAACCCGCTTAAGCTGATCGCAGGTGTGTGGCAGCTTCGCGACAAAGTTGCATAATCTCGGGTCGGTCACTAGTAGGCACGTTAGGTATTCTTTTTTACAACGTTCAAAAAGTGTCGACCAGCGGAGCCATCAATTGTAATTCTGTTGTGTCTATATTTATACAGCGGGAAGTTAGTCAGCCCCAAAGGTGTCTGGTCTCTTCGTTGGAGATGAAAGAGTGCAGTGTACCGCTGCTTGTCTGACGTCTTTAACGTCCATCACGCAATAGCGATACATGACAGCACGCCAGAACGATTCTCATCCAGATTGAAACGGACAGAGGCGGTGGATTGAATCCCCGATCAGTGAGTTTCACAGCGTGAGCTTTCGCTACACGTGCTACCGATCCACGAGCATCGAGACATCGCGGTTGAATAGACCTGAGGAGCGCGTGCTGAATGCGAGCTTCCACAGTTCTTTCGCCACGTGCATTCCGCACCCCCAAGATTGCCGGTCTTGGCAGCCTATTAATGCGAGCTCGTTCTGAGCATGCGCTCTAAACAGTGACCTCAAATATGGCGGCCAGTGAATACCTCCTATCAGAGCCGTATATTAGGAGAGTTTGGACAATAGGCGGAGCAAAGGCCGCCGCCAGCGCCGAATATTCCCCCCACGCTTAGAGCGTAAACTAAATTTGTGACACAGCGTCGACCAATCAGGAGACCTCTACTCCATCTCACAAATGTCTACAGTGAAGACAAAGGCACAGGCGCGTGAGCCTAGCTCAGCGAAACGCTATTGTTTGTACGAGACCTCGTGCATAGGAGGCACTTTCCAAAGCCACGCGCTCGTGCCCATGCCTTTGTCTGCACTGCTAGAACAGCGTCCTGAGACTGGCTGAAAGAAAGCAGTGCAAAGGGTGGGGTGCGCGAGCGTCTTGAGACGCGGAGTTCCGCTCGGCACGGCTCAAATTATACTTCGTTTCACTTTACCTGCTAGCGAAGCCAAAGCTAGAAGCGCGAGACCAGCGCTTTTTGCATTTCTCCCCAGCTCGCGCGCTCGAGCAAAGCCTGAACGCACGGAGCTTCCGTGCTCGCGCTTCCAGTTTTGCCTTCGCTCGCACATAAGGTGAAACGAAGTATAGTCGTGGCACAAATTTAGAGCACGCGACCACCGCTAGGGGCTGTTTCGCGGCCTGTGGTTGGCCCGAGATGCTCGCCTATTCAAACCAATGTATGGCCAAACTCTCTCAATAAACGGCTCTGCCTCCTATAGGCTCCCTACAGGGCCAGAGTTGCGCGTTTGATTCCACGTGCCGCGTGCCGCCCTCGCCGCTCTTCGCCGAGATCCGATCACGTGAGGAGCCGTATCAAGTGTCGTGCAGCAAAGTAGACGTTGCACGCGCCCCGCCGAACATTCCCCTGCTTTTGAGCGCGCCGCGCGCCTCGAATGCGCAGCGCTGCTATTCGCCGAATTCAGTCACGTGAGAAGCTGAATCCACATGCCATGCATGAACGCGCAACTCTGGCTCCCCTAGGGAGCCTATACACCATTCCAATGTTTACAAAGTCACAGCCCAGCGTGGGAACATCACAGTCCACCACGCGCATGCTCATCGCTTCGGAAAGCGAGCAAAGCACGCGCCATTCGCACGAGCTCTACAAATGGCACCGATCAGAAGCCCGTTTTCAGAGCCGTTTATTGAGAGAGTTTGGCCATACATTGGTTTGAATAGGCGAGCATCTCGGGCCAACCACAGGCCGCGAAACAGCCCCTAGCGGTGGTCGCGTGCTCTAAATTTGTGCCACGACTATACTTCGTTTCACCTTATGTGCGAGCGAAGGCAAAACTGGAAGCGCGAGCACGGAAGCTCCGTGCGTTCAGGCTTTGCTCGAGCGCGCGAGTTGGGGAGAAACGCAAAAAGCGCTGATCTCGCGCTTCAAGCTTTGGCTTCGCTCGCAGATAAAGTGAAACGAAGTATAGACGTTTCCAATGTTTACAAAATCACAGTCCAGCGTGCGATCTTCACAGCCCAGCACGTGCGTGTTCCTCGCTTCGGAAAGCGAGCAAAGCACGCGCCATACGCACAAACACTAAAAATGGCACCGGCCACACGCTCCTTTTTGGAAAAGTCTATAGAGGCTGAACGTGATGCCGCACAACTGCTCTGTCTCCTTGTGAAACTAACGGAAAAATAACTAGTCAACCGAAGTAAATTTACGAGTTGTGTTTTTTTCCTTTTCAATCTGAAGTTGTTACAGCGAATCTTGAAATAATTGTAGCGTTGGGGAGAAATAATTGTAGTGTTGGAGTCTCCGAGTGTCAAAATGACAGCGCTGCCTGCTTCCACTGCGGGCTCTGTCCAAGTTTTTCGATATGTGCCACTCCACATGATTGTATTAAAGGGATACTGAACCATAGAATTTAGTGTCCATAATAAGTGGCGCACGTTCTTTCCACGAGCCAGCAGCCGCCGGTGTGCGCGAGCACTCGCAACGAAAATGACGTCAAAGACCTCCATTCGCGCTTGAGGACAGTGAAATGCATGGGCTTCGGGCCAAAGGAGAATAAAGACAGGCTTTTCATCTCTACAAGTGAAAGCTACATGCTTGTTAGACCAATTAATCGCTTACCTTTTACACCAGACACCACTGTATAGATGAAAAACTTGTCTTTATTCTCCTTTCGCCCGAAGCCCATGCATTTCACTGCCATCTTAACCGCGAATGGAGATCTTTGACGTCATTTTTGTTGCGTGTGCTCGCGCACACCGGCGGCTGCTGTCTCGTGGAAAGAACGTGCGCCGCTTATTATGGACACTAAATTCTATGGTTCAGTATCCCTTTAAAGGAGCAACAACACCGGGGCAACAGCTGTTCATGATCGTCTCACGACTCATGCATTGCTTCTTCTGTGCGGCAGTTTTCCCGGTGAATATGTCACTGGTGTTGTTGAGGTCCTTCTGAACGCAAGCCACGCAACCCTTTGCTAATATAATGCACATTCGAATTACTAACGCCACTACCCCACCCAAAAAAGCAACACCATAAGACCTAGCGCACATAACGCTAAGCAGGCAGAGCCGAGACGGCGGGGAAGCCTCAAAGATGGCGCGGAAGTGCACAGGACCGCCGAGAGATGGCGCTAATAGTGAATAAGGTATAGAGTTCCCACTGGCGGCCATAGCTGTGTGCGCGAATTCTGAGCGCGTGCTGATGGCGAGCTTCCACAGTTCTTTTGCAATGTGCATTCCGCACCATCAAGAGTGTCGGTCTTAGCAGCCTATTGATGTGAGCTCGTTCTGAGCATGCGCTCTAAACAGCACCCACAAATATGGCGTCCAGTGAATACTTCCTATAAGGTCTATTCGAGCTCGAGAGAAAAACAACAACAGCAACAACAGGAAAATCTCCGGTTTGAGGCATTTAGTACCAGTGTCTCCATCTCGTTTAACAAGTTGCAAATAAAATTAGCAGGGTAATTTTATTTACACAAATACGCAAATACAACACTATTTTGTTTTCTCGTCGTGGTCTTAAAATTAAGATTAGAAGCACCCCTAGTACGTACGGCCAAGCGTTTTGTCACATTTTTCTTCTAAATAATTGTATTTTCAAAAATGCCTTAAAACGCGCTAAAAACAGTCAAAACGGTCATATTCTTGTATTTTATTAAAAATCTTCAGCGCTCCAAAGGAAAAATACAAGGGCTGTACAACCTTAATTACGTCTTCATAAGAAACCTCCAAAAAATTGAATACTCTTGTGCATTCCTGAAACTCAGGTTTCTGTAACGGAATTTGCCTATTTAGTGACGAGCGGTCGCAGGATAGTCCGTCACCCGTGTCCCGTAATCGGGCAACTCGGCTGAGGAGCCGCCAAGGTGCACACAGATTGATGGGCTGTGTGTAAAGTACCCAGCATCTCCACCAGAACTCACGATGAAAGATGAGAATGGCCTGGAACTTTTCAGAAAAGTAAATATTGATAGAAGATAGGACTGTAGCAAGCATCCGTGACAATATAACAAAACTGACAAAAGAGAGTATATCCTGACCACTAAAGAAGCCTCATTGCTTCAGTGGCAATCTGTCCGAATAAATTCTCTCCTTCGGGGTTTGGTGGCTGCCGTGTACGAACTGAACTGTATTGGATGTGGGGCCACTTTTCTGGTAATTAGCCGCTGCAGACTGTCGTCGCAAAGCGGCGTGAACGGGTGGACTGGGTAGGTAACACGCGCGATGAAATGTCCATGCAGCTTGCAATTCGCGTAACGAGTGTTGATGATATTTTTGTGTCGACGAAACGTGTAACAGACCAGCGGAATCAATACCAACTGCAACACCTCTGCTCCGTGAAAGTGCACGTCTACGCCAGAACAATTTAGGAAGCAGCACAGCACCACCTAAAGCACGGCACAGGAACTACCTGCTTGAAGGCAGCTCTTCGGTGCGCCGCACACCTGTGCTCCGTGAAAGTGCACGTCTACGCCGGAACAATTTGGGAAGCAGCACAGCCTCATTTAGCACGGCATTGGAACAACCAGCTTCAAGGCAGCTCTCCGGTGCACCGCACAACCAAGTGAGCCTTCGGTCATTTGAACGAAGCGGCACCACGCTTGCACACTGCCAAGCACGACTCACGCAATTTCCGTCGCTAAACTGTGTATCCAAATAAATTGCACACGCTTCACTGCGGACCTCCAAGATTCTGATGATCAACGAGAGCACAGAAACGTCGCCTTAAATTTTATCCTAGCGGTATCCGAATCAATCCGAGTTCCAAGCAACCTAGGGCAGATAGTCTCTTCCGTGACAATATCCCCGTTGGTCACCAGCGAAATGCACACCGTTCCTCCGTATTTTCACGTTATACCTACGTCAGACACCACGCTGAACTCTGAAGTCACTTTCGGCCGACCTCATATAACGGCTTCCGCGTCTGAAATCAGCTCGCCGAGACGAGCGACAACGAACAAAGCATCTGACAAGCTCCGGACAATGCTCCGACCCAGCTCGGGCCAGCCGCTGCCTGGGCGCTGCCATCTTTCCTGTGACGTCACGTATTTGGTTCGGTCACTTGACGAGTGGTCCCATTTGCGTACAATGGCAGCGGCCTTATGGGGGTCACTTTCGAGTGCAGACCGGAACCCCGGTTTATCGCTCTAAGCCCCTCTACCTCGTTGGGTTTTGGATCATCTTTATGTTAGTTTCTGTTTGTGTCCTGCTAGGAGGTAGGGAAGGCAATGGCGCTACTTTCCCGGGATTCAGTAACTTTAGTATCAACAGCACTCATTAGTTAGTCAACATTATCAAAATAAGGGAAAATATTTGTATTTAGGACACCATATAGACCCATCCCGAAACTACTCCCTCTTAAGGCAGATATTAAAATCCTGCACAGTGACGTGCGCAAAGGACACCATTAATGTGGCAAGACTATTACTTGTATAATACTGTTCTTAACTGAACTATATATAAGCGATCGACTTTCCATTTTTATGGTGTCTTTTGCGCACGCAGCTGTGCAGTATTTCAAACTCTGCCAGAAGAGGGCGTAATTTCGGGATATGTCTATAGGCAGCTTTGCAGTAGGGCGTTTTCAGATAAGATCGAACAACCATTTCCGGTGACCAATTTTAATTTCGATGAAAAAAATAAGCTTTGCTGGCTTTATGCCCAGAAGGATAAAACCAATCCTTGTTTTCGATAAAAAAAAATTTTTGTCTTTGCGAAAAGAAATTGTAAGACCCCCTCAGTCACGTGCGTGTTTTGCGTATCGCGCGATGTTGACATTTCGAGCGGCTTCCCTCAAAAAAACTGTTCTGGCTACGGGCCAATAAATATTCACTGACAAATTAGGGATAGGAAAAATTGACAAAAAGTATTTATCACCGAGTATTAGGGTAGTTATTTTGAGAACGGAAATCGCAAACACGGCACATTGCGCAATAATGCTCTGGATTAAAGAATATTTTTCTCCGTATCTATAAAAGCTAAGGTCTTCAAACTTCGCCAGTGTGTTGCCCTCTATATGTTTTATCTTTGCCTAAAATATTGTTGTCCTGGTTAGCGGGAGAAATTAAAAAGAATTGCTCACACAGGGGCATTTAACTAAAAATGCATTATTTTGAAAATCATTTAAAAAAAAGGCCATCTTTAATTTTCTTCGAACTCTCTGAAATTAACGTTTATAATATGTACTATAACAGAGTCTGCAGAAACATGATGCAATATTTGTGTGGCTTTTAAGTTATAAAGCGAGGAACATGGCCAAATTGACGCTAACGGAGTTGCCATAAATGGGGCGTCGTACATACACGTTCTTCACAATTTCATTATTATTGAAAAGCGTAAAAATGCTACCGGATGGTCAGGAAAAGACAAATTGACAGCACAGAGGTGGGCGGTAGCTTTGAAGGGAAAATGCCTAATACATTTTCATACAACGGACCCAAAAATGCCCATGGGCCGGAGCGATCGAGGTGCACCCTGTAACAAGCTGCGCGGTTCCTGTTTCAACAGCCGGCGTATAGCGTCTCCGTCTACGCGACGTAAAGGAAGCAACCGGAACGACTTTGCAAACAGATCAGCCTACAACCTTGGCGGTAACATGATATCGGAGGTAGGGCGCGGCAGAACCCGAACCTGCGCCGCCTGTGAACGCCATTAGATCCGCCGCAGTGGAGGGCCGCACAACGCGTAAAAGATAAAAGATACTTAAAAGCAAAACAATTCCGATCGCCTGATTTTGTTTGTATTGGGCGTTTTCAGATAGGATCGAACAACCATGTCCGGTCGACATTTTTTTTTTTTTATTTTGGCAAAGGATATATGTTTTACTTGTGCAAGCGCAAAAACATATTCATACTTTTTTTGCGGAAAATAAAATTTCTCTTGTGGAAAACAAAATCACCAAGTCGCCGTCGGTATACGCTCTCGTTTTTGCGACTATCGTGAAACCGTCCTTTTGGATATTAAAAAAAAACTGTTGTCGTCTTAGGTTTAAAATGTTTGTGCAGAGACTCTACATAAAATAAAAGGAGGTAAACATGTATTATCGATTACGAAGCAATTCAGACCTTTATGAATCCGGATCTTAAAACACTGGAAATTCAAATTTTTAAAATGATTTGAACGCGTCTATTCTATATTTGCATAAATTGTCATTGAAATTGAAAACGATAACCTTTCTAAAATAAATACACTGAAATGAAGAAAGGTTACCAATTTTGCAATAATTGCAAAATCAGTTAAAAAAAAGGCCATTGGAATTTTTCTTCTACTTTTCACAGGTCAAGGCTCATAATCTGTCCCATCAGGCCCTTCAAAAATGCTTAGCAATATTTATTTTTTTATTTCACAGGGTTTTAAATATACAGAATAGACCTTTTGCGAAATCCCCCAAGCGCCCCGGCCCGCGCACGAGGAATTGTGGGAGAGTCTGTCCCTCGCCTGGCCACTCTGCCTTGAGATCGCATTGCCTTGTCGCTTGCCCCCTCTTACCGCTCATTCACACTGGAAGCGGATCCGCGTTCGCAAAGCGGTTGCGAACGCGGTTGTATAAAGATCCAGTACAATTGCACGGGCACTTAATGACATCAAGAGCGCGTGCAATTGTACTGGATCTTTATACAACCGCGTTCGCAACCGCATTGCGAACGCGGATCCGCTTCCAGTGTGAATGAGCGGTTAGGGCTCATTTATACTGGAAGCGGATCCGCGTTCGCAAAGCGGTTGCGAACGCGGTTGTATAAGGATTCAGTACAATTGCACGCGCATTTGATGTCATCAAATGCGCGTGGAATTGTACTGAATCCTTATACAACCGCGTTCGCAACCGCTTTGCGAACGCGGATCCGCTTCCAGTGTGAATGAGCCCTTAAAGGGGTAGGGAAACGAAATTTCAGCGCTAATGTTCTTGCTTGAATGTGTTGCATGTTGCACCCTAACCTCAAAAACACCAGTCTTCCGTTGAAAGGCACAAGAAAACTAATTTTAAAGCTAAATAAACGATCTTCCAATGTGCACCTGGTGGATGCATGCGGAGCCTATTTGGGAGGTAGTCTAGCAACGTTGTGGAATCTGCTACGTAGCCGTGACGTAGCAGATTCCTCTGGAGCAGCGCCGCTCTTTGGAAGTACGCTCAACTGTTTAAAGTCACCTCGGCCTGAACGTGTTTGCCCCTTTTCGAATGAATGCGAAAGCTTGATAATGTGGATGCTTGGGCAAGTTGGTAATTCATGCTTGGATGGAACAGCGCGGATGAACAGTCACACTCACATGCACACAAGAAGCAAACAGACTCGCAGCGCTGACTTTCAACTCAGTTCTATATTTCTTCTTCCTCAAATCTTCGACTTCTTCATTGCCGTTAATGAGAACAATTTAAATTTTTACACACCAGAGACCAAATAGCCAATACACATTAAAAATAACTAATAATTAAATAAATCATGCAAAGACAACTAAAAAAATAATACTAAAAAATTAAAAATTAAAAATTAAATTTAAAAAATAATAAAGCGAAAAATTTCTCATCACTATTGGTGCTTTGATGATATCTCTAGATAAACCAATTCCTTCCTTGACAAAGCTACGGATGATACACTAACACATTGTTTGTCCAACCTGGCTTTGTCAAAGAAGGAATTGGTTTATCTAGAGATATCATCGAAGCACCAATAGTGATGAGAAATTTTCGCTTTATTATTTTTTAAATTTAATTTTTAATTTTAATTTTTTAGTATTATTTTCTTTAGTTGCCTTTGCATGATTTATTTAATTATTAGTTATTTTTAATGTGTATTGGCTATTTGGTCTCTGGTGTGTAAAAATTTAAATTGTTCTCATTAACGGCAAAGGTGAAGAAGTTGAAGATTTGAGGAAGGAGAAATATAGAACTGAGTTGAAAGTCAGCGCTGCGAGTCTGTTTGCTTCTTGTGTGCATGTGAGTGTGACTGTTCATCTGCGCTGTTCCATCCAAGAATGCGAAAGCGCGAAAGTCAACCAGACGCCATGATGGACTCGTTGAGGCACGTCGCGGGGTTGCTCGTGTGACTTTGCTGTACACTTGGAAGCCGCTCACACGACAGGTGAAACGCCCGTCACCCCGCGGGCACTTCCAACGGCTCGGTTGTAACGCGCTGACGGTATTGACACCACTAAAACGCTGACAACGCCACCAACGGCAAAGCTCATTACCAAGCCTGTCTTGCCACGTCACGGATGCGGGGAGTCTTTTTTGTTGTTTTTGTTTGCGCCGGATATCCCATGACGCATTGCGCCTTCCGTTTGCTTAGAGTTCCTGTATAGGCTCCCTACGGGAGCCAGAGTTGCGCGTTCACGCATGGCATGTGGATCCAGCTCCTCACGTGACTGAATTCGGCGAATAGCAGCGCCGCGCGTTCGAGGCGCGCGGCGGGCTCAAAAGCCTGGGAACGTACGCCGGGGCGCTGTTCGAGGCGGGGCTTAGGCCGCACGTCCGGGAGCTTCCTGGCTCGTGACGACGACCATTCCCCGAAGTGAAGAACCCAGGGGTCCCGTGGAGGTGGGAGAATTGGTAACGTAACGAACGGTTTAATTACATGGTAGCGATACAGTCGTCAAATCCAAGAGAACAAATGGAGCTCTCACGCCCCGCCTTATATAGGGGTCCGTTTTCTCCCTCTCTCTCCGCCAGGGCAGCAGGTGCGACAGCCACGTGCTTTGCAGCTGGGTCCGGCGCGACGTAGACAGAAATGAGTCATAGCCAAGGTTCTCCGCAGTTAGGCCAGGCCTCTCTCCCCTTCCGGAGCGCACGAACCCACACGCACACACACACACGTCCCGTTGACGTCACGGACGCGTTGAGACACGTTTTGGGCAGCCTTCGACAGGTGGGCGTCAGTCCTGAACACGTCGGGACTCGTTTTGGGACTCGTTTCCGCAGCGTTGAAACTCGGAAGAAGGTTGCCGAGGGTTCCATTCTTAACAGCCCCTCCGGGGCCAGGGAAACCTCGAATGGCCGGTGGTACAATCGCTGGCCTGAAGAGGTGGGCTTGGAGTAGGCCTTGAGAAGACGCTGCAAGCACCAAACAAACTCCCAAACCTCTCACAACGGAGGCATCAGCGGAAACGTCCCCCACAACACCACGCCACACCGCAGTCAAACGCTCGGAATTCGCCAAAGACCCGCCAGACTGGATTACGGATTACCAAAATTTGGTACAATTCCGGGTATCGAGACCCCCTGTCGCCAAAAAAAACTCATTTTTCCAACGAGGTCACTAAGAACAAAATACAAAAGACAAAAACTTCGCAATTTGTGAGGTCATTTTGGGGTTTCAACGAAGTGCCCCCACTTAGATCCTCATTCCCGTGGATGACGAAGACCTCTGAGATCATCCCTACTAATTTTCGTGATGTCAGAAAAATCTGCTCAACCCATCGGCATTGCCGTTAAATTTGCCTTTCCTTTTTCTTACGCTAAAGTCGTAGTGATCGATTTTCACGTGATTTCTAGACGTGAAAATGCGGTCTTTATAGCGCCGATAAAACAATCCGCCTCTTTCATTCCCCGTCACATTGGTCCTAGCAATCTCCTGAGCTGTACAGCGAAACCCTGACACACTAGGGTCGCTCTTCTGCTCGACTGTCAAAGACACTCTGTCTACTTGTAGCAGAGGACCAACGTTACGCGACGCCGGAGCTACGAGAATTCTTTCACTGATCCCGTCTTCCTCCGCCTTTTCCGCCGGCGCGTTGGGACGGCGTACGCTTTCTATTGCTACGAGGTCAGGCTGTTCTACAACCTGGTCCCTCTCATCCCGGTTTTCTGCCTCCAACTCTGGGAGTGCTTGCTCCCCGTCAGCTGCCTCTGGCTCTGGATCCCTCGTCAACAAAGGGGCGACCTGACGCGATTTGGACCTCGTGCATGACTGAACTAGCCCTTCTCCCAGTTGTTGACCCCTTTCGCGCAGCAGGAAATCTGACCGGTTAGAAAACAAATAAGGATACTCCAACGGGACTGTTTGCGAGACAGCCGCCTCTGTCACTAGCTCTCCGAACGGGCCAGTTATCCTTACTGTCGCCATAGGCAGACAGACACTGTGCTTTTCAAGCAGCTGCTTGATCCAAACTACCTTTCCCGTAAAATCGGATGGCGTTACATACGACGGATGGACAACGTCCATCGTCGCTGCACTGTCCCGAAGCACCCTGCACGGCTTTCCGTTTACAAGGAGCTCGTGAAGATAGGGACGAAGAAGCTTCAGGTCCTTGTCACTAACGTTCACGTACGAGAACACAACCCGCGGTTTCTTACATCTGGCCGCTGTGTGTCCCGGCTCCTGACAGTTGTAGCACAGGAACGGCTTCCTTGCCTCGAACTGCCCTGTTGGGCTTTTCCGCGCCTCGTCTCCGTTCGAGTGTTCTGCGCTCTTTTCTGGGACCTTTTGTCCTGCTTCGGGCTTCTCGGGCCCGTTTTCTCGCGAGCCGTTACCCTGTCGGAAGGTCTTGCGCTGATCGCTTCGGCCGGATTCGCTTTCCTCGCCGCTCAGCTTTCTACGCGTTGCGTACTCTTCGGCTAGCTCAGCGGCCCTTTCGACAGAGTCGACTCCCACCCTGTCCTGCACCCAGAGCTTGACTGACTGCGGAATGCTACGAAAGAACTGTTCGAGGCACACACACTCGACTACCTTGTCTCGGCTTTCGTACACTTCCTCGCTCTTCAACCATTCTATCAGGTTGGTTTTAAGCCCGTACGCGAATTCCGAGTAGCCCTCGCTGCTCTTTTTGGATGCGTTTCTAAACCTTTGACGGAACGCCTCGGCAGAAAGGCGGTACCGCTTCAAAAGGCTGGACTTCACCTTGTCGTAGTCGTCCGCGTCTCCAGCACTAAGGCGCGCGACAACCTCTGCTGCCTCACAGGGCAACAGAGTCAAAAGCCGTTGCGGCCACGTTTCTGGGGCGAAGCTCAACTTCTCACATGTCCTCTCAAAGTTAACTAAGAATAGGCCCACGTCTTCCCCAACTTTAAACGGCTGCATGAGCTTCTTCATTTGATACGACTCGGTCTCACTTGCTCGTACCGGAGCCCCAACTCTACTGTTCTGCGAGTTTAATCGCTGTTGTTCAATTTCGAGCTCTAGCCTTTTCAGCGCTCGCTCCTGGTCTCGTTCCTCTCTAGCTGCAGCTTGCTCTCGTTCCTCTTTCGCTGCAGCCTGTTCCTCTTTCGCTGCAGCCTGTTCTCGCTCTCGTTCCTCTCTAGCTGCAGCTTGCTCTCGTTCTCGTTCCTCTCTAGCTGCAGCTTCACTCTTAGCGTTCTGAAGCAGTTCCCACGTATTTTTAATTTCCTCTGCTTCCGCGCTCTCTGAAATCGCTTTACTGATCTCAGATTTCTTCATCTTTTGCTCCACCTCCACACCCAATTCTTCACATAAACAGAGTAAATCTGTTCTCAGTAACCTCATCAGATCCATGATCGCTGCTCTTTAGCTTTGGCTTTGCAATAAAACTTGTCGCGAGGTTGTACACAAACCTAGCGCACGAGTCAAACACTAAGGATTCCCAGCAGTTCAAAATTAATTACCCATAATCTGAAGCCTGGCGAATCTCAAAGCAAAGTCCAAACGCTCACCCGCAGATGTAGCACGATGTCGCATGGTCCGATCCCAACCGCTGCCAACCAGTTGTTCGAGGCGGGGCTTAGGCCGCACGTCCGGGAGCTTCCTGGCTCGTGACGACGACCATTCCCCGAAGTGAAGAACCCAGGGGTCCCGTGGAGGTGGGAGAATTGGTAACGTAACGAACGGTTTAATTACATGGTAGCGATACAGTCGTCAAATCCAAGAGAACAAATGGAGCTCTCACGCCCCGCCTTATATAGGGGTCCGTTTTCTCCCTCTCTCTCCGCCAGGGCAGCAGGTGCGACAGCCACGTGCTTTGCAGCTGGGTCCGGCGCGACGTAGACAGAAATGAGTCATAGCCAAGGTTCTCCGCAGTTAGGCCAGGCCTCTCTCCCCTTCCGGAGCGCACGAACCCACACGCACACACACACACGTCCCGTTGACGTCACGGACGCGTTGAGACACGTTTTGGGCAGCCTTCGACAGGTGGGCGTCAGTCCTGAACACGTCGGGACTCGTTTTGGGACTCGTTTCCGCAGCGTTGAAACTCGGAAGAAGGTTGCCGAGGGTTCCATTCTTAACAGCGCGTGCAACGTCTACTTTGCTGCACGACACTTGATACGGCTCCTCACGTGATCGGATTTCGGCGAATAGCGACGAGGGCGGCACGCGGCATGTGGAATCAAACGCGCAACTCTGGCTCCCGTCGGGAGCCTATACAGGAACTCTACGTTCGCTTCTCTTCGAGCGCTCGCTCGAGTGCACCGTTTGGAACGAAAAATATAGCCAATCGTTCAAAATACAAACGTGCGATTATGAATTACGGTTATTATCCGTCATGCTTGACCCATTTCCGAACGAAATTTGAATATTTCCATTTTTGTTTCTGTACCCCTTTAAGGCTGCGGTCCCACGGCAGCCATCTTGAACAAGGCGTTAGTTACACCAATAGATGGCGACACCCACCCGTGGAGTGGCCGAAATATTGGTTCACGCTGGGATGGCTCGAGCACCATCACGTTCCCATCGTGGCCTTGCTCGCGCCGCTGCCAGCTGTGCTGAGCCAATACCACCTAGAACACAAGGCCTGCGCGTTTCCTCCTCTAAACGTCATCACTAGTAGATCCCCTCAGCGCCCCCTAGGTAGCCCGGATGAGCACCATCGTCTGCTACGTCGTCGGCAACATCGTCTGCTCCATCGCCTGCTTCAGTGGTTTGTGTAGCAGATAATAAAACAGATGCTCACGCCGAGTGTCTGTTGCTGTAGCATACGATGAAGTTAGACGTTCACGTGGAGCGTCAAATGCATGAGTGAAAATGGCTTACTGCTGTGCGAAGGGCTGCAGAGCCCGTGGTTGGACGCTGGACGCTGGCACTGAACGCCATTTTTGAGGGCGCTGTTTATTCTCCGTTCACTTTTAAGCAGAAAACGCAGCCAACGCCACAACCACGAGAGCTCGAGGTCGCAGTTTTGAAGCGTTCTTCCGCAGAACGAGAGCGCGCGCTAGAAATGCACGTCTCAAAGCCAGGAGCGCGTGCAAGCTCGCGCTCCTGGCCGAGGGAGTGTTCGCATGCACGTTGCAAATGAACTGGAAGCTCGCTATCAGCTCGCACTCAGCAGTCGCGCAAACAGCTGTGGCCGCCAGTGAATGCGACGTAGGCCGTGTTCCAAAATTTACTCAATCTTACTCCAGGGTAAGGGTTTTGTTCCTTGGCGTTCTAAAACCTATACCCGCGTCCAGCGTTTTTCAATATGTGCTGTCACGTGATAAGATCCGCCGGAGTAACTCGGATCCATTTGGGTAAGATTTGGAACACAGCCGTAGTTCTGACGCGGCCCATACTCTCGTCAAGCTTCAGCCTGTTTGCCGCTTGGGGCGGGTCGGGGATCTACTAACCAGAGCCTTTTATTGAGAGAGTTTGGCCATACATTGGTTTGAATAGGCGAGCATCTCGGGGCCAACCACAGGCCGCGAAACAGCTCTAAATTTGTGACACGACTATACTTCGTTTCACCTTATGTGCGAGCGAAGGCAAAACTGGAAGCGCGAGCACGGAAGCTCCGTGCGTTCAGGCTTTGCTCGAGCGCGCGAGCTGGGGAGAAATGCAAAAAGCGCTGGTCTCGCGCTTCTAGCTTTGGCTTCGCTCGCAGATAAAGTGAAACGAAGTATAATTTGAGCCGTTCCGAGCGGAACTCCGCGTCTCAAGACGCTCGCGCACCCCACCCTTTGCACTGCTTTCTTTCAGCCAGTCTCAGGACGCTGTTCTAGCAGTGCAGACAAAGGCATGGGCACGAGCGCGTGGCTTTGTAAAGTGCCTCCTATGCACGAGGTCTCGTACAGACAAAAGCGTTTCGCTGAGCTAGGCTCACGCGCCTGTGCCTTTGTCTTCACTGCAGACATTTGTGAGATGGAGTAGAGGTCTCCTGATTGGTCGACGCTGTGTCACAAATTTAGTTTACGCTCTAAGCGTGGGGGGAATGTTCGGCGCTGGCGGCGGCCTTTGCTCCGCCTATTGTCCAAACTCTCCTAATATACGGCTCTGCTACTAACGAAACGTCATGCGCAGGCCTTGTGTTCTAGGTGGTATTGGCTGAGCTGGCTCAATAGCGTGGCCCAGCAAACTCATGTATGAAAGAATGTCAGGCTGGGAAATAATTGTTCTCTGATATAGGGACATGCGGTTCGGCGGTTGCCACGGGCTTTCGCTATTGGGCAGGAGATCGAACTATAGGGGGCGCTTTATCGAGCTTGTTGTCCCCACAGCCCGGTGTTTACCAACACAGCATAACAAAGAAATTGAACCTGGCCGAGCACGGTCTGGGCACGAGCGCTTCGCTCTGACCAGCGCTTTGGTCGCACGAGGAGTGGCCTTCGAATCGTCATCTTCGATTTCTCGGATCAAAAACAAACAAGAAAATACGGTTTGTTGTCCCCACAGCTGAAGCGCACCGCTAGAGGCGTGACTGTTCGATCTCCTCCCCAATAAACCTTGCCAAGAAGGAATCAATTGTTGATTGACGTGTCAATATTCTGTCAATGAAAAATTCTTCTGCAGGAATGCACGTTCAGTAGACTCAATCTTTCAAGACGCCAGTGAAAGCGGACGTCTAGTAAACTGCTTCGCGATTTACGGTACTTACCTCACCATTATAATGACGACTGAAAGTGAGGTCACGAAATATTGTGTTTCGCGGTATCCGGACGATGTTGTAACGGTTGTTACATTATAGTTCCCAGAAAACAAATGCCGTCACTATATTTTTGGAAGTACCGACAGACATAATGTTGTAAGTACAGTTTAGGAGGAATATGATTGAAAGCATCAGTATAAATAGGAAGACGTTTATTTGCAATGAAGATGCTATGAATGAGCGGCGTTTAGCGACGGCAAGTGATGAGAGTTCGGGAATTCATAAGTTCACGTGATTGCTAACTATGGACATGCGGACAATGAAGACCAGTTTTGTCGGGAGATGGAGTTGCGGTGATGACCTGATATCGGACGACTCGTGGCAGACGAACAAGCAAGTTTCTTCTCGACGAACGGTAAGCCTCCAGTGTCAACCACAGCACGTCGCTACCGACGTTGTCCACTTTTCGAACACTTACCGCTTTCGACAAAAGTGTTGGCACCTGGGATAACTTTGCGGAAAGACCTCGAGTCCAGCGCCATCATGAACAGTAACTGAAAACGATTCACTCTTCAGTCGGTGGGTGGCGAAACGTATCTGCATCTGCGGAGTCATGGTCGATGCGTACTCTAAGTGGTTGGAAGTTTACACGATGCCTGCCACGACATCCAAACACGTCATTGAAGGTCTACGCTCTTTTTTCGCTACTTTTGGCCTACCGAAAATACGTTTCTCTGATAACGCGCCGAATCTTGTTTGAAGAAAAAAAAAAAAAGACCGGCATCAGGCATTACATTAGTGCACCATACCATCCTGCAATTAACGGGCAAGCTGAACAGATGGTATGCGAAACGAAGAAAGCCCTCTTCAAGCCTACGGAAGAAGCAGTTCAGTGAAGAATCGCCAGGTTCTTGTTCCGGCAGCACGCGACAACATATTTTGTTGCGGGTGAAGAAAGGTCTTTGAGTACACGATACTTGAAACCAGTCTGGCACTGTAAGTTGTTTTTCGACACCCACTAATGTCGTCGTCCTTATAGAGCCTCATCATTCAACCATTACCTCGTCACCTCATATTGCTCTTCATCAACAGTAAGTACAATAGGCTACCGCCATTTTACAATCCAAGAATTGAAAAATCGTGTCGTTCAGTCCTTCATTATGTTTATTATTTATATAATGTTATTACGTTACATTACCTCGAGACGATTGACGCCCATCGTCGATCTTCCAATATATCAGTGTATAAATTCGACGCACAATCACAAAGAACACAGCGTGCCGCCTCTTTTCTCTGGATCGTCTTTTTGAAACCAGCGCAAGCTCGTGTGCTGAGACGGCTATACTTCGTCTCACCTTAGCATGGACTATTGTTAGCCGCGCATGCTAAGAGCGCGAGCTATTGTTGCTTCGGATGAAGCCTCGGCGGCTGCACGGGCGCTCGTGCAGCGAGTGCTCCAGTCAAGGCAGTCAATGCTGGCCGCTCGCGGTTGCACAGCCTTCGCAGTTAGTCCACGCTAAGGTGAGACGAAGTATAGAACGGTCGCACATAAAACCCGCGTTTCTCCTACCCGGCCGCTTTCTCCTCTCAATAGAGAGTTTTAGCAGACCATTTTTTTGCCCCGATAACGATACCTCCTTTCCCCTCCGGCGGCCTTGGGCATGCATTCTATCGTTATCGGGTGTCGTTATCGGGGCGAAAAAACGATCTGCTAAAACTCTCTATTATGTAATGTTGGTTATAACTAAATAAACTATAATAATGGTCTATTATTCATATTTAGTTTCAGTTTCAGTGAGGGGAAAGAAGGTTCGCGGGAACTATACAGCCACTAAATGAGCTGCGCTTAGAGTATCGGCACTCCGTTCCCCGACATTGTTGTGGGCGTCGCCATTTTGGTGCTTGTGCATAGCAGACGCAACTGCCAATCGTCATGATTCAAAAGTGCGACTTCCTCAGCATTATATTCTGTGTTAGGAAGCTCATGTAATATTGCTTTGCTTTGTCGCGAACTGTCTAAACATTTGCGGAGGACGAAAAAGAGTTTCCTGTGATTTCAGATAAAGCTTCAGATAACTGGCAACCATGATTTTAATCCACAATATGGCCAAGTGTCGCTACTCTGAAGCGTAGCTAATTTAGTGGCACTAGCGGGAACAATGAGGAAGAGGCAGGCGTCAAAAGCCAGTGGCTTGTGGAACCCACGGGACTTGCGTCGTCATGGCCCCTCCAGGTATTACAAGCTCCTTGAACAAGGGCATGAATAGTGTCATTAAATAAGCTACGCTTCAGAGTAACGACAATTGGCCATATTTGGATTTGGATTTGGATTTGGATTTAGTGGCGTCCCCTTTGTAACGGGTGGCCGCTCGCCGGAAGTTCCGGCGATGGCCTGCCAAAAAAGGCTTGCTCAGCCTGGTTGGCAGTTTTCTGAAGCTTTATCTAAAATCAAAGGAAACGCATTTGCGTCCTCCACAAATGTTTAAAAAGTCCGCGACAGAGCAAAACATATTGTATCAGCTTCCTTACACCGAATCTAAAGCTGAAAAAGTCGCACTTTTGAATCATGAAGATCGGCAGTGGCGTTTGCTCTGCATAAGACCCAAAATGGCGGCACCCAAGCGCAGCTCATTTAGTGGCTCTAGGCATGAAGTGAACTCGGGTGTATTCTTTTCCTTTTTGTCTTTATTGTTTATTGATTTCAATCATATCGAATAATGAACACATTACATCACACTACACCAGTGTAATTATTTATCTTAGATTTATTACCATGACCCAGTATTTAAACCATTCATTTGTCGATAGTAAATATTCCAATATATTTTCCTCGAAAATGTCTTGAACATTACAAATCAGCAGCATGGTCTACCATCCGGCAGGTAGCGCAACAAAACACCCAAACAGTTTTTAATTGTTTTTAAAATTAACTAAGCTCTACACCTATCAAGAAACCAAAGCAACATCATTGTGAAAACCTAATAGATTGCAATGTATATCTATTTCATACAATAAATGTTACTAGATGCCAATAAATCTGTTTGATGTCCATAAACGCTATGCGTCAAAAACAGGTAAGTTTGAAGGGCCCCTGGAGCGTTATGACTTTGAAAATAAAAAAAAAAGCCATCGTCCGCTTCTTGGGCAACCATTGTGGTTCTAAATGTTATAAAAGATTTTATCATAGTTCAATTATTTTTTCAGCGGCATTTGAAGCACCGTACTCGAAGCACAAAAAAGTGCAACGTTTGATATAGAATATCTAAACAAAATATTTTTACACAACATTAACTTTTTTTCTGCATATTACCAATTATAAGGACTACATCTGTAGCTAATTTCATTGCCCTAGCGCTTGTCATTAAAAACATATTTGTGCTGAAAAATGTCAATTTTAGGGCAATATTTGGAGAGATGAAAAAAACAAAGTAGTGCAAATACCAAAAAAGTATATCGTTACATTCTGCTTCGACATCATCTGAACAAAACTGCTCTATAGGGTGTATTCACTGGCCGCCATAGCTGTGTGCACGACTGCTGAGCGCGTGCTGATGGCGAGCTTCCACAGTTCTTTTGCAGCGTTCACCCCACACCATCAAGATTGCCGGTCTTGGCAGCCTATTAATGCGAGCTCGGTCTGAGCATGCGCTCTAAACAGTGACCTCAAATATGGCGGCCAGTGAATACCCCCTATTGGAACCGTGTTAACTTTAATAGATATTTCATGAAACATGAACCAGCGGAGCAATTGAGGGTCCGCGCCATCATATTCGCAACGCTACAAATGAGCATGAGCAGTATAAACCAATACATACATAATATCAAATGAAAGAGGATTGCATTGCTTTTCGAATGACGTCAATCCCACAAAACAGTATTTAAAAGGAGATGAGTAATGACCTGCCAAAAAGTACCTAAACTGCCACATTCAGTGTATTTTGTATTGCTTCTAAGTGTTTCTATTCTTTTTTGCGCGCGTACCTTGTACCTTTATTTTGCCTTTTTCGACGGCAGTGCCGACGGACAACACGCCGCTTCGCGCGTCGTTCCCCGGGTGAGTACTACCGTTGCTACCGATTCCTATCGCGCTGTTAGCTGTTCATTTTGGTTCATTTGACCCGCGTGCAGTCGAGAGGAGCCGTTTATAAACACCCGCGAACATGTCATTGGGATAGGCAGAGCTCTGAATCAACAATCGCGACGCGAGAGCCGAGTGCGCTGTGATTTGGCCGCCCGCGCTCGCTCCGTTGACTCGCACTGTAGCGTATGCCTTCGAGTGCCGCTTACTTGACCAAGATACAGCACGCCGCTTTGTCGCCGTGAACCATTTGTCCAAATGTTTGCGAAGCTGAGGCATATGCAACGCTGCGGCGCCTGACAACTGCGCGCTGCGTCGCGATCCCTTCGCAAACGCCGACGGCTCAATGTCGCGGCTTGAATGCGCCTATGGCATGCCTTCGTAATCTATCTGCTAAGCGGTTGTCAGTTGCCAACACCCTTTTTCAAGTGCATATATGTGTTGCGGGGAATCGTTTGTCCGAATACCTGCGAAGCCGTAACACCGTTCGTCATATCCAACGCTGCGGTACCTGACAAACTGCGCGCAGCGGCGCGAGTCCTTCGCAAGCGCCGGTGGCCCAACGTCGCGGCTTGTATGCGCTTATGGTATGCCTTCTTAATCTATCTGCTAATCGGTTCAGTTTCAGACACCCTTTTCCAAGTGCAGAGATGTGCTGCCACCCAGGCAGTCATCTTGAAACTCGTAGTTCCTTCAATAATTTTATGTCTCTTGTTAAGGTATTTTATTTCTTTAGGCCACCTTCAGCAGCAACATGCCCGCATGGTACAGTTTGCTGTGTACCAGGCTGTGCAAACAATACTGCCAGCGCACAGCATGTTTCCTGGCACCGCTTTCCAAAAGAGAGCTGTATCTTAGTCAAGTAAGCGGCACTCGAAGGCAAACGATACAGTGCGTGAGTACATGAAGTGAGCGCGGGCGGCCAAATCACAGCGCACTCGGCTCTTGCGTCGCGATTGTTTATTCAGAGCTCTGCCTACCCCTATGACATGTGCGCGGGTGTTTATAAAGTGCTCCTCGCGACTGCACGCGGGTCAAATGAACCAAAGTGAACGGCTAACAGCGCGATAGGAATCGGTAGCACCGGTAGTACTCACCCGGGGAATGACGCGCGAAGCGGCGTGTTGTCCGTCGGCAGTCCCGTCGAAATAGGCAAATAAAGGTACAAATACTATATATATACAAAACATATCGCGCGCAGAAGAGAATAGAAACACTTAGAAGCAATACAAAATACACTGGAATAGATAAAAATAGGTAATGAAATCGATAAACAGAGGATTAAGAGGAGACAAGCGACAAGGCAACGCGATCTCAAGGCAGAGCGACCAGGCGAGGGACAGTCTCTCCCACGATTCCTCGCGCGCGGGCCGGGGAGCTTGGGAAAATTGCAAAAGGTCTATTGACGTAACGGGAGTGGAGAAAGATAAGACTTTGCCAATTTCAAACAAGGGCAAGCAAGGGGTCGAAAAATGTAGGAAGTCTGTGAAGAGAAAGCACTGTGACAGAAATTCGTAAAAGATTAGAATTGATACAAAAAATTACAGGTGAGTTTGAAGCACAAGTCAACAATTTAAATACAGATTTCTAGAATCAGTGAATTTCGGAGCCTACCCTTCGTGGGGAGGCTGGGCTGCTGACGTTTAAATAGTGATGAGAAAGAACACATGTTTAAAGTGGTATAATTGAATCTAGATTAATTAATCAAGATTCTTTGCGCACATTCGGAGTTTTATCGCGTGAATTCTTTCTGCCAGACGCTGACCTGAGTTGGTCATGGCGCTCTCCTGGCACTCCGAAAAGGAACATTTTTTTCCCGGTTTGCCTGTAGCGGTCACTGCTCGTTTCTTCTCAGTGGCACCGCAAGCTCGCGGCCTCGATCTGCTGTTCGCAGCCGTACACTCTTAGAAAAAAGGGTATCGATAGTCCTCCCTTAGGGGAGGAACGGTCTTGTAACCTATGTTCCTTCAGAAAGAGAGGAACTTTCGTCCCTGAAGCAGGGGAGCAAAGTTCCTCCGTCGCCTGCATCTCATTATGGCGGCCCTGAATCGAGCAAATCGAGCTCAATAAGGCTTAACGAGGACGCTACGTCTCTTGTACGGGACGAGAGGATCAGCAAATAAAAGCGTAACACGAGCTTTCCGCGAACTGTGCTTATTTCCGAAGCCAGATTCCCCCCACAGGTACAGAAACTTGCGGTTCGAAAGCAGTTACTCATAGGGCTGGGCAATTGATCGATTAACTTTCCGATTAATCGATTAAGGCTTTAATCGCGATCAACTTTTTTAACCGGTTAATCGTTTTTTTAATCGGTACTCATAAAGAAGTCAACTGGGCGCACGCATGGCTCTATCCTGGACGACCGGCCCGAACTAGGGTCAGTCGTCCAGGAGCGTGCATCCGGTCGTTCCGTCCCTAGCGGTTTTTCGTTCCCAGCCAGGTGCTATGAGCAAGGTTCAATTCTCGCGCTCGCGAAGCATCACGTGTTCAAGGATATACATTACAGTTCTGCCGAGGCCAGACGAACAAGCCGGGTCCGCACTTGATCCCCGCGCGACCGCGAAACTTCACGTGTTGAGGATCTATTACACATCCTGCCCAGGCAAGAAAAACAAGCAGAAAAACAAGTTGGGAAGCTAACAACGCCTTGGTTACTTGTTCCAGTATTCGGCCTGTAAAAATAGACAAGTTCACGAGTATGAAAGGCAATCTCGCTGTAAAGTTTGGGTTTAAAGTTAACTCGAGCGGTAAAGTTTTTAACTCGAGGGAAGTCCACTGCATCATCTGCAAAAAGCCGTTTTCGTACAGTGGAAGCGTACGTTCGCTTCAGTATCACCTACGAGCGAAGCACCCATATACGACGCTGCAGCAAGGACCATCCGCCAAAACGCAGACATCAATCAACGCCTTCTCAACGAGGCCCCTTTCTCTGAAAAAAGAAGAAAGCATCGCCCAAGCCCTGACTTGTTGTTTTTCTGTCGGAGAGTGTGTACAAACTCCTTTGGCTTCGGAGCTGGAGCAAAAATATGTGACTCTTTGAATCGTTGAACTATATGTATCCTCAATTCTAAATGTCTTTTGCGCCGTGTAACAGAGAGTAAAATAAGTCTTCAAAGGCAAGACGAGTTGTTGCATTCTTTTTAATATATTATTTATAAAAATCAACGCAACCGATTAATCGATTAATTAATCGATTAAAGGGTGGCGATTAATCGGGTTAAAATTTTTAATCGACGCCCAGCCCTAGTTACTCAGTCTTCTCGTCGACAGCACTGCGATGTTAAACGGAGACAACCGATACCCAGTTACTTCGCGCACTTTACGTCTTACCTTTGGTGTTCCTCGAGTCACTATTACTTCGTCAACCGCACATCACGGAGGAACGGCAAACCCAATCCGCGAAACCAAAAGCCGCTCTCAAAAGAACTAACTCGAAGCCACTGTTTATCGCGTAGCGTGAAAGGTTAAATCGCTTGCCACTAGATGGCAGGGTCAAGCAGAGTAATTGCAAGTAGCTAGGCTAGGTGGCGCTAGGTACTGCCCAATTCATGTTCTACAAAAAAATATTTTTATTTCTTCAGCCCACCATTGCGCTTACGGATCTTCGGGAACCTCTCCTTTACTCACATTCCCCACATTGCACATACTACAAGCACCACGTGAACATACACTGCACATACAAACATCAATTCAACTGCACACTAACCCGAACGCTACACCCGAGCTCTGCTTTTCCGTCTTTTATACTGGTCGTTTTGAACGTACGGAATTTTTCGGTGACTGAATAAGCAATAAAAAATATTCCCAGCATGTTGATTTTTCTCTAGCAATGTCATACCTTTGACAGTATTTTGAATGACTCAAGGGATGAATCTCTTATTAAAAAGCGAACGCTCGATCATGCCATAAATATTTGAAATCCAATAAATCAAGCCGCTCCAATGCGGTTCAAAGCCATGAGTTTGTTTCCCCGCGCGGCACGTCGTAGCCTCTATTTCTATTGTAGTGTTTGTTTTTCGATTTGTGCTGTTCGCGCAAGGCTGCAATTGCCGTCTTGAATTAAACTCTGTAGAGCGGATATTCACTCAGCTGGAAGTGATGCTTCACGGGCTGAGAGATCGCTTTTCGATCAACTTGAATGCAGTCAAAGCCGCGACTTGCGGCAGGTGTTAAGTGTACGGAGCTACGCCGTGGCGAGCTCGAAAACGTCTTGCGAGCATCCCAGCGCGCCACTTTGAGGGCAGTTTCTCCAGGGACCGTAGTATATTTAAACAGCGAAATAAAGGGTAGCTTTTTTTTCGATTTTACCTACTATTCTTTTTTCATGCTAAAATTCCACACTGTAAATATACCTACTTTCCGTCATGATTTCGTACTGTTCAGTCCTTTCCCCAGAGCGCAATCGCTCTCGGGCACGAGACAAGCGACAGTCACATTGGCCACTGTACGATAGGAGCTTACTGTTCAGACCAGCGTTCCAACATGACTATCCGCACGTAGATCGATTGCACCTAACCCCTCAAGTGGTATTAAACTTTTTAATGTAAAGCGGAATGTCAACCTGCGACACCCCCCCCCCCCCCCCCCCCCCCCGGTCCGATCACGGCCCGACCAGCGGCATCAATGCCCGACAGTTTACGTCACCTCATCTTGTTGTTACACCACTGATACGCGAACACACGGTCACATCGGCGATAATTCCAGTCTTCTGTTCACAACCCACAACACTGCCATCACGATGTTGCTGCTATGTTGCTGACACGCACAAATACAGAACCACGTTGAACGCCGGTCGCACTCGGCATCGGAAAACAGAACCGAACTCAGCAAGAAAGGCGCCCAGGCAGCCGGCAGCAAAACCTGCCTGTCTTGGACGCAGTTCCTGCGATTTCCATAACGTCGAGAACGTCGACACAGTTCCGCGTGGTTTCGCTACTGTAGTTCCGCGTGAGCCCCGCAATTCGGAGACGGCCATCTTTCCCAGTGTACGTGGCGCTGCTGGCACTGCTCCGGAACTTCGCCGTCTCTAGCGGCTTCGTTTGCTCGTTTCATAACATTAGGGATAAAAACGTCAATGCAACCGAAATGCTCTGCACGTTTGGACTAGAAGACGGAATTACAGGCGGCCTTCGCTGCCGCTGAAGCTCAATCAACTCAACAGCATTTATTAAACAACGTGCGTGACCTGCTCGAAAACGAAACCGAAAGAAGTTGAGTCGGGAGGGCGAAAGCTTTCTCCAGTCTGCCTGGAGAAGGAGGAAAATGTCTCGTTCCTCCCTCCTTCTCGTGTCCGCTTGGGGGCGCGTCAGTAGAAGGGAGGAAGACGCGCCGTTGCTACTTTTTTCCTCCATTTTTTTTTAGAGTGCAGGAGACTTTACTTTTAAAGATATATCTTTTCTGCGACTACTGTTCCTGCTAAAAGAGCTGTGGTTGCGAAGTGTCGGAGCGCGTACACTACCACAAGTGGCAGGACTGAATTCCGCGCACAACGAAAACAGAGTCCCAGTCCTTTGTTTTCATGTCCCTGCTTTGACGTAAGCTTTCGGAAGGTGGATTAGTTTCACGTTCGGCAGTTTATTGTTCAGTGGGGCAACCATCTCTGACGCCCACTTGATCACCGACTTGGTGGGCCGTCGCAGGCTGTACAACGTTGTCTGGTTTTTGACACGACCCCCCAATTCAATCACAAGCACTCTTGCCATGTCAAGCTGCGGAAACAATACACCTCGCGGACGTGTATTTGTGGCTCTGCAGGTACTGGTACTTGTTCTTAAAGTGGCTTGCAGCAACATCACTTACGTAGGTCACATGGGCATACCCAAATTGGATTTCACGATTCTCTAGACCGTTGTCTTATAAATTACGTTACAGACAATCTCATTCAATCGCAATTATTTTTCCTTTTTTATGTATCTTTATTTTCTACGCGTTGTGCGACCTTCCACGGCGGCGGATCTATTGGCGCTAACAGGCGGCGCACGTTCACGTTCTGCCGCGCCCTACTTCCTATATCATGGTACCGCCAAGGATGTAGGTTGATCTGTTTTCAAAGTCGTTCCGGACTTCCGCTTGCTTCCTTTACGTCGCGTAGACGGAGACGCTATACGCCAGCTGTTGAAACAGGCACCGCGAAGCATGTTACAGGGTGGCGTACCACGATCGCCCCGGCCCATGGGCATTTTTGGGTCGGTTGTACAAAAATGTATTAGAAGTTTTCCCTTCAAAACTACCGTCCACCTCTGTGCTGTCAATCTCTGTTTTCCTGACCACCCTGTAGGAATTTGTACACGTTTTAATAATAATGAAATTGTGAAGAACGGGTATGTGCACGCCCCATTTATGGCAACCGTGTTAGCGTTAATTTGGGCCATGTTTCTCGCTTTATAACTTAAAAGCCACACAAATATTGCATCATGTTTTTGCAGACTCTGTTAGTAAATATTATAAACGTTAATTTCAGAGAGTTTAAAAAAAATAAAAATAATGCATTTTTAGTTAAATGCCCCTGTGTGAGCAATTCTTTTAACTTTTTTCCCGCTAACCAGGGTAACAATATTTTACGCAAAGATGAAATATATACAGGCCAAAACACTGTCAAAGTTTGAAGACCTTAGCTTTTATAGATACGTAGAAAAATATTCTTTAATCCAGAGCAGTATTGCGCGATGTGCCGTGTTTGCGATTTGTTTTCTCAAAATAACTACCCTAATACTCCGTGATTAATACGTTTTGTCAATGCTTCCTGTGTCTAATTTGTCAGTGAATATTTGAAGACCCCTAGCCAGAACAGTGTTTCGGGGGAAGCCGCCCGAAGTGTCAACATCGCGCGATACGCAAAACGCGCACGAGACTGAGAGGGTGCTTACAAATTGTTCGATCTTATCTGAAACCGCCCAGTATATAGCTTTACATGCATGCAGGCAAAACAGACACTTCAGAAAACCCTTGCGTGAATGCTGCGTTCACAATGAGTCGCCGTCAAAGTTTCACGGCGTTAACTAATTCCACACTAAATTTTCACCGAAACGCGTTAGTTCTGCGCAACGCTTATGCCCGTGCCCCACTAGAGCGACAGACAGAAACAAACGACAGTGACAAGCCTCAAACCAGAGTCTTTCGCGATTTGAGAGGCTTTGTAGAATAAAGGAGGCTATGCTCAAACACGAGCATCATGCACGCGAAAGTATCTTTGGCAGCCTTGCAATCGCTCGTGCTTACTTCACGAGCACCGAACGACTAAACGCCCGCCAAAGGTGCCATCGCGAGCATGCTGCATGGGTTTGAGGCTTGTCGCTGTCTTTTGTTTCTGTCTGTCGCTCTAGTGGGACACGGGCATTACAAATTTACATTATGTTTTACATCATTCACCTTTGTCTTCCGATGAATCAGTAGTCAGTGCAACAGAAACCTCAATGAGCTTGTCGTTAATTTTATTGTCATTGGGGCGATCGGGACCTTTTTTGAGAAGCGTTCTGCGCACGCGCGAGCACTCGATGCCAAGCGGCGGAAGTCGGCACTAGAAATCGAGGAAATTCGGAAGGAGGCTGTGGATCAGCAAGTAGAACACGTAATTGCAACATATATATAATTGTGTTACACAAAAAAAGAAAGTGGACGGAAAGAAAAACATGACGTTTGGGTGGACGCCACAGATCCCCCTCTTTAGAGTCGCCTTGGGCACGCGCCGCTGCTCGGAGAGCGAAGACACTGGTAGTGTAGCTCCCATTATCGATTGGTAGCGCAGGTAGGTCACTTCCTCGATTTTTAGTTCGTGCAGCCACCGCCTGGTGCCGTCGGTATGTGAAAAAGGCCTCCGAACTCACAGAAGCGTTGGTCGCTTGGTGTCAAGGTGAGGTTTTGAATCTTTACTAACAGCAACGCTCAATGGAGGTCTCTTACCGCCTTCATAATCTCAGCAAAGCCACTGTTACGAGCCACAACAACACCACCCCTTTCAAGCTTCATAACACCTGCACAAATAGAATCCGAGTCTTCCATCTTGCCAAGGGTAATCTTGAAGACGCTGAACGCCAGCTCACAGTGCTCTTCAACCGGGTCCTGCCGTCAAACAAACTCATCCAACATCACAAAAGCATTCGCGAGCGTGTTTATTAAGTTACCGACAGTATGTCAAACCCCAGCCACGGTCGAACCGACGAGCATCGCGGCCATGTTCTTTTGAGTTTTGCGGCCATTTTCTATCGAGTTTATTTCGCCAAGCGTACGTACGCTTGTCGAGTTTAGAGAATGCGAATAATCCCGTGCATTCTTGTTCTTACGTCATTTTGTCGTCACAACTGGAACTCGAAAAGCTACTGTTAGCGGAAAACAGAAATTTTCTAGTTTCACGAACGTTTCCATGGCAAAGAGCCAACGTTACTAGAATACTCAGTTGGGAAACTCGCCGTCGAAACCTGGGCCGCTGGCGTCCACCGAGACCGAGCTAAATGCGATAACAGCGCCACTCTTTATCATTTGTCTGTACTGTGGTCACCTTGAGCTTTTATAAAGCATGTTTTTGCGTAAAAACAAACGAAAAATACTTTTTTTGTATGATATTTATTAGAGATTAGTACAAAATGAAGGGCGCGTGATGTTTTTAAAATCTTTAGTTTGCAAGGTTTTGCGGCATATTTAATATTGTTTTTATACGACCATGCATCAGCGGCGCCTTCAGGTAGCACGTCCCGACCTAGGTGCATTTTAACTTCGGTTATTAAGACGCGGCGCTTCCGCGGGGGAGATGGGGGTGGCACCCCTGTAACCACTTCCACTGTATCTGTTCTGGCCGATTATATTCAAAATGGAAGTAACGTGCGGTTCCCCGAGTGGCCGCTGCGGGAGAAATGGCGGCGTCGTGTTCGCCATTAGCTCGGTTCGCGAGGACAGATCGGGGACACTTTTTCAGGGCAGTCTCTATGGCAGTTTCCCAACTGAGTGTTTTAGTAACGTTGCAAAGAGTTTAGAATCGTCACGCGCTCTGCAGCCAAAGGGATAGCAAGGTAGCTATAGACCTATTGCTATATTACCCAAGCATCAAGGAGAATGCAGGGATTGGTGTTCCACGCGCCGCACGTGCTGGCCTCAGCAGTAGTAAATTTTCCAAAGCAAAAACCTAAAACAAATTGTATCTTGCACGCGCGTTCGTCAACGCTTTATTTTGGTTATTTACTTCGAAAATTTTATACGGGGAAGACGTGCGCGTGTGGCGCGTGGAACACCAATCCCTGCATTCTCCTTGATGCTTGGGTAATACAGCAAATGGTCTATTGGCGACGTGAGCGAACGAAAGCGTCGCTGTGGTCGGCCCACCACAATTGGCCGAATGCTGACTATGACGTCAGCAAAGGATGTCTCATCGACGGAAATAAGAGGAATGTAAGAACTTCAATTTTGACGGTGTTGGCAGTGTTGCTTTGAGAGCGCTATGATTTCAGGCTTCCACCATCCCCATTACAAACACCATCGAACTTGTTCTTCACAAGGTAATGACGTCACGAAAGGTAACCGATAGGCAGGGACGCGTGAAAACATAAAAGCCTTTTTTTCGTCTTTTTTCTTTTGCGCGAGTTTTTGTGCAAATAAGAAAGTAATACAAAAAATTGACCGCATCTCCACGTGGTGAATGATGTTGATTGGGGCGAAGCTCTGATGGCGCTTGTCTGCGTAGACGCTGAGCCGCAGCATGCCGAGCCTTTCGTTCGCTTTCATCCATGTCAGAAAGAGAATGTGTGGTATGGAACGTGGTTATATACGCATTTGAGCATTTGACCGCAGCGCCCTCTCGTCTATAAACGTAGAGCCAATGCATGCAAAGTTCAACGCGATTATATATGCATTTGACAGCAGCGCCCTCTCCTGTATAGACGTTAAGCGGCTACATGCAACGTTTCATACATGACATCCCCAGCTCTTGAGTTACTACCACATCTCGGAGCCCCCTACTCGTCCCGCAGTCGTGGCCGAGTGGTTAAGGCGATGGACTAGAAGCCTATTGGGGTCTCCCCGCATAAGTTCGAATCCTGTCGACTGCGCAAACATATTTTTTTTTCATAATTTTTTTTCATCTTTTTTTCATCTTTTTTTTTATCATCATCATCATCATCATCCTCATCATCACCATCACCACCGCCATCATCATAATCATCACCACCACCACCACCATCATGATGAGATTCACTCATCATCATCACCATCATCATCATCATCACTTCATCATCACTTCTTCATCATCATGAGAGCACCGGACGCCGGACGGACGGATGGACGGACGGACGGACGGACGGACGAACATGGCTAGCCCCTAAGGAGCTTCGCCCCTAAAAGACTGTCCGTGATTATATGGTCGTGCCAATTTGTTCAGCGACGAAAGAGAAGAGCACGGCTTATGGGGACTACCGTCGTAATGATTGTAGTGAGCAAAGAAATCAAAGCATTGTTAAAACTGCCAGAAGAAGCTTTCCTGCATCATTTGCAGCGTGTTCACAATAGGTGCACTCTGCGTCAATCTCACGACTTGTCAATTATGATCAGAACGTCGTCGTCACCGCGCCATCTATTCGGAATCTTCTTAACAAGCAAACAGGACATTTCATTTGCAGCTTCAGTTCACGGCGGCTTTACAAAGGATGATCGGTTTCCCAGTGTACCATGACATAATATTTTCTTCCCGTAATGCCATCCCTATCGTGCAGAAACAGGGAAATCAACGACGCAAACGAGGCACAAATACCACAAGGTCGTTACCGCGGTTTTCACCGTGTTTATGTTGAATGACCATAGCGAAAGATTTCGAGAAAACAATTTGATATATCATAGCTAAATTTACTTTACGTCATAATCTCTGAAATTATCTTTCGTATCTAATGAAAATAGGTTATTATTTTTCTCTGTTTCCTTTCAATCTCCGGAAGTTACCCTTTTCTCCGTTATTCGCTCGTTCTAACGCCCGGAGAAAAGAAAGAGAGCAAGAAGAACAGGAAGAAATGCGGGGGATTTCTGCTTCCCAGCTGCATGGGCACGTCATCGCGACGTAGGGGGATCGTCAGATTCTATAGCTTGCCGTATGCGTGAGCCCGAGCGTTAAAGCTCCGGCCAAAGCCTCCTCTATACAGATTCTATACTGAGTATAGAGGAGGCTACGCTCCGCCCCAACGTTCTCGTTACGTCGCGTTCTTGTATGCGACCAGGATAGCAACCCTGGTGGTCATTCCAGCCTGCTCCTGAAAAGAGGGAAGGTTCCGTAGTGCGAAATGCGTGCTGCATAAAAGGGTATTCCTACGGGGGAGGCTTTTCGGGGAGGGGTGTGGGTGACATCAGCGATCGGCGGAGCTAGCGGGACTTCCTCCCCGATTCCAGCATAAACACAAACGGCGGAGAGCCTACAGGGATGACAGTGTTATCAGACGCATTTAGCTGTCGCATTCTTAACAACGGGGCTCTGTGGCTTGGTGTGAGCTGACGAGAGCAGAAAAATGGCGGCGTACATGAAACAGCAAGACAAGATTATGGCAGAAGCGCTGTTAGATGCAGAGGACGACGAACTGCTTCCTTGTTAAAGATGTTTCTTGAATGTACAGCTCGCGCTGCAGAACCCACGGACCCTCCCAGCAACACGGATTGTGGCCAAGCCTTGGCCAATGACAGGCGATGGTCTTTTGGCCAATGACAGGCGATGGTCTTTTGGCCAATGGCAAAAGGGTGGCCATTCATCAACCAATGCTTGACCGATGGCCGATGGCCATTGGCCAATGGCTAGAGAAATGCCAGTCATCGACCAATGGCTAGGTGTCTGGCCACTGGCCAAAGGACCACTGCCAGCCATTGGCCGATGATTGGTCATCTTTGTGCTGCTTGGGCCTGGGCTCAATCCCCACCCTGCCCGTTTCGACCTGGACGAGAATCGTTATCTGGTGTGCGGTCGTGTATCACTACTGCGTGGTGCGCGTTAAAGACCGAGGTTAGCGGTTGTACCGCAGTTGCTAAATTGCTCATCAACAGCTGAGACACAAGACGCCCACTGAGGTAGACAAAATTCCGGCAGTATAAATTTACACACACCATTTTTTTTCTAAATGAGTAAATGCACCACGAAGGACATGGAATCAAAAACTAGTTGTATGAAAAGCGGCTTGGGGACGGCATTGATGAATATTGAAGACTTCTTCGTGCGCCTCGGACGACATCCGCAACAGCGCAAGCCATGACAAATTGGGCGATTCCGATGCCACCGCCGGTATCGCGCTGAGCAACGTCTGTAACGTTGCCAGACACGGGAACAAAATACCGTCAATTGCGAAGAGATCCCACGAAAGGGCGGGACTGTTTGTGCAGCCCTCCCTGAGATGTCCACGATCTAGTCTACGAGAGCGCGCCTCCGCGCAAAGGCGTAACGTTTTTGCCACGTGATGCGCATCCCGGGGAGCAAAGGGAAGGATTTCTCCTCCGTGTGAATACCCCTCAAGGTACGCGCTCAGCATCAAGGCCACCACAAGGAAGCGTTAATGTGACCTCAATATTATACCTCGTTTCGCTTTAAGTGTGAGCGTAGCAGAAGCTACAAGGGTGAGCTCCGGGCTTTCAGCGTCCCTGCCAAGCACGCGCGCTCGTGCAGTGCAAACACTATTCAGGGCCACATGCTCGCGCTGAAAGCATTTGCTGCATCTGGACTTAAGCTTTCGTTTACAGTCATGTATAAGAATCGCTCATTGCTCGCCAAGAATCTAATACCCCTGTCAGACGGCGTTCTAAAGACCCTTTTCACTAAGCTCCTTTATAAAATCGGCGAACCAGCGCACGCCGTAGCGCACGTGCGCACGCTGTAGAGCACGTGCGCACTCCCCATCGCGAGCTGATTGGCCGATTTTATAAAGGAGCTTAGTGAAAAGGATCTTTAGAACGCCGTCTGACAGGGGTATTAAAGGCTACGCGTTGCCAAGGTACGTGACTTTGATGACCACTTGGAGCACGACACAAAAAAATAACACCTGAAACTGAAAACCTCACCGCTTGTTCTGGCCGCGATTAAAAAAAACAAAAGGGGACTTCGAAAACTCTTCTGCGGCATTATCTGTAATAAAACATGTGACCTGGATTCTTCATTTTTGAATCTTGTTGAAAATCAGATTTATTTTATTTTTTTGCAAATTTTAACGCACTAAAACGAAAACGAATTTCTGGTCTGCGTTATACGGACGTCCGAAATTTATGGAGGGTGCTATGTAGTAAACTTGGAGGATTCTTTTATGATTATTTTAAGAAAAGGTTCCCAACAAGTCTAACGAGGGTTGACAAGTCAGCGATCACTGTTTCTCTTTTGCCGTGTGTTTGCGGGACAAAACCCGCGTAGAAAGCGAGCAATATACCTCGCCTCACTTAGCCCCGAAACGGACGCTCCCACTCCTCCAGGCTTACGCTTACGAGCTCCGCAAAGCCCTCGGCCGTTCACATCCGTTTCAGCGAATCACAACTTACACGGTCGGAGCCCATCCAGAAGCAAAAAAAAAAAAACCAAAATGCCAGCAGATTGGACAAAGCGACAGGTTAACGTTCGCGCTGCGGGCCCTTTGTCTTGATTAGTCGCGACGACAGCGTAAACAACCACCTGAAAGATACCCCCTCGGGCTCCCCTCATACAAAAAAAAAAACACACAAAAACAAAGAAAAACCCGTAGGCACAACCAATACCAACCGAGATAGCAGCGACAACCCCTCTTTCTTCAGTTCGCTGTATCACTGTACAAATGTCGTGTCAACGCAACTCGGGCAAAAGGACGACACGGGGAACGGGAAGGAAAATACGACACGGCAGTGGACATCTCGCGTGTCGCCGAACAATGCAGGACGAAACACACACACCAAAACAAGAAACAAGGCGAGGAAAGAGAAGCTTGCCAAAAAAGGCGCCACGAACGAGAGTTACGCGGAGGAGAGCCGGGGAACGGGGGGGACAGCCTTGGCGCATAAACAAACGAACAGAGAGGCTGCCGTTGGGCAGCTGCGGAATAAGGAAACGGGGACAGCGACAAGGGCCGACACGGGCCAGATGCTAAGAGGCAGGCCTAGCTGTGGCGGCCGAGAAGCCCATCAGATCAGCGACGGAGGTTCGGGGGCACCGTGGTGGGCTCGGGAACGCGTGTATAGGCGGCGGGGGCGGAAGCGTGATTACTCGTAGTGCTTTCTATTAACGCATAGAGCTTTGATTTTTGCGGTGTTTGGGGGGACGCTAAATTCGGATTACTTCACGAAATCAAGCCCACCCCTGCTCGTTTCGGTCTGGATGAGCATTGTATGACTACCGCGTGATACACGATACACGCGGCGGATTCAAAAAAATTTAGAAAATGCACCGTGAAGGTGTGCTTTTAGCCTATATGTATGCGTTTGCGAGTTGCTTTGGTCTTCAACTGCGCTTTGAGCTACAATTAAACCTAGTGTAGAAATGCCGCCTACAATAGTGGGACAAGTACGATTACGTGCAAGTGTGAGAAAGCAAACAAAAAATAAAGAAATAAGTGTGCTCGCCGGTGAAGAAGGAAGGTGATGTTATCAAAATGAGGATTAATGCGCGGGCCAACTGGTGCACGCCATTTTTTTTTAATAAAAAATGAAAGACGTTTACAATTATCTGTAACGCCTTATTAGTGCGCAGCTCTTGAGGAGCAGGAGGGGAGGGGAGGTATGCCCAAGTGATTTCACGAGGGTGATTTCACTCGTGACCCTCGTGACGTCACTCGGGACCCTCGTGACGTCACTCGTGACCTTCGTGACGTCATACCCGACCCTCGTGACGTCACACGTGACCCTCGTGACGTCACTTGTGACCCTCGTGACGTCAGTTGTGGCCTTCGCGACGTCACTGGTGACCCTCTTGACGTCACACGAGACCCTCGTGACGCCACTCGCAACGGCCACTCGTGGCCCTCGTGACGTCACGCGGTTACGCCGACGACGACGTCGCACAGCCCGGAAACGGGCGCCTAAGAGCTGGGCTCTAAAACAACGTAAAAAAATGGTGCAACGACTTTTAGACATCGTTGTGTTTGCCTTCGTTTTCGTTTTCTTATTCTGTATAATTTTTTATATATTTACCTTTCTTCTTCGGGGGATATAGTTTTCACAGGATTGCCATCGTCATTCTGACGAAATATATTTATTATTATTATATTATGCCCCACTATAGTGAAATCGGTTGTTTTTATTCGTTCGCAGATGCAGCAAAAGTGCTTTTCAGGAGACCCTAAAAAGTATTTATAACAAAGGTGGCCATCTTCGTCTACCAACTGTATGACCTCCGGTCAAGTAACAGTCGGCAGGAGAGGAGTCACGTGGCATCTGCCACAACGCGTCGCCCTCGCGCTCCCCCCGCGTATGTTCATCTACCGACCGATGAAGGCGAGGGCGTACGAGTCGTAATTTCTCTGAACCATCCATACTACCGCGTGTACACTAACGCTTCGATACCCCTCTGGACAGTCTGCCAAAATCGGTTTCTCAACGTATCACGCTAGGATTTACGACAGCGGTACCCGAAGGAGGTGCATTCATTAATTGAGAGTATGAATACATCAAATCTCCGGAGACAAAAGAAATAAAATAAGTTTTTTTTTTTTTTTTCCATGGAAAAATTATAGAAAAGCCTTTTTTTTCAAAATCATCACAAAATTGTTTTGGGCTATTCTGGCGTTCGTTACCACAAAAAAAAAATCGGTGAAATGGAAATGCAATACAATTGGCTTACCTATTCTAACTTCATTCGGCTCAAATAAGCGCCACAGTGACACAAAATTTGATATAAGTGAGCATGCAAATTAAGAAAAACGTTTTTATTTATTTTTGTTGGTTTACTTTATTTTTTATTTTAAAATACTGCCAATCTTATTGGAATTTTGCAGGTATTGGTGATAAAGAAATATACATCAAGAGGCAAACATCAATAAAAACGGAACTAGCAAAATATCGCGTCATCCTTGTAACAGAAAAAGATGTCAATTCATAAATTGACAAAGTAGTTGTTTTTCAACTGCGTCACTAAACAATTCAACACATGTACAACTTAGGTGAACCAATCTTTCCACAATTTTTGCGAATGTTTCCTCCTCCTACGGGCACCTCTGTAGTAAATCCTAGCGCGATACGTGAAGAACCCGATTTATGTCGACCGACTAAAGTGGGATCGAAGCGTTAGCGAATACGCTATTTGTGTCACTTATGGTAAGCTCGTAATGCCCCGGTGCATTGTCCAACCTCGAGATTGGGAAGTCAGAAGAAGACTTTTAGTGACCAACATTAACGGTAGAATTCTCTTCTTTTTTTTTTATGCGCGCCAACGGTTTTTCGCGACGTGGTCAAGGGCGGCGTAATTTCCAAAGTGATGTAACCCTGCACTGCTGTACGAGCACGTGGCTTAGTCTTGCGTCTCATTCGCACGCGCACGCTTGCAAAGGAGCATAGCGTCCTATATACTGACAAAGCCTGGCAGATTGCAACGAGAAGCGGCCGCCGAAATGAAAAAAGTGGAGCGGCAGACAACTGATGAGAGGAGAGCCACGTGACTGGCGCCCCGCTGCGGCGCGAGACGCCGAAAAACACTTCTCCCGAGCGAACAAGGGTGTTTCGGGTTCTCGGCGCAGCAAAAGCTGTACGTTGACGTCCAGGTTCACTGAGAAATGGCTCTTTGATGCTCTGTGATACCAGATCCTCGCGATCCTAATTTGCGACCGGGCACTCTACGGCTCCGTCGTCGAACTACCAGGCTTCGTGAGTATAGAGGAGGCTATGAAAGGAGACGCCAGCGAAGCGACGCACTCGCGCAAGTAGCCTTGGCTCTTTTGGCAGCGCTGCCAAACTACGCTAGGTCTGACGACGTTGCACAAAAAGGTTGACATTGATCATAAGAACAACGGTCTGCTCAGAGTTTTTAGTAAACGTAGCGAGGCCTTGAGAGAAATGTTTTACACTTTTTTTTTAAAAAGGGTATAGCCTTAAACCCTTTGTCACATGTAATACACCCCAAAACTTAAGTTCGGCGTATAGCGCACCGACGTCGAACTGACGGCACCAACTTTTACGAAGGGTTTTGATAACGGTGCTATAGGAAAGATCAAACAGCTAAAGTACGTATCAAAGACTACAAAAAAGAACACAGGTTTTGCAGTAAAAACAAGAAAACTCCGATTACTTTTTTTTTTCTTTTTACAGTCATTCACACGCATGTCATTAGCTATTTTAATAAATTCCACAGCTCGGCTGTCAAGCCGCTCGTGAGAGTTTCTACCGTCAGTTCAACGTCAGTGCGCTGCACGTCGAACTGAAGCAGTGTTCAAAACCATCGAGCGAATAAAGGCAGTTACGGCACCAGTCAAATGAGTGCTCTCGGCGCTAAACCGTTGCGGGCTCCGCACACGAATATACGCGACCGTCCAAATAGCATGTACAAAACTTTTTTTTTTCTTAATCTAACACAGCCTCTCATGATTAATCGAGAAGCTTCCTCGTCGCCAACACTCGCCAATACTAAGCCTTCACGGACGCGACAACTTTTACCTTGTCTCTCCTGTTACGGTCTCATCGTAGCGAGCCTCAAACCTTTTAACTAAAGCAAATCCCAACATTATATAGCGTTAGGGAGGCCCACGCTCTGAAACTACGTGTACAGCGCATATATCTCTTACTATAAAGTGACTTATTGCATCTAAAAAAACACACACCTACTTTGTCAAAATATTCCACCTCTCCTAACTC
This sequence comes from Ixodes persulcatus, assembly GCA_013358835.2. NCBI lineage: Eukaryota > Metazoa > Arthropoda > Arachnida > Ixodida > Ixodidae > Ixodes > Ixodes persulcatus. The sequence continues at coordinate 128,989 of JABSTQ010011448.1, read as the reverse complement.
TCGAAAATCTCACTGTAAAGGCCAAAGTACGTAACGGCCAAAGTAGTAGTCTCACTGTAAAGGCCAAAGTTTCGATCTGGATGAGCATTGTATACCTGCGTGTGGTTGTGTATCACTATACTGCGTGATACACGTTAAAGACCCCACGCTAGCGGTTGTACTGCACTGGCTAAATTTCTCATCTACAGCTGGGAGACTCGTCGCCTGTTGAGGCAGACCAAGTTCTAGGCTGTATAAACAAATACACAACCCTTTTTTTTTTAGGCGAAAAATTTACGAACTTTGCCTGGCAGCGCGTTCGCTTTGCGCGCGGCGCAATGTCCACTCTTCTGACATCATTCGCAGAGTGAACTACAGTGTAAACGTAATCGTCATCTTTATATGGGGGGGGATCGGTGGCCGAGTGGGCTAGCGCACACCAGCTCGGAGCACGTGGAGCGAAAGCTCGCGCTGTAGAACCCAGGATCCTCTGTACAATCCCCACCTCTGCCCGTTTCGATCTGGGTGAGCATCGTACCGGCGTGCGGTCGTGTATCACTACTGCGTGATGCATGTTAAAGACCCCAGGCTAGTGGTTGTACTGCACTGGTTAAGTTTCTCATCTACAGCCCGTTGAGGCAAACTAAGTTTTATACTGTATAAACATACACACAACCCAATTTTTTTTTTTCATTGTTGTGTGGCGTTTTTTGTGAGAGCATGGCCTCCGAGATCCCGAAGCGCGGGATCTCGGCGGACATGATGAGATTGCACGATTTGCAAGCACGCCGGTGAGGGCGCTGTGGGGCAGAGCGTGGCCATCCGACTGCTGACGGAGGCCTGGCGGTCGCTGCCTCACAGGTTTCCTGGCCCTGCTGCAGAGCTGTTTATTGAGAGAGTTTGGCCATACATTGGTTTGAATAGGCGAGCATCTCGGGGCCAACCACAGGCCGCGAAACAGCCCCTAGCGGTGGTCGTGTGCTCTAAATTTGTGACACGACTATACTTCGTTTCACCTTATGTGCGAGCGAAGGCAAAACTGGAAGCGCGAGCACGGAAGCTCCGTGCGTTCAGGCTTTGCTCGAGCGCGCGAGCTGGGGAGAAATGCAAAAAGCGCTGGTCTCGCGCTTCTAGCTTTGGCTTCGCTCGCAGATAAAGTGAAACGAAGTATAATTTGAGCCGTGCCGAGCGGAACTCCGCGTCTCAAGACGCTCGCGCACCCCACCCTTTGCACTGCTTTCTTTCAGCCAGTCTCAGGACGCTGTTCTAGCAGTGCAGACAAAGGCATGGGCACGAGCGCGTGGCTTTGGAAAGTGCCTCCTATGCACGAGGTCTCGTACAAACAAAAGCGTTTCGCTGAGCTAGGCTCACGCGCCTGTGCCTTTGTCTTCACTGCAGACATTTGTGAGATGGAGTAAGGGTCTCCTGATTGGTCGACGCTGTGTCACAAATTTAGTTTACGCTCTAAGCGTGGGGGGAATATTCGGCGCTGGTGGCGGCCTTTGCTCCGCCTTTTGTCCAAACTCTCCCAATACACGGCTCTGCCCTGCTGCAGAGCCGTTTATTGAGAGAGTTTGGCCATACATTGGTTTGAATAGGCGAGCATCTCGGGCCAACCACAAGCCGCGAAACAGCCCCTAGCGGTGGTCGCGTGCTCTAAATTTGTGCCACGACTATACTTCGTTTCACCTTATGTGCGAGCGAAGGCAAAACTGGAAGCGCGAGCACGGAAGCTCCGTGCGTTCAGGCTTTGCTCGAGCGCGCAGCTGGGGAGAAATGCAAAAAGCGCTGGTCTCGCGCTTCTAGCTTTGGCTTCGCTCGCAAGTAAAGTGAAACGAAGTATAATTTGAGCCGTGCCGAGCGGAACTCCGCGTCTCAAGACGCTCGCGCACCCCACCCTTTGCACTGCTTTCTTTCAGCCAGTCTCAGGACTCTGTTCTAGCAGTGCAGACAAAGGCATGGGCACGAGCGCGTGGCTTTGGAAAGTGCCTCATATGCACGAGGTCTCGTACAAACAATAGCGTTTCGCTGAGCTAGGCTCACGCGCCTGTGCCTTTGTCTTCACTGTCGACATTTGTGAGATGGAGTAGAGGTCTCTTGATTGGTCGACGCTGTGTCACAAATTTAGTTTACGCTCTAAGCGTGGGGGGAATATTCGGCGCTGGCGGCGGCCTTTGCTCCGCCTATTGTCCAAACTCTCCTAATATACGGCTCTGCCCTGCTGTGGCTGGCAGCGCCACCCCAGGCCCCTGCGGCAAAGTTGGGCCACGCGACATCCAGCTCCTATGGAGAGGACAACGCAGTCGGCACACCTGCCCAGTTCTTGTGCACCCTACCACTGTTTAGAGCGAGGCGCTCGTCCCAGACCGTGCTAGGCGAGGTTCGATTTCTTTTTTTTTTTTTTATGCAGGGTTAGTAAACACCGGGCTGTGGAGACCACTGATCTCTATGAATATTTGCTGGAATCGCGTTTGTCCGCTCCGCGAATGCGGCCACGGTCGGCCATCTTTTTGATAGAGTTATATTATCTCTAGCCGCACCGCACTAGTATGGTGGTGGCAAGATAACACCATCGTGGGACTAATTAGCTCCTGTGCAATGCGCATGTGATGGTGTTGAAAGAATCCTTCGAATGCTCACCTCTGGCAAACACCAGATTGCCGATAACAATAAAATGATGGACTGAAATTTAATAAACAAATGAGTAATATTTTGTTCTGAAACTACCTGATATTAACCTTTTTATGATATAAAGATTATATTTTTTAGAAGCAGGGGTACTACACTACCTTGACAAGGTATGTAGGAAAGTCAAAGATAGTGGTTATTGCACATTCGCTTAGGCGCATAATTTTCCCCCTCCTTTCAAACTATTTTTATTAAACTGGTCCGAGCAGACCACGCATGTCCTTGAAGGCTCCCAGTTACACCCGTCGACGCTTTCCACCCACAGCTAAAGGGTCGTGGGGTGACTTCGTGCAAACCTTGGGAACAAATAAATATTTTTCAGCGAACGTATCCCTGTGCGCCAGAATATCCACAAAACACTGAGTTCTTACCGATGGTAAGTTCTTGTCTTTTCGCTACCTTGGTGATTTGAACAGCGCACCAGACAACATGACGGAATAGTCGACCTTCCTCTGTCGCATTCACTGAGTATCAAGAATCTTGTTCTTGGAGCGACTTCAATCAAGCACGAAATATCACCCACGGTACAGCGCATTTGACCAACGGCTATTTTTATGGCACCCTTCTGCTACAGCGCTGTCCCCCATATTACTGTGATGGCTAAAGATAATAGAACTCTAGCGAAAAGATTCCCGACCGTGGCGACATTCCCGTGCATAGGCAGAGCTAGGCGAACGCGATCCATCAAATAGTAATATAAATCAATGGTGGGGACGGTAAAGACATCAAGTTCGATAAAGCGACCCCTGTAGTTTAATATCCTGCCCAATAGTCTCAGAAATGCCGCCCTTGCAAGCAACAAGAAACACCATCACTTTCAAGCTTTATGACACCAACAGACGTAGAGGCCGTATGTTGCATCCCGTCAAGGGTAATGTTCGCGACTTTCAGCATCATCTCACCATGCTTTTTATTGATTTATTTGACATACTATTAGACCGAGATAAGGACTTCAATAGGGGTGGTAAACACATTTTAAAAAGCAATAAATACGGCAATCGAAGCGCACGCAGAAACGCGGGTACACAAAAGACAAACAATATATAAATAATAAACGGCATCCAATGCACAAAAGAGTATATATATTGGAATATGTAAATAGTTATGTAGTGTTTAAATAAGATGAAAACAACTCAGGACCATGGAGTGAAACAACATTATCCGGTAGCACATTCCATTCTCGCACCTTGCGTGGGCAAAAGGAAGACTTGAAAAACTTTATTAAACGAGAACTTATGCAAATAACTCGAGTGCTTCTTCGGAGTGATACGCGACTTATGAAATGTCACTTAAGTTGACTGGTCTATAAGCAGTGACTCAGAAAATATAATTATAAGAAACTTCAAGCGCTTGTTTTTTCGTTTAGACTCAAGGGAGAGTGATTAGATACAGCGTACAGCTCTGTTGGTGAATCTAATCTACAATACTTCAAAACATAAAACGTAAGGTTAATCGTTGCATGCGTTCGAGATCAAGGATAAGAATTTTCGTGAGCGGGTCTCATACTTCAGATGCATACTCTAAGAAAGGCCGTATCAGCATTTTATAAGCGAAGAGTTTTGTTTCTGTTGTTGCCAATTTTAAGACCGCCGTAAGAAGGCCAGTCTTGTATTAGCCTTTTTAACGATATTGGTTACATGTACGTTCCATCGAAGATCACTGGTAATAGTAACGCCAAAGCATCTGTAATTATGAACTCCTTCCAAAAGAACGCCATTAAGACAGTAAGGGTATATTAGTGGTTTTAGCTTGTGTGTGATTGACATACAGACCGTTTTTCCTATACTAAGACACAATTGCCATTTCATGCACCATTCATATATTTTATGTAGAGACGCATTTATATTTACTTGGTCAGACACAGTTATGCCCAAATATCACCGGTATGTCCTTTATCAGATCATTCATAAAAATTACAAAGAGTAAGGGCCCCAATACCGAGCCTTGCGGTAGCCCAGAATGAATTGCAGAAAGGTCCAAGTAGCGATCTTCAATACTAACAAACTGCTTTATATCGCCTCAATCTATCCTAACAGTGCTTGATTTTTTAACATAAATCTTAGTTTCCACATTATTTTGTGCAATTCACTTTATCAGAGGCTTTCTTAAAATTCAAAGAAATGACGTCGATCTGTCCTCTACTGTCTCGTATTTTAGAAACAAAAATGTACGACTTCTGTTAGCTATGTAACACTTTCGGAATCCGTGTTGGTCACAGTGAACTAAGCCGTGCTCAGCTAGAAATATATGAATATGCTTGGATATAATGTGCTCCAATATTTTACAGCAGGTTGACGTTAAGAAAATCGGTCGATAATTTTGTGCACATCCGTCCTTACATATTGGAATGATTTTACTCAATCTCCACGCCCTTGGAACTGACGAGCTACCGAGCGATTTCTTAAAAACAAGATAGGTACTTCGACGACCAATCAGCGTACCTTTTCAAGAACGAATCTGATATTTAGTCAGGTTCTCCGGCCTCAGTTGGATCGACATCGAGAAGCAAACCAAACATCCTTCCTCGGATAGTTTCACATCAGCAATTGGTGGCATCGTGGCGAATTCATTGAACTCGGGTACCTCACCGTCATCGCAAGTAAAGACTGTAAAACAAAAATTTATTAAACGCGTTTGCTATGTCGATCTTTCCTAAATCAACTTGGCCATATACTAGAAGTTTAGACCCTCTAGAATTTAGTGGTGATAGATGCTTCCAAAAGATTTTCGGAGAATGCTTGAGAAACCCTGCCATGGTTACATTAAAAAGTGGTACTTGGCCTCCTGTTTCATTGTTTTTAGATATTTATTCAGATACCTTAACTTTTCACCCACTGCGCAATCGTTTTCTACACCGTGAAAATTTTCGTTTTTGATGTATTATTTTTCTGCTAATCCACAGATTGTTACTGTGGTTTCTTCTCACCTTTTCCAAAACCTGCTTAGTAATGCAGTGTCTAACTATCTCTTTAAATGTCAATCAGAGTTCATCAACATTTGTTTTAAATCTCAGACTAATCTGCTCGAAGGCGTCGTAGGAAGAATCGAGCATGTCTAAAATAGCCACGTCATCCGCATGATTAAACTCTCTGTAGGTAATGATGTCATAACACGACGAAGGAATTTCATTTAAATATATTGATAAAATTACCATAGAATGATGTGATATACCTGGCGAGACATGACATACGTAAGAATATAACAGCATGCTTTCGCTTAAGAAAAATAAATCGAGTATAAATTTGCTCCCTCCTTTAATTCTTGTAAATTCCTTAACAACTTGAGTCAAAATATGCGAAAAACGTCATGTCTATCAAAGCCGAAAAGTATAAGACATCACAAGTACCACGTAATAATGCAGCCCAATATTGACCCTCCCGATATTAAAATTGCCTGCAATTATTATTTTCTTTGAGTCAATATGCAGTTTTATTATAAGTCGTTTAGCTTCTGAATGAAGTCAAGAATCGTGCCAGGTAAACGAGAAACTGCTCCAATTATGATCTTTGATTTTGTCAATCTCAGTATGCACCATACATTTTCAATGTCAGGAGTGTCGCCTATGACAAGACAGTCGATACGGTTTCAGGGGCGAAGCTCCTTAGGGTCTAGCCTTGTCCGTCCATCCGTCCGTCCGTCCGTGCTCACATAAAAAAAAAAAATGTTTGCGCAGTCGACAGGATTCGAACCTGTGCGGGGAGACCCCGGTGGATTTCTAGTCCATCGCCTTAACCACTAGGCCATGACTATGGGACGAGTAGGGGGCTCTGAGATGTGGTAGTAACTCAAGAGCTGGGGATGTCATGGATGAAACGTTGCATGTAGCCGCTCAACGTCTATACAGGAAAGGGCGCTGCGGTCAAATGCGTATATAATCGCGTTAAACTTTGCATGCATTGGCTCAACGTTTATAGACGAGAGGGCGCTGCGGTCAAATGCTCAAATGCGTATATAACCACGTTTCATACCACACATTCTCTTTCTGACATGGACCGTTGACTTAAGCGGTGGAGATGCGTTCCCACGGCTTCTAGCGGATCCAAGCTGATCCGCTAGAAAAACCACTGGCTCTGCATTTCACCGACCATAAAGCAGTAATAATGAAGTCGAAACGCAACCCGGAACGCAGCACTACCTATGAGCAATAAAAAAAATCAGCACCATCAGCACTACCTATGAACAATAAAATCAGTATCATCAGCACCACCAGAGCTTCGCCCCAATCAAAATCATTCACCACGTGTTTTACTACAATGGCCACTCCACCCACTCTGCTCGCACGATCTTTTCTGATGATACCCCGGTGGAATAATTTCACAATCCAAAGCAGAAGGACACCACCATATCTCGGTTATAATTACAACAGAAAGGTGATGTTTGACAAGAACGTTTTCTAAATCAAAATTTTTATTGAAGATGCTCAGGCGCATTTATATTAATGATGGAAAAGGGGTCTTCACTGTCAATCTTTCTTCGTCATTCCTTTCGAGGTCGAACGTTTCTTATTTCCTCTTCGGCGATGAGCACCATTTGCCCTCGTTGCTCGTCCCAGGCGTACGTAGTTTCATTTATCTTCACTTTATCATAGAATATAATTAATTTTTCCGCCTTTGCTCTATTTTCTCGAGAACTGTCCCAAATTTTTTCGCAGAGTTCGCACCTGTCTTGAGAAGTCCTCATTAATAAAAATATTTGTTTTTTCTTTAGGCGCTTCACAACTTGAAATTTTTTTTTCTTTTTTCTTTTTTTTTTTTGTTAAAGTTACCGAGTCGCAAGATAACCGATCGATGTTTATCGGGGAATATCCTTCCGAGCCTCTGAATACGTTCAACGCTACTCACGTCTAGGGTTAGCTTTGCTTGAAATATCCTATCAAAAACCTCCTCTGCTAATTGCTGTTCTGTTTCTTGCATAGGCTCCTCGATGCCGTAAATAAAAAGATTGTTGTGCCTACTTCTATTCTCCAAATCATCCACTTTTTTTTTAAGATTTCTAATTGACGTTTTCAGAACCTTGACATACTTAACTGATGAATTTAGCCTTGTTGAAATATCCTTAACCAGGGCTATTGAAACCTCGATGACCTCCAGCCTATATCGAAATTTTCATAGTCTCGCTTTATCCTTCCGACGTCCTCTGCTATCTGTTTTGGTCCTTATAAAATTTGAAACATAATCTACATCATTTGAGGCCCTCGATTTGGTTCAACATCTCTACTGAGACCCAAAACCAGTTAGGCGACATCTCAACGCTCATATACTATGACGCACAATGCTTGTGGACTTGGCAACACAATTAGAAAAAGACTATAGCACCTTAAGCAAGGATAACAATGACTGGTACGAACCTGCACAAAGAACAGTAGTGGATTAGGCATTCCTGATTGCTTCGTGCGCTAAGCCCACAGATCCGGGAGGGCCGATGATCCAGTCTTTTATGGGACAGTGCGGATAGCGCACCCGTCGCCGTCGTGGAAGTGCAGTAGATCGGCGATGATGTCTTCAGACGTCATCACCGGTGACTTGCAGGCTGCCGCTACTTGCCCATGATTTTTTCGTGTCACAGGTGATACCGCAGAGTTGTTGATATCCGGACCGAAAAACCGCTTCCAGATAATCTGATGACTTGACGTTTCCGTTTCCAACAGGGATGCCTTGCTGAAGCAGCAAAATCTGTAAAAAAACAGTAGTGGATTAGGCATTCCTGCTTGCTTCGTGCCGCCAAGCCCACTCGATCCACTGCTGTCGCCGAATGGACTCAATCAGTGTCACGAAAGCATTTCGGTGCGCGTGGGTGAAGCCTCAGATCTATAAGTCGAACCCTGAGCGCGGTCAAACCGACAAGCATCACGGCCATCTTTTTTTCGAGTTCATCCAGAGCCTTTTATATAAACTTCACCAGCTGGCTTCACAATGCCGGTCAACACAGAGCGCGCGCAATACGAAGGCAGCCGACAAAAAGTGCGCGTGGCTCCCGGCTGGTGGCGCTAAGCAGCGCCAGCTGCCAAAGCCCCTCCATCTGTTTGCGTTTGTCTTGCAAGTAGCCTCAAATGCGCCAGTGCACGAGGCCCGTGTCTCGAGCGGCCCTTGGAAAAAATGGAGGCGCAGTAATGAAGCGAATGACGGCGGAGCACCCCCTCGAGGCACGAGTGTTGGTCGTTTCCACAAGAATGGTTGGCGGTACTTGAAATTGTGAATTTTATCCAGGGACTTTACAACCAGCCGGAAGGAGATTGCGCCGCAAATATACATACGGTGAAGACAACCATTCGCTTCGCAGGGAGCATGCACGCCAGACCGGAATGGGTTATCATGCCGGTAAAGCGAGTCGCCCTTGGCAGCCGCTCGAGGTCATCGTGCGGACTGTGGCTTCTTTACCAGTCATACGAGATTATCGCTTTGTAAAGAACAATTATAAGAAAAGCCAGAGGCGACAAATGGTTTCAGGCAGGATTAAAACGCGAGTGAAGAATAACCTGAGCCTAGACGTGTCATGATAACTTTTTTCGATAAGGAGGCTTAATAATGGTAACTGTTTATTTAAAAAATTTGCAAAGCAGTTGACGGCACGTTTGTAGAACACACTTTAAACCAAACATAATACTATCAAACCCGTATAGTTCTAAATAATCGTGCCGCTGCGTTAAATGACGTTCATGGAGGCAACTGGCAAGATATTGACCTCTCGCCAGTGTCACGTCTGGTTGTTATATACCACGGAGAGGAAGAATGTCTTCGACGCAATAGACCTTTCCGGAAATATGTGGTGCGCTCAGAGTCTGCTTTACGTATTGTTACGTTCAGGAGTACGGCATGTGAAATTATTACAGAAGCAAAGACAAAGTGGACATTGGTTTAACAGTTCATGATTTCAGAACACAGAGAAGGCGGAAGGAAAGCAAAACAAAGTATATGATTACCTTCTTTTCCGTTCGCTGAACATTTTGTTTGTGTTTTGAGTTTTTAACAATAAGAAAAAAATGAATCGTGCCGCCACCAGGACATACGAAGCGTTCGAGCCGGCACGCGCGTACTTCCGAACAGCTCCACAATTCCCCTCGTTGCAAGATCTAGGCTTTTCCGGAAAGGTTGTGGGAGACGAGGGTGGAAAACGACGGGGCGGAGGGCAAGTGACAAGCGGTCGCCCGAAGACACGAGCTGGCGCAAGACAGTGCGGGCTGCGCGAGGCTGGGTCTAGGCAGGAACGATGGAGCCGTCCTGACTGGTTCGGCCCCGGTGATTCCCGGACCAATCCACAAGCAAGGTTCTGACTAGAACCGGAGGGAACTGCGAGCCCAGGGGGGCTATGTTGCGCTTTTTGGACTCCCAGGAGACTAGGGAGAGGGAAGTGACGTCAACAACGCAGCAAATGCAGATTGGATGTTGATTTTGTTTTCTTCTGTCAACATCCAATCTGCGTTTCTCTAGTCGTTGACGTCACTTCCCTCTTCCAAGTCTCCTGGGAGTCCAAAAAGCGCAACATAGCACCCCTGGCCATACCAGCCTGGGCCATGACTATCCTGGAGTGGTTCAGCAGTGGGACTCGTGCTATGATAGCCCGGGACAGCTAGCCTACGCAGCGTTGGCGTGGGAAGGACGATCCGCAGGCCTGAACACAGACTCCAACTGCGAGCTTTAAACGACGGGCGACAACCAGGGTCGGTGGGCCCAGACTTCCGGCTCTCGAGGACGGCCAACCGGGAGCTTATTCGATGTCTTTTCGGTGTGTTGTGTCACTACCTGGGGGACCAGCGAAGCGCATACCGATCGGGCGGCGATTATTCATAGAGCGAGAATGTCACAAAAGAATATCGCAAATGGCGCCTCCAACGTGGGGCCCGGTCGGTATGCCTCACTCTTAAAAAAAGGGTACTGTAGTACCCTCCTTAAGGGGGTAACCGACTTGCACACAGGGCAATCCCTTTTGGAGGTATCGTTACCCCCTGCAACGAGGGTGCAAACTTACCCCCAAGGTTAGGGTGCAACATTGCCTCCTTTTGGAGGTAACCTTAGTTCCTTTTGGTGTTAAAAGTGCATCCTTTCAGGGTCAGCCTTTACCTCCTTTAGGGGGGAATTTCAATCCTTTTGAGAGGTAAGACGACGTAATTGAGGGCGCTGCTTTTACCTCCTTTTGGAGAGAACTATGATCCACTTTGGGGTTAAATACACACGATGAGGAAAACAGCTCACAAATCGCGGACTACAAAGAACAAACACGACAGAAAAGTGCTGTCCTGTCGTGTTTGTACTTCGTAGTCCGCGCTTTCCGAGCTGTTTTCCCCATCATGTATAACAGCAACCAACTGGCCCAGTTCACCACCTTATTACAGGTTAAATGCACACTTGATGGAATCACTTTTGCCCTTTAAAGAAAGGTACTATGGCCCTTTGTGGGTGAGATAGTACGTGCTTCAAGGGTGGGCCTTATAATAGATGAAGACGGCCTAGTTCTGAAAGTACTTGACAATGTTTTATTGTGGCTGTCACAAACAAAATGGCATAAAAATCAATGGCATGACTAGACATCTTATAAAAGTTCTAAGATGAAACCACTAAGCGCAATAAAGGCATCTGGAACAGCACTTTCGGGGCTCTAGTCGTAGCTAAAGATGATCTAGAGGCAGAATGCAACCAGGACTGCCTCAGCAGGCGACGCGGCTTCGAAGTCTGTCTCCACTGCCACATAGCTGGGCGCCTCAGGATTAATTAGGCTTGAGCTGACAGCCACCGGGTAGATTGCACTGCCTGCCTGGAACCAAAAAAATGTGGAAATCATGTGATATGAACTTGAAACATATCATCCCCAATTTGAAGAAACTGTGAAGAAATATTAGATTTTTCTAAGACGCATTCGGAGCCTTTGATGGGCCACTGATTCCAGCATTATAAAGCATCGACCATACTTACCAGACGTGACCAGTTTAACTGTTGAATAATTACCACTGACTAAAATTATCACATGGCGGGTGGTAATCGTAGATTAGTAAGCACTTTGTATTCACCGGTCATGTTTAAATTTGTCACCCCGATTTACTTAGGTGACTAACAAATCTTATTTTTGTTTGTCGACGTAGGCACTCGAGAAGCTGTCACTCAAGCATTCACACACCCAAAGAACACACACACGGTGTGTTCTTTGGGTGTGTGAATGCTTGAGTGACAGTTTCTCGAATGCGCTACGTCGAAAAACATGAATAACCAACTCGCGCAATCTCAAGTTCTTATAACAGATCTTAGTCAAAGGGGTACAACTAATGTAGCAGGTTAGTATATACAAGTGCTGATTGTTGAGCGAGTTGGTATTGTACGTGAAAAAACATGACTGCGCTTTAAAGGGGCGGTGCAACGATATTCAATTGGGATGTTTTTCACTTTACACGAGCTTACTGGAACTAGTGGGACTCAAGGATACTCGCACGCAACGCCACTGACCAAGAAACTCCTTTGTTGCGCTGTAATTTCGAGGACAAAACCGAGTGTTTTCATTCAATCTCTCCTTCGCAAAACCTGATGAAGTAGCTGGGCGGTAGCAGTACCGCCCAGTGACGATATTTGAATGCTGCTCATAGATTGGACCCGAGCATGGCGTGGACACTCGATTTGGGCTCGTGATAATCGATCGCTCGAGAAGCATTCGGGTAGTGTCCTGTGTCCAATCGCTGCAATGACGACAACAGCCGAGCCATAACAATGTCTGGAAGTCAGCGCGTGTCCTGTGCTTTGCCAACCCCAGCGCATGGCTATGATCAACATTGGCGGCATATATTCGGCTCCAGATCACGTGGCCGCTTGTTCTGGCTGCGAGTTGAGGGGGTGAAGGCTGCTCGTTTTTTTTTTAATTTTCTACTAGGACTCCTATAGCGTGGGGTGAAAAACGAACGAGTATTTCACAGGTCATTAACGTCAGGGATCCGTTCTAACCGGTATTTGCGCAAAATACAAAAATCGTTGCATCGCCCCTTTAAGAAAAGGGCAGAGGAAGAACCTACACCACAGAGCGCTACACCACATTAGCTACTTACCACCACAGCAGATCCCTATGACCGCCAAGCCTAACTGCCGAACTTTGGAAAATATGCAAATATTTTTGCCGAAGTGCTCTGCCAGATTAAAATTGAATTTATGTTTTATTTAGACATGAGAAGAACAGCACACAAGGACGAAAACACAGAAAAATAACACACCGAAAAAGACACACTCAAGCGCCTTGTGTGTCTTACTCTAATTTATTTACTCGAACTATACCCTCAATTTTCTCTGGAAAATGAACGAACACCACACACAAAAAGAAAAGATAAAAATCAAGAACCTCATTTCAAGTACCCAAATGCGAACAGAAACATCAAAATAATATATCTGACTACGCTTACCTGCAGTTGCGTCCAAGGTAGCAGGCATCCAGTACCCTCGACAAAATCACCCTACAACGTTGACGCAGTAGGAAAGAAATATATTCAATCAACTTCAAATAATGCAAACTTAGCCATCTGACTCGCCTGTTGCATACTCAGCTTTAAAAAAATGCCTGATCGCACGCAAAGAAAAAAAAAAGCCAAGACAATATACTTGCTAGTCTCTCTGCCGGCAATAACTTAATGACCTTATTCAGTAATATACTACTATTAATGTTTGCGAAGCTCACGAATAATTTCTAACTGCCAAATGTCGAACTTCGGCCAATATGTAAATTTTTTTGCCGAAGTAATTTGCCAGAATAAAATTTAGTATTGAATCTATGTTTTATTTAGACATGAGAAAAACAGCACACAAGCACGAAAACACACAAAAACAAGAACAGCAAAAAAGACAAACTCAAGCGCCTTGTGTGTCTTACTCTAATTTATTTACTCGACGTATACACTCAATTTTCTTTCGGAAATCAACAAACAGCACACACACAAAATAAACATAAAGATCAAGAGCCCCATTTTAAGTACACAAATGGGAACAAGAAAATCTAAATAAAATATCGCACTACGCTTACCTGCAGTAAACAGTGTTAAGAACAGTCACGAGATGCGTCCATGGTAGCAGGCATCCAGTACCCTCGACGAAATCACCCTGCAACGTTGCCGCAGGACGAAAGAAATACATTCAATCAACTTCAAATAATGCAAACTTGAACCATATCTAACTCGCCTACTGAATGATTAGACTTTCAAAAAGGCCTCATCACACGCAAAAAAAAAAGCCAAGACAACACTATAATTGCTAGTCTCTCTGCCGGCGACAACTTAATGACCTTATTCCGTAATATACTACTATTAATGTTTGCGAAGCGCACGAATAATTTCGAACTGCCGAATGTCGAACTTCGGCAAATATGTAATTTTTTTTGCCGAAGTAATTTGCCAGAATAAAATTTAAAATTGAATCTATGTTTTATTTAAACATGAGAAGAACAGCACACAAGCACGAAAACACAAAAAAATAACACCGAAAAAGACACACTCAAGCGCCTTGTGTGTCTTACTCTAATTTATTTACTCGAAGTATACCCTTAATTTTCACTCAGAAATGAACAAACAGCACACACACAAAATCAACATAAAAATCAAGAGCCCCATTTTAAGTGCACAAATGGGAACAAGAAAATCAAAGTAAAATATCGGACTCCGCTTACCTGCAGTAAGCTTAAGAGCTGTCACGAGATGAGTCCAAGGTAGCAGCCATTCAGTACCCTCGACGAAATCACCCTACAACGTTGCCGCAGGACGAAAGAAATATATTCAATCAACTTCAAATAACGCAAACTTGAGTTAAATCTGACTCGCCTACTAAATGATTAGAGTTTTAGAAATGCCTGATCGCAGGCAAATAAAATGCCAAGATAATATAACTGCTAGCCTCGCTGCCGGTAACAACTTCATGACCTTATTCCGTAATATACTACTATTAATATTTGCTAAGCGCACGAATAATTAGCTCAGACATTTATATTCGGTATTTCAAGGTAACGTGACATTTTATCAAACTATTTATTAAACATCGTTAAATTAAAAAAAAACGTTGGTATTAAAAACCAGTGTTTAACACTGACCTTTACAAATATCAACGACGTTCAGAATTAATCACACCGGTTGGCTGGTGCCGCCAATGAATGCCTGTTCAACTACTGCTCTGCGGAAAAAAAAATCTTTTGAGATTTTTAAATATTTGATCAAATGCTCAATTTAAGGTCCGAACGCGACACACCAACGGCCCCAAAAAGAGAAAACCTCATACCCCTAACGCCTTAAACGTAGGCGACCCCCGATTCAAAAGGGTCTTGGCCGCCCGGCTCGCCGAACCGCCGCTCTCCCCCTTCCTCCACCCGCACACACATACACCGGGAAAAGCTGCTGGCTACGCCACTGGTTAGAGTATGTCAACCTTCTAAATATGCGCTAGTGCAAGCGACAGTCATTCCTATTCTTGCTCTTTATTAACTTCGATGGTCTAAACCGTGTCTGCGTTCGCGCCACACACTAATTTTATCAAACGCTTGACGCCTTCAGACGTGCCAACATGTCCGCCAACCCTTTGTCTAAGGAAGACGGGGGTCGTCTTTCCGGGCGGTCATAACCAACGCCAACTGCCGACCGCGCAGAACATTTCCTTACCTGCATACGGTGCACACGACTTGGATCTTCGACTGAAGTCAATGCAGCGCTCTTGGTGACCTCGTAAGAAGAGACTGAGCTGAACAGAACAATAAAGAACCTTCCTGCGCTGGGACGCCTCCGTCAAACGTTCGAGAAGACAGACCGATGCCGGGAGCGTCCGCGCCTTCCCCGCCGACGCTCCCGGCCGGCCGGGCAGGCGCTCTCCCACGCATGCGCGAAGAATCACGTGTCATACGAGGAGACCAATTAGCGAACTCGTTTGCGCCTTCCCACAGCCAATCGCAGCGCCCAGGCTTTGGCAGTGCCCAAAGAGGTGCACCCTCTGGGAGGTAATACTTGACTCCTTGGTGCCCCTTCGCGGCGAACTTCACCTGGTAGCACCGCATTCTTCATATCTGCGGCGCCTGAGGAGGTAACAAGCGGAGCGCTTCCCCCCTGGCCGGGAGGAGGGTGGTAAAGGCGGTCTGTTACCTCCTTTTGGTCCCCTTTTTCTAAGAGTGAGCTCTGCTTCTAGTCGTCCCCTGGGACTCCCACGGATTCGTTGAGCGGTTTGTTCACTAACGCGAACGATTCCCGTTAAGACAACGTCTGTGGGAATATTGGCGACTTTTCTCACAGCAGAGCTCAGCAGGTGTCTCCTCGTGTCGAGTACCGAAAGGACTCCAAAGACGAGGTTGCGGACGCGCTTTCTCGAGCACCCCAGAATAGCGGTTGGGAGGAGGTGATGCAACCTGGGAGTTTACGAGGAGTGCGGGTAAGATGTAAGTAAGTCGTCTTCGGAGGCAGAGGAGAGGCACCGCATGTTCGCTGGAAGCCAGGATAACGACTGGCAAAAGGCGAACCAGCCAGGACTTGTTGCAGATTTAGGATTTGTTTTTATCAGGGTTTAGACATTAGGATTTGAGACGAGAAGACAGATTTAGGATTTAGGCTTGGGGTGATGCGGTGAGCAAGTAAGCGCTTGTACAGGTCCAGGGTACAGATGGTTTCTGTCAGCGGCTGTCAGAAACATTGCAGGAACAGCAGTTGACATCGGGAACGCTGGCGGACGAGTTTGTTGGCGGGTGTTGGAAAAATTGCGGGAATAGCAGTTGCCACCGGGAACGCTGGCGGACGAGATTGTCAGCGGGTGTCGGAAAAATTGCGGGAACAGCAGTTGACACCGGGAACGCTGGCGGACGAGTTTTTTATAGGGTGTCGGGAAAATTTGCGGGGATAGCAGTTGACACCGGGAACGCTTGCAGGCGAGTTATTGAGCACTACGATTTGTATGTGCTGGCCAAGACGGTTTGTTGCTTCGCGTCATCCCAACAATCGACAAACGCAAACGAACGACTGTCGCTTCAGGAAGGTCGTTCCTAGAAAGCTACGGAGGCGATTTTTAGGATGCTTTTTCGACTTCACGCTGGCCGGTCGTGGCAGTGGCAACATGACCTTTAATAAGTTATGTCGCGTCACAACCTGCCCGGGGATGAGGCGGTAGACATTTAGGTAGGCTTGTAGCTGTCCAGCTTGCCTTGAGGCGCGAACGGCTCGAGCGGGCTTGCTCGCTGAGCTGCCACCCCCTCCGACGGCCAATGAGTCCCTAGAGCCCGTATACACGTGGAAGGAACGGGACGCGGACGCTTACATCGAGCCGCACACGGTATACGCGGCCATTGCGGAAGGCGGGTATCGTAGGTCCATCCCTCCGCTGGATTTTAATCTCTTCGCTTGCGCAACAGATGGACTAGGTTTACACCATTGTTACCTGTCCTGAAGCAAACTCGCGTTTTGAGCAACGCAGCTAGTGGTTTTGCCGCATCGCTTGCTCCGAAATGAGAGGGCCCGAACGAGGTAAAAACGCGAGCGTCGTGTCTTACTTCTAGGCTTACTCGGTGAAATACAAACAAGGAGTCTGACCCGGTTCACATCGCTGACTTGAAGGGGTACACCGTCGCGATGGGGAACATAATTACCATGAGGTTGCGGTAGGACACAGGAAATACCCTGTTCCTGGCGACCCAGGAGCGAGCTCCGGAGTGCAGGCTCGCCGAGTTAGCCGCACGGTACACGAATCCGTCGGCAAGCAATTTTGCGGTGGAGGCTTTGGCGACTACCACTGTCTGCGGCAGAGTATTTGCTCATTGTGTGTTGTTTTAACATTTTGTTCTGCGCAGAATGGCTTCTTGTGAAGACGGCCATAGACGGCGTCACACAGGAAGTCCACCGGGAGGAAACACGGGCCCATCCGTTTTCCCCAGTGCTCAGGGTGGCGACACTTTTTCGGCCTGACAAACGGTTCAAGCGGGCAGTTCTATGCCCGCGGTGACCTCCAAGCGGCACGGGGCAGGTCCGTCCGCGTCGGGGGGACCAGCTTAGAACAGGCCAACTGCTGCATCGGGGTGAGGGGGACAGCGAGCGACGGACAGGTCAGCATTGTCTGCCGGCTTCGCTATAAGAGACAGCTGAGGCCGGCACCAAGAAAGACCGAGGCCAAGGGTCGCACCACTACCTACGCTTCTTTCGGACGCTGCAACGTGGCAACTCCGGCAACATCAGTAGCCGTCGCCCCTCCCGACACCTCACACGGCCCAGACCAGACGTTCATCTGTCTTCCGAGTCCATCGACGTGGATGAACTCCTCCCTGAGGCCCATCAAATCCCGAGTACTGAAAGTCCTTCAAAGTCCGGGCTTTGAGGGGGGGGGGGGGGAGAGGAGAGGGGGGAGATTAGGGTGGCAAACGACGGGGCGGGGGGCACGTGAGAAGCGGTCGGTGGAAGAGTCATGAGCGTGGGCAAGAATGAGCTTGCTGCGCGAGGCTGGGACCGGGCAGCAACGACGGAGCCGTTCTGGCTGGTCTGGCCCATGACGATCCCCGGAGCGGTCCACAAACGAGGCAAGCGAGGTTTTGACCAGGACCGGAGGGAACGGCGAGCCCTGGCCATACCGACCTGTGCCATGACGATCCCGGAGTGGTTTCTCAGCGAGACTCGGGCTATGATTGCCCGGGACAGCTAGCCTGCGCAGCGCTGGTGTGAAAAAGACAATCCGCAGGCCTGGACACGGACTCCGACTGCGAGCTCTGAACGACGGGCGACAACCAGGGTCGGTGGGTCCGGACTGCAGGCTCTCGAGGACGGGCAACCTGGAAGTACAGTAAACCCATTCCCTGTCTTCACGGTGTGTTGTGTCACTCCTTGGGAGACGAGCGAAGCGCATACCGATTGGGTGGCGATTATTAATAGAGCGAGAATACCACAAAGAATACCACAAAGTATATTATCCTAGCTGCGAATGTGTATGTTACACCCGTAGGCGATATGAAGGTGAACGTCGGACCGTCGACCGGTCCGTGCTATTAGCGCCATGACGCGGCTGCCGTGGCAGCTCGTTTTCCTATCGCTCGCTTCGCGGAGACTATACTTGGTTTCAGCTTAGGTCCGAGCGTGGCCGTTGTTGTGAGCTGAAGGTCCAATCAAACAGCGCGAAAAGCTCAACGTCATGGCGTTCTTCGCTCTTGATAGGACGAGCCGGCGGATGAGCACGCACAGAAAGACGGCAAACACCGCTGGTCCTATCAACTGCGGAGAGCACGCCATGACGATGCGACTTTTTTGTCATTAGATTGGACCTTCGGTTCATAACGTCGGCCACGCTCGGACCTAAGGTGAAACAAAGTATAAGCGCTTGGATCGAGTGCTGTTCTCAGCTCTGCTGTTACTCCCCGCAGAAAGCGCGAGGATTGCGGGAGGTGCCTTTCAGACGCTATCGAAAGACAATGTGATTTAGTAGTTTTTTTTTGTGTTGTTTTTTTTGTTGTGATATGTGCCAAACTGGAAGGTTGAGGAACAAATGGTAACTTATACTTTCCGTCTCTTAAAAAGAACAGTTATTAGCGCTCGCGGTTATTAGCGTTCGCTCATGAATAAAAAAAGCGGTTGAGTCACTGATAAACTGTGCAGGACAACGTCCGCTCTAGTTCACGTGCAATGTGCAAATCAGTTGCCGGCAATGGCGTCGGCACGGCGCCCACGAAAAGCGATGCCGAAATCGAAACCCACGTTTACGCTTTCTGCGGGAGTAGCAGCAGAGCTGAGAACAGCGCTCGATCCAAGCGCTTAATCTTGGCGAAGCGAACAATAAGAAAACGAGCCGCCACGGCAGCTGCGTCATGGCGCTGATAGCACGCACCGGTCCACGATCCGGCGTTCAACTTCATATCGCCTGCGGGTGTACAACAAAGCGTACATTGATTGTGTCTCTACGCTTATTAGAAACCACACTGAGGAAGGTCTCTACCTCAATTTATGAAACTTAGGAAAAAGAGTCTTCCAATAAAACTTCTCGGACGCTCCAGTTTTTACAGCGGTATTGTTTCCCCAGTTTCCCCAGTATCGTGTCCGTCAGCAAACAAATGATGCCACTAAAATCTGGACAGCTACCGCCATCTATGAGCAACGGCGGAATCCAGACAGCTGGCTTGCAGGTAACGTTACTAAAACACTCAGTTGGGAAACTCACCCTTGAAACTTGGGCCGCTGGCGTCCACCGAGACCGAGCTAAATACGATAACAGCGCCACCCTTTAGCGACGAGTTCAAACATGAAAGTTGCTTTACATAGCTACTGCGAGATGGACCTGCGAGATGGCGCCACCGGCCTTGCTTGACTCGACCTCAACCAATACGTGCAGCCGTGCAGTTCCCGGAGTGGACACTGCACGAAAAATGGCGGCGTTGCGATCGCCATTAGCTCGGTTCTCGAGTACGGATCGGAGCCACGTTTTTCAAGCAGGTTCTATGGCAGTTTCCCAACTGAGTGGTTCTAGTAACGTTGCTTGCAGGTTATCTGGTTACCGCCGTCGCTCATAGACGGCGGCAACCTCTCCAGTCTTTCCACTCAGGGTTGCCGACTTGCGGCTGGCCGTTACTTCATACGCACCATAATATAGCTTCGCTTATCTTCCTTCTTCACCAGAGTGGAAAGGCTGAAAGTTTTTTGTTTGCTTTTTGAAAGCATAGTTTATTGGAATTGGCGTGAAAAACTCTGTGCAAATGAGATTAACCTGTACAAGGCAATGAGATTCGAAGTTGGTTCGGCGGACTAGCAGAGGAGAGTCGCAGACTGCTGGCTCTGCGAAACCGTAAAGTTTCTCGTGGGATCCCTGCAGTTCCTCACGTTGCGTGATAACACGTTTGCCGCACACTTTCTGATGATTTCGAGCAGATTAATTAGTTTGTCTGAGGGGTACAGGAGTCATCCTGGTTAAGGATGCTTTGTAAGACCCTGCAAATCGCTATTGATCTTCTGTTTCGTCATATTACATGACAGGAGACGCATGCCAAGTGTACGTTTACAACAAGGGTGATGTAGGCCGAGTTTCAAAATCTAGTCGATCTTACTCAAGGGTAAGGGTTTTGTACCTTGGCGTTCTAAAACCTACCCGCCTTCAGCGTTGTTCTATCTGTGTTGTCACCTGACACGACCCGCCGGAGTAACTCGGACCCATTTGGGTGAGATTTGGAACACAGCCATAGTCTCCAATATGTGCCGTTGCAAATAACTCGAGTTCCTGCATTCTTCTTAAGACTATTGCAAGTGTGGCGCTTCACTGGCACCCCACGCGTGCAAGCATGTGCAGCGTGCGCGTGAACGTAGCCTTGGCAAGCTTGTAATTGCACGTACTTGCCTGCACAATCAGAGACATGGTGGCGGCCAGATTTCCTGCTTGCAATCGTCTTTACAGTATGATGGAACAAAGTAAAACTTTTTAGCTGCACGTCCTGGAAGGTCGAATGATGCGGTGCTTAGCACTGTAGGTAGCGCGCAAGGGCAGAGCAAGCAAATTTATCAATCATTCAAGCACCTGCAAACTACTTGCCGCAGCTGGATAAGAGAAGGGCTTCGCGACGTAAACTGCTGATCGCCGGGAAACCACTAAGCACGACAATCGAGCATGGTTATGTAGGAGGTTATGCGTGTTCTAACTAAGCAAGGCTATCCGAACCCCGCGCGTTCAAGGTCACTTTTTCCTTTTTTTATGGCTGTTGAAAGGCGCTGATGGGATAGATTCGGATGGATCCAACAGTGACTTCTATCATCTGTCGGACGTGCGAGAAAGACGCAAAGACGGTAGAGCACTATGTGCTTTTCTGCCAACGCCTTCTACGGAATTCTACAGATCATTGCCAGCCTCGTCCCACATGAATGCTGGCTTACGCCCTGGGGTTCAAGCAGACGCCAGGCGAGGGCAGCGTGGACCCTACAGGCGCCAGGGGCAACTACTATATTACCAGTGCCGTAGTGTCGTCAATGGAGACACGCGACCACGGACCGCGAGTGCAGCTTGTCAGGACAACAAAGGTGCGACTGGAGCGCTGGTGGCGCTCTGATTAAGAATAATAAGTGTTATTCCTCATTGATTTTTTTATTGTTTTTTTTTTAATCTTCGGGGCACGAAGTTTACTTTCGTGCTCGCCCGTTTCAGAGAGAATAGCCACACAACCATCATCATCATTATCGGTAAAGCGCTGGATAGATATTCTAAACAAGTACCGCCAAGCTGGTGCATCCTGAGACGCACTTGAGCCAAGAATGGCGGAGCGTCGCCGCCATTCTAGTTTGGTGCGGCGGCGCGGCGCCGGCATCTACAGTAGATCAATAGGAGCGTACTCGAAAACGGCGGTGCGTCACCGGCAGCCACAGCAGACCAATAGGAGCGTGCGGGTCTGCATGTGGAATGCGCCATGAGCCAAAAATGGCAACGCGTCGTCGGCATCTAATAGGAGCGCCCGCAGCACGATCAAAAGATTGTGGTACTTGGATAAGTCAGAATATCCAGCACCTTAGGATTCGGTGCTTTGCGGAGAAGTAGTGGGATTTGCGCGCAGGAGCAGTGGCACTGGCAGGCATAGTCACTAATTACAACTGTTTCTGCCATCTAACAGTCTGTGAGCATGATGTTGGCAAAATATGACACGGTCTTCAAACACATGCGTCAACATGACACGGACATAAAAGATCTAAAAAAAGGGTAATAAACATAGAAAACCGTGAAAGAAAATTAAACGTTCAACATAATGCTCAGGACTTGAATGCACTAGAATAGGAAACTAGGAAAATGAACCTTGAGATACACTGAATTCCGGTGTCTGAGCATGAAAACCGTCTTGACAAGTTGAACCAGGTAGCTGTAAAACTGGACGTGCCGGTACTTTCCGAAAATGAGGTTGTTGCCTCGCACAACCTACTAACACGACCAGGCAAAGTACCCGGTATTATCGTTCGCTTTTCAAGACAGGGCACCCGTGAACAGTGGTTTTAATCAACGGAGGAGACCTAATCGCACAGGGGAAGACAGATACATACTCGAGAACTTGACTACCCAAAACCGTGCTCTGCTCTGGAAAACAAGGGAATGGGCAGAGCAAAGTGATTACCATAACACGTGGCACCGAAACGGTAAAATATTCGGGATGCAAACGGGCGGTGGTAAGGCCGTTCTTATCCGGAGCGAGATACACTTGCAGCATTTGAACTGAAGAATGTTATCGTTTTTGCTTCACGACTGCATCCATAAACATTATGCCAGAACAAACCTATTTTGTTGCCTCTGAATTAAAATCCTGTCTCGGGAAGGAGTATAGTAAGTCGTTCAAATATACTCACTTAAACACTCATTCAGCTCGGAACGAAACTGAAAAGCTTGCTTTATTTTTAATGAATTTTGTTTTTTGTTTGATGATTTCATGTTTTCAGAAACATGGTATTCAGACGACAGTGATGTTCTTGAACTGCCAATGTATAATAGATACTTCCTGAATAGAACAACCGGGCACGAAGGAGGTGTGTCGTTAATGCTTAGAAATAATATGTGTATTGAAAGTTTAGAAGAATACTCGGTCATTAATGAAGACTATGAAGTGATATCCCTGCTTGTGAACAAGAATCGTATCTCTGTCTTTTATAGGCCGCCAGACGGGAGTTTGATGTCTTCCTTTGCTTTTCTGGGAACATATTTCATGTTCACAACAGAAAAAAAGTATAATATTATTTTGGGGGTGATTTTAATAATAATACGCTTCAAGATACCCCAAATAAAAGACGATGAGAACTATTAATGAATAGTAGTGGTTGTACGAATGTCATTATCTCACCTACCAGAATCACAGCAGAATCATCAACTTTGCTCGATTTGTTTATAACAAGTTTTGAATTACCCTGTATAAAATCGGGGACAATTAGCACAGATTTAAGTGATCATCTAGGTATAATTTTGTGTATCAAAAAGGAAATATTTAAAACTAAAAGGAACAGATTTTGTGAATTCTTTCAAAATATTATTGAGAACTTACTACTAAACTCTCGGAACTAGACTGGAACGAAGTCAATAATAAAATGAACGCTGAAGAAGCATATATTCTGTTCTTAAAACTTTTTCAGCAACTATTTAAGTGTGATTTCCTTATAAATCTGGTAGATTAACCAAAAGATATCCAAAATGTTTTGTACAAAACGTTTGCGGAAACAGGGGAGCCTGAAAACCTTAAAGTTTTCAAATCGTATCAAAATAGACTTACAAAGGAACTAAAAACAGCAAGTTAAGGTACTTTAGTAAGTAATTTATATCATCTACAATGCGGATAGACGTCACGTGGAAAAAGCTTACCAATGTTTGAAATCGTTTACATAGTATAAAACATATAAAAAATACGCCTGAATGACACGGAACTTACGGATCAAGCACTAGCATGCTTTCAATTATTATTTTGTAAACCTATCAAGAAATAACCCCGTTAACCCTTTCCCTACCACGAACGACCTGAGTTTGTCCACACTGTATGTACCGCTCCCCCCGAAGACGAGCTGGGCTCGTCCACGTTGATTCGGGCTCCAATACGCTACCATGGACGAACTGGGCTAGGCCACGTGTTTCTAGTGAGCTTTGCCGTGGATAGATGGCACTTCACGGAAAATAAAAACAAAAATGGTAAATTTCTGAATTTGGCAAAAAATTGTTCCAACGCAGGCAACAGGGGATTTAAAAATGGCGACGTCAACTTCTGGTCGCTGCGTTCATAGTGACGATCTTGCCTCAAAATTGGGGCGAAAACGAAGATATTGTGACGTCTCTTCAGACTCAGAAGACGAGGAAATGCATCTTTCATCGAACAGCGAGAGAAATGCAACTGAGTTTTTGGAGTTGAGCTCAGACGACTCCGATTTCGATGAGGACATCATGTCGGCATAGACTAGAATCAGCGTAGAAAATCCCCCTCCAGCCTCTCCACGTTTTGCGTTCACTTTGCGTGCAAGGTGATATGAACTGTCTGCGGTAATGCAGTGAAGCGGAACTTGAGTGCGTTTTTCTTTTGCAGTGTGTTCAAAGATTTCTTATATAATAAATATGTTTGCAATTGTTTTTGGCCTTTGTATTGCATATTAAATTTATAGGGCACATAAAAAATCGACATTTTCAAATTGTTTTTTTCATACTTTTTGCGGTAGGCAAAGGGTTAAAAATGCTTGCGCGTATATCGAACGCAGAAGTAATAACTTTATCTTTCTTCAGCCAGTTACTGATAATGAGGTGACACAAACATTTGTATCTCTAAAGAATAGTATCAGCTGCCACGCTGACGAGATACAAATAAGTCCTATAAAATACGTTTTAGATCTCATATCGACTTGTTTGACGTATATCCTTAATTTGTGCTTGTACCATGGGGTATTTCCCCCAAAAATGCGGATTGAAAATGTTAGCGTTGTCTATGAAAAAGGTGACAAGAATGATCTAGGTAACTACCGGCCAATTTAAATTTTATCAGCATTTACAAAAGGCCTCGAAAAACTTCTACTCTCGCGTATGGGAAATTTCGCAGATAAACACGGTTTAATCAAACACAGTTTGGGTTCCGCAAACACCGTTCGACAGAACTTGCACCTCAACAAAGATCATTCACGTCGCGCTATAGGAAATGGCGCGACGTGATTGGTCGTTTTTACGGTGTGGGTGTATTTTCAGTGTGAGTGAGTTTAATTTTACGCTATTTCCCACATGATGAATACCCAACTCGCCCAAGCATCCATCCTAAGAAAAAATAATTAAATAATGGGTACTCGAGCTTGGCTGACAAAGTAACAGATAATGTGTTTAGAGCCGTCAATCCTCCATAGGCCCAGCAGACAAAAGAATAGAGGCCTGAAAAATAAAGTCACAGGCACAACCGTTAAGAGTAAGGAAAGTGTCCAGCCAGTAGTACGACCATTTTGGGAAGTCACCCGAGTGGTCCTTGTGGCCGGGGACAATAACGCTGAGCAGTTTGCCAGGGTTTTCTCCGAGGAGATGGACAGCGGCCAGAACTTCGATATTCTGTTGAATAGAGAAGCGAAAGTTGAAACAAATCACCAAATTATAGACCACTAGGAGGCGAAGGCAAGGGGAATCCCCCGAATGAATATCATACGTGTTTGGATTGATAACCTGCTTCAAGGACACCAACCAGATGATATAGTGCAGTGCTTGGAAAAGAAAGAAAGCTTCAGACATGTGGCCTTGACAGTTTGCTCTATACCAGAGGTGATGAACAAGGGCAGGGAGACCCAGCAGCGGCCATAGTGCTTAACTCTAGGCTTAAAAAATACTGCAAAAGGATTGATGCCGAGTATTTGAATCTAAGCCGAGAATTGACGTTCGAAGGGATGATTGAAAAGGATGGGCTGCATTACAGCGAGCAAGGTATCGGCATGGTCACGGGCCACTTGGTTGGTGTCGCAAACCCTTTTTTAGACAAACGATGTCAACAGGGAATAAGAATAGTAGAGAAACGGCATCGCCAACTGGATGGGATCATAAACCCCAAGCAACAAGGGGTACAGCTGGAGTCAATGAAGCCGAATGCTGGTCTGGAAGGGATTCAGTCCGTGATTGCACCGATGATGCTCAAACAAGTGCCTCACCCAGTGCCGTTTCAGCAACGATCAACGCTGGAAGCAGAGGAGCTTCAAATCAAGAGCGGAGTGGCAATGCCACCAAGTGGATCCAATCCTGGGTACCGTTGTCCAAGGTGGGCCAACCCTCCTCGGTGCACCAGGCAACCGGAATCAGCCTGTCAACGCGAGATGCAACCAGGACAAATCCAACCAACAAGCCTGTCCAAGCTCACTGCCGGAAATGGCTGCCGACAAGCATACCAACTTATGGGCTAGAGGAAACAGACGCCACTGCCTTCCTGCCCAAGAGCCAGAATCCTCGGACCTACAGTGCTTGGCATGAGTCACCGAGAGGAGGAAATCAATCATGCCGTGTGCCAGTGTGGGTTCCCCCGGAGAAAATAGATCACGGTACCGGAGTGGTTCGGTCAGAGGAGGGCACGCCAGAACTGAGGACCTTCCTGTATGGACAGTCTGCCGTTCACCCTCCGCCAATGACTTCGCACCCGGTCCAGATGTGCCCACCAGCGATGCCTTCCTCGTGGCTCTGCAATTTGGTGGTAAAGATGATGTGACAACAGCTGGTCACAATGGGTCAGTGGCCCATGGCTTAGTAATCGAACGATGCAGTTTTGACAACGAAGGTATGAAGCGATGAGAGAGGAGGAGAAAGCGGAGGAAACACCAAAATCCCATGACAGTTAAGGTAGGTTTTCTCAACCTACAATGTGCAAGGCGGGAGCAAAAGTGGGAGGAACTACATAATCAGCTAGAGGCCAAGAACATCGCCATATGTGGGTGGCTGAAACACGCGTTAGAGATTTAGAGGAGCCCCCGGTGCACCTCGGGTGGCACTGGGCTGGGTGCAACCGCGGGGAGGGGCAACGGATAGGTGGAGGATTTGGTTTTTGTTTTAGCAAATCTTGCCAATGTGGCACGGGACGCTCAAGGAGTGCCAAGACCACATCTAGGTGGGAAGGAAGTTAATGGGGTTTTCGGTATCCATGTGCAATATTTACCCCTCGGTGGGAAGTGCGCGTGACGAGGAGAACCAATCTACTATGGCGTGTATCATCCAGGATGTAAAGGCGATGGAGGACCGTAGGAATGTAATAGTCATGGGGGATTTCAACGGCCAGTCTGCATTACCTTGACGGGTGGGAAGATGCCAATGAACGTCGGTTGTAAGAACTGGCAGACAAGTGCACCTTGAAGTTTCTAATTTACGAGACTCAGGTGAGACCAATTTATACTTGGTGCTTCTGAGGAAGCCGGGCCTGCCTACAGTATGCGTAGGTATCAGCGCGACTCAGTAACATCTTAGTAGGCATCTCGGTAGACGAGCAGGGTGCACATAGCATCGGCAGTGGCCACAATTGGCTGCGACTGGATTTCTGTAAGAACAGATGGACAAAAGTAAAGAACCCAGAGTGGTACCCTGGATAAGCGAACCTGACTGAGAATGTAGTGGGGAGTGTTATGAAAAACTTTGAAAAAAAGTGAGAAAAAAATACGGGCGCCTGGGTACAAACATTTCGTTACCTAACTCAACCGCTTTAATAAGCAACATGCAAGCAGACCGCCAAACCGACGGGGAAGGCGGAAACGGTGGTGGGACGCGGATGTCAAAGCTGCCATATTGGCCAAACAGACTGTCAACAGGGAACATCGAGTGTCGCTCCGAGCGGGATCTGAGAGTAAATTGCTTCAAGCTGAACCTTATACCAAATCCACAAGTGCTATGCCAAAGACTAATTCAAGGGAAGACAAGAACAGCGGATCTGGGGACTGTCCGAGACATTAGATCTAGCGAAAGAACACGCCTAAGATGTTTTGGAAGTATCCTGAATCGCTCGAAGACCAGGAAGTGACTATAACAAACGAGAACACGTGCATATCGCCAGAAGACCTTGGCAAACACCTAACCGCTTACCTGACGGAGATTTTCACCCCCGAAGATTTGCCCACACCACAACAGCACTGGCTTTCTCCGAAACAACCGGACTCCAACCAGGAGGGGGACATCGGCCGGGTAACGGTTGTTCGTCCGCTGGCTCACCTGAAATAATCTACCTCCAAGGGACTAGACGGGATCCAGGCTAGCGTTCTCAAGTCCTTGGGAAAGGATGCGATGATGCAGATGGCGGACATCTTCAGAGCGATCCTCCGGAGAGAAGAGTTTGTGCCCCAAGGCTGGCGGCTCGGTCGCGTCGTGCTGGTTCCGAAGAATGGAGTCGACGAACAGTACCTAAGAAGTTATCGACCCTTGACCGTGACCTCTATGGTCTAGACATTTGCCCACATAATCAAGGAACTCATGACAGTATGGGCAGAAAAGAACGAACTGCTCACCGAGCTCCCGGATGGGTTCCTTAAAGGAGATGTGCAACGATTTTAACGTTGAAAGAATTGGCATCTTCTACGTATGATATTGTTTATCTTGTCACAAAGGACAGAAAACACACCTCTTCGAAATGTTGCGATTCCGCCGCGTAATCGCGAGGCAAAAATTAGAATATTCCCTGACCTGCAGCCGCGAGCGGCAGCCATGAGAACCACGCGGCAGCACGTCATTGACGCGGCATGACGTCGTGACTTGTAGAAAGATAGCAAGTGGTGCGAATACCTGCTCGATAAAAGGTATTTTTTCTATATATCTTGTCATTCCAACATAAATATAAATGCGTCAGAAACCTGGCATCATCGACAAAACTTTTATTATACGGAGTTTTAGTGGCGCCATCTATCCTAGGTCAACAAAACGGTCAGCTCTATCTGCTACCGCGAACAGCCGCCCGAAGCCGGAGGGGGACGGGGGCAGAGCCGGATGGGGTTGGCCGGATCCGGATAAGACTTTCCTCCTTTCACCATGTTGTTCGCGCTGCGCCAGCACGTGGTCACGCGGCCTCGAGCGGATGAGTTCTTCCCGCTCACTAATGGATCTAGAGAGAGCGCTTCCCCGGAACCCCGCGCGACCCCCACTGACGTCACAGCGCACGTGACACGAAAGATGGTGAAGGAATTGAGAGGTGCCGAAAACCTCAATATTTGTCATTTTTTTAAATAAGAACTAAGATATGCAGGCAAAAGCGGTTTTTTGTTCTTTACTTCAGAAAGGTCGAGACACCAACTCCCATATGATTTAAGCAAAACACTGAAATTGTTGCACAGCTCCTTTGAGGGACGACGACTGGAGAACAACCTGTTCACCCTTACGCAGTGCTTCGAAGTCGCCAGAGAGGGGGAACGATGGCTTTGCTGCTTTCAGAATTTGGCGAAGGCTTACGACAGCGTGCCTCACACAGGACTTATGCAACGCTTGGAAGAGCTCGGTTGTCCTCACCAGTAGCTAGCTCTCATACAGTGTCTCTACTCAGATGATCAAACGAAGGCGCAGTTGAACGGGGCCAAATCAGTGCTAGTAGCTGAAACAAGGGGCCTCTGACAGAAGTGCCCGCTCTCCCATTTTTTATACATGCTCTATGTGTCGGGAATTATGAAGTCGAAGCTAGGGTTCTCATTGACACACCTGGAAGACGTCTCAGAGGTGGAGTTGATGTTGCCGGGCATCACTTATGCGAACGATATTATATTGATTGCAGAAAGGTTTTAGGACCTGCAGAGAA
Organism: Ixodes persulcatus; assembly: GCA_013358835.2. Classification (NCBI taxonomy): domain Eukaryota; kingdom Metazoa; phylum Arthropoda; class Arachnida; order Ixodida; family Ixodidae; genus Ixodes; species Ixodes persulcatus. Next base: position 99,178 of record JABSTQ010011448.1, on the reverse strand, counting down.
TATAAGTATATGCGAGAATAAGGCGACTACGGTGAACCTTAAGCTCAACACCAGGAAATCGGCAGTGCTTCGGTTAGCCGGGCCAGAAGAGACTACATTTAAGTGTGGTAGTAAATGGTGAAAGTGAACCGGTACATGAATCATACAAATATCTGGGCGTTACGCTGACTAACAAGCTAGATTACCTGACCAAGCATCAGACACGTCTCCGAAAAGCAGCCATGCAAGGAACGAACATCCTCCGAAATCATAATTTGTGAAGCTGCAATCGTTTCCTGGTGACTCGAGAACTTTGGAAGGCGGCGGTGGTGCCTGGACTATTTTTTGCTAACGCGGTTCTCTGCATTCCTTGCACCGTGCGGGAAGTCCTAGAACCTCGGAAACGAGAGGTTGGGAGGCAAGCTTGTTCTGTCATAGAATAGTAGCCAACGAAGCAGTGCAAGGGGATCTTGGGTGGTCGTCCTTCGAGGCCAGGGAAGTGACCAGCAAGATCACCTATGGTAGTTGCCTCCACCTCACGAATCGCGGCTGGTGGGCCAAAAGACTATTTGTCTACACGCATACACTCTTAAAAAAAAAGGGTACTGTAGTACCCTCCTTAAGGGGGTAACCGATATGCACACAGGGCAATCCCTTTTGGAGGTATCGTTACCCCCTGCAACGAGGGTGCAAACTTACCCCCTAGGTTAGGGTGCAACATTGCCTCCTTTTGGAGGTAACCTTAGTTCCTTTTGGTGTTAAAAGTGCATCCTTTCAGGGTCAGCCTTTACCTCCTTTAGGAGGGAATTTCACTCCTTTTGAGAGGTAAGACGACGTAATTGAGGGTGCTGCCTTTACCTCCTTTTGGAGGGAACTATGATCCACTTTGGGGTTAAATACACACGATGAGGAAAACAGCTCAGAAATCGCGGACTACGAAGAACAAATACGATAGAAAAGTGCTGTGCTGTCGTGTTTGTTCTTCGTAGTCCACGCTTTCCGAGCTGTTTTCCCCATCATGTATAACAGCAACCAACTGGCCCAGTTCACATCCTTAATACAGGTTAAATGCACACTTGATGGAATCACTTTTACCCCCTAAAGAAAGGTACTATGGCCCTTTGTGGGTGTGATAGTACGTGCTTCAAAGGTGGGCCTTATAATAGATGAAGACGGCCTAGTTCTGAAAGTACATGACAATGTTTTATTGTGGCTGTCACAAACAAAATGGCATAAAAATCAATGGCATGACTAGACATCTTATAAAAGTTCTAAGATGAAACCACTAAGCGCAATAAAGACATCTGGAACAACACTTTCGGGGCTCTAGTCGTCGCTAAAGATGATCTAGAGGCATAATGCAACCAGGACTGCCTCAGCAGGCGACGCGGCTTCGAGGTCTCCCTCCACTGCCACATAGCTGGGCGCCTCAGGATTAATTAGGCTTGAGTTGACAGCCTCCGGGTAGACTACACTGCCTGCCTGGAACCAAAAAAATGTGGAAATCATGTGATATGAATTTGAAACATATCATCCCAAATTTGAAGAAACTGTGAAGAAATATTAGATTTTTCTAAGACGCATTTGGAGCATTTGATGGGCCACTGATTCCAGCATTATAAAGAATCGACCATACTTACCAGACGTGACCAGTTTAACTGTTGACTAACTACCACCTGACTAAAATTATCACATGGCGGGTGGTAATCGTAGATTAGTAAGCACTTTGTATTCACCGGTCATGTTTAAATTTGTCACCCCGATTTACTTAGGTGACTAACAGATCTTAGTCAAAAGGGTACAACTAGTGTAGCAGGTTAGTATATACAAGTGCTGATTGTTGGGCGAGTTGGCATTGTACGTGAAAAAACATGATTGCGCTTTAAGACAAGGACAGAGGAAGAACATACACCACAGAGCGCTACACCACATTAGCTACTCAGCACCACAGCAGATCCCTATGACCGCCAACCCTAACTGCCGAACTTTGGCAAATATGCAAATATTTTTGCCGAAGTGCTCTGCCAGATTAAAATTGAATTTATGTTTTATTTAGACATGAGAAGAACAGCACACAAGGACGAAAACACAGAAAAAGAACACACCGAAAAAGACACACTCAAGCGCCTTGTGTGTCTTACTCTAATTTATTTACTCGAAGTATACCCTCAACTTTCTCTGGAAAATGAACGAACACCACACACACAAAGAAAAGATAAAAATCAAGAACCTCATTTCAAGTGCCCAAATGCGAACAAGAACATCAAAATAATATATCTGACTACGCTTACCTGCAGTTGCGTCCAAGGTAGCAGGCATCCAGTACCCTCGACGAAATCACCCTACAACGTTGACGCAGTAGGAATGAAATATATTCAATCAACTTCAAATAATGCAAACTTAGCCATCTGACTCGCCTATTGCATGATCAGCTTTTAAAAATGCCTGATGACTCGCAAAAAAAATATGCCAAGACAATATACTTGCTAGTCTCTCTGCCGGCAATAAATTAACGACCTTATTCAGTAATATATTACTATTAATGTTTGCGAAGCGCACGATTAATTTCTGACTGCCGAATGTTGAACTTCGGCAAATACTTAAAGTTTTTTGCCAAAGTAATTTGCCAGATTAAAATTTGAAAATTGAATTTATGTTTTATTTAGACATGAGAAGAACAGCACACAATCACGAAAACACAAAAAATAACACCGAAAAAGACACACTCAATTGCCTTGTGTGTCTTACTCTAATTTATTTACTCGAAGTATACACTCAATTTTTTCTCGGAAATGAACAAACAGCACACACACAAAATAAACATAAAGATCAAGAGCCCCATTTCAAGTGCACAAATGGGAACAAGAAATTCAAAATAAAATATCGCACTACGCTTACCTGCAGTAAACAGTGTTAAGAACTGTCACGAGATGCGTCCAAGGTAGCAAGCATCCAGTACCCTCGACGAAATCACCCTGCAACGTTGCCGCAGGATGAAAGAAATATATTCAATCAACTTCAAATAATGCAAACTTGAGCCATATCTAACTCGCCTACTGAATTATTACTTTAAAAAAAACCTGATCACACGCAAAAAAAAAAAAAAGAAAAAGCCAAGACAACACTATAATTGCTAGTCTCTCTGCCGGCAACAACTTAATGAATTATTCCGTAATATACTACTTTTAATGTTTGCGAAGCGCATGAATAATTTCTAACTGCCGAATGTCGAACTTCGGCAAATATGTAAATATTCTTGCCAAAGTAATTCGCCAGATTAAAATTGAATGTATGTCTTATTTAGACATGATAAGAACAGCACACAAGGACGAAAACACAAAAAAATAACACCGAAAAAGACACAGTCAAGCGCCTTGTGTGTCTTGCTCTAATTCATTTACTCGAAGTATACCCTCAATTTTCTCTCGGAAATCTAATTCATTTACTCGAAGTATACCCTCAATTTTCTCTCGGAAATGAACGAACAGCACACACACAAAATCAACATAAAAATCAAGAGCCCCATTTCCAGTGCAAAAAATGGGAACAAGAAAATCAAAATAAAATATCGGAATCCGCTTACCTGCAGTAAGCAGTGTTAAGAACTGTCACGAGATGAGTCCAAGGTAGCAGGCATCCAGTACCCTCGACGAAATCACCCTGCAACGTTGCCGCAGGACGAAAGAAATATATTCAATCAACTTCAAATAATGCAAACTTGAGTTGTATCTATAACTCGCCTACTGAATGATCAGAGTTTTAGAAATGCCTGATCACACGCAAAGAAAATGCCAAGACAATATAATTGCTAGCCTCGCTGCCTGTAACAACTTCATGACCTTATTCCGTAATATACTACTATTAATGTTGTGCGAAGCGCACGAATAATTAACTCAGACATTTATATTCGGTATTTCAAGGTAACGTGACATTTGACCAAACTATTTATTAAACCTCGTTAAATTAAAAAAATAAAACAAAAAAACGTTGATATTAAAAATCAGCGTTTAACCCTGTCTTTTCGAAATATCAACGACGTTGACAATAAATCGCGCCGGTTGGCCGGTGCCGCCAATGAATGCCTGCGGAAAAAAAAAAAAACCTTATGAAAATTTTAAATATTTGATCAGATCCTCAATTTAACGTCCGACGCGACACGCCAACGGCCCCAAAACAGAAAACCTCATACCCCCTCACGCCTTAAACGTAGGCGACCCCCCCATTCAAAAGGCGCCTTCGCCCGGCCGCCCCGCTCGCCGAACCGCCGCTTTCCCACTTCCTCCACCCGCACACACATACACCGGGAAAAGCTGCTGGCTACGCCACTGGTTAGCGTATGTCAACCTTCTAAATATGCGCTAGTGCAAGCGACAGTCATTCCTATTCTTGCTCTTTATGAACTTCGATGGTCTAAACCGTGTCTGCGTTCGCGCCACATACTAATTTTATCGAACGCTCGACGCCTTCAAACGTGCCAACATGTCCGCCAACCCTTTGTCTAAGGAAGACGGGGGTCGCCTTCCCGGGCGGTCATAACCGACGCCAACTGCCGACCGCGCAGAACATTTCCTTACCTGCATACGGTGCACATAACTTGGATCTTCGACTGAAGTCAATGCAGCTCTCTCGGTGACCTCGTAAGAAGAGACTGAGCCGAACAGAACAATAAAGAACGTTCCTGCGCTGGGACGCCTCCGTCGAACATTCGAGAAGGAAGACCGTTATGCCGACACGAGCAGCCGCGTCGGCGGGGAAAGCTTCGACGCTCCCGGGCGGCCGAGCAGGCGCTCGGCCGCCCGGGAGCGCGAAGAATCACGTGCCATACGAGGAGACCAATTAGCGAACTCGTTTGCGCCTTTCCACAGCCAATCGCAGCGCCTAGGCTTTGGCCGTGCAAAACAGGTGCACCCTCTGGGAGGTAATATGTGCCTCCTCGGTGCCCCTTCGCGGCGAACTTCACCTGGTAGCACCGCATTCTTAGTGTCTGCTGCGTCTGAGGAGGTAATCAAGCGGGGCGCTTTACCCCTGGCCGGGAGGAGGGAGGTAAAGACGGTCTGTTACCTCCTTTTGGTCCCCTTTTTTCTAAGAGTGTATAGTTAAAGTGTACTAGAATATGGGGAACTGTTTGGACCGGCGCGACTCGACAATGGGAACTGATGGCTGCGTGCTTAGACAACAATTGCGGCGCTGCAGTCGACAGGGCAGAAAAAAGTCGCTGCAGTCCGCACGTGCCGCCGCACGTCCGCGTGCACGCGGTGCACGCGCACAAGCACCACCATACTGACTCTACTCCCGATTCGCCGGTGTCGACCGCGATCTAGTAACACGCCTCACGCGCTAGGGAAAATTTTGAAGCTTTTAGTATACACCGCCTAGGCGAGCGTTGTGTCAGTCAACCTTCTGTGGCTTTAAGCGACAAGGAAATCGCCTTTCTACAATCGTTTGAGTGTGGTTGATGGTGTGTATCCTCCGCGTGCTCGGGTGCCCCCGTGCGAGGTGGCCTCGGCTCGAGCTGATTGCGCGGGCTGTTCTTTTTACTTCCTTCAATACATCGAGTTGTGAGTTTACGCTTGTCTCTTCTCTCTTCCCTCTTCACTGTTCCTTTCTATTTGTGCGCAATTTTAGCTATGTTCAATCATTACCACCTCGCACAACTAACCACTTTACTACGCCTCACGCGAGCCGCTTCGGTCCCAACATTACCCCGTATTCTAGTGCACTGTACTGCTGTATCGCCAGTGTGTCGAGTGTGTGGTAAATCAGATGAAACGTTCAAAAATGACATGCACTTGTGCCCCGGACCGCAACCGGCACCTTCAGCGGAGTGCAAGCAGACACCCCTGGAGCGCTCAAGGGCGGGGGCATTGGGCTTTGAGCCTGTTCCGGAGCCTGTGTCACACATGCAAAAACAACGTCAACGGCGATGACGCTCCGCCGAACGCCAACGGAGGGCGGAACAAGGGAGGGGTATAAAAAACCGAAAGGCGACTAGAGAATAGGTGGCTATAGATTCAGATAAGGAGTCACGTAAACCCCACAAGCTAGTTGGTCGGCCACCTTGAGATCGCCCGATATAACAGGAAGACATGCGAAGCGTCATCATCATCATTATCTGTTAGAAAGTTTATATCACAGATAGTTTCTGGCAGTTTGATACTTTAGACCCATGTTGCGGATAAAAAAAAACAGGACGCGGGATGGCCAAAAAAACGTGCTTTTCGTGTAAGGCTCGTCAAATTATGAGGCGCTGGAGAAATTCAGCCTTCTGCGTTAAGTCCTTATTTCGAACTCTTTTTGTTCGCCTTCCGCCCATTGCAAAGCATGCGGGAAGGGCCTTCGAACGCACCTGGTATCGCTGCGCCGCAGCGTTCTTCCGCACGTCTGCTTTCCTCGCCGTCACCATAGCAACGAACGCCGAATGAATGGAAGCACGCACGGTACCGCCGCGTGAAGCCAGCAACAGCTGACGACATTTTACGAACGCCGTCTGCTATAGCCAAAGCCGAACGCGGTATGTCAGATCAACCGCCTCCGCCGGTGTAGTGTTTAGCTACTCTCTTTTTAATACGCCCATTGAACATGTGCACACGTACAAATATCTTGGGGTTCATTTCACGTCAAACTTATCATGGGAAGCTCATATTAATCACGTCGTTGTAAAGGCAAACCAAAGCCTCGGTTTTTTTAGACGAACACTACATATGGCTAACCGGGAGACAAAACTCGTTGCTTACACTGCCCTTGTTCGCCCGCAGCTCGAAAATGCATCTACAACATGGAACCCCCTCCCCCCCCCCAGGCTTACCTAATGCAGAAATTAGAGTCGATCCAAAACAGGGCAACTCGGTTCATTCTTAAAAACTATACACACACTAGCATTACTACGCTAAAAAAAAGAACTCGGCCTTCCACTGCTCTCGGAAAGAAGGAAACTGACCAGACTAGTTTCATTACACGCTTTGTATTATCAAGCCCCTTTAAAGAGAGAATTGTACTGTCCTGCGGCTCATCACATTTCTCCTCGTACAGACCATTCTCAGAAAGTTCATCTGGTAATACCAAGGACAAACCTTTTCAAATTCTCTCCACTGCAGTTACACAAACCTTTTCAAATTCTCTCCACTGCAGTTACACTTTCAGAATGGAACTCTCTGCCAGGACATATTGTTACAATTCAAGACTCATCTGGATTCAGAGCTGTACTTGCTACTTTTCTCGATATTTAGCAACCTTTAACCCTGTGTTTTTCCTTTCTTTGTTTTTGTTTGTTGTCAAAGCCCGCCCCCTTATGCAAAGCCCTACGGGCGCTTTAAGGGAACAATAAATGAAATGAAGTAAAATTTACGGCTCGCAAAGCGTACTCTCGTCAGCAGTGCTCGACGCATGTTATGGGATTTCCAAATTAAAAATCAAAACAAGGTAATTATTTACGGAAACAATTTTTACATTGTTTTAATTGCGAAAATAATGTGTTTAACGTATATTTCGCACGTATTTTACGCTCCTAATTGTTTAACCTACTCATGGCTATACTCACGGCTCCAGTTATCCAGCAGGCCTAATGGCTCTGAACTTGCCGCCTGCTTGCCTTGTTCTGCTCTCGGTTCGTGTGCTGCAGTTGCGCTCCACTTTTACGCGTTTTCACGATGTCGGAAGGAACGTATGTCGCCAAGACGAGGCCACCTGTCAACTGAATTACCCGAGAGACGTCGACACTCAAACCATGTTAGTCGGGCACCTTGAATGTCCTTGGTAGCAGATGCGGAACGATGAGTTCTGCGCCGCCATACGGGCGTTTTAAAACGCTCGGGTTCCTCAAGACGTGTGCCGCAGTCCATTATGACACCGAAACCTCAAGCAATATGTTTGGGTAAGATATAATTTTGACGTTGGGCGTTACCTGCTAAGTCAACAGGAGTAAGCAAAAAAATTAGAGGGAGGGACGGCCGCCTAGTACTTGTTTTGCCTGCGTGGGCCGTCGCAGCACTGCGTATCTCGAACGAGTTCATGGCACGACCGGCTTGGTTGTGGTTCATAGCAGCGGTCTTCGCCTAGCAGCGCTTCAAATTTTGCGTTTCTTGCTCAGGCAACAAGTCCAGGGGTTGGCTGACATGCCTTGTCAAATGTACTACCTCCGGGTAGAGATTCTGGCAAGAATGCAAGAAAACAAAAAGAGGTTACTTTTTTAAGTGGTACAAATCTTGTAAAGGGTCTGTTGTTTTAATAAACATAAGGAAGGTATTTGCCAACGTGACCTTTTACCGGCCCTTACATTCCCATTGGCATGCTTCAAAAAATAAATAAAAAGAAATGATGCAAAAAGTAAATCTCTCAATGTTGCTTTTTCTAGCTTTCTTTAATATCATGTTGGATAATCCCATACTGTTTCAAAGCTAAATATGCTATGTGCGTTTACATCTAAGCATCATATCGCTATATATAGCATGCCTGCACAATTGTATTTCAAAACATCCTAAAAATTGTTTAAAAAGGTATTCCATATATACATTGAATACAGTTGCAGCACAGATGCCACTTGAAATATCTACATGTTCCACTAAACATCTGCTGCTGGGGGCCACCATAGAAGTAGGCAAAGGAGTTGGCTACATTTAGAGAAATCTACTAGGTCCTGGGATTACTGCCTCTAAATAACAATCACCAGTTTGTTGCAGCCATGGCCACTTGTATGACATTCTACTCGCATGTTTTCAGACATGCAGTGCAAAAGCACTGCAGAACGAGACCAGTGTGAGGGACCTTCTGGAAAAGAGCACTAAAACAATTGTGTGGGGCTGAAGAGGACAGTGCAATAGCCAATTTCAGGGCCGCCATTGGCATATAGACCCCAAGAGATCTGAGACCCTTTGCAATGTCAGTAATGATGCCATGAGTTTTAGAACAGGCCGACGAAATAGTGGTATAGGGGCCGACAAAATCAGTAACGTGCAGCTGACAAGAGTGAAAAATAAGAGGCCACATAGCCGTAGAAGCTGCTTCGGTTCGGTTTTGAAGCTGCCCGACACGCTCCAATCGAGCACCCATAACATGCGAGTCACTTGCAGCAGCAGGTGATGGCATTCCTAAGTAAATGACTCAGCAAGGAGCTCTATTCTATATAGCTGTTGTATTTAATAGTAACAGATCAGACGGATTTGCTTAACAGTAAATATTTGTGATATTCGTCATTATTGTAACTTTTCATCATTAGAACCCTTCAACACCACACAGCTGCGGGCTTCTGTTCACTCTCTTTTACCAAAGCAAGGCAAATTGGGGGTTGTGTTTAGGTAGTGTGTTTATTTGTCTTTGAGGTATGCAGCAATACATTATGCTGTACATGAGACGTTTAGCCAGTGCAGTATAACTGCTAGCCTAGTGATACACAAACGCACATTGGTACGATGGTGATACAGATCAAAATGGGCAGGGGCAACACACCTGGATAGCAAGATAGTACTGAATTCATTACACCTACCATGACTTGCCGTAGCTTACAAATTGCTCATGACTCCTGCATCTGCTTTTGGCAGGGATTGATGTTCAATCGGTGGAGCACTGATTGACCACGAGTCCTGCCGCGGTGCCGCGCTTTATCGAGGAAGGTAGTTGATGTACTAAATTCACTATGCATGCCTTGCTACCTAGGTGGTGCTGGCAAGGGCACTGAACTTGGGATCCCTGTGTTCTGCAGCGAAAGTTTTCGTCCCACGTGCTTCCAGGTGCAGTGAACTAACGCACCCGGCCACCAATCCCCCATCACCATAAGAAGCCTTTTTTTATAAGAGCTAGAAGCGGCAATGCTCCTCACACCGATTTGTACAGTCACTGTTGAGCGAATGTTGTCCTGTAGTAACCCTTTCACCACCAAACACGCAAGCACTTTGTAGAACCAGATTTCGTCGCCATCTTTCCATCCGCTTTGACCGTATGCACCAAGTCCCTGGATAACCATGTGCGTCTCTACTCTTGATAAATGTTGTCATGCTGGTCACCTCCAGGAAGTCCACTGATAAGTAACCGATGCTGACTCAAGCTGGCGACACCCTTCACCGCAGTCAACAGACCAGACTATCTAGAATTATGTTCAACAATTGGCTCCCGTTTACTGCACATATCCGCGAAGTGCTATTCAAGGCCAGGTGGATGCTGGGGTTTGGCACTTCGATCTTTGAGGGCGCAGGTGCTGACGCCCCAAACATCTTCCATTTTCGGTCAGGGATGTTGCAGGTTTGATTGACCCTACTATCCCACATTAAGTACTAAACAATTAGGTGCACTTTGATGTCTGACCTGGTAGTTGAAAATGCATAGAGTAGCCCCCTCTGAAAAGCAGTGTACTGAAAGCTTAGTATTTGTTAGTGTATAATTTGTAATGGGATTGGTTATTATCAAACCTGTCAAGAATGTCTTCATTTGTCTTCCTACTTTTTTGCGAGATGTCTTGGCACATTGCTCGTCAGTTATTCGTCTTGTTATCTGTAAGTTGGGAAAAGGGTAATAACTTGACATAAAGACTCGGGAACAGATGTCCAGTTGAAGGTTGCAGAATGCAGCCTTGAAATTCTATGTGGTGTGCTCATATTCAACTACTATTTTCCAGTTGACCGTTGGGCCGTGTAGCTTGCAGAGGGTGACAGTGAAAACTGCTCTCATTGTTGTCACTGTTGTGTGTGTGCATAGTCGTGCTCTGTCTGCGACAAAGTTCTTGGTGCAAAGGCCGCATGCTTTGGTAGCCGCTGGCATGGAACTTGATGTCACAGGTGGCAGTCGTCCAGCGAATCATCTATGACCTGCGGGAATCCTGGGGCAGTTTGGTTATCCCGAATGTGTTTAACCGTTTAGTGGTCTCGGCGGCGCTCACGATCTCCCGCCACTCGTGTCTGAGGACGGATGCGATCACTTGGCAATGAAGTGCCCCACGACGAGCAAGAAGGCGGCGGTTCTGTCCACCGAAGTGGAGTATGGCTTTGCAGCGCCGAGTCGCTTTCTCACTGGGGTGGTTAGGTGCACACAAGTCACCTGGCCAACCAAGCACTGTATGTAACGGCGATACACGTTCACCAGGTACCTGATCACGCCGCCAGCATCACCCAAACCGCTCCTGGAAGAAGTAGTACGTTAGTGGGTACGGTAGCCTGTCTTCAAACCGAAGCTCGCGGAATCCGTCTACGACGAAGATGACGGCCTTCTCAACAGCCGGACACGCTCTTACCAAGCTCAACGCATACCGCCATGATAGCAACAGCGGAAGCGCAATACGGCATCCAAGATTCCTCGCAGACGTAGAAGTGAACACGGCAGACGAAGATCGAGCGTGAGGGACATCCAGAGCAAGCAAGCACTACCGAAATCATCGAAAGAACTGATAGCGAGCAAGCAGTCAGGGCCCGAAACTCGTCAAACACAAAGTTGGAGCCGAAAGTTTGTGGAGCGCGCCGATTGAACTTGGGCGTCAAAAGCGCTACGTCATCGCCGCGCGAGTCCAATCGGCGCGCACCGCGAACTTCGGCCCTAACTTTGTGTTTGGCGAGTTTAGGGCCCCAGCTGTATGGGTGGAGCGCGGGAGGCTCGGCTTACTGATTGGCTTGTGACGACGTTACGTTCGCTAATGGATTTAGCCCGACGCTTCTCCTCATGGTTGCCACAAAACATCTAGTTTTCGTCAGATATCGAACATATTTAAAAGCAGTGTGCGCAACTTTCTATCCCGGTTTTCTGTTATATTTCGTTGTCCTAGCAGACAACACAGATATAGTGTTTCGCCGCGTTAAAATTGTTTATTGACGCCTTGATTGACGCAAACTTTCTCTGTGTGCCCGATGCGACGTCGTGTCCGCAATCGCAATAAACATCACCTAAATGTCATTTGAGTTGTCATTTGGCAGGTCCCATCTTGAATGTTATTTGGCATAGAAGGCATTTTAGGTGCCGTTTAACAGGATGTTAGTATTTCTAGAGGACGAAAAAGCGTTACCCGAGATTTCAGACAAAGCTTCAGATGACTGGCAAAAATTATATGCAGCAACAAGATGGCTGAAGTGGCGTTACTTTATAGCGTAATTTATTTAATGGCTTAACAGCTCTTACCCTTCATGAGCACTTCAGTGCCGTTTCCTCACGGGCAATTTTTTTTTTTCTAAAATAGCGTGCTTTTGACATTAGGTAGGTACTACATGTAGAGCGCCACTCTGCCCCAAAAAGAAGCGCATCAAATATACCTCTACTTACCTTTCGTTTTTTACATGTTGAAAACACAAACGGGCACGCCTGTACCTTCTCGATGCTCATAAAGAAAACACGCAAGCAAGAGCAAACAAGGAAAACAGAATGCTGGAAGCTTTTTATTCTATACGTGGCCTCCGAAACGACGCGTGTCGCCCAGCACCAGACTGGCATTTGTGGGTACGTTAAAAATAAAAAAGAGTAAAAAAATTAATGACGCAATAAAAAGCAATTGTTAATGAAGAGTAATAAAAAATTTCCGCAAGAAGGCGGATCGAAGGTGTATCGATTCGTGGAGCCTAACAAGGCAATCCATTTCCTGAAACACTGTGGGGCCATTTTGAGGAAGCACTTGTCGGGCACTTCAAGGACTACACGGGGTGATTTATCGGAGGAACTTGCCACGCCGCTGTGCTCAGCGTCTAATGTATCGCAATTTGTTCGCGTGTAAGCAGTTTATTCTTTTATTTGTTCGCTACCCGGCAACGATTCAATATTAAGTAGTGCTTCCGTTTTTTTTTCTTTGTTTGATTTTGTAGTTTTCAAGAGCGAATGAAAATCGTCCTTCAACAAGATAATTTCTTATTGTCTCTTCAATTTCCAGTCGCTGTCGCAGAAGTTCGACATACCCGATAGCCTTGAATGACGATCGGTTTACAGCCTCCTGACATCGCTTCCATTCGGGCTGCTACTTATGTCAGTCATACATCTACTCCAAAGACTCATTGTTTGGTGTTCTTGTTTTTCTTTAATTGGTATAAAGTACTCGTGAGCGCTGTTTATTTTTTTTCTAGTAAGTATTTATATTATGGAATATATTATTGACATTACGATCGAGTTTCTACATGACTGAAAACAGTCGGCGCTCATGTTGCAATAGGCCCATTTCAAATTGAAGAATTAAAAACAGAGCGAACAAGACGAAGGACAAGAGGAGACGTAGACAGACAGAGCGCTGAATCTCAACTATAATTTATTGGAAAGCAACACATAAAGATCACCGTGAATGAATAGGACGCAATTCTCATCACCTTGTCATGCACTATGACTGTCATACACGTGCCCCCAGGAACGCCAGTTGTTTTGTCAAACAGAGCAATCGAGGGCGCACTTATACACGCGTCATTTCCACATCGAGATGACGTGTGCGTAAGTGCGCCCTCGATCGCTCTGTTTGATAAAGAACTGGCGTTCCTGGGAGCACGTGTATGACAGTCGTTGTGCATGACAAGGTGATAAGAATTGCGTCCTATTTATTCGCGGAGATTTTTATGTGTTGCTTTCCAATAAAGTTCAGTTGAGAGTCAGCGCTCTGTCTGTCTACGTCTCCTTTTGTCCTTCGTCTTGTTCGCGCTGTTTTTAATTCTTCAATATGCAAAACCAACTCACCCAAGTTTTTACCCTACTACAAGACCCTTTCCAAAATTCAGTCTGGCAACTTTGATTGCTATCATCATCTCAGTGCACGGCATTTATGTCAAAGTAATGGCTGTACAGCAAAGGCTTTTTTTAGAAGCCAGCAAAGCCCTCCGGCAGCTGAAGGTTCGAATTCAAATAGGGAGGGTAGGAGGAAACCTCACAGAAGAAGGAAAAAGAAACAGCGCAATGTAGGATTTCTAAACATGCAGAGGGGCAGAAATAAAATGAATTAGAAAGAAAATGCAAAACGATTAAATTATGAAGATTTCGTAGAACTATGGATTGGCACAGACGCATCTTAGAGATATGAAGCAACCACCTTACTTGGCAGGTTATTTTAGGGTGAAATGCAATCGATATGAAGGGGAGCGAAAAGAAGGCGGATAGAGAGTGCTAGTGAAAGGACAGGGCTAAGGAAAGGTGAGGGAATTCCGCAGAGTGCACATGGGGTTAGAAGGCAATATGAGAGGATTAGGCACGCTCATAGGTTTTGTATATATCAAAACAGGAACTGATTCAAGAGAGAAAAATGCACAGCACTTGACGTTGTTAGAGGCGGGGCTTAGGCCGCACGTCCGGAGGCTTCCTGGCTCCTGACGACGACCATTCCCCGAAGTGAAGAACCCAGGGGTCCAGTGGAGGTGGGAGATTTGGTAACGTAACGAACGGTTTAATTACATGGTAGCGATACAGTCGTCAAATCCGAGAGAACCACTGGAGCCGCCTCACGCCCCGCCTTATATAGGGGTCCGTTTTCTCCCTCACTCTCCGCCAGGGCAGCAGGTGCGACCGCCAAGTGCGTTGCAGCAAAGCCCACCGCGTCGTAGCCAGAAGTGCGTCGTAGCCATGGTTCTCCGCAGTTAGGCCAGGCCTCTCTCCCCTTCCGGAGCGCACGAACCCACACGCACACACACACACGTCCCGTTGACGTCACGGACGCATTGAGACTCGTTTTGGGCAGGCATCGACAGGTGGGCGACAGTCCAGAACACGTCGGGACTCGTGTCGGGACTCGTTTCGGGACTCGTTTCCGCAGCGTTGAAACTCGGAAAAGGTTGCCGAAGGTTCCATTCTTAACAGCCCCTCCGGGGCCAGGGAAACCTCGAATGGCCGGTGGTACAATCGCTGGCCTGAAGAGGTGGGCTTGGAGTAGGCCTTGAGAAGACGCTGCAAGCACCAAACAAACTCCCAAACCTCTCACAACGGAGGCATCAGCGGAAACGTCCCCCACAACACCACGCCACACCGCAGTCAAACGCTCGGAATCCGCCAGAGACCCGCCAGACTGGATTACGGATTACCAAAATTTGGTACAATTCCGGGTATCGAGACCCCCTGTCGCCAAAAAGAACTCATTTTTTCAACGAGGTAACTATGAACAAAATACCAAAGACAAAAACTCTTCGCAATTTGTGAGGTCCTTTTGGGGTTTCAACGAAGTGCCCCCACTTAGATCCTCATTCCCGTGGATGACGAAGACCTCTGAGATCATCCCTACTATTTTTCGTGATGCCAGAAAAATCTGCTCAACCCATCGGCATTGCCGTTAAATTTGCCTTTCCTTTTTCTTACGCTGAAGTCATAGTGATCGATTTTCACGTGATTTCTAGACGTGGAAATGCGGTCCTTATAGCGCCGATAAAACAATCCGCCTCTTTCATTCCCCGTCACATTGGTCCTAGCAATCTCCTGAGCTGTACAGCGAAACCCTGACACACTAGGGTCGCTCTTCTGCTCGACTGTCAAAGACACTCTGTCTACTCGTAGCAGAGGACCAAAGTTACGCGACGCCGGAGCTACGAGAGATCTTTCACTGATCCCCTCTTCCTCCGCCTTTTCCGCCGGCGCGATGGGACGGCGTACGCTTCCTAGTGCTACGAGATCAGGCTGTTCTGCAACCTGGTCCCTCTCATCCCGGTTTTCTGCCTCCAACTCTGGGAGTGCTTGCTCCCCGTCAGCTGCCTCTGGCTCTGGATCACTCGTCAACAAAGGGGCGACCTGACGCGATTTGGACCTCGTACACGACTGAACTAGCCCTTCTCCCAGTTGTTGACCCCTTTCGCGCAGCAGGAAATCTGACCAGTTAGAAAACAAATAAGGATACTCCAACGGGACTGTTTGCGAGACAGCCGCCTCTGTCACTAGCTCTCCGAACGGGCCAGTTATCCTTACTGTCGCCATAGGCAGACAGACACTGTGCTTTTCAAGCAGCTGCTTGATCCTAACTACCTTTCCAGTAAAATCGGATGGCGTTACATATGACGGATGAACAACGTCCATCGTCGCTGCACTGTCACGAAGCACCCTGCACGGCTTTCCGTTTACCTGGAGCTCGTGAAGATAGGGACGAAGGAGCTTCAGGTCCTTGTCTCTACCGTTCACGTACGAGAACACAACCCGCGGTTTCTTACATCTGGCCGCTGTGTGTCCCGGCTCCTGACAGTTGTAGCACAGGAACGGCTTCCTTGCCTCGAACTGCCCTGTTGGGCTTTTCCGCGCCTCGTCTCCGTTCGAGTGTTCTGCGCTCTTGTCTGGGACCTTTTGTCCTGCTTCGGGCTTCTCGGGCCCGTTTTCTCGCGAGTCATTTCCCTGTCGGAAGGTCTTGCGCTGATCGCTTCGGCCGGATTCGCTTTCCTCTCCGCTCAGCTTTCTACGCGTTGCGTACTCTTCGGCTAGCTCAGCGGCCCTTTCGACAGAGTCGACTCCCACCCTGTCCTGCACCCAGAGCTTGACTGACTGCGGAATGCTACGAAAGAACTGTTCGAGGCACACACACTCGACTACCTTGTCTCGGCTTTCGTACACTTCCTCGCTCTTCAACCATTCTATCAGGTTGGTTTTAAGCCCGTACGCGAATTCCGAGTAGCCCTCGCTGCTCTTTTTGGATGCGTTTCTAAACCTTTGACGGAACGCCTCGGCAGAAAGGCGGTACCGCTTCAAAAGGCTGGACTTCACCTTGTCGTAGTCGTCCGCGTCTCCAGCACTAAGGCGCGCGACGACCTCTGCTGCCTCACAGGGCAACAAAGTCAAAAGCCGTTGCGGCCACGTTTCTGGGGCGAAGCTCAACTTCTCACATGTCCTCTCAAAGTTCACTAAGAACAGGCCCACGTCTTCCCCAACTTTAAACGGCTGCAGGAGCTTCTTCATTTGATACGACTCGGTCTCACTTGCTCGTACCGGAGCCCCAACTCTACTGTTCTGCGAGTTTAATCGCTGTTGTTCAATTTCGAGCTCCAGCCTTTTCAGCGCTCGCTCCTGGTCTCGTTCCTCTCTCGCTGCAGCCCGCTCTCGTTCCTCTCTCGCTGCAGCTTGCTCTCGTTCCTCTTTCGCTGCAGCCCGCTCTCGTTCCTCTCTCGCTGCAGCTTGCTCTCGTTCCTCTTTCGCTGCAGCGTGTTCCTCTTTCGCGGCAGCCTGTTCCTCTCTCGCCGCAGCCTGCTCTCGTTCCTCTCTTGCTGCAGCTTCACTCTTAGCGTTCTGAAGCAGTTCCCACGCAATTTTAATTTCCTCTGCTTCCGCGCTCTCTGAAATCGCTTTACTGATCTCAGATTTCTTCATCTTTTGCTCCACCTCCACACCCAATTCTTCACATAAACAGAGTAAATCTGTTCTCAGTAACCTCATTAGATCCATGATCGCTGCTTTTTAGCTTTGGCTTTGTTCTAAAACTTGTCGCGAGGTTACACACAAACCTAGCGCACGAGTCAAACTCTAAGGATTCCCAGCAGTTCAAAATTAATTACCCATAATCTGAAGCCTGGCGAATCTCAAAGCAAAGTCCAAACGCTCACCCACAGATGTAGCACGATGTCGCATGGTCCGATCCCAACCGCTGCCAACCAGTTTTTCGAGGCGGGGTTTAAGCCGCACGTCTGGAGGTTTCCTGGCTCCTGACGACGACCATTCCCCGAAGTGAAGAACCCAGGGGTCCAGTGGAGGTGGGAGAATTGGTAACGTAACGAACGGTTTAATTACATGGTAGCGATACAGTCGTCAAATCCGAGAGAACCACTGGAGCCGCCTCACGCCCCACCTTATATAGGGGTCCGTTTTCTCCCTCACTCTCCGCCAGGGCAGCAGATGCGACCGCCAAGTGCGTTGCAGCAAAGCCCGCCGCGTCGTAGCCAGAAGTGCGTCGTAGCCATGGTTCTCCGCAGTTAGGCCAGGCCTCTCTCCCCTTCCGGAGCGCACGAACCCACACGCACACACACACACGTCCCGTTGACGTCACGGACGCGTTGAGACTCGTTTTGGGCAGGCATCGACAGGTGGGCGACAGTCCAGAACACGTCGGGACTCGTGTCGGGACTCGTTTCGGGACTCGTTTCCGCAGCGTTGAAACTCGGAAAAGGTTGCCGAAGGTTCCATTCTTAACAACGTGTATCTCCAAGAATGTCAGAGAAATTGGAACTAATCGGGAAATTATTATCTTAGGAGACATGAATTCACGCTCAGAAAACTTTGATGGACACACAGGTTCAACAGGGAGGATTCTACGAGAATTCTGCGATCCTCTTGATCTAGTGCTTGTTACCGCCCAAGTAACATGCGACGGAAAACTAACGTGGGAGAGAAACAATTCGCATTCAACAATTGATTACTGCCTAAGTTCTAGCAAATCGCATAACAAATTAAGACACATAGAAATAGATAAGGAAGGCACGAAAAGCTTAGGACAGGGGTCTCAAACACGCGGCCCCCGGGCCGCATGCGGACCGCGACTCGCTGAGAAGCGGCCCGCAGGCAACCGGCTGCGAGTCCCGGTTTCCATGTCTCGAGCGCTTGAAATGACATGTGTCATAGTGATCTCATCTCGTCGATTCATTATCGCTCGGAAAGTAGCTCCGCTCATTTCACCTATTCGCATAGTTTATACTTATCTGTGTCCATTTTCCCTTTTTTTGCTTTATTTTTTTCATCCGAGCTTTTTGTAATGTACAACAATTCCGCTACTTGTCTGCAACCTCGAGCTATTCGTTGAAGATACATGTCGGCTGCGCAAACTCTCGCTTAGCAGGAGCAAGTGCCAAAGATAAAGCTATGAGCTCGGGATTCTCATTAAAAAAAAAAATCACAATTAAAAGACGAGGATTTGTTCAGAGTGTTATAACAAAAATTGTGAGGAATTCAATAACTGCCAAATTAAATTATTGTTTTTTAAAGACATGTTGAGCTGGGAACGACAGATTACTTGCTCTCTTGTTCTACTAAAAATGCGAGCAAGTTGGCGGGGCCGTGTAATTTTAATTTCTGCTATCACATCAGGTCAGGGCCCAAAGTTGTCATATAAACAAATCGAATTTAAAAATGTCACTGGCAAAACTGTGAGTTTACGAAAAGCATAGGGCACGAGGTCTCTTCTCATTAAAATCTTAAACCCCCCCCCCCCCCCCCCCGTCTTTCGTTGGCCCTCGGACTTTCCGGTATGGGCTATCTGGCCCCCAAACTCAAATGAGTTTGAGACCACTGGCTTAGGAAATAATCATAAGTGACTTAAAATAAAGTTTGGTACAGCAGATACCACACACAAATTCTTGTAAATCGACCCTGAACGACGCCCAACTTCAAGAAGTATCAAAACGAATTGAGACTATAGTATCCAGACAATTGCAGAAAGAATGGGCGTATGACGATATAGTAAACATATTTAAAAGAGGGCTAGAGATGTTTAATATCAAACAAAGAGGAAAAAGAGGAGAAAAACACACACCAAAAAGCTGGTGGGACAGGGAAGTTAAAGCGGCCATAGCAGGGCGACAAAGGCCTCAAGGGAACACAGATGGGCGAAGAGAAGGGGGAACAGACACGCTGAGGTAGCATTAAAATTGGGTTACATTTCAGGAGAGAAAAAAAGAGAAGCATCTGCTCTAATCCTGGCCAAGATTGATAGAGCTGGAGTGCAGTGGATGACGGAGGTAAACCAAAATGAAAGGACTGCAGCAAAAAGGATCTGGGAGCACATTAGTGCACAAGAAAGAAAAACAGTACGGTTCCCTTCCTCATTGACCACACACGAGGGGATAAGTGTAGAGGGTGAGGAGGCAAGGCAATTTATTAGACGAACAATCGAGATAACATTCGCTGAACTTGAACAGAACGAGATTGGACAGAACACAAGTAGCAACATGGCACAAGACGAGAACACTAACGAGACAGCTGAGACGACCACGGGGGAATGGGACAGAGCAAAAAGTTAAGTACCTGCTGGATCGGCGAAAGGCCCAGATGGCATAGGAATGAGACTAATCAAGAGACTAGAAACACAAAGCAAATTATAGTTAAGACAGGCAACTGATCAAATAATAATAGGGGGCTGGGGGGAAAGAGGTACCCAATGATTGGATATCAATCGGACGGAGATTACTATATAAAGCCAAGGGAAATAAGCATAGCATCCAAGTTAAATATGCCTAGCATTAGATCATACCGCCCAGTAACATTAACTTCGGTCCTGTACAGGGTAGCGATGCAGGTATTAAAATTAAGAATAGAAGAATGGGCGGAAAACATTTTAGTGGAGCTATAGAACGGGTTCCCAAGAGGTAGAATATTATATGATAACTTATTCCTCCTCACTGAGTGTATAGAGCTGGCACGCATGCGTAAAAATCCGTTATGGATAATATTTCTAAACATTAAAGGGGCGTACGGCAATGTGAATCAGGAAAAACTCTGGGTACATCTTAGAGAGTATGATTTAGATGCACATTTGATTAGGCTTTTGCGACTGGTATAAACAAATAATAAGGTCGTTATAACATGAGAAGCAGAAATAACAGAACCGGCAGAAAAGCAAAGTGGACTCAAGCAAGTTTGTCCCATATCGCCTCTACTTTTTATGATATACGTGAGAGGAATGGAAAAAAAATTGGAAGACTGCAACTGAGGTTTTTATGTCTCATATTGTCACGAAGGACAAACGATGAGGCGGCGAATAACTAAGGAACTAGACGTTTAATGGAGCGAACTTGTGCCCAAAACAAAAAAGAACAAGGTTAGCGTCGCAGGCGTTGATGTCGGCGAAACAGTAGAATCGAAAGCTGGGACGAGACTGACTCCGCTCACCATGCGGAGTCCCTTATGTACCCTCGTGGGTTTCTGGAACATTCGGCGTAGAGCCTTCGGCGCGTAGAACATTCGGAACTTGATCGGACGACAAAGTTCCCGAACTTACGGGAACGCCAAGTTGAAAGAATAAATAAAAGGACATTCCGCTGACTGAAATTGAACGTAGACCTTCCGCGCGGCAGTCAAGCGCGGTTATCATTCGGCCACGCACGCGCTCACCCCCGCGACGCGCGTGGCATTACTCCCCCCTTTAAAAAGAGGATCGTCTCGATGCACTTGCAAGGAAATTATTAAAAAAAAGCAAAATAATGGCAAATTACAGAGCCTTGTAAAACACAGTCCTATCGAGTGTGGTACACAAAAACGAAGTTCACAGTCCTATCGATCGTAGTACGGCTTGAGGCGCACGAAGTGGACGACTTCCGGTCGTGGAGGGCGGCGCAATGAATTCTGTGTTCTGTCGGGCATCACCTCGTAGATCAAATTTTTGAGTCGACGAAGCACTTTGTAGGCTCCGAAGTAGCGCTTCAGGAGTTTCTCGCTTACACCGCGTCGTCGTATCGGGGTCCAGTCCCACGCACGAACTCCGAGCTTGAAGCGAACGTCGATCCGACGAAGGTTGTCCCGGGTAGCGTCGTCTCGTTGTAATTTTGAATCCGGAGTCGGGCGAGCTGGCGAACTTCTTCAGCTCGTTGAGCAACAACCTGGGCGTCTTGGCTTCCATCGTCTGCTACTTCGATGGGCAGCATCTCATCAAGCATGGTCGTTATTTTTCGGCCATGCACCAGCTGAAACGGTGTTACTCCTGTGGTCTCTTGTACCGCCGCGTTGTAAGCAAACGTGATGTGGAGTAATACCTCGTTCCACGTCTTGTGCTCTACGCTGACATATATGGAGATCATGTCGGCGATAGTTTTGTTTAGCCTTTCCGTTATTCTATTTGTCTGCGGATGGTACGGAGTAGTTCGACGGTGGCTGGTGCTACTAAGACGAAGGATTTCTTGCGTCAGCTGAGCCATGAAAGCTGATCCATGGTCTGTAATGAAAACTTCGGGAGCGCCGTGCCGGAGGACGCTGGGCTCGACGAATAACTTGGCGACTTCCACAGCAGTCCCCAAAAGGAGGGCTTTTGTTTCGGCGCACGAGATAATCTGTGGCGAAGATTATCTAACGGTTTTTCGACGTTGACGGCGTACAAGGGCCAAGTGGATTCATTTCGATCTGCTGGAAGGGTGCAGTTGGTGGAGGAATTAGCTGCAGGAGACCGGCCGGCCTCATTGGAGGTTTCTTCCGTCGCTGGCACTCGTGACATGATCGTGTGTATTGGTGGACGGTTTTGGGGAGCATGGGCTAGTAATACTTTTAATAAATACAGGTCAGTGTCCGACTCTAACCAAGGTGTCCGGACGTCGGGTCGTCATGGCAGGCTTGAAAGATCTTCTTTCGAAGGTCGGTCGGGATTACAAGCAGCCACGGCGAGTTGTTGTTCCCGAAGTTTTTTTTGTACAGTACACATTGACGAATGGCGAAGGTCGGCAGGGATCGTGAAAAAACACGTAGCATGGTACTCCCGCACCCTTCCAGGTGCTCTATTAGTGCGCGCAGCTCAGGATTGTTTCGTTGATGTCGTGTCATGTCGTCGGTGTTTACTGCGCCTAGGAAGCACTCGTCGTCATCGTCGTCGCTGGTGCCGGAAGGTGCTTCGACGGGGGCTCTGGACAGGTAGTCGGCGTCGCTGTGCTTGCGGCCTGACTTGTAGACAACAGTCATGTTGAACTCTTGTAGTCGGAGACTTCACCAAGCGCGGCGTCCTGACGGGTCCTTGAGGTTCGCAAGCCAGCAAAGCGAGTGGTGGTCCGTGACTACGCGGAATGGGCTCCCGTACAAGTACGGACGAAACTTCGTGATTGCCCAGACGACCGCAAGGCATTCTTTCTCAGTCGTGGAGTAATTTCTATCCACCTTGAACAGTGTCTAACTTGCGTAGGCGATGACTCGCTCGGTGCCCTCTTGCACTTGAACCAGTACCGTGCCAAGTCCTGCGTTACTTGCGTTCGTGTGAATCTCGGTTTCCGCATCCTGATCCAAACGTCCAAGAACAGGAGGAGTCTGGAGTCGTCGCTTCAGCTCGTCGAATGCCTGCTCCTGCTCTTTTGCCCATTTGAACTTCTCGGCATCCCCCGTGAGGTTTGTGAGCGATGCAGAAGTCCTTGCAAAATGCCGAACGAAGCGCCGATAGTAGACACATAGTCCAAAGAACCTTCGCACGGCCTTCTTGTCTGTCGGCGCTGGAAATGCTGCGACGGCGCAAGTCTTCTCTGGGTCTGGTAAAACGTTTTCGTTACTAAGCCCGTGACCTAGGAACTTCACTTCGTCATAGGCGAACCGACACTTTGACGGGTTGATGGTGAGTCCGGCGGTCCGTATGGCTTAGACAACAGCTCGAAGTCGTCGCAAGTGCTTGTCAAAGTCGCCGGAAAAAGCTACGACGTCTTGGATAAGGATGGCTAGTTGGGCTAGTTGGTTTTGCATCATGGTGTAATACGCCAAAACAACAAGGACGCTGGGCAGGACCCGGCGTTGTACGCCGCGTCCTGTCCAATTCTCCCTTCGTTTTCTTTCTTGTTGTTTTGGCGTACAACGCTACGACGTCGTCGAGGTAGACGAGACAGCTCTGCCACTTCAGTCCTGCCAGTACGGTGTCCATGACACGCTGGAAAGTTGGTGGCGCCATGCATTGTCCGAATGGCATCACCTTAAACTGGTCAAATCTATCCGGCGTGACAAGAGCTGTCTTCTTTCGGTCCCTTTCGTCGACTTCAATCTTCCAGTAGCAGCTCTTCAGTCTATCGATGAAAAGTATCGCGAGTGGCAGAGACAGTTCAACGTGCCGTCGATGTAGGGGAATGGATAGACGTCTATTTTTGTCACCGCGTTCAGCTGCCGGCAGTCCACGCAGAACCTATGCGTTCCGTCCTTCTTCTCAACCAGTACGACTGGAGAGGCCCATGTACTGCTTGAAAGTTGGATTATGTCCTCGTTCAGCATCTCTTCAACTTGCTCCTGGATCACCTTCCTTTCTTTTACGGAGACTCTGTATGGCGATCGATGTACGGGGCGCGCGTCGTCCTCGGTAACGACGCGGTGCTTCGCAACGGCGGTTTGGCACACCTTCGATAACGTTGCAAAACAGTCGCGGTATTCGGCGAGGAGAATAATCAGCTGCCGTCGTTTCGGGCCCGGAAGCTTAGGGGTAATACTAAACTGCGCTGGCGACGTACTGTCTTTCTGAGGTGGCGAGGATTCTTCAGTAATCGTGGCAATTTCGGCAGAGTTCCGGAGTTCCTCGACGTGGCCCACAGCTGCACCTTTCGTGAAATGTTGCGTTTCTTTTCGGAAGTTCGTGATGAGGACCACAGTGCAGCCATCCTGAAGTTCAGCTACTCGTCTTGCGGTGCCTATTCCTCTTCCCAGGAGCAATTGAAGGTTTCCTTCCAGAACAACTTCGCCGCAGGTAGCTACATCGGTCATGATGGTTACGACAATACTTGATCCCGGCGAAAGGCTCACGTGGTCGACAGGAACTCGCACAGCGGCTGACACTGTTTGGGCTTTCTCAAAAGACGGAACAGGTTCCCGCAGAGCCAATCTGTTCTCTCCAAGGTCAATGTCGGCCTTAGAGAGAACATAGAATGTTCTCCTCAAGGCATTCTATGCCCGTGAAGCGTACCCTTTCGAAGACGCCTCGGCCCAGGGAGGTGCTCAGCCCCGGGAGGCTACCCTCCGCAGAAGACTGCAACGCCCGAGCAAGCCGAGGTACCTAAGGCGAACTCCCGGAATTCGGACCCCTGCAAGGCAGAAGCCAAAGAAGAAGACCGCGACGATGACTACACCGTACCTCTACCAAAATGTCACGAATGGCAAATGATGAGGCGGCGAATAACTGGGTAACTAAAAGTTTAATGGGGCGAACTTGTGCCCAAAACAATATAGAAAAAGGTTAGCGTCGCAGGCGTCGATGTCGGCGAAACAGTAGAATCGAAAGCTGGGGCGAGGCTGACTCCTCTCGCCATGCCTTTATGTACACGCGTGGGTTTATGGAACATTCGGCGTAGACCATTCGGCGCGAAGAACATTCGGAACTCAATCGGACGACAATGTTCCCGAACTTACAAGAACGCCAAGTTGAAAGGATAAATAAAAGAACATTCCGCTGACTGAAATCGAACCTAGACCTTCAGCACAAAAGTCAAACGCGGTAATTGCCCTCGCTCGGCGACGCGCGTGCAATATATAAAAAGAGGGAGAAAAGAACACTACGTTATATCAGGAATGTTCTACGCAGGCGACATTGTACCGTTAGCAAATAGCTGGGATAGGTTACAAAAGCTGATCTATGAAGAGGAAGGAAGCTCTGGGCCTGAAATTCAGTAGCAACAAGTCGGGAATAATGGTTTATAACGATGAGAAGCGGGACCCGCCGAAAATTCAAGACGTTTTAATAGAACATATAGAGAAGTATAAATACCTAGGAGTATGGCTGAACGAGGGAAACCAATACTTAGAAGAACAAGAAGAAAACTAACTAAAGGAAGGAAAAGGGAATGTAGCAATTTTGAAGCGAATGGCACAATGGAATTACAATAGATATGACGCTGTTATGGGAATATGGAGAGGAGGGATGGTGCCGGGGTTGCATTTCGGCAATGCAGTATTATCCATGAAATCTGAGGTCCAGTCGAGTTTAGAAACCCGGCAGAGGAGCGCGGGCAGACTGGCACTGGGGGCGCATGGGAGTACACCAAATGAAGGAGTGCAGGGAGACATGGGCTGGGGATCTTTCGAGGCTAGAGAGGCGATCAGTGAGTTGAAATTTTAACAAAGACTAGACACAATTGAGGATACGCGATGGGCGAGAAAGGTATATAAGCATCTCTACACGAAAAGTCCGAATACTAAATAATCAAACCGAATCAAAATATTGAAATGCAAACACTAACAGTCAAGTACTGGGGCGGAGCAGGCTACCTGGGTGAAAAAGAAAGTAAAAAAAGCCGAGAGAAAGTTATGGGAGGAAAGAATGCAAGGAAAATCATCTTTAACTATGTATAGGGGACGAAAAAAGGAAACAAGGGAGGAACGTTGATATGATCATTCACTGCAGAACTCATTGTTATGTGAGGCTAGAACAAGAGTATTGAGAACTAGGACACATAGGATAAAGTATAAGGAAATGGATACGCGGTGCGCCGTATGCCAAGGAAAAGACGAGAGAATGACACATGTAGTGTTGAGGTGCACAGGGCTTGCTCTCGCCCTCCGCCCTCCTCCTCGGAGGGGGCGACGGATTTAGCCGAAGCGCTGGGGTTTGCAGACAAAAATGGAAGAATGGATGATAAATGCATTTTAATAACGAAGTGCACGGGTGGAATATATTTAAGGAGAATTGAATGACGTACAACTAACTGACATAGCTCGAAACAGGCGGGACAGAGGAAAATTGAGACCCCCTTCCGCGTGTCTGCGGCCCAAGGTCTACACTCTGTCTCGCAGTGGGCTCGGTGCCGAGGTATAGCTGACTGGGTTTGACTAGAGTTCCTGTATAGGCTCCCTATGGGAGCCAGAGTTGCTCATCTGTTTTCCACGTGCTGCCGCGCCGCTATTCGCCTAGATCCGATCACGTGAGGAGCAGGATTAAATGCTGTGCAGGAAAGTAGACGTTGCACGCGCCCCGGGCGTACGTTCCCCTGCTTTTGAGCGCGCCGCGCGTATCGAACGCGAGGCGCCGCTATGCGCCGAATTCAGACACGTGAGGAGCAGGATCACACATTCCGTGCAGGAAAGACGGCGCTACGGGGATGAACTCTCAACTCTGGCTCCTGTAGGAAGCCTATACAGGAACTATAGGTTTGACCAGAGGAAAACAGGCGACTCCCTCGTCATGGGGAAAAGGCGGGGGTTGATGTTTTTGGATTTTTTGCATGATCCTCCTTAGGTCATCCTGGTGATATCTCACACCTCCTGGTGATGGTCACTAAATTGCAGAGGGGAAACGAATTGACGAAGGAACAAAATCCTACATTTGGTTTTTAATTTATTGGCTAGGTGGCGCAAGCTGCCGCGCGTTATAAAAAGTACAGCCGTTGGCATCAATCCATCCATCCATCATTGTATGGCATCTGTGCCAAACTAATGGCGGCCTTTGTGAGTTTGATGAAGGAAGAAGTTGAAGATTGCGGGCTTCTAGCTCTGATTCCCTCAGACCCAGTCCCCGGATGAATATGACACAGCAATAGTTCGCTCTCGGCAAAAGGGTTTATTCACTCACTTATTGCGTGGGGGGGTTTCGGGACCGGGGGAACGGTCATCAGCGAGGCCGGGGGGAAGTCCACTGCCACTCAGCTGCTCCAAGTCCCAGCGGTGGTCGTCTACACCGCGTCATGGGGACGTCGTCGTCGAGGGTCGCCATCCGGTCCGTTCGTCGAGTCCGCCACACAACGTCTTGCCCACACTTTCCCCGCGCCATCGTCCGTCTCCCGCAGAATCCGGCGCCAGCGTCTTCGTCTCCTGTCACCGCTGCACGCTTCTTTGCTGTCCGCCGTCCTAGAGAGCCGCCGTTCGAGAGAGAGCCCCCCAGTGTCCCGCCCCCTCTTTTTATATCCTCACCCCTGGCTGATCACGTGCACCCCCATGACCTGTCCACGTGCCACCCCCGCGATCCCCGAACGGGAAGACGCACCAGGCGACAGGGCCCGCTCGTCCGGGGATCCGGGAGAGCGGAGTAGGGGTGCCAGGAAGAACGGCCGCGTGTACGAGGGAAAGGCAAGGAAGACGGGGCCCGAGGGAGCGGCCCCACCCTGACCCCTAGCCGATCACGTGCGCCCCCCCCCCCCCCCCCCGACCTGTTCACGTGCCACCCCCGCGATCCCCGAATGGGGGTGACGCACCAGGCGATAGGGCTCGCTCGTCCGGGGATCCGGGAGGGCGGGGAAGGGGTGCCAGGAAGAACGGCCGCGGAAAGGATTCCTGCAAGATACAACCAGGCGGAGGACATATGTGGCGTATACGTTCGTGAGGTCGGTAGAACACGGCGCAAGAATCAGATGCAAAGGCTGCTTAAGCGTCTATTTCACAGTACGGTCCAATTAATCTTTTGTTACAAGTTTGGTTCTACAGCCTTTTGATGGCAGAAATTCAAACGAGGGACCTATGGGCCGCCACCAGGGTTGTAAAAGTTACTTCAAAAATGTACCTAAGATGCAGTTACAGTTACTCACACGAAAAGGTACCTAAGTACGTATCTAGGTACTCGCTTAAAAATGTACCTAGGCACAGGTACAGTTACTTTAAAGATACTTTCTTTCTTAGTTTTCCCCAAATTCATCAGAATATATTGGAAGTAAAGCTTTTTATACTAAGGATGCACACAAAAACGAGTTCGATAAATATGCTTTATTGGTGTCAATGTGAGAAATAAGAAAAACCGCATTGACATGAGCATTCTAGGACACGTTATCTTTCTCGGTTTCGGTTTCAGATGAAGGAAGCAGGTCGCTACTTTCCCCAAACAGAGTTCCGAAGCGATTCGATAAATTGGTGTCGCTAGAACGGCATCGCTAATCCACCTTTCGCTCAAATGAACACAGCCCTTCGCTAAAGTGTCGTTCGATGAAGCATTATGGGCGGGGCTTCGTTCTCTAAAACGTTGTTCGATCAAGTTAGTGCCTCCCAGGTCATACCCAACTCACCGTTAATCACGGCAGGCACATAGTAGTGTGTTAAAATTTTTAAATTTATAGTTTCTACCATTTTGACGAAGCCAATAAAAAGTACCTGTAAAAAGTAACTTCACTCAGTTACAAGTTACTGGAAAATGTACCTAAGATAAAGATACAGATATTGAGAATGTAAGTACCTAGGTTTGTACCTAAGGTACAACAAAAGTACAGTCGGGGACAAAAGTCCCCAGGACGCGCGAGCTGCGACTGAAACGCATTGCTCTGCCATCTGCCGGCGGGTCGCCTGGTTTCGAGATCACACAAAAGCGCATGCGCGTCCTACTGCGCCTGCAAGCATGTGTGTTTTCCCGCTCTTCTGCGGCGCGGCCCCTAACTCAGAATCGGGCGCGTGGTACCGCCTCGGAGATAGCGCTTGCGGCTGACGAGCGTCTGCTACACATTCCGAAACTGGAGATACCGCCTGCGGCATTGCACAGAATTTCGCCGTGTCAGCGCACCTTGCTTTAACACCAGTTGAGTCTATCGCTCAGTTGAGCTGCCGTGACTCCTTACTTTATAGGTGCCATGTCAGTAAGCGCTATCTCCGAGGCGGTACCACGCGCCCGATTCCGAGTTAGGTGCTGTGCCGCAGAAGAGCGGGAAAACGCACATGTTTGCAGGCACAGTAGGACGCGCATGCGCTTTTGTGTGATCTCGAAACCAGGCGACACGCCGGCAGATGGCAGAGCAATGCGTTTCAGTCGCAGCTCGCGCGTCCTGGGGACTTTTGTCCCCGACTGTACCTAGATACTGATTTCCAGTTACTTGTACCTAGGTACTTTACAACCCTGGCCGCCACTTTGTACTGGCCAGCTCTTATTTTCACACCACCGAAACTTAAACAAATCAAGAAAGAATTATGAGGTTATCGAGAAGCCAATTTTCAACTTCCTTTGACATGCGAAAGTAATGGTGCCCGATGAAACACAGTTTAATAACCGTCATTAGTTTATCGAAAGTAAAACTGCTTTTATAGCCACCAGAGGGCGCTGAATTTTGAAAGGGGTCTAGACCTCCGCAATACTTGTTTGGTTGTGTTTCTGTGCAAAATCGAAAAGTATCAAACCGCAGTTCAACAAAATAAACATAGTTTGCAATCGTGTAGGAATGTGAGGAAAATACACAACATTTTGAAATGTATAAATACTTAATCACAAAAGACTGTAGTATTCATTTTGTTCTCCGTCGTATGTGCCACCACAATCAAAGGATAAAGGAATATCCATTGGTGGATCTTTAGGAAATGCGATAGCATAATTCTTGGGAAACACCAGTCACGTTCCTTTTTTGGGAAACGCTAACTTTGGCACGTTTACTTTTTTATTCTGACTCTCTCTTTTGGCTCCCTCTTTTCTCTCTATTTTGCTGCCTTTCTTTTTTACTTTGTTACGAGTTCAGTGTTAGTGTTTCCTAAAGGTGTGGCGTTTCCAAAGGATCCCAAGTCTGGCGTTTCCCTGCGAAGCGGGCTCGTTGAACTCGCTCGCCCCAGCCTCTGTCGCACGCAGACCAGAGTCGGCTTGCCGTTCCTTGCCCCGCATTTCCGTCAGTCTAGCTAGGGGTAGCTTCCCCTCTCATTCGCCCACCTGGCACGATTAACTGCGTGCTTTTCCTGTTCACCGCTTTCCCGCGCGCGCATTGGCTCCTGCCTCATGACGTCGCCTCCCTCTCGCCTCGCCGCGCCGCGCGCGTATTGGCTTCCGCCCAATGACGTCGTCTCCCTCTTGCCTTTTTTCTTCATTACTCTCCTCCTTTATACGCGACGCGCTTCCCTTTCCACTGCTTTGTCTACAGACGTACGCCGTCAGCTTTTTGTTGTCATCTAGGTACTAGTGTTATCGCGTTAATAAAGACGTGTTTTTATGGCTCAAACAAACATTGGCGGACGATTCTTTTTTTTTTTGTAGGAAAAAGTTACATACCTGTCACCAGAATACTGTATCATGTGCACGTCTTGTATCAACATAGCTGCTGGTGTTGAGTGATGTTCTAAACTGAAAGAAGAAAATGCCTAGAAGAGCCGATAACTTTCGTGAACCGGGGCTAAAGTCGTACAGGTGAGGCAAGAAAACTCAGAAGAAGAAAAAAAAAAGGAGTAGGCGAAATAATTGGGTCATGCATTTCTGGATTCGTGGAATCAAATCGAAAAGCAAGCTTCCATACTCGAATTCAAAGTTTCCAGGCCTTGCGAGGGCCAAAAGAGAAGCACCACATAGATCATCTTGTGTAAATATCACAGTTTTATATTCACTGAGAGGACAAAGTGCGCAGGGTGCTTCTTTCAAAACCCTCCAGCACGAGCTGGTTCACCTCCATCGTGCCATAGCCTCCTCTACACTTACAAAGCCTGGCAGTTCAACGACGGAGCCATAGTATGGTGCCTGGATCACGTCTCCGACTGGTGTGTTTAGCGTCCTATCCCACCCATACATCAAAAGTGGTCCCGAAGTGGCAACAAATGACGTCACAGAAGCCGAAGTGTCATGCTGTTGACTGTCGCGATCCTGGCGGTTGGCCGTAGAAATGCTGGCGAAAAGCACGAGCGAACGCGAGTGTCGCTGTCGTCACGGCGTCTCAGGCGTCCCAACTTTCGGCTGGTGTAGCTTCCGTGGACTGTCACAGTGGAGAGCGACCTGAAGCAGAACAGGCATCTGCCATATATACCACAACTGTTGGGACACCGCCAGGATTGCGACCGGTGACAGCATGACACTTGTATGACGTCATCAGGCGGAAATTGAGGGACCGCTTTTTTTGGCCGCGGTAAACACACAAGTCCGAGACGCGTTCCAGGCACCATAGCCATAGTGTGCCCGGTCGCAAATTTGGAGCGCGAGGATCTGGTAGCACAAAGCATATCTCGGGGAACATGGACGTCAGCGCAGAGCTTTTGAAGCGGCGAGGACCCGAAACACGGTTTTCAAACCTTAGCAGAAAAGAAGCGGTAGCGCGAGAAAACGCGAGGAGCACGAGCGGACATTCCATCGCTTGGGAGAAGTGTGTTCCGGCGTCTCGCCGCAGCGGGGCGCCCGTCACGTGGCTCTCCTCTCATCCGTGGTCTGTCGCTCTACCATCACGATTTCGGCAGTCGCGTCTCGTGACGATTTGTCAGGCTTGGTCAGTATGTAGGAGGCTATGGTTGTGTTCATTCGCTGTGCGTGCACGCGCGAGGCCCACGAGACCCCAAAGCGTTATCGAAGGTAAGAAGCTCGCGCTAGAGTCTGGAAAACTAAATTACCTCCCCGCCGTTTATATCACATCTGTGACTAAGCTCGCTAGGGGCGCTTGTTTTCCTGTCTAAAATACTACCCACGCGGTTATGTTATAATTTTCATAGCGCATAGAGGCTTGGCACCGCGCGTGCTTGCAGCAGCAGAGGAAGTTGAAGTACCCTCACTCTGGGTTGTGAAAAAATTCTACCAGGCGGTGATACCCAAACTTCTAGCCATAAATGAAGAGTATTCACTGGACGCCATTCTTTGTGGTGCTATTTAGAGCGCCTGCTCAGAACGAGCTGATATTAACAGACCTATTGCTAAATTACCCGAGCATCAAGAAGCATGCAGGGAACGTAGTTAGGCGCGCTGCGCTCGCTCGCCTTACCCGTATTAACGATTTTAAATAAATAATAAAAAGGCGTTGGCGGACGCACGAGCGAACTGCCACTTGTTTTAGATTTTCGCTTCGCAAAAATGCTACTGCCAACGCCAGCACGCACTGCGCGTGTAACTACGTTCCCTGCATGCTTCTTGATTCTTGTCTAATTTAGCAATAGGTCCATAGGTGGCTCAAAACAGCAACCTTTATGGTGTGGAATACACGTTGCAAAAGAACTGTGGGAGCTCACCATCAGCACGCGCCCAGCCGTTGCGCGCAGAACTATGGCCGCCAGTGAACACTTCGTTTTGGCGACGTGAGCCACTGAAAGTGTCGCTGTGGTCGTCTTTGAAGATTGGTCGAATGCTGACTATGACGTCAACAAAGTCTTTCTAATCGACGGAAATAAGAGGAATGTAAAAAACTTCCATTTTGACGGTGTTGGCGGTGTTACTTTTTGAGCTCTATAATTTCAAGCTTCCACCATGCTCATTACAAACACCGTCGAATTTATTGTTCGCGAGGTAATCACGTCACGAAAGAGAATCATACGAGGGCACCTGCAAAACATCTCTCCACTAATAGAAAAAATAAAAACGGCAGGGAGGTCTTTCACTTGTGCCGCCTCTAACGCGAAATTGCTACCTTCGACAGCACACGAGTCTCGTGAGCTTTATGCCTGCACACGCAACCAAAGCACGATGGAAGGCAGCGAAGAGGCCGGGCATTTCAAGAGACGCCCTGCGCGTGTCTCGTCATGCCAGGGACAATAAAACGCAATTCTCGTTTCGGGGCTCATTCGACAATGGTTTCCTCTTGGTCGGATTATAATGACTTCGAAACTTGTTTGTCTTGTTCGCTCCCCCCCCTCCCCCCCCCCCCCCTTTTCGACTGTCGGGGAGAAATACTGTTCATCCTGCGAACGGGGAACCCGCCGAAGCGTTCTAAACGAAAGAGGATGCGCCGCCCAGGTCTCGCGTGCGTCTCTGGTTTCTCCTGACTGGCGGCGGATTTGTATACGGCGCATTTTGAAGGCGTCTCACGAAAGAACCAGCCCGCCCCGAAACGAGAAGCTCGCGTCATCCTGTAAAAACAACCCCAGCCCACGTTGCAGGGAGACTCCATTGTTTTTCGAGGCAGGTCCACCGCAGCAACGCCTCCCGCATGAACTCACGGCCCGCGACAGTTTCGCTCTCCCCAGCGTCGTCCTTTCGGCAGCCCCGCGCTGTCCAGACTCGTAGATTC
This sequence comes from Ixodes persulcatus, assembly GCA_013358835.2. Classification (NCBI taxonomy): domain Eukaryota; kingdom Metazoa; phylum Arthropoda; class Arachnida; order Ixodida; family Ixodidae; genus Ixodes; species Ixodes persulcatus. The sequence continues at coordinate 65,873 of JABSTQ010011448.1, read as the reverse complement.
AAACTCTGGAAGTGAAACGCCCCCGCCCCCTGCCCCATGATCGCGTCCATCATCTTTCAGCCCGAAGCGTACAACGCGCGCGCTACCTATAGTACGCACCTTTCTCACGAGATATCGCGCCCAAACGAAGCGTGCCATGTATAACGAGCATTTTACGAACACGCATATGCGCCGTGCAGCATCTTAATGCGAAAGTATTTACTGTCCCATGCAGCGAAGCCGGTGTTGTCTGTAACTGTCTGTAGCGGCGAAACGTCAGTTAAATTCCCAGCTACGGATATGCTTCGTCACGGAGGCCACCGTGAAGCCGGCGGGGTTCGCCGCGCCTGCGCACTGGGGGGAGCGTAATGTCAACGCCGGAGCGCCATGAGCGATAGGAAGACGTGGCTCGCTGCTTGTAGGAATGCGCTGCGTGTAGGAATGTTTTCTCATTCCTACACGTAAGTAGTCTAAAGTGTTCTATATAAAAAATATATTCGTTTACGCATTCTACACTTTGTTTCACTCTTGAGTCCGACCCCAGCGGACGCGACGATTCCAATGTAGCCAATCGGGCAGCACCAAGATTGCTTCGTCACGGCGCTCGTCGTCTTTGTAGGTTTGTCTTTAACCGGCTGAACCTTAATCGCTCACAGGCGCAGGAGCAGGGCGCATGCACTGCGCGCGGTTGGTTGAACAGCTCGTACCAGACCCATGAGGCAGGCGATTGCCGCGACGATTCACTTTTGGGGGCGCCTGATTGGCACTGTCGAATCGAAGCTCCTTCACCGAGGTCCAACTTAATGCAAAACGGAGTGTATACACCAATACAGTGTTTAGGAAGAAGCTCACTTTGCCCGCACCAGGTGTGGGCCTGCGCGTGCGAAGAAACCAAATTCGGGAGGAGTGAAGCTACTGCGCATGCGCTGTACCGACAGCAGCACCACCGCAGTGGCGTGTGACGTCAGTGAGTTGAGTTGGTCTCTAGGCACGTGATCCACAGTCCACTGGACAAAGGCGGAATTTTTCAGAGACCAATAATTGGAGTGGCGTTACGATCGTGCGATAGACGACTCGTGGTCGACTTTGTTTCCAGGAATTCTGAGAACCGAGATCGTCTGGCACCACCACTACCTTGTGTGGAGAGATCTCCCTCCCGCTCCTTCGCCTCCTCCCCCTCCAATCTCCCGGCCCTCAATCTTTAAAGCATAGTTTCGTTGCCACTCACTACGAAAACGCAGTAGCCATTATACGAATAACCATATAACAACAGTTTGTCGTTGTCACTCATTACGAGAACACTGTAGCCATTATACGAATAACCATATAACAATAGTTTGTCGTTGCCACTCACTACGAGAACGCAGGAGCCATTATACGAATAACCATATGATAATAGTGTGTCGTCGCTTGTGAGTGAGAGAAGAATGTAGCACTTCGATCGATGCCCACGGGACTCGGGCTTGGAGAAACGACGGCGACGTCTGAGGAGTGAGTAATAGGGACCTTTCGTGAACCGCTGTCGTGCTCCGCGTGCCGCGCTACCGGAGTCTTTGGAGCACGCTTTTAAACGGGCGCGCCTCGCGCTCACGGGATCACTCGGGCGCGTCCTTAAAAGCGTGCTTCGAAGGATCCTGTAGTGCGATACGCGGAGTACAGTAACGGTTTGCTAAACGTCCCTATTACCACGAACGCCCGGTAATACTAATCTTGCTTGTGCACTTATAATTGCCCGATTGCGCTTATTCTTACTGAACACACTCACCTGCGTACGTATTTTTTTCTATCTTCGAAGCTGTAGAATTCAATTTAGCCGACGCTGCGCGACCGGATACCTTCGCGCTCGCGTCTTCCAGCTGTGCTTACACCAAAGTCATTGCTACAACGTCTGCTAAAAGTGATGTCGGCGGATTGTGCACTCTTGGCACACTAGCCTGCTACCAGTCAGTGAGCCAAATCACGCGCAAAATGTTCAGTATACGAGTACCGACAACGCTAGTGAATCCTGGAATGCACTCGAGGCAAGAATGGCGGAGCGTCGCCGCAAATATAGGGTCTGTCCCAAGACTTCCCGGATTTGTTTTTTATAAATCATTTATTTAATATAAATTTACAATCTTTTCAGAACTTTTCAAAGTATTCTCCCCCCGCTTCGATGCACCGTTGCCAACGCTTCACCCAATCACTGAAGGCGCCCTGGAAGCCGTCAACGGGAACCTCCTTCAGTGAGGTCGTCGCAGCTGCTTTTACCGTCTCCAGCGTCCCATGCCGTGTTCCTTTCAGGGTTCCTTTGATTCTTGGGAACAAAACGAAGTCCGGTGGTGACAAATCGAGGCTGTACGGCGGCTGGGGCAGCGTTGTCACACCCATTTTGGCCAGCAAGTCGGAGACAATGAGCGCGGTGTAGCTTGACCAGTTGTCATGGTGCAAGATCCAATTGTCCTGCTCCTGTTGCGCAACCGTTTGAGCACTTCACAGTAAAACTCCTTGTTGATTGTTTGTCCCGCTGGCACGAATTCACTGTGAATTACACCTTTTCTGTTATAAACACAATGAGCATTGCCTCGATTCGCGATTTGCTCATCCTTGCTTTTTTCGGGCGAGGAGACTCCGTGATGTGCCACTCGCTGCTCTGACGCTTTGATTCGGGATCGTACTCAAAAATCCACGTCTCGTCCCCTGTGATCACTCCGTTCAAAAATTTTGGGTCCATTCCGAAGTGTCCATGCGATTCCTGGCAATTCAACAAACGCTCTTCCTTCACCTCACTCGTCAGAACTCTTGACATCATTTCCGCGCAGACTTTCCCCATTTGAAGCTCCTTCGTGAAAATGCGATGAACGATTGTTTTGATTATTCCACACTCCTCTGCGATCATTCGAAAACTTAATGACCGGTCCTTGTCCAAAACTTGACGCGCTTTCTGCACCGAGTCGTCCGTTTGTGATGTCGACGGGCGTCCCGAGTGGTCGTCGTCGTTGACGGACTCCCAACCTTCCTGGAACCTTTTGTGACACATGAAAGTTTGGCTTTGTTTCATCGCGTCGTCACCGTAAGTTTTCCGAAGCATTTCGAGTGTCTCCGCCCCGTTTTTACTGTTTCACACAAAACTTGATTGCATAACGCTGCACCAAAAACCGGTCCATTTTTTTTTTTGGTTTTCTCTTGACGAGGGTGCAGTAGATACCTCTGCGCGGAGCGTGACCTGCCTCAGCAACTGCCCGCAGGCAGCTGAGACCTGTCTCGTTTCGAAGCTTAGATCCCCCACTAATTTCTCCGCCCGAAGCCCCGCCCCGCCAGGCGGCGTTCCCGACTACAAAAAGTAATTCCGAAAAGTTTTGGAACAGACCCTGTATAAAGTTTTCGTAGATCGTTTTCGTCGTCCCGCAACGTTCTCCGCAACCCGCCACGATATCCGGAACTCTACAGTCAAGGCCATCGGCGCGCAGGCGCAAGAGCGGCGTCTTCGTTGCAGAGGGCTTAGCGGAGGGAGAAACGCGGTCTACGCGTGCAAGCGGGATGCGCCATAAACCAAAAATGGTGACGCGTAGCCGGTACCCAATAGCAGAAACCGCGAGAGGATCAAACGATGGCAGCACTTAGGCAAACCGGAACATCCAGCGCTTTCCTACTCCTGATGACGTAATCGGTGGGCCTTGTCTTTCTGGCGGTACTTGTCTGTACCATACTTTCCATCGGCAGTGCTTCTGTACTGCTCGAACAAATCCCGAAGCCCACCTTGCAAACGCATCAGTCCCGGTTCACGCCCTATACGCCTGCTCCAGCTTTCTTAGAGGGGGGGGGGGGGGGACCACTTTTTCCATTCCATCCCCTCCCTCTTCTCCTCCTCCATCCCCGCGACGGAAGATTAAAGTCGTCCCGTTCAAAGCATGCGACTGGAACGGATCGTTTTTCCCTACACGGACCGCGGGACTCCGCGACTCAGCGCCGCCTGTCTGCCGGAATTAAACCCGCGGCGGTTTGCCGGCTTTGGATGCCCACCGACTGCGTGCTCGTCTTTCTTCTCCGGGAGAAAGTTTTATTAAAGTTAACGGGGGCGGGGGACTGCGAAGAAGTTTTAATCCTCCCTTTCGAATGGGGATTCGGGGCTCGAGCGCGGACAAGAACATTCATCGGGTATAGGTTTTGGTTCGCCCTCGAAGTCGCATTTGCCTCGATTAACAGCAGAGAACGTACAGTCTCGCGCAATATGAAAGACCCATTCGCAGTTGGTGGGGTGGTGTCGAGCACTTGTTTAGACAGGGGCACCTTAGTTTTCGAGAGAACGAAGCTTCGTTTCTTTCCTCGCCTCGATCACAATGGTCCTTGCGAAAGTGAGTCCAGCACAGTTGTTTGAAACTCCCTCGTCGAATGGGTTTTTCATAGTGTTGGCGACTGTACATGTAACACTGAAAGCAGTACTTGTGCCGGCGTGTAAACGAGGAAAGAGGGTGCGCGAAATGGAAAGGAGGCAAGAGGAATAAAATTTGAGAGACAGACACGGGGGACAAATGGATTTATGAACATATGTATATTCCTCGATGCAAAAATCATAATAGAGGACCAGGCGTAAAAAGAATGTAGTGACAAAACTTAAAAAGCGACTGCAAATTGCATAATTCCGACTCTTACACGATGGCTCTAGGGATCATTTCTCATACTATTGCATTTATACTATTGGCAAGTTGGCAACGTAACTACTTTTATGCGATATACGCTCAGCAAAACCACACTATCTACTCTTTCGTATCTTTAGTCCATAAAAAAATTAAAGTTAGAAATTATAAAAACAGCCATGTCAATCTATGAGGAACCTTTTATAAATATATAATCTGATGACAACTTGAAGCAAGGCGTTCTCTTTTCATGATTTTCGGCCAAACTACCTGCCTTTCGAAGTAACTAAATACCAAACTTATAAACTTCTAGTTGACCCTCGTAAGGAACGGACAACTTATATTTCTGTGTACTAAATACTAAACAAATACTCACTCAGACTAACAGCACCTAATATCAGTTTCTTGACTCTGTCGCACATTCGTCGACTCCATTTATTTATAACTAAAACTATCGAGTCAGCATTCGGTTTTTGCGATTTCAGTGCCAAAATTATTATAAATTAAAAGCAAAGTTGGATTGTGGTTAAACAAAGTTACCAGGTGTTATCATGAGAAGTTTTAGCGCGGAGAATAGTTCAAATGAGTGGCCGGCATGCAATGTCTAACTTAACAACCTACGTTGACAATAACGGGAGCTTTTAGTTTTTTGCTATTTTAACCTTTTTTTTTTTAAAGAAACGAATCAAAAACAAAAACGGTGAAAACCGAGTACGGTGTGAGAGCCACGTCGTACAGTATGCCGGGAGAAAACCCCGTCTCTTCGCCCGCTGTACCATTCTAAGAAGATCTTGGGGAAAAAAAAAAAAAAAGAAATCCACTACCAAACAAACGTATAGACATAATTTCGTCTCGAGGGAATATACTTTTTTCAAAAGCGCAACATAGCTCGGGAGCATCTTGTTGTCCTCTCAAAAGGCGACACGACACATTACAGCGAGTGCTCTTGTCTCACTGTTATTTCGCTTTAAAACCCTTCGCCCCCCCCCCCCCCCCCCAAACCCACCTCCAAAAAAAAAAACAAGATATACGACCGTCGCACGTTTTTGAAACAAAATAATAAACTGAGGCAACAATCCTGTCGTTTTGAACAAAAAAAAAAACCGCTGCGATATCGTATACTTAATTTTTGAAAAAGACTTCATTTTTTCGTACAGAGAAAAAACAATTCAATTGTAATACACATTTATTGTTAGTTTATTTCCTTTTTTTATTATTATTATTATTATCACTGCTACTTCTACTATTTCGGGTTTCAAACATCGTGTTCTTTGGCACCTCAACTTCTAAAAAAAAGGAAGATTCTGGATAGTTTTCTTTGTGATCTAATTACGCTTATGTTTTTTTCTTTTTTTTTAAGCGAGATGAGCAGCCTTTGCTGAGAACATGCTTCTTCCTTTTTCCTCTCTTTGTACCTCACCCATTCATCCATAAATCTATCCCCCTCGTCCTTCTTCTCTTTCGAGCAGGGCGAGTCGGCAGCCCTTTTATTACGCTGGTAGACTTGCAAATTGCTGATTTGCGTCCGGCGAACGTCAAACTGGTCCGGTTCTTTGTCACGGACTTCTCTTGGATGTTTTCGGGGAGGTGGGGGAACGATGCTGCCCGCACGGCGCCGAGATCTCTCTCGCTGGCCGCCGAGCGTCGGCCGGCCTCCCACGACGTGTCGGAGAAATTAGATCGAGTGTGTACGGCCCATCGACAAGCGGAGGAGAAAAAGCGCAGCGCACTTTTCTTCCCAGTGTGCGTGCGTGCGTGAGTTTCGCTTCTCGGTGATAAGCTACGTGCGTGTGCGCAGGCTGCGTCCATCCCGTGTGGAAGAGCGTGCCCGCGGGTATGATATGCGAACGTATAGTGCGTGCGCTGTACGTGTCTGTGCACGTTTTTTTTTTTCCTTTTTTTTTGTTCGGGTCTGTACTTAGATGTATTGCTCTCGTTCTCAATATTGCAAAGGTCCGACATTGACAGACAACAAAAGACCCACTCCGCGGTCTGTTTTTACACCTCGATAGACGTGCGTTGTCACTTATGTGTCTATGTATGTGTGTGCGTCTTTTGGGGGGGGGGGGGGGGGGAGGTACCTATAAACAAACAGGCTGTTTACAAATGACCCCTCGCTTGCCCACACGCGTGTGCGGAAACCAGATTCGAGGGAGAGGAAGCGTCTGTACATGTGCAGAACCAACAGCAGCGCCACCGCCGCGGTGTAAAGTCAAAGAGTTTTTTTTTTTTTTATTATTATTATTATTATTATCTGGGAATAGGTTACCGGCGTATGAGCCGGAAGGTTTGTCATTTGAAACGAGTCGTCACGTGACTTCACGCTTCCGGTTTGTCTGGTGCCCGTCGTAGTTTGTCCAGCTGCATGGGAGCCCACCGAGGCGTGGTAGCCGTGCTGTAAAAGTACTCCAAGGCTCCGATCGGGCATTTTAGCTATCCGCGTCCCACGGCATATTCCCACCAATTTCAGTTCTTATTGTAATCTAGCGTAACCATCAAAAGTCTACAAAAGGCAATAAAGAATGCTGGCTCAGAAGAAAAACAAAATGGCTAACCTAGCCTGAGTTGTCATGCGAAGATCCGGAAAGCGCGGCGCCAGTGCAGCTTGCCGCCGGCCTCACTCGCTCCGCACTATCGTGGCATTTCTCGATGCTTCAGCGTACCGATTCCCACTTAAAGGCCGATGACCAGACCCGAGATCCTGCAAGGCAGATCTTCCTCACCGTAGGGGAGGAGGAAACCGGCAACGGTGGACAAGGTAGAAGGGGAGAGGAGGAAGCGGGGGAAAAGTGGAAAGCGCGAACTGGTCGTCGGTCTTTAATACGCCCTTGGAAGCCACATCAGATGCTCAGAAATCCGCAAGTCACCCAGCAGCAGAGGGAGGTGGCTAGAATCGATCGGGTTCAACACCCGCACAGGTTTCCATAGCCGTCATGGGGCTGCGTCGGCTGCTAGATACGAGCCGGAGGTTAATAATACCCAGAGTGCTTTGCGAGTGCTGCCAAACGCCGGTCACCTATACTACCAGTTCCATTCGAGGAGCTATTGTAGGAGTGGGTACAGAATACAAAACAGCAAAAGAGCTGTGGCGCACAGCAAAATAATTTGCTAAAGTGCAATTCAACAGCATCTGCAAACTGAACGGAAGTCGCCAAAGCCACGATGCATTTAGTTAAGGTGAAACCCCACCCTCACTTAGTGTGATTCTAGAAGAAGAGATGGCGCTAGCATCGTCATCCATACATAGACATGAGCAGATAAAGTCGTGTGTGATGGCGCCTCGATAGAGTATGCATTTTGCCTTCTCTTTGATTTTGTCATTCTTGGTCATTGTTTTGTTTCTCCAAACTGAAGTTTCTACGAAGTGCGATCCGGTTTGTTTGCGGTGTCATGCAGATGAAGGATTTGATAACCGACAGCACCGTGCGCCCAAGCGCGTCGCTTTTCTTATACTTTTTTGTGCTTTAGTATTCACTGCCATTTTTAATGCTCCAATTATCTTAAGGAACTATATGAAAAAAAAAACTTTATTCTTGGCAATGACGCGTCGTGCTTTCTTTTCTCGGCGAATCAGCCTGGAAAAAATTGCAGTAGCTTAGCTCGGCTATGCCAGGATATACGTAGTGTGAGCTTAGGTTCAGCTGGTTATTCTTAGCTTTCCTGGTTGTCTAGGATTAGCTTGATTATCATGCTTACTGCTGCTTCAATGACGCACACAGGGTATACGCATTATGTGACTACTTCGGGATCCGATGAGTTAAGCTTCTCCGCTCTTCTGCGCCGCTGAGCAGCAATGTCGCTCTCCTTCTTCATGGTTATACCACACTGGCAAACGCCCCGCTATATGAATAACCCCACTGATAACTCTGCGCATGCGCACAAAATGAGAGGCGCTATCAAGCGGCTCCGGTGCAGCGTCAGACTTGGCTACTGTGCAACGGAGGCGCACAGCTGGGCACGCTACGGCGCCAGTGCGTCTGCCGCGGTTATGACGTCACTCCTCTGGAATGCGCAGACTGCCGAGGCGCGCGCGGCGGCGGCGGAGCACGCGGCAGTGGAGCGCGCGGCGGCGGCGGCTCCGGCGCGCCAGCTGTGCAGCCGCCTCGGTGGCTCCGAGGCGAGAGCGCTGGCCTACGGATCCCCATGTGGCGGGTTCAAATCCCTGCCGAGGTGCCCGCAATCTGACGGAGGCTTATTGCGGAGGAGGCGCCGTGTAACCGAGCTTTCGGTTGCGTAACCGAGCTTTCGGTTGCACGTCAAAGGATCCCCAGGTTGTCCAAATTAATCCTCAGTCCTCCGCTGGGGCGTGCCAGATGCCGGTCATTGGTTTGGAACGTAAAACCCCCAAATTTGACGTTTTTGCGCCAGCTGTGCGCCGTGTGACGTCACTGCTCCTCGCGCATGCGCAGCACGGCTCTCCAGGAGCCACGCGAAACTGCTCAACCTCGGCCAGTGTAGCTCACGCTTCAAACATTACGTGCCCCAGCGAGGAGCGTTGCTTTGTCAAACGTCGACAGGCTACGCCGGCCCTCATGCAGCGGAAGCATCTGTCCGATTGAGATAGAAAGAAAACTACAACAAAAGCGTCGGGAAGTCGTCAAAAAGTGAGAAACGTCCCCCTGCCCTATCTTTGGTAGTGTGGTAGTAAAGTGAAAATCATTTTACAATACATTTGTTGTTGTTGTTTTTTTTGTTATTGCGGTCGTGTGTATGCCTTCTATTTCGTTTTATTACTATAGTGTGAGTTGTTTAAACTTGCAAATGACAGATTCCAATTCTTTTAACAGAAATAAGCCAATATTTAGCACAAAAGAATTTCTTTTTTATTATTTTGTTGGGAGCCTGGTTCTAGGTATCTTGGCTGTCTGTTTTTTTACAAAACACGGAGGATGGGGAACACCTATCGACATGGAGTTTTTATCGTGTCATTTTATGGTCCAAAGCTACTTCAGAATAGCTCTCAGTATTCCTTTTTAGCGAGAGAAAGGGTACGTTCAGTGCTATCTTTTTTGCTCCTGCAATGTTCAGTTTGGTAAATGCATTAAAGGGCTGGAGGAGCTATCGCATAGTATGCACATAGCAAATAAAAATAAACGATCATAAAATAACTCGGGACACCATTTCATTTGGTGTAATTTGTTCACCTGTACGCGAGTCGTCAAAGATAAAAAAATATATTGTTGGATTACAAGTTTGTGTTTTGCAGTTAACTATTGAGTGGGTGTTAGGCAGTGTAGCTGTTGTTATTGTTTGTATTTCTGTGGACTTACTAGGGGTTCGCACATACACAAACAGGACTTTCGCGCAACCGCTGTAGAGGTGCGCGGCATCAGTTCTCCGTTTTACACTCGCTTTGAGCGCAGCTAAGGTCAATGACACAAAGTCAAAGCTGTGGAAGGTACTGACAAACTTTGTGGTGTGTGGTCTTGATTTTCACTTCTCAAGAGTGAGGGCGAACAGGTTAGAAATCCGCAGACAACATCTAAAAAGAGGCGCCGCCGCCCCCTTACTCTGGCGACACAGACGGCCCAAATGAAGCAGGAGAGAACTCATAAGTGTCGGGCATGGGCATACCCTTTGTAGCACTTTGAATGACAATCGCATACGTATACTTCATCGCATCCTGCGATGGGCTAAACCCTAAGCTGCGGCCTGTCGGGTGCCATCATGAGCTACTTAAAAATAAACGTGTTATATTGTTTCGTAGATACGCAGATGGTTTCTAACGGGCTCGTAGTTGGACCTGGCGGGCCGTAGCCTGGTAGCCGTGTTGTACATCGCTGGAGCAGACAAACTATAAATGTAATATTTGGCTCCACGAGAAGGTCATCGAAAGATTTCCTGAGCCGCAGATGGCAACGTCTATACTTCGTTTCAGCTTCGGTTCGAGCGCGGCCGATGTTATGAGCCGAAGGGCCAATCAAAGAGCGCAAAAAGCGCAGCGTCATGGCGGGCTCTCTGCGCTTGATAGGACTAGCCGGCGGAGGAGCGCGCACAGAGAGACGGCGAATACCGGCTAGTCCTATCAACTGCAGAGAGGACGCCATGACGTTGTGCCTCTTTCGCTGTTCGATTGGCCCTTCGGCTTATAACATCGGCCGCGCTCGGACAGAAGCTGAAACGAAGTATAGTCCGCCTCGTATTTCCATGGCGAACCTCACAATCTTGACAGCGTTTGTTATACGTCACGCGCGGCACTTGACCAACCGCCACAGTCGACGCTGATCAGCTAACCGATGGAGGTGTTAGCCCCAGATATCTATAAACTGCGGCAAACTAACGTAAAACGCTGATAGTTATTGATTCACATCAACAGCAAAAAAAAACGTTGGTACGTAATTGAGCTAGTTGGTACATAGTTGAGCTAGTTCAGCTGACCCGATTGCCAGCAATGTAATAATTTGAGAGAACCTATGGTGGGAGAGTGTAGAGTAGAGCACTGCACGGGCCTGGGCCTGCCCGAAAGCCCGAGCCCTGACCGACCCGCGGGCCGGGCCCGGGTCGCGAAGCGCATGTATCTCTCAAGCCCGGGCCTGGCTCGGGATTGCTACAAAATTATTTCGGGCCAAGCTGACCCGCAAAGCCGGGGCCAGCCAAGCCAACCGATCCGAGTGGGTCGTGGAAACGTTTTAAAATATTCAAAACACAACTCGGCCCTCTTTTACATCGCCCCTGTCAAGTTGGGGGGGGAATCTTAATCGAGATTACGTCTGCAAAACTGGCGGTATGGACCGGGCTCGTACTCAGATTTTAAAAACCTATCGGGCCCGAGCCGGGCTCGGGCTCACATTTTAATAACCTTTGTAGCCCGGGCAATGCTCGGGCCGCGGCCGTGTACCCACCTGGCCGGATCAACCGGACCTGTGGATTCCGGCCGGTGCAGCGCTCTAGTGTAGAGTTTGCTGCAAGCTGCTCATTCCAGTAGTTGTTTACCAGAACGGCCACCCGGGAATGCAATGGTTTCCGACCATGGAGAGGTTTTCAACACTTAGACAAAAGTATTTTTATTCACTGACAACCAAACGATGATCAGAATGAGTTTTAATTCCCACAATCCTTACTATATTTCGAATAGTTATAATTCTTAGATTGTTGAAATTGTGCGTGTTCAGATTTTTTGATAATATATTGACAAAGAATGCCGCTGCGCTTGTAATTTGGGGTATCACCATACCTCAAGGACGGTAAGGAGAATATTCGCACTGCGGAACCCAGTGATCTCCGGCTCGATCTCTGCACGTGCCCCTTTCAATCTCGATGAGCATCGTACTGGCCTATGGTCTTGTAACACTACTGTATGATGCTTGTAAAATACCACAGGCTAGGTTTCCCAGTGTACCGGCTAAATATTTAACCTACAGCGCTAACCATGCCGCAATAAATGGGCAGCCGGACCTCACGGCTGTGGTGTAGTGCCTAATTTGTTTTTGGTTCGTTTTCTAAGCTCGTCTATCTAAAACTAAAAAAAAGGAAAGACCATGTAGCTTTCGATGAGACAAAAAAGCTTTATCTGTAGTTTTTATTTATTCAATTAACATAATGTTTTTTTTTTTGTTTTGTTCTTTTTTTACAGATAAACACGTTTTGAGATAGTGAATAATGAAAGAATACACGGTTTTCTTGTTTGTTTGTTTGTTTTTTTCTCTATGTGACGATGCTAAAACTCCTACTAACTTATTATGCTAATGTTTTGTTTCCATTTCACAGCTCCGTGTCAAATTGAACAGCCTTGTTCTGAGCCAGGGCCAACGCTATCATCAAGCTCTTCAACCTCGAGTTTACTCAATCTGCCCAGAATCATCGTCAAAAATCCAAGCGATGGAAACTCCACCTGTATCCCAAATATTAAGCTGCTAGACACTGTTCAGGTTTGCACTCCTCCACTGGACGAACTTCAAGTCGAAGGTAGAAGAATCGTTTCGGTTGGGAATTTCATTACTGAGATCCCTACACTTGAACGCCATGATTGCCCAAAGTTTAGGCGTGGCACATTTCAATTTGTACATGAGCCAAGGCAGGCCTTATGCTCTTGGTTTACGTTTGTATGCACGCACTGCAATGAGGAACGGGTCATTTCAACCAAGCAGTCGAACTAAACCAAGATCAACGAGGCAGCTGCAATGTGCATGTTAAGCACCGGAAATGGGTTCGGCTCAATAGAAGAAATATTCTCTCTCCTGAACATTCTTCACATGTCGCCGACAACATTCAGCAAATATGAAGAGAGCGTAAGGCTGAAGTGAGAATACATTTTTCTTTCTGAAATAGTCACGGCTGGAAAAAAAGAGCACAGAATGGCGTGCGAATCCGGGAGACTAGACTGAGGATGGATTGCCGTACATAACTGTCGTCGTCGATGCTGAATGGGCACACCGCAGTTACGGCCACCGATACACGCCAAGCTCAGATGTCGCTGTCATCATTGGCTCGCGAACAAATAATATCCTACACCTCTTTGTTTGTAACAAGTGCAGTACTTGCAATTTCTACATGAGCAAGAACGAGACTCCATGCAATCACGCCTGCTTCAGAAAAACTCTGATGGGCCTTCAACTGCAATAGAGTCTGATATCATCGCCGAATGATTCCGGAAAAGCCGTGAGATGCATGGCCTAGAATACGGAACACTTGTGGGGATGAAGATTCCAATGTCAAAAAAGCCCTCAAAACCAGTGCTGATTATGGAAGGATGATAACAAAGGTGGCTTGCATTAACCCTGTCATTAAGAACTACACCAAGTCACACTACGGCATTAGGAGCTTAGGAGGAAGTCACGCAAAGCATTTGACAAATGTTAAAATTGAAAGATTGAAAGCCGCGGCAAAGGGAGCTATCTCTGCAACCCATGCGCTCAAGCAGACAACTCAAGAGCTTGCGAGCAATCTGCAAAATGGACCAAGACAAGTATTGGGAACGCATGACAACTGCTCCCCACACTACTGTCAACAGCATCAGCAGCAAGTATCAACCGCATTTGAAGATCTACCGTGCACGCTACAAAGGGACCTGATGAGGACTGTTAATAATCTCGCCGACAAAGCTTCTTCGCTCACTGTGAACTGTACCACTAATTCGGCGGAAAACTACGTGTCTGTAGACTCCAAAAATATCTGGCGGAAAGCGCGTAAACCGTGAGCGAAGAGGGCCGTACCAAAGACGGTGTGTCGGAGCAGCAATCTCGTACAATCGTGGAAAATTATGGATGGCGCCCTCTTCCGGCTTCCTACCTGAGGCTGAAACGGTACCTTCGAAACGTGAAGAGAAAACGTCTGGCCGCTGGATCATCCAAGGCATCAGGCTTAACTCCTCGGTGGAAGTTCAGGGTGAACACGCTGCATGGGGACATACATTACGGACCTAATGCTGAACAGCCTCAACCAGATCTTCCTGATTAAGCAAAGGTCAAAAGAAAACTTGCCATGTTTTCAACTCACCGGCCCTAAACAACATGAGATTGAGAGAGCAACGGTCGGGCAGTCTGTGAATGAAAGGTGGGCTCGCGAAGGAAAAAATCGCCTGACAGCGTACATGTTCGGGAAGGTTTGCAAGTGCTTACCAACGACTCTCTGCGGCAAACTGGTCCATCGCTTTCTCTACGCGTCACCTGTTCTGACAACCGACATGAAGACTGGTCAATAAAATGAACTCAATGAAATTCGGGAGAACGAGTAAAAAAAAAAAGCATCGTAGAAAGATGCGGTTTACTTCTGGACATAGAACATAAATATCTTGCGGCTTCTACCGACGGCTTGATTGGAGACTACGGACTCATTGAAGTTAGTTCCCTGACAGCGACAAGACCTGCTTGAATTGTCGAAAACACCCAAAGATGTCTGCCCAAAGCTGTGCCGTAAGAAGCGACACAAGTGTTTTAACCAGATTGAAGGACAACTTAACATTTCGAAGAGTAGGTGCTGCGTTCTCGTAGTATGGACGTCAGGCGACGCCAATATTTAAGTTGTCCAGCGTGATGAGAAATTCTGGAATTAACACATGCTTCCACGCCCGTTCCGGCGTCCCTTTCTAATCGAAAAGCTACCGATGCACTGCGGAACGTACAAGCGTACGCGCCTGCATCCACGTAACACATAGAATACCTTTGCTGAGGACAAATTACGGTACACAACAATTGGCATATTTAATACCTGATATACTAATCAAACATCCAAACGTTCAAGAAATTATTCTAAACTGTGGGTCTAATCACAGGCATAACTATTTATTCAAAAAAGTGCCTTCTATTATGCGCAACGAAATACATATTTAAACATATATGTCTAATATACTAAATCACTTTTTTGTATGTCTGTTATAATTATATTGTTTATAAATCCCTTCTCTATGCCATATATTCAACTACCTGAACGATGTTGTAGCAACTGAATAAATTGTGCACTTTTTCTTTCCTATTCACTGTTTATTGTTTGTGATTAGGGTGTTTTTTTTTTTCGTGATGTGCTGAGCATTGTCAACCGGTAACGGGGCCACGTTAGGCAGAGCATGTCTGCCTTTTGCCCTGTTATCGGAGACTGTAAAGTCTGAATAAACAAATAAACAAAAACAAACATGCAGCGTCACGCTTGTTGTTCTGATATCGCTAGCCCGCGCTCCGCGGAAGGCTTCAGGCGTCTGATACCCAGACCTTTGGGGTTATTTTGGTCTTTCATGTAGCGCTCCAAACGGTGCACGTCGACAAACACAATTACAAACCATTCCTGATCAGCTGGCGCCATCTGTGTTTGCTATCACAAAACTCTGGCTTGTAACTCAATGGGCAAAGTTTGATGCCCTATAATGAAGTAAGCGTGCCACTGTATCGATATGTAATTTTCATCAAATGCAATATCAGGAAACGCTTCGCCCTTTAATGTCTCAAAATTTGCTTTCGTTCACACACATACGTTTTTATTAAGGAGAAAAGTAATGCTATTTTTAACTTTATTTTTTATTTTGAAACCTGAAGTGTTTATTTATTTAAACATATACTTTTTGTGATTGTAATGTTCCATGGGATAGGCATATAACGTTTCGTATGAATTAGATAACTGTAGCTTGAGAAAATAAATGTTACATTTTGAAAGTGAGGTCCACTAAAATATAAATGGAAAAAAGGCTGCCAAAGATAACCTTGTTTTCTAGACATTGAGTTGTTAATGGGTGGCAGCTTTTTATTTTGGTATAAATTAGATAATTCTACATAGCATACATAGAACGTTTAAGGCTCTCAAAAATAAGCATGTTGACATGATCGGTGGGGTTGCACCTTAAGTTAGAGTATTCTGCAATTGCCCGAGGGAAGAAAGAAAATCTCAAGCAGCCATTTTTAAACTTTTATTGCGTTAATGCTCTGCGATTATTTTTTCGTGAGTACCTGGACTGCGGAGGTTTTAAGTAATTGGAGCTATCTATAATGAAGTGAGTCGTTTATGATTTTGTAAAGAGTTTTCAGTCAATCGATTATAGCTTGTGTTTTGTAAAGTCGGAAGCTGGGTTTTTTTACTAAATCGGTGAATGTTGATCTCGCGTTATAAGAGTTAAAATTAAACCAAGCAGCTAGCTTTTGAATACGCTGCACTTAATTAATTGCATTCTTAGTAGAAGGCGCCCACACTGATCTCGAATATTTTAAAATGGGTCTAACAACCAGCGGCGTAGACTTTCCATTTTCCCGAGGGGGGGGGGGGGGAGGGAAGGGGGGCAGGCTGAGAAGTTCTCCTGGGGGGGCGGGGGGGGGAAGGGGGGAGGGAGGGGTGGAGGGAAGGGGAAGGGGGGGGGGGTGCTGCGCGTTACCTTTTCGCCAGAACTGGAGATAGAAGCTAACAAAAGCACGCTGGGATTCCATTTTTCATATATTTTGTCAGTAAAGGCAACGTGGGCGTTATTTTGTTCACATGCCACTACTAGAAGCTCGTTACATGGCATGTAAACAGCGTCTTGGTAACGACCATGGCCCGAGCCCGGGGAAGGAGGGAGGGCTCTGCCCCTCCCCCCCCCCCTTGGATCTCACCAGGGGGGCACGAACCCCGATGCCCCCCCCCCCCCCCCCGAAGTTTACGCCTATGCTAACAATGCTTTTATAGGCTAGGAGCTTTGTCTCACAATCTGCAAATCTTAATTTTCTTCTCAGTGCAAAAAAAAGTGAATCTGGCTTTATTAACTTTTTTTTTTTTTGTTATTTTTCTAAGTGCTGGTTTTAGTTGAGCATGTTATTAGTTGGGTTCAAAGTTTTCGGTTTAAACCGATAAAAACCCATAAAAGTACGCCGAATTAATTTTCGGAAATTCGGTTTTAACCGAAAAAGGTCAGTTTGTAGGTTCGGCGTTTTCAGTTTAAACCGATAAAAACCGACAAAAGTACGTCTAATCCGTTTTCTAAAATTCGGTTTTAACCGAAAAAGTTCAGTTTTTTAGGGCCGCGCCGAGGTGGGTGGGGGAGGGGCGGGAAAGAGAGAGGGGGGGGGGGGCTTTGCAATGTTCGACATTGTGTGACGTCTTCGTGATTGCCCTCTTCCAAGGTTCAACATGCAACAAAAGAGGTCTTGGATTGGCCTTCGCAGGACATCTGTATTCTTTCTGGGATCGGGCTTAGTGTGTCAAGTTCCCGGTCCTAAAACAAAAGTTAGGATGTACGAGGGGCGTTCATAAAGTTCGTATTATTGTCACGAAGGAATAGAGATTCAGCAATCAAACTCGAGTAGGAGTTGAGACTTCGTCTACATGTTCGCCACCAAAAGTTACCCACTTTTTCCAGAAATTCACCACATGCCGGAGGCCATTGTTATAGAACTCCTCGTTTTGAGTGTTCATGAATCGCTCCACTTGAGCAATCACTGTGTCGCCGTCCTTGAAATGCTTTCCTCTTATTTGGCCACACTGGAAGTGTCTGTGCCATTTAACTAAAGTGCCATAAACGGGGGGTGTTGTCCCCGAACAACGCTTCTAGATTGGAATGAATATCCTTGGCATTGCTTTCCTTCAAATGAAAACAACGGATCACTGCGTGTGCTTGGCAACGACGGGCGGTGTCATTTTCGTTTCGACTCCCTAGCGGCGTTCTGAGCTACTATAGCATGCGATGTTTATACTGTGCGGAAACTAGAGGGACGCGCGCTGATGTTGATGCCTGTTTTGTTCCGTTTTTTTTTAAATTTTTTGTGCCGATAATACGAACTTTATGAACGCCCCTCGTAGGCTAGTATAAGGTTTTTCGCTTCATGCACTTCAGAGGACATCGAGGAAAGCCGTTAATACCTTTCTTAACACCCTTTCTCAAGCTTCCCTGTGGTTGTAACATAATTACAATGGATTTTTTTTTTTTTTGCCATTCCGCTGGTTTCTGTACGGTCATCACCTCGGACGGTCAGGTCGTAAGGATGGGAACGAAAAAGAAGCGCGCTAAAGATTATGCCCGCGAAGTCCGTAATTTTGAGGTGTCTCCTGACGGAAGTTGTAGCGAAGACCACGTATGTATATGTGCCGTTATTCTTTTGAGTGATCACAAATATCACAGCTAGAAGGATCGTCTGATCCGGTGTCCAATGGTATTTCTTTCATATTCACCGAAAAAAACGGTGAATTTTGGGGGGAATAAATATACACCGAAAACAACCGAAAATTTTGTTTTAAAATAAACACCGAAAAAAGTACGCCTAATTTTGAAAAAATAAAAACCGAAAACGCTGAACCCTAGTTATTAGGCCTAAGCCTTAAAAATATTTCAGTTGGTGTTTGGACCTTTCCTACGCGGGCGCACACCATCTTGAATCGCGTAACTTCCGGTACCCGGGAAAACATCCTTCTGCCCTCCATACACCACTGACAGAAGCTCACGTTATAGTCGCGACTGTCTCTCTTTCTTGCTCTTGTTGTTGTTGTTTTTCTGTATTATTTTACTTGCTCCAAGCTGCAATGGCATAGTTGTTTTTGTTTTGTTTTTTTCATCCCGCATACTGGATTTGTTTACTACGTGGCTGGGAACGAGCGTAAACGAAAAATGTCTATCCATAGAGTAGTACAGTGTAACGTAAAGAGTGGCCAGCCCTATAGGAAGTATTCACTGGCGGCCATAGCTGTGTGCGCGACTGCTGAGCGCGTGCTGATGGCGAGCTTCCACAGTTCTTTTGTAACGTGCATTCCGCACCCTCAAGATTTCCGGTCTTAGCAGCCTATTAATGTGGGCTCGTTCTGAGCATGCGCTCTTGACAGCACCCACAAATATGGCGCCCAGTGAATACTCCTTATAGGCCCTAGCGGCTCACTTGACTGCCGGAGCACCTAGCGGCTGTTGTGAAGTTGGTCTCGTCTTCCTGTTTAGGCGCTTCATTTCACTACGTGGTTAGACATATAAATGGCAGCTATCTTAATGGGTGGATAACTAATATTAGTGATTTCATTCGTATTAATCAGTATCTTGTGCCACCCATCCTGCCATTACTAACTAGAACTCTTGAATTTAGGTAGAAATCGATTGCTCAAACGCAGGGGTATGTTCTACATTAAAAATAAAACGGGGAACCATGCAAAATATGCAACAGAAAATTAAAACCACTTAACTCAACAGAAAAAGGGAGACAGCGGAACAAAAAAGATTGAGCAATGCACAAATAGTCATACACCTTTTTTCTTTTTTTCTCTCCTTTTTTTTGCGCCAATATTTTGAGTGTTGCGGGGCTGACTATGCCGTCTAGTGGTTCAGAACTTGAAATACCGGCTGGTTCTGGCAGCACAGCTATTTGGGTAGGCAACGGTGTGGGTATGAGGGAAACTTGGCTAGATTTGGATATGGTGGGCTACAATGACTTAGCTGGAACTTGGCCAATTGAATCGAGCTGACCAATGACAGGCTTGCCTCCTCTGAAGAATGAGGATGCATGAAGACGGTGGGGTGTTTTGAGGGAGTTTCCACAACAAAAGTATATATGAGCAGTTTAAAGGACTCTATGCAGGTAAGCTCACGGCATTTGATAACTGCATCTTAAGTGCTGGCGCGTAGACGTTTTTATGCCTTTCACATGCTATGGAGCCATAGCACACCTTGCAGTGATAACCTAATTGGAGCACCTGCATCTGGTTGGAATCGGTCCTCCTGTCGTAGACGAAGTCGTCACGAATATAAACGTGACAACGATTTTAACACAAAGCCCTCGCGATTCACCCTCGCAGTCGACCGACTTTATAAATAAGGATCCTCGGGGAACATGTGAATTTCAATAACACTGCAGTCAAACCCTCACTGTAGCTTCCTGTGCTCATCGCAAACTTTCCGCGATTCTTCGTATGCTTTTTGAAATGATAAATGCACCGGACGACGACGCAGTGATAGCCAGAAAACCGTAGATCTTTAGCAATTGTAACGGCAAAAACAAACACTCGGAACTAATTCACGCACGATTTCCGTTTCGAATCCTTTTCTCTCATACCTTTCGCGGTTGCATACCCTGTGTAAGCGGGCGATCCAAAAAGGCACCGGATCGAGGGTACGTCAGTTGCGCGCTGCTATATATACATTCTAAAAAAGCCCGTGCGCCTGCTTTCCCGCACAACACTCGGAGAGCCAACCACGGCAACTTACGGAGGCAGCTCAGCGAATGACGATGCCGAAACATATGTTTAAACCAAAAAACGCACTCTGAGTTGTGACATTAAGCAATGCAAGCGTGACGTTTTGCATTGCTTAATGTCACAACTCAGATTGCGTTTTTTGGTTTAAACATATGTTTCGGCATCGTCATTCGCTGAGCTGCCTACGTAAGTTGCCGTGGTTGGCTCTCCGAGTGTTGTGCGGGAAAGTAGATGCACGGGCTTTTTTTTTTTTTTAGAGTTATACGAAAAAGGTTTATATAGCGACCACAAAGACAACCATAACAAAAGGAACTGTTTTGCAGGCGTCGTCCGTTGAACTGTGTACACAATTTCACCGAAAGTGTAAAAGGAGGAGGAGCTAGGAGAGCGAGCTCGACGCTTTCAACGAACCTGTGGTGCACGCACGCTCGTGAAGTGAAAAAGTTGTTCGAGACATCGCGTTCTTGTTTGTGGCGTCAGCTCGCTTGAATTTATGGGAAACAGAAAAGAGCTTTTCGACGACGGAGCTGGCGCTAGAGAGAGGCCCTAAACACTATCCACGTGGTTGCGTCTGTAATCGTCTCACCATCTCCACAAAAAAAAAAAAAAACATCAACGAGAAATTTAGACGACGACGACAGCACAAATACGCATCCGACCCCCGCCACTTTGGCTGCCGTCAGGGCTGCTGCAAAGTCGTGCGTCTGGCCAAAGCCCCAGTCGCAGTCATTGCAATATTTTTTTTTTTTTTTTTAACGTTTGAAGCTACGAATAATTTTAGAAACTTGGAAATTGAAGTAGAGCTATTCCTTCGTGGTACAAATATTACGAATGTATAAAAAATTAGGCCAAATGCGCCCGCTAGCGGGTGTTGAAACCCCTAAACGCTGGGCCGTGATAGGGTTTTTGGGGGCAGACTTTACGCATCACAATATTACCTTAGGGTCTATAGACCATCAAAATAACCGCCTTTTGCTCGCAGCCCTTTTTTTTTATTGGTGTGTAGAACGCGTTTGGAACATGCGCGGTCGAACGTTTCAGTGGAATGTCAGACACCGCTAATGCATGTACGGCCCCGTGACTTCGAATTTTTCGCTTCGGTGATAATTAGTGGAAAGCTGTATGTTCCTCGTTTTAGCACGCTTGAAGGTACGAACACATACAGCAACAAACACGCATACTAAAAACGAAAGTCGCCGGGACTTTCCTGTACAAAACTGGTTTAGCGACAATAGAACGCGAACAGCGTGACGTTGCATCTTTGACCACGTTTGATTGGTTACATAGACTCGTAGCGACGACTGCGTTCGGCTCTCAGCTGAAACAAGGTGTGCGTAGCTGAAGCCGAAAATGCTCTTTCAGGGGCACGATGCCGCGGGAACGGTTATCCGACCGGTGTGCCTTTTCGCAGATGGATTTTTCACGTGCCCTCGTGTTTCGGCCTGTGACGCGATTTTCGGCAACTGGATTTCGAACGGTTTCTTCGAAATCCAAGAACTGTCAACTATATATAACCATAAAGCGCCAGCGCTCATATTAGCACCGAGATGTTTTAGTGAATCCCTTTTACGATATCCGTTCGCAATGTCGCGATCATTTTTCATTTTCGTCGTGACATCACGAGTTGTAATCTTTGACTACTTACCATCCGTTGCCAACTACGAGTTCCATTGTATATGCAAAAATGACAATGGAAGCTCGAAACCGTCACATTCTTAACCCGACATCGTCGCAATTGACACTCTGACACTGCACCAATTTCCGTCCATGAGAAAAAAAAAGTTATCCAGAAAGAGACGTCGCAGTGAGCGCTGGTCGCGCACGTCGCTAATGCACAGCGCAAGTTCGTCTGCTTCTTGCACAGGGATAGCGATGATGTCAGAACGCCGAGCTCTTATTGGCCGACTGAAAAAAAAAATAGTTGGTAGACTTCGAGGCATCTAGCATTGAGGTCCACCCACTATTCCTCTAATCCAAACCACTCAGAACTCGGCGTCGCTCGGGCGTCACCGCAACCCCTGCGAAACAAGCAGACGACTTGCTCTCCGAATAGTCACTGAGTGCTGAAAGAAACGCAGATTATCGCGTTTACCCTTCTTGCTTCGTGGTTGGTTCGTCGGTGTTTTTATCGGCAAATACCGCAATCTGATTGGCTGCGAGATGATAATCAGATGCTCGGGAATCGACGCACTCTGCGTTTCTTAAACAGTCAGCGACCATGCGGAGCACAAGTTCGTCTGCTACTCGCGCAGGGGTTGCGTTGACGTCAGAACGACGCCGAGCTCCGATTGTCTCGTTTGAAAGGAAGTGGGTAGACACCGAGGCCGCCAGCATGGAGGTCTACCCACTGCCCTTCCCATGAGAGCCAATCGGAACTTGGCGTTTTGACGTCACCGCAACCCCTGCGATAGTAGCAGACGAACTTGTGCTCCGCATGAAACTGAGAGACAGAGACAACGAGCGCGCGGGAGAAACTACCAATAGAGCTTGTCCGAGGGGGGCTGAAAGCGGGGCCGGCTTGTTCGAAACATTGAACAAATTTAAGTGTATCTCTCCTAAAACGTCGTTGCTCTCTACCCTTGTTTCGAGTGCGTCGAACTATTTTTTTTTTTCTTGTGTCTAATTCGTGAGTTTCTAATTCTTGTGTCTAATTCGTGAGTGTCTAATTCGGTCACGATTCGATGGGTCCCTGGTCACGCAGGGATAGCAGGTAATGAGCTGGTACATCAGCTCGCCCGCGAATTTCACAGCCGGGCACCTGCAATCCCCTGGCTAAGCCCCCCGACCAATAACGAGGCAGCAGAGTACAAAAAAACACTCAAGTTACATTACAAACAGCTCCGTATATCTCATGAACTTCTACCTCGACCACATCCACAGCTTAGTGTCGTGCAGACCCACATTCTCCGTAAAATCCAGACAAACACCCTCGTCACACCTGCTCGCCTTTACCTCTTCCGCTATCGATCAGACCCTTCCTGTCCCAACTGCCCAGCTCCCTATGCCAATCAAGAACATTGTCTCCTTCATTGCCCGGTCGCCTACACCACCTCATATCTTCCTAACCCCCCACCACCCTCCTGGAGTGCATGGTTGGCGTCGCCGCAACTGGAAGATCAGCTCGCCCTGGTACTTCAGGCGGAGGATATCTTGGGTACTTAATCTGTGCTCTAATTAAAGTGATTTTCTCTCTCTCTCTCACTCTCTCTTGTAACAGCCACCGTTTCTCGAGTGTTTCTTTCGTTCGACAACCGAACAGATCATCCCATCGCCCTGCTAAGAGAAAAGGTGTACATCTAACCGCCTCAACAAACGCGTTCATCATCTCGTCTGTTCCACAAGAAATTCAAGCTTAGAACGACCTTCTTGAATCTCTACCATTGTTCAGCAAAAATCTTTTCATTTTTTTTTTAACGTGAAACGCTTTTTGGTTAGTTGTTCCGGATTTTGTGACACCGGATAAAGTGAAGCTAGATTAAGCTTCCCCGGTAGATTTAGTGGGAAAATTGACATCATGTGACCTCAACATCAATTCAGTTTCCCCGCTAAATTTAGCGGGAAAAATGACGTCACACAACTTCGTGTCCCGTGACCTCTATACAAATTCAGTTTCCCCGCTAGATTTAGCGGAAAAATTTACGTCACGTGACCCACACAAATGCAGTTTCACCGCTAAATTTAGCGGGGAAAATGACGACGTCATGTAACGTGACTTATACGGAATTCCCGTTTTCACGCTAACTTTAGCAGAAAAATTTACGTCACGTGACATGATGTCACGTGACCTCTACACAAATTCAGTTTCCCTGATAAATTTAGCGGAAAAATTCACGTCACGTGATCTGCTTTCACTTGACCTCTACACAAAATCAATTTCACCGCTAGATTTAGCGGAAAAAATTACGTCAGTGACATCAACGCCAATTCAATTTCCACACACAATTTAGCGGGGAAAATAATGGCACATGACCTCATATCACGTGGCTAGTTGCTCCGGATTTCGTAACGCCCGATTACGTAAAGTCGGACTAACTTTCCCCGCTAGATTAAACGGGAAAATTGACTTCACGTAACCTCAACACACATTCAATTTCCCCGCTAAATTTATCTACAAAAAAAAATTTAAAGGGGTCATGAAACGATTTTCCTACTTCTTCCTCTTTAGCTTTAATCCTCAACTCAAATGCGAATTGTGAAATCACGTCGTCGTGATATTCTTCCGCACCGGTGCGATGACTCCCAGCTTCCACCGTGCTTTTTATGCACACCCTACAACTTGTCATTCCCCAGTGACGATAAGTTCCGTCAGGGCAGTCATTGGCCACGAACGCGAATCCGAATATTCGTCAACGGATTTATTTTTGACGAGCGCGTACGTCCGAGTGACGCAGTTCTCGTGTCCAATGCGTGAACTGGGCTCGGCTGACGTCTGGTTGGCGCCGCTGACGCGCTTTGGGAACCGCGAATGTATCATAGTGAAAAGGCGGAGAGCTTTCGAAGGAAAGAAGGTACAAAATAGTCCGCTATATTTTCAAATGTTCGTACCGAAAAGCTGGCTTTTGACTTTCTACCCTCTTTCTTTTGGCCAACTAAAGGATATGCGATTAGTAAATTCCCAATTTAAAATCATTTATCTCAGCCCAAAATTTGTTTCATGGCCCCTTTAAGAGTTCACAATTCTCTTTAATGCCGAATTAGAGCGCCGCTCTTGAGGAGGAGGAGGGGAGGGTCACGTGACGTGATACGTGACGCAACGTGTGACAGCACTGGGGTTAAATTTTCTCGCTAAATTTAGCGGGGAAATTTTTCCACTAAATTTAGCAGGAAAATGTTGCCCTTCTGACGTCACACGTGACGTCACGTGTGACGTCATTATGGGAAATGTCCCATAATGCAACTCGCGGTTACGCCGACGGCGACGGCGACGGCGTCGCCGTTTAAGCCGGAAACGGGCGCCTAAGAGCTGCGCACTAAAGGACGTCACGACTTCGTGTCGCGTGACCTCTACACAAGCTCAGTTTCCCCGCTAAATTTGGCGGGGACATTGACATTACGTGGCCCGATACACCAATTCAGCTTCCCCGCCAAATGTAGCGGGAAATTTGCATTACATGACAACGATTGCATACCACCCAGCCAAATAAATACAAAATCAATATCGCATTTTCTGCAATCGATTCAAACAAACTGTTGCAGATAGTATACTTGAGTCATTCCGTCTGGGTTCGTCATGCGTTCGTCGTCTTCAACAGGCCACTCGAGACGTCTAGAGAACCGGCAGTTGCCGTCGCATATATTTTAAGAACAGCCGATTCTCGGCAAAGTTCTGTCGTGGTAAAAGTGAAATCTAGGCTTCCTTTATTATTTTTATACGTTTAAATTCCACGTTCGATTTTTTGCCAGTCGTTCTTTCGGAGTGGAATCCAGTCTCATGCATTCGTCCATAACAACGCCCCTAGCCACTGTTTGTTTCGAGCGATGACGTTATACTTATAAGGGGTCAATTTGATCTTTCTCGCGTGAGTTGATACGTAATGGCGCCAGTGTGCAAATAGCCCCCAACCACTCCCGGTTCTGAACTAAACGGCGGGTTTCGCATTATTTGCGAAATCAAATATACACGTTTTTTTCTGGAAAAGGTCACTTATAGCACCGCCAGGCTTAATTGACTCTTATGAGAAAATAGTGATGAGTAAAAAATGAGGAAATATACGCGAACCTGAAGTGTACTGGGGCTCCCCAATAGATGTCACCACTGAGTTTGTTGTCAAACAACAAAGGAGCGAATACTCGCAGGCAACACCACTGGTCAAGAGACTGCTTTGTAGCGGTGTAATTTCAAGAAAAAAAAAAGAGCGAGCGTTTTCTTTTAATCTCTCCTTCGAAAAAGACAGCTAACGTGTCGGAATGCGAAAGCGTTTGTATACGTAACGCATTCTATCAAGCTGGGCGCCGCTCTGAGCCCGGCTGGGTGACCTGTGCGGGGTCTGCCCGGGCGGGCACTGCGGCCGGCCGCTCTGCAGAGCACGGCCACCCTCTCCCTCTTACCGGCAGCCGGGCCGCTGCGCCATGGCGGTGGGGTGGCGTTCCTTGGAACTATGCCGCGCGCCGCCCCATGGGAGTCTATCCATCAATTCGCTGCTACGGACTACAGCCTTCGCTCTATGGGACAGGGGAATTTTGGTGCCGTTTGGCGCGGCTTCAAAAGCTGATATCGCCGGTTCGCTCCATGGGACCCTTAATGCTTTCGCATTCAAACTTGATGACGTAGCTCGGATGTCGCAGTGTTGGAATTAGCGGCGAGAAGTTTTGGTGGCGCCCTCCTGTGGTTCCCCTTTGTGACGTCATTACCTTGCAAAAAACAAGTTCGATGGTGTTTGCTATTAGCATGGTGGAAGCTTGAAATCATTGAGCTCTCAAAGGAACACTGCCAACACCGTCAAAATTAAAGTTCTTTCATTCCTCTTATTTCCGTCGATGAAAATCCCCTTTCCGACGTCATAGTCAGCGTTCGGCCAATCGTGGAGGGCCGACCACAGCGACGCTTTCGGTCGCGCACGGGGCTAATAGTCAACCGAATGACGATATTTGAATGCGGCTTATAGACTGAACCCTAGCATTGCGTGAGCACTCGATTTGGTCTCGCGACAAATAGCTCAGCAAGCGTTTGGGTATTGGCTCGCGTCAAATTTCTGCAGTGACAACAATGGCCGAAGCCTAACAATGTCTGGAAATCAGAGCGTGTCCTGTGCTTCTCCAACCCCACCACGTGGCTTGATAAAGATTGGCGGCATATCATCGGCTTCAGATAACGTGGTCGCTTGTTCTGGGTGCAAATTAAGAAAATTAACGGATTTCTAATTTTTTTTTACATAGAATTACTTTTTTCTCCACGCATGCAAGGGGGTGCAAAGTTGGAAGGTCGATGTCACAAAAACTTGGTCACGAAAGTGACGTCACATAGATAACACCGAAGCGCCGCGCGCCGCCTGCTCCCGAGAACTGTGGAGTGCGGACGCGCGTCCTTCGTTTTCTGCTGGCTTGCTCGTTTGCTCACTTCAACGCGACGCGATCATGTCTGATTGAAACGGTGATAGACACCGCTCCGGTAGGCGTATATAGATTTCGCGGGGAGCACAGAGCCGCGAGGGGGAAAAAAGAGAGAGAGAGGAGGAAAGGGGGAGAGAGGCCGCCGTTGATTGGCCCTTGTAGTCACGTGGTACGCCCGCCCGGCTGTTGCAGCGTCACCCCCCACAGCCCACGCCGATGCCGCGTTTGATAATGGGTAAAGTCAGAACTAGTTTTCTAAGCGATCCGGTTAAGGTGTCCGCTTTCTACGCAATGGGGCGCGGGTTCGATCCTCGGTGGGCCTACTTTTTTTATTCTTTTTTTCTCGAACATTTTGTTTTGTCGAGGCATTTGACGATACTTACGACATTTCTTTTTCGCGATGAACACTAAAACAACAGAATGTTGTCGACGAAACTTTTCCAGAGGTGCGATCGGGGACTGCGGGGCTTGGGTTGCCGGCTGGACGCCGCGAAGCGGCGTGTACCGGTTAAGTTTTGTAATTAGCAGCCGATACTGTCGCCGCGAAGCGGCGTGAACGCAGGCGGGGGGCTGTGTTAACGAGCTCCCCAGTGATACACGCGCCGTTCGAAAAGGTTGGCCCGTGCGGCATGAGCTCGGAAACGCAAACTAGCTAGCTGCACCGCGCTGTGCTGCGCCAGTGCCGTAACGCGACAAAAACATCGGCGGCGGCGGCGTCTGCTCGCGGTCGGGAGCGGCTTGCGGGTGGTGGCGGCCGGAACAGCCGGGCGGGCGTAACACGTGACTACAAGGGCCAATCAACGGCGGCCTCTCTCCCCCTTTCCTCCTCTCTCTCTCTCTTTTCCCCCTCGCGGCTCTGTGCTCCCCGCGAAATGTATATACGCCTCCGGTAGCCGTGATTTCACAATCTCCGCTCATAATAATATTTATTTGCACTTCTCGAGTCACGGATGGGTAGGAAAGAGATAAACAAGCTTTCCCTGACTAGGCACCACCACCCTTGTACATCGCTCAGCAATGCAATGTAGTAGCAAACATAAAAATATAAGAAAAATAAATAACAGTTAAACATGCACATGGATATTCTAGAGACCATATCATTTTTACACAAGAGAGCCGTATCCAGGAAAACATACCGTAATAATGCAAATAGTAGTAAGTGAGATCACAGCAACGAATAACGGTCGGTACTCTCATGTACAAGGATCTGAAACCTAAAACACATAATTAATAATATTCTTATACGTGATGACATACAGTTCCATTAATATAAGATTAAGCCCACGATGAAAAAAAAAAAGCGGCGGTGCTTTTTAACCAGAGCCGCACGGCTGCTCTTGGGTGCGGCCGAGCGGCCGAGCTCGCGTGCTCTGCGGTACGGGCAGTTCACGCGACTCTAAGGGCTCATTCACACTGGAAGCGGATCCGCGCTCGCAAAGCGGTTGCAAACGCGGTTGTATAAAGATCCAGTACAATTGCACGCGCACTTGATGTCATCGAGTGCGCGCGCAATTGCACTGGATCTTTATACAACCGCGTTCGCAACCGCTTTGCGAACGCGGATCCGCTTCCAGTGTGAATGAGCCCTTACGCTCGAATCGGTGAAGTGTTAAAAATAATCACCCGCAATTCCGCATACGTACCTCGGAGACGGTGACAGGGGGGGTTTGCACATTTGCCTCTGGCGGATTCCGAGCCAGGGGCATTCGCTTCTTGAGCATTCAACACCATCATGCGGCAGGAGCCCGTGGACGTTTCTTCAGCTGAGGCCTTAGTCCTACGGAAATAATGCAGCATAGTAAACTTATGCACCGACCAAGTGTTTTAGAGCGCAGCTCTTAGGCGCCTGTTTCCGGCTTGAGCGGCGTCCCCGTTGGCGACGGCGTCGGCGTCGGCGTAACAGCGCGTTGCATTATGGGACGCTTCCCATAATGGCGTCACACGTGACGTCACCACGCGTTGCATTATGGGTAAATTTCCCCTCTAAATTAAGCAAAAAACTTTTTTTTAGCGAAAAAAATCCCCGCTAAATTAGCGGAAAAAATTTCCCGCTAAATTTAGCGGAAATATTTCCCCACTAATAATAGTGGAAAACATTTCCCCACTAAGTTTAGCGAGAAACATTCCGCGCTAAATTTAGCAAAAAGAAATTCACCGCTAATTTTAGTGGAAAAAATTCCCCGCTAAATTTAGCGGGAAATTTAGCAAACATTTCCTGCTAAATGGCAGGGGAGAAGGAGAGGAGGAGAGGAGGGTACGGATGAGGAGGAGGGGCATACCCTCCTCTCCGTACCATCCCCTTCTCCTCCTCAAGAGCTGCGCTCTAATTCGGCGTTACAAAGGATTGTAAACGCCTTTCGTTTTTGTTTTAATTATTCCTTCTGCAACTACCATAGCGTGGGGAGAAAAACCAACAAGTGTTTCAGAGGTTATAAACGTCGGGGATTCATTCTAAGCAATATTTGCGCAATAAACAAAACTCTTTCAACCGCCCCTTTAACTTCCCCAAAGGGTTAACGCTACCGCTTCCGTTAACCACTCAGACCGAAGGAACGAGCCATGCGACAACTGTGCCCGGGAGAACTGCACTCGAATGGTAGATATACTACAGTGTAGCATGCCTCGCTCCATTGCCCTGATTGGATCGCTTGGACCGCAGCTGTTGCCGTTCGCGAATTTACGCTTAAGGCCCGTTCACACTCTTGCGACCGAGTTCGACCGAGAGAGACCAGACCGGTTTTTAAGCCTCTTGCGACCTCTTAAAGGGGCGATGCAACGATTTTTGTATACTGCGCAACTACCGCTTAGAACGGATCTCTGACGTTAATGACTTGTGAAATACCCGTTCGTTTTTCACCACACGCAATCGAAGTCGCAGAAAAAAAATTAAAAAAAAACGAGCAGAGTTCACTCCCTCAACTCGCAGCCAGAACAAGCGGCCACGTGATCTGGAGCCGATTATATGCCGCCAATGTTGATCATAGCCACGCGCTGGGGTCGGCAAGGCACAGGACACGCGCTGAGTTCCAGACATTGTTATGGTTCGGCTGTTGTCGTCATTGCAGCGATTGGGCACAGGACACTACCCGAACGCTTCTCGAGCTATCGATTATCACGAGCCCAAATCGAGTGTCCACGCCATACTCGGGTCCAATCTATGACCTGCATTCAAATATCGTCACTGGGCGGTACTGCTACCGCCGAGCTACGTCATCAGGTTTTGCGAGGGAGAAATTGAATGAAAACACTCGGTTTTGTCCTCGAAACTACAGCGCAACAAAGGAGTTTCCTGGTCAGTGGCGTTGCGTGCGAGTATCCTTGAGTCCCACTAGTTCCAGTAAGCTCGTGTAAAGTGAAAAACATTTCATTGGAATATCGTTGCACCGCCCCTTTAAGACCAGCTCTCGGTCGAACTCGGTCGCAAGAGTGTGAACGGGCCTTGAGAGTAAAGTGATGGCTAGAGCCATTAAATATGCGGCGCTCGTTGTACTGGCACTCTATTATACTCGGTTATCTTGCGGTCTCCGCTTCGCACAAACTATGGTTGGTTTGTGTATGTCTCGCTAAATATATACTGCTTTACTCTACAAATATTTCGCGTTGAACTATTTCGAATCAACAAATATTTTTTTATATGTGATTTGTTTTGTTGTTTGGCGTTCTTAGTTCATGGCGTACTTAGTACATAGTCTAGTGTGTATGAGGTTTGAACACCCTGATGTTTCATTTGCCTCTGCCGCTGCCTTGTAAAGAGGGGGGGGGGGGGGGGGGGCAGAGTCACGTCAAGCTGCTCCATCAGCTTTTTTTCCCCTAGGCCTCCCTCCAATTTCTATGTTAAAAGGTAAAATAAAACGAATGAATTTGAATTTTGGTGAATACTGTAAATGGGGGCGCAATCGTCGATGGTTACGACAATTCGAACATGCGACATCCTGAGTTTCAGATACGATGTGAGAATCTCAGGTGGTGTCGTTTTGCTCAATCGCGGACTGCTGTAAGATTTCTGGGCGACGGGAAAGCGTTCAGTTGGCAAAACACCGTATCAGTTTGTTTAGTTTGTTTTTTTTTTGTTATTGTTATTGTTAGAGTTTTTTGTTGTTGTTGTCGTCGCTGCTGTTGCTGTTGATGTTGTTGTTGATGTTGATGATTGTTGTTCTTGTTGATTGTTGTTGTTGATTGTTGTTGTTGTTGTTGTTGATTGTTGTTGTTGATTCTCATTGTTGGTTCTTGTTGTCGTTGTTGCTCTTGTTGTTGGTTGTTGTTGTTTCGTGGTTTTTTGTCCTCTGAAGCGAGGCGTTATGTAACGTATGATGGTTACCCCGTCCCCGAAGTGGCGATGAGCTGAGCTTCCGCGTCACCAGGCAGATTTCGGAATCGGTTCTCTAACAACCGGTGAAACAAGTGGCGACTGAACAAACAATTTTGCAGTCCAAGCACTACACTGAAGAGCGATACTACGCTAGCAGCAGTGCTCGGAGACATTAGCGGTAAAGCACCGCGGGTCAGAGTTCGACGCTCTTTTAATTTGGTCTACGCCTTGGCATAGTTAAACACTAAACCTCTCTTCTTTTTTTTAAGATGGCGATTTTTGCGAGTTGGTGTATGAGTGAAATGCGATGACAGCACACTAAAGATTAGGGCCAAATACAACGACGAAGCAGGACAATCGCGGAATGGCAACTAAACATTTTTTAAATAAATTAAAAATAAAAACATTCTTGTTGCTTTTTTTTTCGATAAATGTATAGTTGTCAGAGCTTGTAGCGCGTAGGTTTTTCACTTTATCATAGTTCTTTTTCTTTGCACTATTGGAGTTTTTTTTTTCTGTAATCCGGACTGGCAAAGCCCGTGGACGCTGAATGGCATTCGGAAATACGTCAAACTAAAATCGTCTGCTGACGCCGAGAGAAGCTGCGTTCGGCGCTTTTGGATGCCGTACCTCAAGCTTGAGGATTCAAGGGTTAGTGGAGTGGCGGTGCTGCGAAAAGCACTTTGAAAAAGTCACATGATGCCGTCGCTTGATAGCGTAACGTCACGTCACGTCACATCGTCACGTGACGTCATAATGTCACGTGACCTCACGGTGTTGAGACTGTTTAACTAAATGAGTGTGCCCCTCTCTGAACAGGCATGGACGATGATTTAAACACGTAAAGAGCAAAGTACATAAAAGTACTTTTTTAAGGTGAGACGTTTTTTGGCTAGTTGCTTCGGTTTTCGGGAAGCCGTATTTCGTGAAGCCGTGTCTTGTGACGTCAGATGACTTCAGCTTCCCCGCTAGGTTTAACGGGAAATTTTACGTCATGTGACCTCAACACCAATTCAGTTTCCCCGCTAAATTTAGGGGAAAAAATAACATAACTTCGTGTCACGTGACCTATATACAAATTCAGTTTCCCCCGCTAGATTTATCGGGAAAATTAACCTCGCGTGACCTCAATATCAATTCGATTTCCCCGCTACATTTAGCCGGGTAAATGACGTCACATGACTTTGTGTCAGGTGGCCTATAAAAATTCAGTTTCCCCGCTAGATTTAGCGGGAAAATTGACGACATGTGACCTACACGGCATCACATGACACTGTGATTCGCAGCTCAGATTATCGGGAAGCATTTCTCGCCACATTTAGCGGGCCACGCCGTACACTGTTCACGTACCGCATCCGCTAGGAAACCTCGCCAATAACGGCTGTCGCGTAGAGGTATGGTGTCTGGAACTCTGTCTTCGACTCGTGTGTTTACCGAGTCCAAAAAAAGTGGTCCCTCAATTTCCGCCTAATGACGTCATAAAAGTGTTACTCTGTCACCGGTCACGCTCCTGGCGGTGTCTAATCAGCGGTGGTGGGTGTAGCAGACGCCTGTTCTGCCGACGGTCGCTCTCTAGTTTACAGTTCACGGAAGTTTTGCCAGCCAGGAGTTAAGACGCCGCGATGATCACGACACTAGCATTTGCTAGTGCTTTTTGCCGGAACTTCTACGCCCACCCGCCAGAATCGCGGCATCCGACAGCGTGACACTCCGGCTTCTGTGACGTCATTTGTTGTCACTTCGGGACCACCTTTGATGTATGGGCAGGACAGGATGCCAAACACACCAGGGGCGGTGTGCGATTTGTTTTTCTGGTCACGTGACCGCGGCTCACATTTCGAGCCTCTTCGCCCTTGTTCTCCGTGCGGATTTTCCGATTGAAGCAAGGACAGAATTATCGCAGCCGTTTGTCCGTCTTAGCATCCACTTTTTTTACTTCATAGTCGAGGCTCGCTGGCTCCCTCAGTGCTCTAACGCTGTCAAAACTGTTTGCACGAGCCCGTTGCTTCGTTTGGTGTCTCCTTCCATTGCCTCCTCTAGACTCACAAATCCTGGTAGTTTGACGACGGAGCCATATCGTGCCCGGTCGCAGGTCTGGAGCGCAAGGATTTGGTAGCAGAGAGCATTTCTCGGGAAACCTGGTATTCAGCGCACAGATTTTGCAGCGGCGAAGACACGAAGCATAATTTTCAAACCCGACGAGAAAAGAAGCGGTAGCGCGAGGAACGCGAGGAGCATGAGCGAGCATTCCATCTCTTGGCAGAAGTGTGCTTCGGCGTCTCGGCGCAGCGGGGCGCCCTTCACGTGTCTCTCCTCTCATCCGTTGTCTGCCGCTCTACCTTTTCAATTTCGGCGGCCGCTTCTCGTGGTGATCTGCCAGGCTTTGTCAGTATTAGCGGCAAGATGTTTCGGTGGCGCCCTCGTTCGATTACCTTTCGTGGCGTCATTACCTAGTGAACAACAAGTTCGATGGTGTTTGTAATGGGCATGGTGGAAGCCTGAAATCATAGCGCTCTCAAAGCAACACTGCCAACACCGTCAAAATTGAAGTTCTTACATTCCTCTAATTTCCGTCGATGAGACATCCCTTCCTGACGTCGTAGTCAGCATTCGGCCAATAGGTGAGCGGCGTTTGACAACTTCTGGTTCCTTAGGAAATTTTGTTTCACTAGTGGCAAGCGACGACAATGAGCTGCAAGCCTGTGCAAGCATAATTATGAAACCTCAAGACTGTAGTTTTCAGAACCATACTTAGACAGCCTTGTAGATGACCGTCATCGTTTGTCAAAAGCTAAACAAAAATTCCTAAGGAACCGGAAGTGGCCAAACGCCGCTCACCTATTGTGGTGGGCCGACCACAGCGACGCTTTCGGTCGCTCACGTCGCCAATAGAGGAGGCTATGCTCCTTCGGCCTAGAGTAATATAGTGAAACGTAAAGAGTGGACACTTGAGCGATTTCGCGGCCGGGCGTGTAGTGTTTGTTCTAATCGACCGCTAAGTGGCGTCATTGTGCCAAATAAATAGAAGATTTTGGTTACAAATAAATACATCCATTCTAATCCTAATGCATTTAAAATTATGGCAATCATTACAATTGCTGAAATAGTTTTTGCGAGGTACGTCACCAGGGCCACGTGATGTACGGGGCAGTTCCGAGCGAGCGGAAAAGGCTGCGTGTCACGCCGCATGGGCGCTTGATCATGTGCTTGAGTGCATGAATACGTCGTGAATACATGAGTCAATGAGTCGTGAACACATGAGTCCAAGTGCCACGCAACGCCTGGCACTTGTCGTCGCGCTTTCCGGCGAGCACATCGAGCAGGTTGTTTGCGGCCAAGAAGTTGCTTCAAAAGGTAAGACGCTTTCTCATTCGTCGTTTGTTGTTGCTTTATAGCGTGTCATGGCACAGCGTGCACAAGGAAGGACGAGAGAAAAAAGTACACTGTGTCGTTTTTTACCCGTTGTTTGCATGTCAAAGGCCCAACAGATGCTAGAAGATAAGACCAATAAGACCTTGAAAGATGAGCTCGCAAACAAAACTCAAAACAGCAGCGGAGGTTCTGCTAGAGAGTTACGGTGTTTAGGGCCTTGTGTGCTGTTGCATGAGCTGCGAATACGTGCTGACGGTCACGAATTTTCGTTATATCTTTGTCCCGTACCTTATTTTTCAGATTCCATCGGGTTGCTACTATGGAAGCTACTGCATGGTGAAAAAACAACGGCAAAACTAGCAAGAAGCCCGGGACAAAGTTTTTTCCGATTCCCACGTGACGCTAGGTAGGTTGGCTTGAGGTCCTTCTTATCAATCCTACCTCCCTGAAGCATTTCCAGTGCTGAAATGAGAAAACAATCCTGAAACTGAATTGTTTCTTTAAAATAAAATTGATGACTGCAAGGAGCGTGTTTAAATCGTGCGCTAGAGGACACTGAAAACCTTCACTCCAATGTGGCAGTTTAAGCTAATCCTTTTACGGTAGGCAGACGCCTCATAGAGGACACCTCTACAACAGCCGAAGTTGTGTAATTGGGCAGTGCAGTTTGCACGAATATTTTTCTGCCTTATTTGGAAAAACTTTATAATGCAGAAAATTGTTATTTTTGGTTGGGGACCTTTATGTAGCACTGTGACCTTAGAAAGGTGCGCGCGTGGCGTGTATGTCGAACGTGTCCTATCTCTCAATATTTTAATAATTATGCGTTGTATATGAGAACACATGTGATGTGGTTAACTTGGTAACTGGTTTTAGAGCGCAGCTCTTAGGCGCCCGTTTCCGGCTTGAGCGGCGTCGGCGTCGGCGTCGGAGTGGCCTTCGCCGTCGGCGTCGGCGTCGGCGTAACCGCGTGATGCATCATGGGTAAATTTCCCCGCTAAATTTAGCGGAAAAATTTCCCCGCTAAATTTAGCGGAAAAATTTCCCCGCTAAATTTAGCGGAACAATTTCCCCGCTAAATCTAGCGGAAAATTTTTCCCGCTAAATTTAGCGGAAAAGTTCCCCGCTAAATCTATCGGTAAATTTTTCCCGCTAAATTTAGCGGAAATTTTTCCCCGCTAAATCTAGCGGAAAATTTTCCCCGCTAAATCTAGCGGAAAATTTTCCCCGCTAAATCTAGGGGAAACGTTTACCCGCTAAATATAGCGGAAAATTTTCCCCGCTAAATTTAGCGGAAAAAAATCCCCGCCAAATTTAGCGGGAAATTTTCTCTAAATCTAGCGGAACATTTTAGAGCGCAGCTCTCAGGCGCCCGTTTCCGGCTTGAGCGGCGTCGCCGTCGGCGTCGGCGTAACCGCGCGGTGCATTATGCGAAATATCCCATAATGCACCGCGCGAGCCCCCTCCGGGGTTACGTGACCCCGGGGGGGGTCACGTGACCCCGGGGGGGGGGGGGGGGGGGGGGCTCGCGTGGCGCATTATGGGACATTTCCCATAATCCATCGCGCGAGCCCCCCCCCCCCCCCGGGGGCCCCGTGACCCTCCCCCTGAGGCCACGTGACCCCCCTCCAGGGTCACGTGACCTCGAGGGGGGGGGGGGGTCACGTGACCCTGGGGGGGTCACGTGACCCCGGGGTCGCGCGGTGCATTATGGGACATTTCCCATAATGCACCGCGCGATCCCCCCCTCCCCGGGGTCACGTGACCCCCCCCTCCCGGAGGAATTGAAGAATGAGGGGAAGAGGAGGAGGAGGGGTATACCCTCCCCTGAGTACCCTTCCCTCCTCCTCCTCAAGAGCTGCGCTCCAATTCGGCGTTACAGGGAGTTGTAAACAGCTTTCACTTTTTTCCGGCTATGGCTGCGGTACGACGGTTGGCTTCGGAGTCGTGGACTCGACGGAGGGCGGATACTTCGGCTGCTTGGTCTGTGTGACTCTCTTGCCTCGTTGTGTTGGTTTAGTTGACTCCGCGGCTTGTTGCCTCGTGCGAGATTCTAGTCATTCTTGCGTTGTGGTCATGGTATACGGTATATGTAAAAAGTATTGTGACTGTAGTTTCTTTGTTGACGGACATTTGCATTCGGTCACTGAACTTAGAAGCAACTGGGCCAGTCATATGTGCAAGCGCCTTTCAGCACGTGGTCATATGTGCAAGCGCCTTTCATAGAACTTGGACGGTAATTTTTTAAAACGCCCTATATCATATTGCATTTGTCGCTGTAAGTCTCGCTGTAATACAGTACTTTTTTTCCAGTGTACAACTGTTGACGCGTTATTCATGCATTTTGCGTGTGTATTGTTATTTTTGTAATGTATGAATAACATACATCACTCCTTGCCTTCAGAGTTGATGTTTCTTTTGCTTGTCATAGTTACAAAAATAAATACTTTTGTGTGTCAATCCCTTGTGTCGTCCCATGTCGTCCCTTCAAGAGAGTTAGCACAAATGTGAAACTATCCTTTTCGGTGTGCGGTCGGTTTGAATTATATGTAGCGCTGGATGACTTTTCTTCTGCAGTACAATTAAGGTATGCGTATAAAACAATTATTTTTAAAACAAAAACCATGCTAATTACAATAACACTGACTCGTTAAACTAGAGGGCGCATGCTACTGCCCGATACAAAAATACCACCAGAATTCGCCTTGAATCCATTTATTCATCTGGCCAGCGGTATACTGCGAGCATCCATCCATTAAACACTCAACTAGGGACTATACTGGCCGCTGGGTGCGCTCGCTGACGCTGAATTGGGCCGCTGGAGCCTATGGATGTGTCCGCTCTTTACGTAGTACTATATTTCTCTATGTCCGCTCTTTACCTTGTGTGTATTGCTCTATGCCTTCGCACCAAAGCGCGTGCGAATGAGACGCAAGATAAAAGCCACGTGCTTTCCTAGCAGTGCTGCAGCACTGTGGAAGCTACGCTATCATTGACCATGCAACTCAAAATAGTGGACGCGGGACAATAGTTTTTAATAGTTATTTTGTTCTTAACAATCCTGTCATACGATCAGTGTCTCTAAACTCGTCCAACAGAAAGTTGGGGCCGAACTTGATGGACCGCCCCGATGGGACTCTCACGACGATTACATCTCACTTTTGTCGCCGACGTCTAATCGAAGCGCTCCGCGAACTATCGGCTCCAACTTTGTGTTTGACGAGTTTAGGGCCCCTGAAAGTTCTTTTTGCGGCTATTTTATCCTCCGAGAGACACGCCCGCATTCACCCGCAAACCGGCCAAGCCGAAGACGCGTTCCAAACACGATAGTAAAAGAAAGCCAGAGAAGGGGGCATCTTCCGGGGACGAAGTCCGGCCCGCTCGGTGAAAAGCGTCCAACTCCCGTTGTCGTCGCCTCGACGACCAAAGCGCCGGCTGGGCTCACCGAAGTCAAATAATTGGCCCTCAGGTGGGCGCCGAAACGCTCATTTTTCGGACGTCTATTTAAGCGCGTCGATTTGATCGGAAACCGGATTACCTCAGCCCAAAACACAAAGAGGACGCGGCGCTTTCAGAAAGACGGCAGCGTCACAGAAACGTCAAACTGCCGGAGAGCACCACAGGGGCATTGCTTCTTCACGGGACCAAAATGACGGTACACTAAAGTCACAACGACAAAACAAAAAAAAAGAGAGAATACCTCGCTCGTATAACGCGATTACAAAAAGGACACGGGGACATTTTTTTAAAAGTACCTTTTTACACCAAACACAACCCGCACAAAAAAATTCCCACTTTCCACACGACCTAATTCAATTGAAGCTTTTCTCGGTCCGCTGTCCTAGCCATTTTTTTCGGTGGTTTGTCGTTGTCCGGCCATTTCGTTTTATTATTGCGATCATTACGCCGTTTTTTTTCACTTTCTCTCACTCTTTTTCTCTCTGTCTCCTTTGCGCATCGGTCTGAAGAAAAAAACAAGCCGATTTGCGCGCTCTTTTACGACGTTATAGTAGCCCCCTTTTGCTCCCATTGTTCCCTTTAATAAAAAAAAAAAACTACGGAAATGGCAAGCACGCGGTGATGAATT
This sequence comes from Ixodes persulcatus, assembly GCA_013358835.2. NCBI lineage: Eukaryota > Metazoa > Arthropoda > Arachnida > Ixodida > Ixodidae > Ixodes > Ixodes persulcatus. The sequence continues at coordinate 26,899 of JABSTQ010011448.1, read as the reverse complement.
AAGAGACACGGGGCGAAAGGCCACGTAACTCATACTCCGTGCTCGGAGGAGATTCCGAAATTATAATCGGGCCCAACCCGCCTTTTGTACACATAGTTTCTACATCATAATCATCATCATCATCATCATCGTCCTCATTTTCTTCCCAGTACCGTGCATGTCCCGAAATCTGAGGACAAAAGGCCGCTGCCAGCACGTTGCAGTGAGAGCACTTCATTTTCGGGCGGAGTCTACGGGCGAAGCACCCCGAGTGGCTCCCCCCAAACCTGGACCGCACCCAATTCTATGCAAAGCATCTGAACAAATCGGGACGCTCCCTACCCTACCACGTGACTCCACCATCGCACACCAAGAAACACGCGGATCTCAAGACCACGTGATTGGTTATGTGGTGTTTGATGGGTAGGAAGCGGCTCGTAGCCTTCGCAACGGTTTATTTCGGAACGAACTTGAGAATGCGTGCACTCACGGAAACGTGCGCGCGCGGTGTGGCCGGGATAAAACGTGTGTGTGCGTGTGTGTGCATGTGTGCGTGTGTGTGTGGTTGGGGAGGAGGTGGGGAGGCTTATGAACGCTCCGCATTAATATTAATTCACGGCGTGTTTTATTGCCGGGGGTTTTGCGAGCGCAAGACCCGGACAAGGTCCCTTCGTTTCTTCGTTTGGTTGGTTGTTGCCTCGTGCGGCTTGTGCTGTAGCGTGCTAGGAATTCTCTTTACACGCGGGTTCAATTAATGCGGCGGTGTTCCCTCCCTCGCTCTCTCTCCCCTCTCCCCTTCTCCCTGTCCCTCAGTTTCTTGTTGTGTTTGGAAAACTGATGAGTGAACCGCTGGCTGCGCGAGATAATTAAGGTCAAAGCTGACGGCCCAAAAGAAAGGCCACTATCAAACCTTTTATTTTTTTGTTTTGTTTTGCGTGGTCAGCAGTTGACCAACGTTGCTCCCTCCGAGCGTCCATGTATAAACTAGCATTTAGATTTCTCTTTTGTGTCGCCGTTTGTTGTTTTCTTTCTCGGAAAGTCAGGGCAATGACCTTTCAGCTTCCGACACTTGACATAACGTATAATTATGCAATCATGACAAATATTTGGGGCCAGGCCAAAGGACTCTAAGCTAGGCTCTGCAGCTTGTGAAGAAAAACCGTGATGCGACATTAACTTTGTCGGGACCACAAAAATGCGGTGCAACAGCACTCTGAAGAGCGGACATTTTTTATGTATCATTGCTCGCGCCGAAATTTACTGATTAAGCGCACTGCAGACAAGTAAAAATTACAGGAGGACGCTTAAGATTCGCCTTTAAGAGTGGAACACAATAGCAAAAGAGATAAATTCCCCCTCGTTCCCAAAGTCGTGCAAGCGTGCCTTGCGTGACCTAGCTCTGGCTCGCAACCGAAGGGTTGTGGGTTCGAACCCCGCCTAAAATTCTTCAAAACGTTTTCTTCAAAGCAAATGAATTACTCTATAAAGGGAAATCATTGGAGACGTGTGGCAACCTTTAATTCGTATTATATGTCACGTTTTTAATCACTTTCATCCTACCTACGCGTGACGTCACGCGTGACGTCACGTTTCACGTGAGCGTTGTGAGTTGTTAGAAACTCCCGCGCGAGGTCATGTGACTGTGACATCACGACCCTATCGTCCAATCAGGAGTTTCCGGTCAAGGCGCAGCCGACGCCGGCTTTTCTGCGACACGAGCTCCTTAACGCTAAAACGTTAAAACTTTTCTCTCCAAGACAATATGAAAAAGGAACACATTACCCATGCTTGGGATGACAATGAGCTGCATCGTGTCTTGATTCGTTAACAAATATAAAATCCAACTTGATTCAGATGATTATTAGTTATCGTTGCTGTTGTTTTAGATGCGGAGCATCTCTTGCTCGGGTCTATGTCCCGCGGCGTCGGCGTTGTAGTCGGCACTCGAACTACGCACGCGCAACTCTCCTCCTTCCCTCTCTCCAACAGCTGCGCGTAACTCTCTCCGCTCTCTCTCTCTACCAGCTGCGTGCACTGCGCGTGCGTTCGCTTCTCCTCACACCGCGCGCGCACGCGCAACTCTCCTCCTCTAGTCTCCTCTCCTTCAAGTGTGAAAAAAAAATAAACGGCGAGCGGCGAGCGTTCCAAGTTTCTCTGCCGCGAGCCGCGACGAAGGCTCGCGTAGGGGGTAACGCTAGGGCAGTCGGTGGCGCCATCTCTCGACGTCAGCACGCAACTGACTCTTTCCTCGGAACCAACACGATGCTCCGCATCACCCCATGGTTCCCCTCGGGAAGATGGTGTAATTTTTATAGCACAATGCTTTTGTGGACTGCTTTCTAAGTATACAGCGTCACAGAGAGTTGAAAGGAAAACGTCATAACACAGCCGTATGACGATCGGGTGGTAGGTGTCACTAGGAATTACATGGTCACGTTACGTGACATCACAGCGTAAGGTGACCGCGTAGCTTGAAGTCACAGTGGCACTTGACCAAGTAACTTGGCATCAGTGTCACGAGACTATGTAACTTGACGCCCCTGTGGCGTGACCAGGTAGCTTGACGTCGCATTGTCACGTGACTATAAAACTTGACGCTAAATTGCCACGCGACACCCTGGCGTCAGGGTGTCACCTGACCACGTAAGTTGCCCTCGCAGTGTCAATTGACGCCTAGGTGTCATGGTGTCACGTGACATCCATTGATGTCGTGAGACACTGTGACATCCGGTGATGTCTTATGACGTCAGTGTCACGTGACATCACGAACGTAAGTGACGTCATGTGACGGGATTACGGGGTTGGTGTCACGTTACCCCTCTTTGCTTCATTTGGTGGGAAAATATAATATGTAGCGCGAAAACAGCCCCTCACGTCCGCATTTTGCGAAATTCGGACTCAGTACGTAGGATCAAGGCGAATATCTTTGTAATAACAATGACAGTGAAAATAAAAGTGCTTGATTATCATCTTACTATGACCTGGGTAAGACTCACGCAAAAACGAAAGGTACCCATGCTGGACCTTGTCGAAAATTTCTCGCGTAAATGGCATCACCCGGCTGCACAGTTGGGATTAATCGAGCCCCCTTGTCGTGTGCCATCTTCTGGATGAGCTGTTTTTTCAATATGCTTAACCTAAGGCCCGGGTGAAGTAGAGTCAACTCAGTCTTTAACTTGCGACCAATCAGTAACTCTGCCGGAGTGCACCCTGTGGTTTCATGGGGTGCAGTTCTGTGGTTGAGCAGCATTCGGGCCAGCTGACACTGGAAACTTCCGTCAGCTGCCTCCTTCAGCTTCAACTTTATGGTTTAAACCGCTCGCTCAGCGGCTCCATTTGGCGCTGGGTGATACGGTGGCGTTAGCATTTGCCTTATTCCATTTTGTCGAAGGAAGTTCTTAAGGCTACCACTTACAAATGCCGGCCCGTTATCGGATACAACGAGATCTGGTAGTCCGTGACAGGCAAACATCACCCGCAGGCAAGGGATCGGGCTTCTGCCGACGGCGTGGACACAGGAACGACCTCAATCCACTTTGAGTAGGCGTCGACCACAATGAGTAGATATCGGTTCTTCATTGTTCCCGCAAAATCGATATGAAAACGAGACCATGGCTTTTCTGGGAATGGCCACGGCATCATCGGTGCTGGTCGTGCGAGTCACTGGTTTTCTTGACACACACGGAATCCCCGCACTGTAGCCGCAATGTCTTCATCTAATGATGTCCATCATACATGGCTTCTAGCCACGGCCTTCATTTTAGCGATCCCTGGATGACCACCATGCAGGAGTCGTAGAACATCTGGCTGTAGGGATCCTGGGATGACGACGCTTGACCCCAACAGGATACAGTTCTCTTGTACGCACAGCTTAGTTGTTCGAGCAGTGTACGGTTTTAACTCTGGGTCATGCAGCTCAGCTCCATACCACAAAGAATCTCGAAGCTTCGCCAAAGTCAAATCCTTTGAAGTGGCGTCGACCACGACAGACGCAAGTCGCACCCGAGGATAGGCCCCCTCGAGCATAAATACCTCGGCTGGCCGCTCGATGGAACATGCAGGAACAGGCAGTGGCACCCTACTCAAGGCATCTGCATTTGCTATGTTTGAACCAGGTCTGTACTTCAGTTTGTAGCTATACGCCGACCGCATCAGTGCCCAACGCAGCACACGTGGCGAACAGGTCTCAGGTACAGGCTTGTCTGAAGCAAGCAGCCCCAGCAAGGGCTTGTGGTCTGTGACCGCTTCGAAGTCACGGCCCCACAGGTATTTCCGGAACTTAGTCACACCAAAACTCAGAGCCAGGGCTTTCTTGTCAAGCTGACTGTAGTTGCGCTCAGCCGGCAGAAGACCTCTAGATGCAAACGCAATTGGTCTCTCAATACCTGAATCTTCTTGGTGAGCAAGGACAGCCCCAATCCCATACGGCGACGCATCGCAGATCGGCACCACTGCTTTCTTCGGGTCATAGTGCGCCAATACCACGGCAGACAGCAGTAACTCCTTGCTCTGACAAAAAGCCTGTTCCTGGTCCGCACCCCAAGTCCAAGGCGTCTTTGCCGTTAGAAGATGGTTTAACGGATGTAGGACACTGGACAAGTCTGGCAAGAAGCGACGATAGAAATTGACCAGTCTCAGGTAGCTCTGCAGCGTTTTTACATCCGTAGGCCTTGGAGCTTTCAGCACTGCCTCAGTCTTTTCCGGGTTTGGGTGGAATCCCGCAGAGCTAACAACATGACCCAAGTATTTAACCTGAGAAACCACGAAGTCGCACTTGCACAGCTTCAGCCCAGCTTGCTGCAGCCGACTCAGCACTTGGCGCAGGTTCTCCACGTGGTCTTGATCGTTTCGCCCTGTCACTAGAATGACGTCAAAAATATACAAAGACGTGCTTAAGTCCTTGCAATAGGTTTTCCATCTCACGTTGGAAGATCGATGGTTCAGAGGTCACACCGAACGGCAGGCGAGTGTACTGGTACACACCTCGTGGAGTGTTGACGGTAACCAGTTTGGACGACTTCTTATCAAGTTGAACTTGTAGGTATGCATGTTTTAAGTCCAACTTGCTGAATTTCTCGCCTTCACTCAGCTCAGCAAACAGGCCCTCTACTCGCGGGATGGGGTACTTTACAGGTAAGTCGCAGGATTCACAGTGACTTGAAGTCTCCACAGATGCCAATCTGCCCATTTTTTAGGACCGGTACAATAGGGTCAACCCATTCCGAAGTTTTTACTGGACGTAGGACTCCCTCCCGTTCCATGCGTTGCAACCCCTCGTTGACTTGTCAAGCATCGCAAATGGAACTGCACGAGGTTTGAAAAACCTTGGTTTGGCGTTGTCCTGAAGACTTATCTTTGCGGCAAAGCCCTTGAAAGTTCCTAGACGTTCATCAAGGATACTTGAGTATTCAGCAACTAGGTTCGCAACAGAAGTCACCACGTTGACATCCTTCGCCTTGGAAAGCTCGATGCCGAGGCCTTTCATCCAGCCACGTCCTAGCAGAGATGTGCAGGTGCCAAGGACGACATACAGGATGTCCTGACACTCGCGGTTTCCAAGTCTCACCGTTGCAATAAGGCTTCCCTGAACTGGGGAAAGTTCACCTGAATAGCTTTTCAGCATGACGCGCGACGGGTCCAGCTGCCCTTGATGGAAATCCGCGTCGAAATGTTTCCTCGGGCACAACAGACACGCTAGCTCCCGTGTCAAGTTCCATCAGCAATGGAGTCCCGTTCGCCGTAACTTCCACTCGGAAAGGTTGGCCGTCAACTGCCAGAAGATGTCATTTCCCACATCTCGTAGACTTCTGGCAGTGAAACATCTTGTGAATGGCCCGCTTCGTCCAAGGTGTGGACCGATTTCGGTATTCTAGTGGAGCGTCGTCGGGCCGCCGGCGGTCGCATCCGCTGTCCTTCCCCTTGCACACTCGTGCCAGATGTCCCTTGCCCGACATTTGTGACAAGTGGTACTGCATGACTGCACTGTGTGGCGTAATGCTCGCCGTCCGCAACGAAAACACGAAATGGTGCCAGTCTTCCGCTTCGGTTTCACAGCTGCACTGGCTGCACCGCGTTTACACGAGGGGCGTTAGCCCGACTCGAGGTTAGCTGGAAGACGTCGAAAGCATCTCGGAATCGTTCTTCGCTGCTTCCAGTGCAACGACCGTCTTTCTTGCGAGTTCCAGGGTCAATCTGGAATCTCATAGAGTCGCCATTGTATCATCATCGTCGTTAATACCTCCTCCGACGAATGCGATTCTCGCAGCCATTCTATTTCGGGAACGCGCCGAATCCACATCGTCCGCCATCGTGTTCAGGCAAGCAAAGAAAGCCGCCGCTGTCTCATCGTCATGACGCATCCGTGAATTGAACTTAAAGCCTGCAACGACTTCCGACGGCTTCGGTGAGAAATGCTCGCCTAGCACCTCGAAAAATGGTTTCTAGGCTGCCTCCGAAGGTTTGACAGGAGCCTAGCAGATTTCAAAGCAACGAATATGTGGCCGGTCCAGAACACGTAAGTACAACGGCTCGCCTTTTCTCGTCCTTGACATCGTTGACGATGTAATACTGTTCAACCCGCTCTCGGTACTCGCTCCAGTTCGTTTCAGCGTCAAACTGGCCTCTAGTTTTGCGACCAACCGGCATTCCAGAACAGGCGCACGGTCCGACGGCAGCAGTTCAACACTTCCACTTCCTCGTCGCCACTGTAATGTTCAGCGAGTTCCCGGGACAGCGGGGCATTGACGAGTGCACGCAAGCTTGCCCAGTGGTAATCTGTTTTAATCTCGTGCGGCGTGCTCTTTTTATACCAGGTGCGCAGGGGCGCCTTCTGGCTATCTATCACACAGAGATGGTCTCGTTCGGCAAGCAAAATCAAATCAGGATTCTACGCAATTGGAATCGCGAAGCTTTGTGAACAGCATACGGAGGACAAAGGGCTAGCTAGCAACCTGCGAGCTGTAAAGACAGAAGAAAAATGTTAGTTTAAAAGTTAAAAGGAGCTTTTGTATGGCGTCGTGAAACATCTTCGATCGCTTGGATCACGAAAAAATCCACGTTGGAAAAAGGGCAAAGGTACGCAAACGCAGAGAGGGGGGATATTGGCCGTTGTCGTCTATTGAAACCGCAGGCTGCCGCTGTTTTTCTGAAACGAAATAGAAAATGGGTGGCAAAAGGAAATTATCAGAAGTATAAGAAGTCTTGCCTGAATCTGCTAGGACGTTTTTTTTTTATAAACACATATTGCTTTTTATAGCTGGCACTTTTAATTGTTCCGATTTCAATCTTCTGTAGCGGAAAACATCACACCTTGTGGGTCGCCTGTCAGTACCGCCCGATCAGGCCGAGTTCCATTCGCCCCGAGGAAGTCCACAAGGAGCGCTATCATAGAGAAAAGGTTTAATTGCTACTTAAGCCTCGCCGTGGTCCGGGTCTTCCTGGGCTCGTGAGGTCTGGCTTTTCCTGGGCTCCTGAGCACCGTCTCGTCCGTTTCTCTGGCTCCGAACTTCCTGTGTCCTCGCGCGCGACCACCACGAGCCTCCTCCTTCTTCGTCTTCGCCCGCGCTCGGCGCCCGTCTCTCCGCGTGCCGTGCGGCTCACTGTCCCCCACACTCCCCTCCCCTCAAGCCTCAAACTCCGGGGGGGTCCGAAGCATCCAGAGTCACTGGGCCGGAGTCACTGGACTCCAGGTCGCTCATCTCCGCGTCACTGGGGCGGTGGAACGTGCGTCAGGTAGTCCGTGAACTCCTGGTAGGGGACTTGATGAGCTCCCGCTCCCGCCACAGTCCGGGGTCAGGTAGCGGTACGTCTGTTGGATGGACAGGGAGGTTGTCTTGGCAAAGTTGCCCAGGGTGGCCGTCGAGCCGCGGCCGAGGTGTTAACAAGGCCCTCGATTCCCGCCATGTGCAGGCAGCTTCTTGGGCACTGGCCGACACGATGCCTGTGCCGCGGGCGCCGGGATCAGCCGCACCAGGACGCTGCCACCCCTGCCGGTCACCTTGCAGGGGACGGTGTGGGCTTTCCGATCTTGTTTTCAATAGCCCCTGCGACGGGATGACGGACAGCCTGCCAGGATGATGGCTTCAAGGATTGACCGTGGACACCTCTTTGGAATACTTGACACCCAAGCCCACTGGCCGATAAGTCCCCAATGGCCACAAAGGCCGTGAAGCGGGTGCGCTGGGCAGGCACGTGTCTGCTTCTGCACCGCATTATCTTCAGCACCTCGTCCTTCAGCGTGTTCCCTGGGACTTCCCCGTTCTCTCCGCGTCCTCACCGCCCTGCCTTCGTTGACGTGGTCGACGTCGGGATTGTTCCCCCGTCTTCTGCCAACCAGGTGACCACCCTGACCGGTTGGTTCGTCTTGCTCCTTGCCAACCAGGTTGACCACCCTGACGGTTGGTTCACCTTGCTCCTTGCCACCAGGGTTGACCACCCTGTCGTTGGTTCGCCTTGCTCCCTGCCAACCAGGTTGACCACCCTGTCGTTGTTCGCCTTGCTCTTTGCCAACCAGGTTGACCACCTTGTCGGTTGGTCTGGCCGGTCTCCTGCCAAACGGGGTTGACCACCCTGCGACTGGTCTGGCCAGTCTTGTGCCGAACGAGTTGACCACCCGGTGCGTTGGGCTGACTGGTCCTTTGCCGGAAGGGTGACCACCCTGGGAGGGTGTCCGGCTGGCCCCGCCGGTATCCCGGGAGGTGGAAGGGTCGCCCTCCTGGATGCGCCAACCCATTCTGATATTCCTCCGGGGTACATTCTGGACAAAACAAGCTCTATTAACATCTTGCAAAGATTAGATCAAGTTCTAGGCCGCAGACTATAGCGCCGCGCAGAGCCCCTTCAGATCTCTCACCGACGGGTTCGCGCACTGTTTCACGGTCGTCCGGATTGCAAAACCCATCTCGACAATGTGTTCGTCCAGTCCCTGCGTCTTTCTGTTAGCTCCCGAACCACTTCCTCAGCGGTGCAAACTCCACCCATTTTGAGAAATGATCGCTTATTACCAATAATACTGGTTTCCCACGGGGAACGTCGTGGTAGTGGGCCGATGATGTCGCAGGCAACCATCTCCCACGGGTAGTGACTCACTACAGGCTAGCATCATGTCCTGGGGGCTTTCCCCCTCGCGGCCTTCGCTTTCTGGCAGGCTGGGCAGCTACGGGCGTATCGGAGTGTGTCCCTGTCTTATCCCGGCCAGGTCGCGAGCGACATAACTTATGAAAAGTCTTGCTGCCGCGCATGACCAGCCAGAGCCGAGCGTGGAAGTATCCGATAAACCGTCTCCGTAGCCTCCTAGGAATCACCAACCCCTGAACGGAGAGTCGTTCCCTCCTTGTCGTCGTTGTTGGAATGTTAGCGGAGCAATAAGCCGTCTTGGCCCAGCAGGTATGAATCATCTGTTCGTTAACTTGACCGCCAGCGTTCCCGGTGTTGCTTGCCATTTCCGCAATTTTCCCCACACACCGCTGACAAAAACCATCTGCCTTTTGGGCCTCGAAAAGCTCTTCCTTGCTCACCACCTTCACCCCAAGCCACGATCCTTTGTTCACGCTCGTGCGGCCTCCTAACACTGCGACGAGCTCCTGTTGCAATCGATCCCTCCCCGCTGTCCTCGCTTATGAGCGACCGCGCGGGAAGCTTGTCTCTCGCAAGTCCCCTGGTTGCGTCTCCTCCTTCCACCACTATCCTGGGGCGCCCAGAAAGTGCGTCTGCAACCTGTGGTCGCTACCTCGCGCAGCTAAAGTGGGTTTGCTACCTCTCGTGATCCGGCGAGTGAGCGTTCTGTGTCCTGAACCGAAACTCGGTGGGACGGCAAAGGGGATAAGGGGACTCACACGGATTATAGTGGTACCCTTATGCTTCAAAGTCTATGATAATCCCTCCCGGCAGACGAAGTCCTGTCCTCGAATCACAGGAATTTTGCATGCCTGGCAGATAGAGAAACGCTGCCTCCTTCGTCTGCCGTCGAGGCTAAGGTGAAGGGCGTATTGGCGTTTTTGTACCCTAGCCGATCCTGCTGCTAAACGCAGCGTGGTGGAAGCTTCCCGCACGTGAGGTGCTCTTCGCGACAGTCCTTCGTAGACTCTGTCGCCAATTAAGGGAAAAGGGTCGAACCGGTGTCAAGTAGTGCGTAGTAAATGTTACCACCGATCTCGACACGCACGTACGGCCCCTTCTCAGATGTCAAACCCTGATTCCGACATGCCGACGGGGGCAAACACCAACCTGTCGCTGACCGCAAACTCCAGCCCACGTTGGCAGACTGATGAGGGCCCTCGGCAGCGGCCGGCAACCGCGAGTCGGGAAGTCCAATTAGTGGTGCGCCGGCCTCTCCGGTTTCCCCTGAGACCCATGGGTGGTGAGCTGGCGTCCAGTGTGCACTGAACGCTTGATAGGCCCAAGCTGATGGCATTTGTAGCACCTGACCTGTCCCCTGCCATTGTGTGCTGAGCGGCTGCAGCTACCATCACGCGATGCAGTGTCGCGCCGAGGGTCATTGTAGTTTCCGCGACCCTCGTAATGATTCGCGACTCCGCGGTGGTTGGCTGCGCCGCCTCCCCTACGGGGATGCGCCCTGGAAGAGCCCGCGTTGGCTGCTCTGCGCCTCTGTTCAAACGCGAAGGAATCTAAGGCGCGGGGCACAGCAGTTTCCGCCCCTCCTATGTCCGGTAACGGCCACGTACGGCGTGCGTGAGTCGTCGCAAGCTCCCGCGCCTCGTCCTGTCCAGGCGCAACCCGGCTCCAGAGATTCCTCTGCGCGTGGAGGGGGGCGGTACGTCAACTCGGCGAGCAAGCTCGCCTGAACGGTGCGCGCCTCTCTGGCAAGTGCTTCCAGATCAGCGAAATCACGTCCGCGCAAGTAGGGTTTAAATCTAGGGTGACACTGGCGGATCGCCCTAGCTACCTTCTCCGCGTCTGACGCTGTAGGTTCGGCTCTAGAGTAAGCTCCTGGAGAGCGCGGATGTATTCTACGAGGCTCTCGTCCGGATGTTGAGTACGGCTGGCTAGCTCATCTCTGATCCGCATCTCATAGTCGGGAGGCAGAAATTCCTCTGTGAATCGTGCCCGGAAATCTCCCATCGAAAGGAACGGCCTCTGCATTCGTCTCCAACGCGCTGCGTCACCCGTCAACGCGATTGGGACGATCTGTATCAGGGCCGTTTCATCCGACGCGCCCAACGCGGCAATGTACGCGTCTAGGTCCTGCAGGAAATCGTGGGACCGATGCTGCGTCAGAGTAGCCCGAATAGGTCGGCGTCGGCACGCTCAACCGCGGGCGAGGCACGGGCGTTGGCGTGGCATTCGCCACCCCTGGGGCCAAACCCATCTGTCTAGAAAACGTCGCGAACATCGCCGTCATGGCGTGCATTAGTTCGCTAACGTCTCCCGTGTTCACCGCTGGAATTGGGGGCTCTAGCGCTGCCGCAATGCTCGCTTGCCCACTCGTGCCTTCTCCCACGTCCGAGTCAATATCCGCCACTGACTGGGTTGAGGCCTCGGGATGGGCGGCCTTATTCCGTAACCTGGACATGGCGGCAGAACGTTAAACACTGGTGTCCAGCGGAGTAACAAAAAATACAAATGGAAAACAAAGTAAACCTAAATCTAGAAATCGCGATTCGTAGGACTCCCTGGGAGCGAACAGAACAACGGCAGACTGATCGGGCCCCACTTTGGAAGCGCCAGTTATGTGGGTCGCCTGTCAGTACCGCCCGATCAGGCCGAGTTCCATTCGCCCGAGGAAGTCACACAAGGAGCGCTATCATAGAGAAAAGGTTTAATTGCTACTTAAGGCCTCGCCGTGGTCCGGGTCTTCCTGGGCTCGTGAGGTCTGGCTTTTCCTGGGCTCCTGAGCACCGTCTCGTCCGTTGGTCTCTGTCTTCCGAACTGCCTGTGTCCTCGCGCGCACCCCACGAGCCTCCTCCTTCTTCGTCTTCGCCGCTCTCGGCGCCGTCTCTCCGCGTGCCGTGCGGCTCACTGTCCACCACAACCTATAGGCTTCACCAACCTTCGGCTTGAACACGCGACCTCGCTGATTGGAGAACGATAAAGAAGTAAGGAGGTCGCCGGACGAAACGAATCAAACGGGGAGCGGTTACGTTTTTCTTTTCTCGCTGTGAAGGGTAATCTGATTTTGGCAGCAAAGAAAATAAACCTATCTGAATTCAAATGTGTCCTCATTTGGTAGGGAATGAGAGCGAATACAAATATCGAGTTCGCAAATTGGCTTGCACTAGCACCGGACGACAGGACATTTGAGCGAATTGATTTGGCTGCATTGCCGGAGACTGGCAAATGCCCATCATGTCTCTAAGCCCTAGCTAGCTTATTGTTTCCTTGGTAAACTTCGCTTAAACAAAAGTCTACAAAATGGTTGCGTAACAAAGCCTACACGTCAGACTCATTCATGTCTCTACTGCATTTATTTCGCGGAAAGAGCAAAAAGGACCAGAGAAGAGGACTGTGGAAAGCTAGATGTTTTTTTCGCCTCCATAAAAAAAGATTATGTACACTGTTAGCAAAAATAACTCGCCCAGGTGTGTAACCGTTGTCCCAAATCGAACACGTCAAAACGTGGTAGTTTTACACACGACCATGTGTGTTATTCGTCTGCGCATGAGGTTGCCGTGTACACTTAGACACGATACACCATGTCTGTCTTCCGCAAAACACGGCTGAGCGTGTTGCTCATAAAACATTGTGGCCAGCAGCCGAGAACAGGCTACAGACGAGCCCAGCGAGCCGCGCACCTTTCCGCCGAAGTGAAAGCGGTGAGACCACACAGGACGCGCTTGTTCTCGTACCATGTCTTTTATGCGCCGTAAATACAGTCTCCAAGCGCTAGCCTCGTACCTAGTAAAGCAAGGACGAGGTGACTAACGGAGGATGGCGCTGCCCCGATAGCCACCCACCGTAGCCTCGGCCAAGGCCTCGCTCACGTTTACGTTCCGATATCCTGGACAACTTCCATACGCGCACTCTTCCGTCGGGTTTTAAACGGACGAAACTTGCACAAACTGCGCCGGTAGTTTTCGTTTGCGCCGGTATAGCGGCTGGTGATCGGTTTCGAGAAAAGAGCTCAGATTGTGCAGGAGCTTTTGTAAACTCTGGATGGCCCACAGGAGTCCCAGCGCTCTTCTCGATTTGGTTGTACCTCTGTTTGGCAGTACTCAGTGACCGCGGCCCAAAGGCAACTGCTCATCGCTCACCACATGTTGCTCCTGCAGGAGGACGGCGCCCAGGCCGCACGAGCTGGTATAAGCAGAAACGGTTGATGGATACTCTGGGTTCTATTGAGCCACGCAGGAGCTAAATGCCACCATCCTCTTTAGCTACTTGAAGGCTGAAGCTTGACCGGTCCCCCAGGCCCAAATCATGTCCTTCTTTAGGACGAGCCTGATTGGCGCAGTGGCGGCGGACCAGCTCAGCAGGACATGTCCGATGTGGTTCAGCATTTCCAGGAGGCGACTCACGTCTTGCACGTCTGTCGGAAATTGCATACCCGTGATGGCGGGGGACCTTGCCGGAGTCTGATGCTACGCCATTGGTACTCACACCACACCAAGGAATTTGAGGAATGATACCCCGAGGCGGCACTTGGAAGCATTCAGCGTAACGCCTGCTTACTGCAGTCTCTCGACATAAACTTGAAGTCTGCTGTCGGGTTTAGTCCGGTCTCTGCAATACACCAGAAACTCATCTACCATGTTAACGCATCATTTAATTCCCTCAAGAATCAATGACATCGGGCTGTGGAACACCTCTGGGACCTAAGTAATTCCGAATGGCAGGCAGCGATAATAGAATCGCGCGAGGGGTGCAATGAACGTCATGTACTCCTAGCAGCTTTTGGAGAGGCGTACGTGGTGAAATCCAGACATTGCGCCCTGTCTCGAGAAGACGGTAGCGCTTCCAGCAACCCGAACGCCTGGCGACGGTCGGCATCATATGCTGCTCTCGGTGGATGACCTAGTTCAGCTTGGTTAAGTCGACGCGCAGTCGACAGTCTTCCGCTGCCTCGGGAGCCCCGACAAGGCCGGCGTACCTTGCCGTAAGAGTCTTGACCCCCGATCACTAGGAAACGCACTGTTTGAAGACGAGGGCACTTCTCCTTTCCGAAATATTTCAATGCTGTTGAGCCTTCTTTTCCGAGATCAACCAAAATTTGACTAGCATGGAATTGCACGTAGGCGACAGCAATATTGGCCATAGTAAGATCGAAGTTGCGATCTATATCAGCGTCACAACATGACTATCCGAAAGTTGATCGATTGTTCCATAGTTGCACAAACGGTTCCTTAAAACACTGAAATCTGAAATAGAATAGCGTGTGTCATCTTGCTGTGAAACGCAGCGACATCTCAGCGACCAGAAGCGTCTTCACTCACAACCAATTCCAGAGTAGCCTGCACTGTTTTAGCGATACTGGTGATGCACAGAGACACGAACCAAGATGATCGTCAGATGATCATCGGTTGACACTCGGACACATGGCAACATCAGCGACCGTTCTTATAGTTGTTCATGACCAATTTTACAACAAACAGCAGTGCTCAAGCTTGTTGGTTATGCGCGGAGAAACAAAAACAGGGTGATCAACGGTTGACGCACTCGGCAAGAACGTAGTACATTAGGCGCACAGACAAATAATCGGCATGGGAGTCGCAGCTATGCGAATTTCGCAGTCTCATCTGTCACGGGCAGGCAGCAGCTCTCGAGTCTTGGATGTACTCGTATCATCGGGAGGCACTCACTTGATTGAGTGACATTTTAGCGAACGCCCACGTTTCACCGAATAACACTTTTGCGAATAGTCGGCCGCCGCGAAGCGGCGTTTACGGGTGAGCCACGTGAGTTCCCACTTTAGTATTGAGCAACCGCAGACTGTCGCCGCGAAGCGGCGTAAGCGCAGCGCGGGTGAGTCGGTTAACATGCGTCCCTGTTACTCGCTAAAACGTGCATTCACTCAACTGCCGCTGTTCGCTAAAACGCCATTCGCTCATATGATATAGACCCTCGCAGGTCTACAACTGCCCGAACCACTCGCATGCTATTCGCCTCGAGATCGAACCTTGTCGCCAGCGTGCGGCCGAAATTGTGAACATGCGAA
The DNA here is from genome assembly GCA_013358835.2 of Ixodes persulcatus. Lineage (NCBI taxonomy): Eukaryota > Metazoa > Arthropoda > Arachnida > Ixodida > Ixodidae > Ixodes > Ixodes persulcatus. The sequence goes on along the minus strand of JABSTQ010011448.1, from coordinate 11,811 downwards.
AGAGGAGATACCGCCGTGCGCCGTCTGTTACGGGCGCACGTTCAGAAGCATGGATCTCAACGACGCAAGCCCTTTCCGGCTGAGCTTGACCCTCCTTATTAAATGTTTGATGTTTTTTGTGTTCATTTCTTCTTATTAAAGGTTGTGTTGTATCGTTTCACACGCGTAGAAATTCAAAAAAGCGATTATTATTAAGTCGGATGCTTCATAATCTTAGTGTTTTGGTTTGTATACAACCGCTGGTCTCACGTATTTTTGTTATCTCGTACAAACCATAGCTTTCATAAAACATTGACTGTTATTGATTGGAGCTGTGGTTTGATTAGAAAGTTAAGCTGACTGATTGCTACCCTTTAATAGGCTAATCAATCGATAAATTCGTTAGTTGATTTTTCGCCGTCATATTTCATGAAAGACGCCTAAACTCTCAACTACTTATTTTTAACTATTTTTACTATGTCATAAATGGCACAGCGCATTCCCAATTTAAACTTAACGTTGTGACGCCTACGAAATTTGAACACGGGAAGCCTTTTAATGTGCAGTAATTTTAAGTTATTACTTAAACAGTGTATAATCACCCTCGGTGACAATCACAAGCACGCCGAAGTGGTTTACCGTGCAAGCCTGAGTCATAAAAAAATAAAAACGTCAAAAATATTAAAGCAGGCTTTTTCTTAACTTTTTGTTGACTTCCTTTAGCACAAGATTCCGATTAAATGGCACAACAAATATCGCAATTAAAGCATCACTTGAATAATCCGAAGGTTAATCGATAACTGCCCCTTCACGATATGCGTTAGGTGAAGGTGCAGGGTGATCGGAAGTCTCGTGAAGGTCGCTAGCCCACATCAGTAAAAGACTGTCGCTGCGGCTGATGCTGCCTGTGTCATGGTGCATGTAGTTTGTTGGAGTTGCAGAATCAACTGTGCTGGAACAGAAGATTATTTAGGCAGAAATTTATAATATTAGCCTCTTGACAGCCGAGGCCCTCACCAAGAAAATTAGAGCGGGTGAACCCACACTACCAAAAAGAGCATTTAATTACACGAACGTTGCTGCGTAGCCAGGCTACACTCTTGTATTACACTCGCGCCAGGTGTATTAGAGCAGGTTGTTTCATTTGTTTGAGATTTACTGCCAACGTGCAGTTTGCGGATCGTAACTAGAAGAAGCACTCTCTCCTCATTGCAACATAATAGAATTGTTCCAACTCCGAAAACGACCCACACCATGGCACAGTAAACGGAAACATTAACTGCAGAGGAACTCTTGCACGGTAATTTCCAATACAGCACTGACATCTCTTCATGCTAAATATATATTTACTGCAAAAACTAAAAGTTAAAAAATGCATAGAACCTGCGATTTCACAGCCCACAGTATCAGTGTTTTGTTATCCGGGTTAAAATTCATTATTATTTTGAATTCCTACGCTGGTGAACCGATACATCTTTCTTAAAAGAAACAAATATTTAACATACGTGGTGCAGTTCAGCGGGAGACAGGCATGGGTAGCCGTCCTCAAGGTCCCGGTGGAATGAGAGTGAGGGGGGGGGGGGTGATTCCTGCTCCCCAACGTCTGACTGAAGCAGAGGACGCAACCACACGAGCGGTTATCAAACTTTAGGCCGTACGCTGGTAACAGGATTCGATCTTCACGGAAGCACCGAACAGTACCGCACCATTTTCCGCTTAAATGTTTTTCTCACTGATAATATGCGACATAATAAACACAAGAACCTATGCCGTCTCGCTCGCGAACGTGAAGAGCCTATGGGGTGGCCGTGCTTCTATCACAGCTTTGATAATGATCATAGCCCTACAGTAGCACCACCGCTAGGTCGATCTCAAGGCGAATCGCCCACAAGCTAATGACTGACGACTCTGATCGAGAACCGCCTTCGATCTGCTATGAGGGTCATGACATTGGGAGATGTACTAAAGACGGAAACGAGTGCGATGAAACCCGATATTGGAAGCCTGACCGCAGCCAAAAGGTGCAACACGTCGCACTAGGTGCGGCCCCTGCACAGTTTTTAATAAACGTAATTTGGCCCTCCTATCTTTTTAATTGTGCACCCCTGGTCTAGCACTTCCCAGTAGATAATAGGGTTTGTAGGAATCGTACCCTCGCTCCTAACGCACAATTTCATGAGTTCTCAGAGAGCTGCCAGGTGACGCAGTGTGTATCGAAAACCACATATTGCCACGCGCGTCACAAAGGGAGCGGGTGCGTGGCCGAGTGGTTACCGCGCTGGACTCTCGTGCCGAAGCCCAGGGTTCGATTCCTTTTATTTATTCTTTCGATTTTGGTTTCTGGTCAATTCGAGAACCCTGTTGCTTGTCCGAGGTCCCAATGTTCTACAAGCCGAACCTTCTGCGCCGATTGTTCCAGAAGCCCACTCGTGTACACAAGGGGCTCTGCGTGGCGAGCTGCAGTCAGTCAGATCTCGACCCTGCTGTTACGCCGACTTCGACGCCCGCGACGCTTTGTTGTTATCTTCTGTTTCCTTTTTGTAGCGTGAGCTACACTGGCCGAGGTTGAGCAGTTTTGCGTGGCTGTCAAAGAGCCGTGCTGCGCAAGCGCGAGGAGCAGTGACGTCACACGGCGCACAGCTGGCGCGCCGGAGCCGCCGCCGCCACGCGTTCCGCCGCCACCGCGCGCGCCTCGCCGGTCTGCGCAAGCGCGAGGAGCAGTGACGTCACACGGTGCAGAGCTGGCGCGCCGGAGCCGCCGCCGCCGCGCGTTCCGCCGCCACTGCGCGCACCTTGCCGGTCTGCGCATTCCAGAGGAGTGCCGTCATAGCCGCGGCAGACGCCCTGGCGCTGCCGCGTGCCAGCTGTGCGCCTCCGTTGCGCAGTAGCCAAGTCTGACGCTGCACCGGAGCCGTTTGATAGCGCCTCTCATATTGTGCGCTTAAGCTCTTGCTACTTATATCCTGGCACAGCCGAACTAAGCCACCGCAATTGTTTTTTTTGTTTTGGGCACAAGTTCTGGCCATTACACGTTTAGTTTCTTCAGTTATTCTTCGCCTTATCATTTGTCATTCGTGACAAATGCCATTCGCATTTCGTCATTCTCCTGATAGTACCTTGTAGTTGAACATGCAAAGGGAACAAAATATCATTGAGGGCAAAAAATGTAGAGCAAGAAACGACAATAATAAGAGGGGTTTCTCTTAAATCCTCTGAAGCCTACTAAACAAACTGGACTTCGACGAGCTGGGATCTGCAAATTGGCCTAGGACGGAGTGGCATATTTAATAAGTTGTCTATCGACAAATTGGCCTTTGACCAACTGGCTTTTAACAAGTTGGCCGGATACCACGACACACAGGCATGAGCGCCGCTCCCGGTAGGAGGAGAGGGACCGGAGGAGAAAAGAAAACCCTCTTGTTTTCTTGCGACTTTCCCAGAAGTAGAACACAGCAACGTCCTCCACCCCTTTTTGCACCTACACCTGCGGTCGCCCTTGCACACATGAGACGTCAGCGACCGTTTGCGCCTTCGTTCACAACAACAGCACTGCCATCTGCAGCTTCAGAAACAAAACTATTGTAATGATCGGTTGACACAATAAGGGGTAACAAAAACGAACGCGCGCCCTTGCACACCAAGAACGTCAGCGACCGTTCGTGTCTTCGTTCACAGCAACAGCGCGACCATCTGCAGCTCCGGAAACACAGAATTAAGGTGATAGTCGGTTGGCAGACGGTAAAGGGTGACAACACTGAACGTTTCACAGAAGACGCACAGATAAACCACACGTCACAGTCACTGCACAGCGGTCGCGAGAACAAGGATTCTCACAAAGCCACGACTCGCTCCCAGTTCTCGTGGCGTCACAGCCTTGTAGTCTTTGCACCGTTGGTTGCAGTGGTCGCAGCCAGAGTCAGGGCCCGGCAATCGAGGCAGCCGAGGCACGATATGTGGCCGAAGTGGCCGAGGCCCGAAGCCCGTCGCTATCGCAGCTGATCGCAGCCGCCATCTCAGTTCAGTGTACGTAGCAGTGTTGGCATCGTTTCGAAGCTAAGCTATTTCTGACGGATGTGTTTACTCTTTTTCCTTTATGAATGCCAAAAACGCTAAGGCAAAAGAAACGACTGAAGGACCGACCTCGTCGTCTTGGCCCCAGCATAAACGGCCTAGATATAACCTGGTTGCCCGAATCCTGTTTATCAATGAAGTTTGTAGCAATGATATTTAAATAGTTTTCCTTGGCGTCAGTGGGTATTAAGGACTTCAATTTATTTCAATTGGTCTGGGTTTCTTCATCTTTGTTTTTATAAATTAAGAAAAAAACTAACGGAAAAAAAAAGAGCTTTCGCTTCTTTCAGGGATCGAGCCTTCGACCACTTCGTCAGTGGAGCGACGTTCTACCTCTGCGCCAGCTGAACAAGGGGAAGCGTGTCCTGTTCCTTTCTTCTTAACTTTCGTTCCGTCCTTCTCTAGGGAGCGCGTCCACGGGTGGTCGCACTGCGGGTTGGGTGCTCTCCGGTGTAGTTCTAAACGTTCGGCGATGCCAGGAGCCAAACCCAGCCCTCTGGTCGCCGCTGGGTGGCCGGCCGCGAGGTGGATCGTCGCGCAGCGAACTGAGTGGTCCCCCGCGAAGGTTGACATGTTCGGCGATGGCAGGAGCCGCACCCAGCCGTCTGGTCGCCGCTGGCTGACTGGCTGCGGTGCGGTCTGGATGGCCGATCATAACAGCGGCAAGAAGAAGCCTCGTAGTACTGAGACCCGATATGCATGAAGTAACCAGCCATCGACGCCGCGTCTCGTCTCATCTAAGACGCCCTGTTACATTGCGTCCCATCGACCTAACCAAAACCAACATAGCGGTCGCTGTGTCCGTGGTGATGCCTGTTTCTGAGGTCGCCTACACGTTTAGGCATGTAAGACTGAACCAAACTCGTTTTTTACAACCTCGCATGATTTTTGGACGAATTATCCATTACAAAACATCTAATTCTATGCTAATTGGGGTGAAAAACCTGTTTGTCACCCCAAATATTCACCAAATACACGGGACTTGCTAACAGCGTAATTCTCACATTATCTCAACCTACAGGAGACGCTGTCTTGGCAGCAGGTTTTCATTGCAGCAAGATGTGTGTGCGTGTGTGTGTGTGTGTTTTTTCTCCTCTCGTTCTTTTTATTGGGCTTTTTGGACACATATTGCAACCTTCTATTTTCCTATATTCCTTTCTGCGTCGTGTCCATCTGACCGTTTGTTTAGACAAGGCAAAAGTAGTTGAGTGTCAGAGTGGAATATGTAAAAGAAAGTTTAATCTTTAATGGCTTCAGTACAAAAAAAAAACAAAAAAAATTGTTTCATGCTTCACTGAAACTGATACCGACAAAGCATATTAAAGGTGACTGACATCATCGTAGACAAATTTATGTAACTTGCGATAAATTAGGAGTAAACAATGCAAGAGGTCTAGCAGGCGTGATGTATTCACCTGATAACTGGTGTACACCTGCTGCCGGCATGTTTTCCAATGTAAATGTTTGAGAGGCCTAAAATAAATTAAAACGACGATACTTAAGTTTTATTGCGCAGCGAACGCTTCAATAATTCAATTAAATTTTTAGCAGAATTGTACGGACCCAGCATAATATCTGATGCCGAGGTGAGTTATCAGTAGCAGTGGCTTCTCAGCGACTGGTAATAACACTAAGATATTACAAAGAAAGCCCTTTGAGCAACGGAGCGTTCAGATTGTTTTCAAGAGCCGCCGGGCCACCGAGAGGCATTGACATTTTGGCATAAATGATAGTGCCCGTAAGGTGCCTATATCTGCTAGTAGGATCTTATAATTTGTGGGTTTCTTTATGGAGGTCCCACTACCAATAATCGCCACCCGATCGGTATGCGCTCAGCACGTCACCCAGGGAGTGACATAGCACAACGAGAAGACAGCGAATGGGTTTACTGTACCTCCCGGTTGCCCGTCGTCGGGAGCCGGCAGTCCGGGCCCGCCGACCCTTGTTGTCGCCCGTCGTTCAGAGCTCACAGTCGGAGTCCGTGTCCCAGGCCTGCGGATCGCCTTTCCCACGCCAGCGCTGCGTAGGCTGACTGTCCCGGGCCATCACTGCCCGAGTCTCGCTGCGGAAGCACCCCGGGATCGTCATAGCCTAGACCAGATGGCCAGGGCTCGCCGTTTTCCACCGGTCTTGCTCCATACCTCGCTGGTGGACCGCTCCTGGGGTTCGCCATGGGCCAGGCCAGGCAGCCCGGCCCCGTCGTTCCTGTTCAGCTCCAGCCTCGCTCTGCACCGGACTGTCTCGCGCCAGCTTGTGTCTTCCTCCGCCGACCGCCTGTCACGTGCCCTCTGCCTCGTCTTTCACCCTCGGATCCCACACTCTCCCCCCCTCAACGCCCGGACTTCGGGGGACTTCATGAGCCTCAGGGAGCCGCTGGGCTTCATGGGCGGCCCGCTGTTGCTGTTGCCTGAGTGGCCACGTTGCAGTGTCCGAAAGCGGCGTAGGTGTGGTGGCAAGCGAAGCCGGCAGACAATGCCGACCTGTCTGTCGCTCGCTGTCCCCCTCACCGCGATGCAGCAGGGGTGCGTGCTCTAAGCTGGTTCGGCCGACTGCGGACGGACTTGCCCCGTTCCGCTTAGATGTCGCAGCGGGCTCAGAACTGCCCGCCTGAACCGTTCGTCAGGCCGAACAACTGTTCAGCCGCCTGATCACTTGGGAAAACGAATGGGCCCGTCTTCCCTCCCGGTGGGCTTCCTGGTTACGCCGTCTATGGCCGTCTTCCAAGAAGCTATTCTGGGCAGAAAAAAGTGTTAAAACAACACACAACGAACAAATACTCTGCCGCAGACCGGGGCAGAGGCCATAGCTTCCACCGCCAAATTGCTTGCCGACGGGTTCATATACCATGCGGCTACTCAGCAAGTCCGCATTCCAGAGCTCGCTCCTGGGTTGCCAAGAACAGGGGATTCCTTATGTCCTACCTCAACCTCATGTTATACGTCTTCCCCATCGCGACGACGGTAGTATCTTTTCAAGTCAGCGATGTGAACCGGGCAAGCCTCCTCGTTTGTATCTCGCCATGTAAGCCTAGAAGTAGGACACGACGCTCGCGTCTATATACCTCGGGTGCCCTTCTCACCTTGGAGCAAGCGATGCGGCAAAACCACTAGCTGCGTTGTTCAAAGCGTGAGTTTCCTTCAGAACAGGTAACGATGGTGTAAACCTAGTCCATCTTTGCGCAAGCAAAGAGATCCAAAGCCTGTGGCGGGATGGCTATATACTATACCCGCGTTCCGCAACGGCTACATATACTATGTGCTACTCGATGTAAGCGTCAGCGTCCCATTTCTTCCACGTGTATACGAGCTCCAGGGACTGCTCAGTCCTCGGAGGGGGCGGCAGCTCAGCGAGCAAGCCCGCTTTAACCGTTCAGGGCCTCAAGGCAAGCTGGACAACTACAAGCTACCTAAATGTTTACCGCCTCATCCCCGGCCAGGTCGTGACGCACATAACTTATTAAAAGTCTTGCTCTCTCTGCCATGACACGGCGAGAGTGAAGTCGAGAAAGAATCATATAAATCATTTCGTAGCTTTCCTGGAAAGACCCCCCTCAAGGGAGAGTCGTCCCTCTGCCCTTCGTCGATTGTTGGAGGACGCGAAGCAACTAGCCGTCTTGGCCCAGCAGTTACAAATAATAGTGCTCATTACTCACCTGCCAGCGGTCCCGGTGTCAACCGCAATTTCCGCCAGTGTTATATCCGACACCCGCTGACATCTCGTCCGTCAGTGTTCCCGGTGTCAACTGCTATTTCCGCAGTCGTTTCCGACACCCACTGACAAAAAACCTATCTGCACCCCGGGCCTCGAGAAGCGCTTACTTGCCTACCACATCATCCCAACCTAAATCCTAAATATGCATGAATCCTGGCTGTTTCCCTCCTGCCAGTCGTTATCCTGCCTTCCAGCGAACATGCCGTGCCTCTCCTTTGCCTCCGAAGACGACTTTCTTACATCTTACCCGCGCTTTTTCGGCTTCCCCCGGTTGCATCACTTCCTGGCAATCACTATTCTGGGGTACCCGTGAAAGCGCGTCCGCAACCTCGTCCATCGAGCCCTTTAGGTACTCGATTCGAGGAGACACCTGCTGAGCTCTGCTGTGAGCAAGTCTTCCAAATCCCAAAATACTTTGTCTCGACGAGCATCGTTAGCGTTAGTGAACAACCCGCTCAACGAATCCGTGGGACTCCCTGGGGACGACTAGAAGCAGAGGCATACCGAACGGGCGCCACGTTGGATGCGCCATTTTAATGTGGGCTTCTTTATGGAGATCGCTCTACTAATAATCGCCACCCGATCGGTATGCGCTCCGCCCGTCACCCAGGGAGTGGCATAGCACAACGAGAAGACAGCGAATGGGTTTACTGTACCTCCCGGTTGCCCGTCGTCGGGAGCCGGCAGTCCGGGCCCGCCGACCCTTGTTGTCGCCCGTCGTTCAGAGCTCACAGTCGGAGTCTGTGTCCAGGCCTGCGGATCGCCTTTCCCACGCCAGCGCTGCGTAGGCTGACCGTCCCGGGCCATCACTGCCCGAGTCTCGCTGCGGAACCACCCCGGGATCGTCATAGCCTAGACCAGACGGCCAGGGCTCGCCGTTTCCACCGGTCTTGCTCCAGACCTCACTGGTGGACCGCTCCGGGGTTCGCCGTGGGCCAGGCCAGCCAGCCCGGCCCCGTCGTTCCTGTTCAGCTCCAGCCTCGCTCTGCACCGACTGTCTCGCGTCAGCTTGTGTCTTCTCCGCCGACCGCCTGTCACGTGCCCTCTGCCTCGTCTTTCACCCTCGGCTCCCACAAATTGTACGACAAAATTCGCCAGATAAAAAAAAAAAAAAATAACTTACGAAATATTTACGCATAAAAGGATGGAACAACTGACGGCACGAAATATGTGCTGTCCGTGTTTCGTCCTTCAATTCGTAAATTTTTCGCAAGTTTTTAAATCATACCAACTCGCTCGGCTCAATACAGAATGTCAGGTTAATAACGCAAGATTCGGGTGTTTTGTAACAAATTAGTGAATCGGGGTATACTTAACAATGAGGAGTTGCAAAAGCTTTCGGATTTCTTCACAATACAGGTCACTGGAAGCTCGAATCATTTCACCTGCTCGCCTCAATAGCCTAATGCTGAATGCCAAAGTCTCTTAACTGCTGATAAGCCATTAACAACTACATTTAAAGTACAAAAATTGAAGCGGGTGTTTATGAGCGTTAAATTTGAACCTGTGAGAACGAGATTATGCTTTGTGCGTTTGCATATCCACGCAGCAGACAATGCCCAAACGATCTCTGCTATGAAACTTCGATATACGTAGATGCGTTCGTGCGGAATGGACATGCCAAGATTGCGTATATTATATTAAAAAAATGTTTCCTCCGCGTTATGTACCGCATAGCATATTAACTTCTTTCACTGCTCTGACCTGGTACCCGTATCTTTCCGGGAGCTCCAATCTTGGATAAAAATAGCGTAGTTTTGTTTTCGCCGTAGTGCACACGGCACTCGATTGAAGAGGCCGGGAGTAAAATTAGTTCATGCCACTCAAAGCAAGCAACATTAAGAAGACTTCCGCAAAGTTTAATAATTTTGTTCATAACGGTAACGCTCATAATACTGCCCGGTCGCTAAAACACTATCGCGTTTCAATAAACGCGCCTTTTTACTTCTATTTTTGTCGGAAACAAAGCACATTAGAGCACAATCTGAGTTCGCGGTGATTTGCCTTCTACTCTCGTCATCGCTAAAATAGCCCGTTTTAATTTCTTTTTTTTTCGTTCCAAATTTTGGATAAAAGAAATAAAAAAAGATATTAAACTTCGAGCGGTATGGGCGCAAAATAATTGACTTTTTTTATCTGGTGGTTAGAAGAGTTGCCACACGTCGGGCAAAGGTAATTGCAACCGCCTGTTTCTAAATAATTTAGCAGTGAAAGAAAAAAGAAAATGTTTTGGTAGTATAGTTAAACAACTTTTCATCGTATAGCGGTGTTTTTTGTTTTGCTATTGTTAAATATTTACAATATAAAGCTTTTTTTTAAGCCTCGGGAGTACATTTCAAGTAGACGAATTCAGTCTGCCGTAAACATTTACATTCATACGTTTCTGTAACGCAGGAGAACTCGTAGAAAGCCAATTAATTCAAATCAACGAAATATAAGCTGATATTCATTTGTCTCTATTATTCCCGTAATAGCTTTCTTTGATGCAAAGTGAAGGTAGAATGTTTAGTACAGTAGTGTCATGCAGACCGCCATTTCGGATTACTATATCACTTCTGAACTTCCTCGTGTGGTTTGCCATATTCACCAAATAATTGTTTTGGATAATTGCTGTGTACTAAAAAAATTCGCGACACTTTTTACACGCAAAACAGCAGCAAACGCTGACACCGTAGAACGGTCTGCCTCTCCATCAGAAGATGAATAGAAACCGTGATTCAGCTAAGCTTCCCTAGTTCGCCGCTGGAGGCGCAGCTCAAGGGCACTTAAAGTCACGTGGCACTCCAGCACTAGCGACGCCTAGCTTCACCTTTGGTTCAGTCCCCCGCCCCCCCCCCCCCCCCCCTCACTGCAGTGAAGAGCTAAGCAAATGCTTTACTAGGGGAATACATCCTACTCCGCTCATTTGTATTAGTCGGCGCACCTACTGCGCCATTTCTCCCTTGGTGGTTTGGACGTCACGCCACGCTACGATTGGAGTACGCCTGCGCGCCGCCCAAGCCGCTCTGCTCGTGCAGCGCCTCCTATATAAGTGTAACTTTTATAGGAGGCACTGGCCCGGGCGACTGAAAGAAGGATTTGATCGCCGACGTGCCAATGGTGGGGACTCTGTGCTATGTGGACGGCTGCAGGAACCGAAGATCGCAGGAGAGGGACCTGTCCCTGTTTCGTTTCCTTCGGGACCCACGCATGTGAGTAGACGACATTTATTATATCCCGTTTCTGTTCTCGATTCATATCTCTCAACTAAATGATGGGGTATATCATTTCCGCCGTTTGGAATGGGCAGTTCGCTGCAGGTCTACAGATTTCGACGCAGTTTCCTAAAATTATGCCGGATCAAACTGAGCCGGATCGTTTTCGTAAAAAAACGTGAGTGCTCCGATCATTTTTACAAGGACGACTACAGCAACCAAAATTTGAAGAGTCAGGGGAAAGTAATTGCGAGATAATAATGAAGTGTACGTTCTGTACACTCCATTTCATTTTCATATATACATCTACGGAGACTGTCAGAGATCGAAGAGATCTAAAGCGCGAACTCTCTTTCTCTAAATGGCTTTGTACTTCGTCGTTCTCCATAGTCTATGTGCCTGCAATACTCCACATCCTCAAAGTTCAATGCATCGTTTGCTAGTGCACATGGCGGCAAGAGGATGTCTTGGGCTTAAGTGCATCGTGGTTCTTCAGTGCAGACTTGAGTTGCCTTACTGAGGAGATGGTAATCTGCGCAACGGGACGGGCTTGAGATGATTGATTGATATGCAATCGTGAGATCTTGTCCCCAAATCCTCTTGGAAAGTCTGGTAGTAGCGTTGAAGGACTAGATAAGGCCATCACACGGTGCTTCCAAAGGATTGTGTACCGCATCACGTCCGGGTCACCATATGAGGTTACGTCTGTACACTCCGTTTTATTTACCTATATACATCTACGGAGACTGTCCGCGATAGAAGTAGATAAGTAAAACTTCCGGAAATTTCAAGGCCGGGAAAAAAGCGACAAAAAAAAACATGTCTTTTTCCGGAAATTTTGGAAACATTTGAAAAA